>JAHRHZ010000061.1:13939287-14012167 GCA_024137785.1 Ginglymostoma cirratum | reverse complement strand
TATGCTGCAGCTGTATAGGGTCCTGGTGAGGCCACACGTGGAGTACTGTGTGCAGTTTTGGTCTCCTTACTTGAGAAGAGATATACTAGCACTGGAGGGGGTGCAGAGGAGATTCACTCGGTTGATTCCAGAGTTGAGAGGGTTGGATTATGTGGAGAGACAGAGTAGACTGGGATTATAATCATTGGAATTCAGAAGAATGAGGGGAGATCTTATAGAAACAGATAAGATTATGAAGGGAATAGATAAGGTGGAGGCGGGGATGTTGTTTCCGCTAGCAGGTGAAACTAGGACTAGAGGGCATTGTCTCAAAATAAAGGGAAGCAGATGTAGGACTGAAGTCAGGAGGAACTTCTTCACCCAAAGGGTTGTGAATCTGTGGAATTCCCTGCCCAGTGAAGTGATTGAAGCTACCTCGCTGAATGTTTTTAAGACAAGGCTAGATAAATTTTTGAGCAGTAAAGGAGTTAAGGGTTATGGTGAGTGGGTGGGTAAGTGGAGCTGAGTTTCAAAAAGATCAGCCATGGTCTTATTAAATGGCGGGGCAGGCTCGAGGGGCCAGATGGCCTACTCCTGCTCCCAGCTGTTAGGGTATTATGTTCTAATGTTCTTATTAAGTGTATAAGTCCTGCCCTGATTTGCCTTTCCAAAATGCAGCACCTAACATTTATTTAAATTAAAGTCCATCTGCCCATCGGCCCATCTGATCAAAGTTCCACTGTACTCTGAGGTAAACTTCTTCACTGTCCACTACGCCTTCAATTATGGTGTCATCTACAAACTTACTAACCATACCTCCTAAGTTCACATCCAAATCATGTATATAAATGACAAAAAGCAGTGGACCCAGCACTGATCCTTGTGGCACACCGCTGGTCACAGGCCACCAATCTGAAAAACAACCCTCCACCACCACCCTCTGTTTTCTACCTTCGAGGCAGTTCTGTAGCCATATAGCTATTCCTCTGTGTATTCCATGTGATCTAACCTTGTTAACCAGTCTACCATGAGGAACTTTTTTGAATGCCTTGCTGAAGTCCATATAGGTCACATCCACCATTCTGCTTTCATCAATCCTCTTTGTTACTTCTTCAAAAAACCTCAATCAAATTAGTGAGACATGATTTCCCATGCACAAAGCCATGTTGACTGTCCTCAATCCATTCTTGCCTTTCTAAATACATGTAAATCCTATCCCTCAGGATTCCCTCCAGCAACTTGCCCACCAGTTTTGTCAGGCTCAGTGGTCCATAGTTTCCTTACCACCATTCTTAAACAGTGGCACTATGTTAGCCAACCTCCAGTGTTCTGGCACCTCACCTGTGGCTATCACTGATACAAATATCTCAGCAAGGGACCCGGCAATCACTTTCCTAGCTTCCCATGGAGATCTAGGGTACACCTGATCATGTCGCGGAGAGTTATCTACCTTTACACATTTTATGACGCCCAGCAGCTCCTCCTCTCTGATATGGGCATTTTTAAGATTTTGCTATTTATTTCCCCACGTTCTCTATCTTCCATATCCTTCTCCACAGTAAACAATGTGCAAAATACGCATTTAGTATCTCCCCCATCTACTGTGTTTCCATACATAGCCAGCCTTGCTGATTTTTAAGGGGCCGTATTCTCTCCCTAGTTACTTTGTCCTTAATGTATTTGCAGAGTCGCTATGGGATCTCCTTAACCCCATTTGTCAAAGCTATATCATGTCCACTTTTTGCCCTCCGGATTTCCCTCTTACGTATACTCCTATTGCATTTATACTCTTCTAGGGATTCACTTGATCCCCGCTGTCTGCACCTGACATATGCTTCCTTCTGTTTCTTCACCAAAACCTCAATTTCTCTAGTCATCCAGCATTCCCTACGTCTACTAGCCTTGCCCTTCACCCTAACAGAAACATCTGTCTCTGGAATCTCATTATCTCATTTTTGAAGGCTCCCCATTTCCTAGCTGCCCTTCTACCAAAGAACATCTGCCCCCAATCAACTTTTGAAAGTTCTTGCCTAATACCATCAAAATTGGTTTTCCTCCAATTTAGAACCTTAACTTTTAGATCTGGTCTATCCTTTCCCATCACTATTTTAAAACTAATAGAACTATGGCCACTGACACCAAAATGCTCCCCCACAGTCACCTCAGTCACCTGCCTTGCCTTATTTCTCAAGAGTAGTTCAAGATTTTCACCTTCTCGAGTAGGTACATCCATGTACTGAATCAGAAAATTTTCTTGTACACACTTAACAAATCCGTCTCCATCCAAGCCCTTAACATTGTGGCAGTCCCAGTCTATGTTTAGAAAGTTAAAATCCCCAACGATAATCACTCTATTGTTCTTACAGATAACTAAGATCTCCTTACAAATTCTCAGTTTCTCAGTTTCCCTCTGACTATTGGGGTGTCTATTGTACAATCCCAATAAAGTGATCATCCCTTTCTTATTTCTCAGTTCCACCCATATAATTTTTCTGGACGTACTCCCAGGAATATTCTTTCTAAGTACAGCCGTAATGTTATCCTGAATGAAAAACACCACTTGCCCTCCTGTCTTGCCCCCCTTTCAATCTTTCATATAGCATCTATACCCTGGAACATTAAGCTAACAGTCCTGTCTATCCTTGAGCCATGTCTCTGTAATTGCTATGTTATCCCAGTCCCGTGTTTCAAACACACTTCCGATAAACGTAATTATCAGTAACATGGAAACGCTCCCTAATCTCCCACATCTGACAGGAAGAGGACAGGGCTCTACTAAGGGCCATCTTTGCACCTTAACAATCCACAGACCCAGAAAATAGCCCAGTCTTACTGCTCTAAAATATTGTTGCAGGCTAACTCAGTACCTATGTTTTATATTTTTAAAGTTTTATCAAGAGACAGATCTCAATAAAACATATAATCAAAAATTGTTGAAGGATGTTATTGCATTGAAGGCAGTTCAGAGAAGGTTCATTAGATTAATTCCAGAGATGAAAGGTTTGTTTTATGAGGAGGGATTGAACAGTTTAGGTTGAAACTCTCTGTGTGGAATTTGCATGTTCTCCCCATGTCAGCATGTGTTTCCCCCAGGTGCTCCAGTTTCCTCCCACAGTCCAAAGATGTGCAGGTTAGGTGGATTGGCCATAGGAAATTCAGGGTTACAGGGATAGGGTAGAGGGTGTGGGTCTGGGTGGGATGCTGTTCGGATGTTCACTGTTAACTCGATGGGCTGAATGGGATTGTAGGGATTCTGTGATTAGGGAAGATAAATTGTGGATGACACCAAAATAGGCAGTATCATGGACAATGAGGTTACCAGAAATTGCAGCAGAATCTTGATCAGCTGGAGAAGTGGGTCAAGAAATTGCAAATGGAGTTTTAGTATAGATAAGTGTGAGGTGTTGCATTTTGGGAAGTCAAATCAAGGTGGGAGTTTTGTGGTGAATGGTAGGGCCTTGAGGAGTGTAGTAGAACAGAGGGACCTTCGAGTTCAGGTGCACAGTTCTCTGAAAGTGGAGTCACAGGTAGACAGAGCAGCAAAGAAAGCTTTTAGTACACTGGCCTTCATCTGTCAGGGTGTTGAGTATAGAAGTTGGGAAGTTATGATTCAGGTACATGAAATTGGTGAGGCTGCACTTGGAGTGTTGTGTTTAGTTTTAGTCACCTTGCTTTAAGAAGGATATTATTAAACTGGAAAGAATGCAAAAGAAATTTGCAAGGATGTTGCCAATACTCAAGGGACTGGCTTATAGGGAGGAGTTGGACAAGCTAGGTCTTTTTCTTTAGAGCATAGGAGACTGAGGGGGGGATCTTATGCAAGTATATAAGATCATGAGAGGCAGGAATTCACTCAGTCTTTTTCCTAGGGTTGGGGAATTGAGGACTAGAGAGCATCAGCTTAATGTAAGAGGGGAAAGACTACACAGGAATCTGAGGGGCAACTTTTTTACACAAAGGCTGCTATGCATATGGAATGAGCCGCCAGCGGAAGTGGTTGAGATGAGTGCATTTATAAGATTTAAAAGGCACTTGGACAAATACATGGATAGGAAAGGTTTAGAAGAATATGGGCCAAGTGCAGGGAAATGGGGTTAGCGTGGATGGATGTTTTGGTCAGTATGGACCAGTTTGGGCCGAAGGGCCTGACTCCGTGCTGTAGGAATCTATGACTCTGCTCTCTGGGACTGAGCAGGTGCTTGGTATCCAACAGAGGTCAGTGTGTCAGCAATCTGGGCTGTTTCTTAAAAACCGAAAGAGTTGCGGATGCTGTAAATCAGGAACAAGAACAGAAGTTGCTGGGAAAACTCAGCAGGTCTGGCAGCAACTGTCAGGAAAAAATCAGAGTTAACATTTCGGGTCTGGTGACCCTTCCTCAGAACTGATGCTGCCAGACCTGCTGAGCTTTTCCAGCAACTTCTGCTCTTGTGGGCAATTTCTTACTTAGCCAGTTATGGGAGCATGTCAGTGATGTACTCGCCAGAATGTGCTCTCAGCCATAACCTAGCTACTCTACCCACTAAGTTGTCAACATCAGAGCTAATGGAGGGTGCAGGAGGCTGCCTTGTTGGTGCATCCTCTGAGGGGTTTGTAGATTCTTTCTCAGAAGTGGAGGAGAAAATGATATCCAGGATAGGCTCCAATCTGTGTCCAGTTTGGCTATGTGTCTTTGCATGGCCTCCTGTGACTGCCCTCCTCTGCATTCATTGACAGCTCCAGGTCCCTATTTACGAAGTGGGGAGATAGCTTGTTTTTCTTCTGGATGACGTCTTTTGGTCATAATTGTTGAACACTACAGTATAAGTGGGATTTGCTGACTTGCAGTGTCTGAAGTGGTGTGTGCTGGGCTTTTAATTTTGTGCTGGAGGTGTGAACACTGGAATTGGAGAGGCATCCAGCCAGACGATTCCCCCAAGAATGGCATCCAACAGGCGGGCTCGATAATTAAGGAGGTGAACAGCCAGATGACTGAATGACAAAGTGGACTCCAGGCCACGGCACACTAGGCCGCCATACCACTTGACAAAAATTACTTCAACTGCAAATAGGAAATTATGCCCAATTATGATTAATGGCATTAATCTTATAAAATTCATGTGAGATAGCTTGAAACAAGGAAAGAAATCTTTTACAGATGTACAGGGCAAAATAGCAAAGCTTCTATAGTTGATTAAAATACACTGGCATTCGGGCTACATTTGTCAGTGTCGATCTACTTGAGCTGGAAAGGCCAGGTGCATTTGCTTAGTTGCTTCAGAAATCCTGCAAAATGTGAAATATAAAGCTCCACCGTAAATTCTGTTATTTGTCTGTACATGACAGAGCATTCCTCCAGGTCTCATTACTTTATCTCATGATACTGCAGGTGTATGACCTTAGCTTGCACTGCACTATGTGCTTTCTGAGGTACACAGGCAATCAGTGTACATACTTTTGGTCTGCTTCGGATAAGGATCAAATGTTTGCTTTAACATAACTAAATATTCCAGTAAACACTGTTATCACCACCAGGATGAACAAACACTAAATGTAAGAGTATAAAGTTCCTTTGAACACTCCATTTCTGAGGCAATTATTGCCGTGTAGTAGTCAGGGTTATTTAAATAACTAAACTTGATTCTTCAATTAAAAATTATGATTTCCCCATGAACTTGAAACTTTTTTATGAAAAACTTCTTTGAAGTTTGACTGCTACATCAGCTTCCACAACATCAATGACCAAACTATCACCTTCATGGTTTGTACCTGGGATTTTACAGGGTCCATGGTGATGGATATTGAGGGAGTCACTTATGAAATTAAATATACATACATGTAACATATATATAAAGCATCATATATTTTAGATTCTGCACTTTAAACTAGTGGCACATGGGTTTTGATCTGTGTTTATGAGGGGGTTTGATGAATTACTTGTCAGTACTCCTGAAGCCAGTTTTTAAAAAGCAGTACGAGAAAGAGGGTTCACGGAGTGCTCAAGGGAATTTGCTTACATTGGGATAGTTTTATGAGCAGATTGAGTAAACATTGAGGAGTATTAGAGAGATTTCAATTAGAAGGACTCAGACTTGATTTATTTTCTTGCTTTGGGAAAACATCTGTGGCTTGGAAAACTTTTGGTTTAAGTTTTCAGAAGTCTTAATTGAAGTTGCACATGTGAAACATTATCTCCTGGAGCAAGGAGTTAGATCAGATAAGTTAGGAATAAGTTAACTCAGTGTAAGGATTTAGCATGAACATTCCAGACCAAAAGTGTTCAGTTAGAACTCTGAATGGGTTAGTCGAAGCTAAGGTCAGTAGTATGAATCCTCAAGGAAAAAGGTATCACATTTGCAAGATTGGGAATTGAAAGCAACAGTTAAGTCAAACCTATCAATGTGATAGAGAATTGGAATTCTCTCTGCTGTTTGAGTACTGTTAAAGGGATTCAGATAGATGGAATATTGCATTGACTGCATGTTTTGAAAACTTGAAAAGTGGTTTATATGTAAATAGCTTGGATTATTCAATTTAATCTTCATTTGGTTTATGTAATAAACTTCTGTTTCATTGTTAAAACCAAATGTATTTTGTGCTCGCATTTCAGCGAAAAACCACCTCAGTACATTAAAAGTAAAATAAAATATGATCTATCAAGCCAGATTTCAGTCTGAGAAGTGGCCTGTCCAGTGATAACGTCAGCTGGGCTCAAAACAATGCATCCACCTATGAGGCAACAGGATGACAAATTACTCTTTTTAAACTTCTATCTGTGTAAAGTACGAAATGGGCCAGAAAGGAAGGAAGTAGCATTGCCGATAGGACTGAGTTAAAACCAAACTTCTACTGGACAACAGCCCTCTTACTGATTGAACTGCAGTGTGTTAAATGCTCTGAATGCAACTGTTCCAACGTGAGGCATAACTCCATGTCCTTACAAGATGTATCATAGATCAATGTCTCTGTTGAGAGCCTGCTACATCACCTGAAAGCAAGAAGAACAAGGTGTATGCAGGGCAATGGATCTTGCTGACACCATTGGTCCCTGTCCTACAGCATCCCTATTTTTTTCTCCAGCCTCTGTGTTCAAAAGTGTTGTTACAAATAAGTTAGCAACATCTGAGGTAGGGAGCTGCATGGCAGAGGGCAAATGCATTAGAATGGGCAGTGACTAGGAACTCCACAGATCTGTGCTCCAAATGAGCATGTGTCTATGTGTAATGTTGTTTCTCTTTAAACAGCCTCATATCAATGAGACTTGCTGCCTCCTGTCACAGGTCCAGCCACTTACCCCACCCACTTGGGTATGCTTGCAGCCATTTCCTTCCCTATTACATACTTTCGAGTTCCAGCATGATAGAAGTTGACAGTGAACACTCCTGGAGGATGACAACCAATGCATCTATTATTGCTAGGGACACTTCTTTCAGTACACTGGTTTGTAGGTTATCTGGGGATTATCTGGCGATTTACTGGCCTTCACTCAAAGGTATATCAAACTTAAAGAAAAAACATTTAATTGTGCAAATACAAGTGGCATGTCAGAATATTAATCATGTTTCAAATAAAAACAGAGAAAAACCGTAATATTAGTAAAGTGTGAAAAGTTAGGGTATGAGAAAAAGCTGGTTAGAAATGTTTAAAAAATACACAGATAGTAAAAATTTCTATAACTACTTAAAGAAGGAAAGAGTTATTGAGGTGAATTTCAGCCCTAAATAAAAATATGGTTTTGTGAAATAAGATCAAGTTGATCAATCTATTGAAATTCCTTGAAGAAGTAACTTGTGCTGTGGATAAACGTGAAACGACAGATATACTCTACTTAGATTTCCAGAAGTTATTGGATAAAGCACCACACCAAAGATTGTTGCAGTGTATAAAAGGTCAGAGTGAAGTGGTAGCATATGGACAGGCATAGAAGATTGACCTAGATAAAAGAAAGCCCTGAGCATGTGTAAATGCTTCTTTTTCAGATTACTTCGAAGTGCCACAGGGATCGGTGTTGGGACTTCAAATGTTGGTAATTTCTGTAAATGACTTGGACAAAGGGATAGAAGATATGGTTGCCAAATTTGCAGATGACACAAAGATAGGTGCAAAAGGAAGAGGGCACTGGAAGTTAAGGGAGTTGGCAAAGATTAGCCAAAAGGAGTATATTGTTTGGAAAAATGTGAAAAGTCATTTGGGCAGGAAGAACTGGAAAAGAACATTATCTGAATGGTGAGAGACTGCAGATCTATGAGGTGCAGATCTCAGAGGGATCTAGGTCTACTGCATGAATTGCTAAAAGTGAGTATGCAGATGCAACAAGTAATTAGGAAAGCTAATAGAATATTAGCACTTATTGTGAGAGTAGTTGTATCCAAAAGTAGTGAGATTCTGTTTCAGTTATTAGGGGCACTGGTTAGACTACATCCAGTGTACTGTGTACTGTATTGGTTGACTTATTTAAGGTGGGATGTAAATGGATCAGAGACAATTCAGAGAAGGTTTAGGCTAATACTTAGATTGAGAGGCTTGTCTTATGAGGAAAGGTTGGACAAGCTATGTTTTTATTTCCTGCAATTTAGAAGAGGATGAAGTGACTTGATTGAAACAAATAAGACCCTGAGGGGTCTTGACAGTACAAATGTACAGAGGATGTTTCCCCTTATGGGAAAACCTAGAAATGGGGTCACTATTTAAAAATCAGGAGTCGTGCATTTAAAACAGAGGTGAAGCAAGACATTTCTCTCGGAGGATTGTAAGTCTTTGGAATGCCCTTCCTATTGCTACGGTGTTTCTGCTTGGGAACCCTACAGCCCTCTGGACTCAATATTGAGTTCAATAATTTTAGGGCCTAAAGTCTCCCGTGTCCCAGCCCCCTACCTCACACACCAGACCTTGTTATCACATAGCCTGCCAGTACACACCCCCTGTTGTTAGTCATTAACAGTCCCCATTAACAACTATTCACCCTCCCAGCCTGACCGTTAGCAAATCCTTTGTCTGTCCAACTGTCTTTCTCTCTCTTTCGGCCCTATCCTATCGTTTACTTCCTACCCCACCCACCTCCCTATCTTCTGCGTATTAACTGATGTTTTCCCAGCTACCATCAGTTCTGAGGAAGGGTCACTGGACCCAAAATGTTAACTTTGTTTTGTCCTTCACAGATGCTGCCAGACTTGCTGAGGTTTTCCAGAAACTTTGTCTTTGTTCCTGATTTACAGCATCCTCAGTTCTTTTGGTTTTTATTTTGAAGCAGAATTAGTCTATTTGGTCCATCAGGTCTCCTCTGCCATTCAATCATGGTTGATATGTTTCTTAATCCCATTCTCATGCCTTTTCTCCTTAACCTTTGAACCTTTTACTTAACAAGAGCTTATCTATCTCTATCTTAAATACACTTAATGACCTGATTTCTACAGCCTTCTGCAGCAGCAAGTTCCACAGATACACCACTCTCTGGCTGAAGAAATTCCTCTTCTTGGATTCTTATTAAGCAAGAGAGTGAAAGATCATTACGCATGGACAGAAATATTGATGTGAGGTTACAATCAGATCAGCCATGGTCTTATTGAATAGCACAGCAGGCTTCAGGGATTGCACGATCTACTCCAGCTCCTGATATGAAGACATAATAAGCCTCAGAGAATCCATTTACGATAGAAATAAAGGATAAAATCTTGACAATGGTTGAAGGATTATTTGCTGTAATTATTAGTCTTTTGACGCTGATATTCTCTTGTAAATTAAACGAGATACATGGAGTAAAGTTCCATAACAATGTCGATTTTATAAAGGCAGTATCAATCAATGATTGGATGTGGCATCGTGAACTCCCAATGCGAGAAAATAATCTCAAGTGCAAAACAAAGCAGTCTGGTATCTTAACTTGTAATATTTATTTTTTATTATTAGTAATCTGACCCATTGTGATCCAAGAGAGCTGTCTGTAAAGCATACAGTACACTAGGCTTCATTAATAACGTCAGTATAAGAGCAGGGAGCTTATGCTGAACCGATACAGGACACTAGTTAAACCATATTGTGCATAGTTCTGAGTGCCACACTTTTGGAAGGATGTGAATATCTTGGAGACAGAGCAACAAGGGTTCACAGGAACGGCTCCAAGGATGAATAACTTCAGTTAAGATGATAGATTCGAGAAGTTTGGACTGCTTTCCTTGGCAAGGGGAAGGCTGAGGGGAGATTTGATAGACACTTTGAGGGACATGGACATAACAGATAGGGAGAATCTGTTCCCACTCATAAAAGGATTGAGAACCAATGGGCGCAGATTTAAATCGTTTTGAAAAGAGACACAAATGTAAGGTGAGGAAAAACATTTTCACACAGTAAGTAGTCTAGAATGCATTGTGTGGAAGAGAGGTGAAACAAGTTTAATCGAGCCTTCCTGTGATTAAGTTTCCTCCTTTGTCAACACGACCTGGGTAATATCTGCCTCATACTTGTTACTTCCTCGTATAAATTCCCTTTTAAGCCCTACTCTTCCTTTTACCATTCTTATCCATAGGATATCAGTAGTAAGATTTTGGGATTTCCCTTTATGTTAGCTGCCAGTGTTTTTTTTACAATCCCTTTTTGCTTCTTGTGTTTACATTTTCACCTC
The DNA here is from genome assembly GCA_024137785.1 of Ginglymostoma cirratum. Lineage (NCBI taxonomy): Eukaryota > Metazoa > Chordata > Chondrichthyes > Orectolobiformes > Ginglymostomatidae > Ginglymostoma > Ginglymostoma cirratum. The sequence continues at coordinate 14,001,594 of JAHRHZ010000061.1, read as the reverse complement.
CCACTGAACCTTTTGTATCCAGTTTGGTTCTCAAATGTAGTTACTAGCTGACACCTGTCATAATGGTAGGATTATAAGATGTAGGAGCAGAGGAAGATCATTTGGCCTGTCGAATTACTCTGCCATCTAATAAAACCCAAAAATCCTCAACTCCACTTTCTTGACACTTCTCCACAACCCTTCATTGCCTTACTGATTAAAAATCTCTCTGTTTCAGACTTAAATATACTAAATGACCTGACCTCTACAGCCCTCTGGAGTAAATAATTCCATAGATTCACCACCCTCTGAGAGAAGAATTTTGACCTCAAATTTTCCAGTTTAACTTAATTTCCAACTCCTTTGTCGTCCAGAGGGTTCTGGTTTTGCTAATCCTGAATTCTTCATTCTCTTTTGTGGGAATAAACCTTGACTGTGTACAAATCATCTTGTCTTTGAAGGTGGCCCATTGGTTCTAGTCTACCTTTGGTTCTAGTCTACTCCGCCCAGTGCAATCTTGCCACATTGAAGTCAGCTCTATGCCAATTGAATTCCGTTACTCTGGATTAACCAATGTCTTTTTCCATCGCAAGTCCAAATCTTTTGGTACAATGATCACTGTCCCTCAGGATCACTTTAGCTACTTGGTCCACCTCATTCCCAAGAGCCAGATCCCGCAGTGCCTCCTATTTCATGTGATTGGACACATACTGGTGTTGGAAACTCTGCCGAACATAATCCAGGAATGCCTGCTATCCACTGCCCTTGATTTTACCCACGTGGTGGCATGGTGGCTCAGTGGTTAGCACAGCTGCCTCATTGTGACGAGGACCTGGGTTTGAATCCACCCTCAGGTGACTGTCTGTGTGGAGTTTGCACATTGTCTCTGTGTCTGCGTGGGTTTCCTCCGAGTGCTCCAGTTTCCTCCCACAGTCCAGAGATATGCAGGTTAGGTGGATTGGCCATGCTAAATTGCCCATAGTGTCCAGGGATTTGCAGGGCAGGCAGACTAGCCATGAGAATAGGGTAGGGATACAAGGATAGGGTGGGATGCTCTTCGGAGATGCGGTGTGGACTCGATGGGCTAAATAGCCTGATTCCTCACAGTAGGGATTCTATGATTACCACTATACCAGTCTATAAATGCATAATTAAAGTCTCCCATTATAACTACTCTAAGGCATTTACAGCCGTCTGTAATTTTCTTGCAGATTTGTTCCTTTCCACTAATTGGTGATTATAAAATATACCTTTTTATTCCTTAACTCCAGCCAAATTGATTCTTTCCTTGAACCCACAGAAATATCCACTTTTTCCAGTGCTGCAATACTTTGATCAACCAAAAATGTCACCCGTCTTCCTTTTTCCTTTTCTTATCTTTTCTGAATGCCTTGTAACCAGGAAACACTGACAAAACACCCCTCGAGAAACTCAGGCCCAGCCCTGTTCAGATGCAACCTGTCCACCTTGTTACAGGTGTCTTGCTCCCCCAGAGTCAGCTCCAGTATCCCAGGAATCAAAAGCCCTCCGTCTTGGATAATCTTTCCAACCAATAATGTATCTCTTATCATTCTATTTCTGTGCTCATTTGCATATGGCATAGGAATAATTGAGGGATTACTAATTTAGAGGACCTTCTTGCTAAGTTTCTCACTAAATTAACTCCCTAAATTTCAATTACAGGACCACATCCTCTTTCTTACCTCTATCATTAGTGCCAACAAAGGCCACAACATCTGGCTGTTTGCCCCCCGCTATAAGAACATGCGGACAGGGAGGCAGTACACCATCCTGGAGTTATGTTGAAATGATTATTGTTCCCGTAACTAAAGAATCCCCTGTCAATACTGCCTCTTTGATCTTCATTCTTCTGCACCCTACAACTGGGCCATCAACGTTGCCATGGGCTTGGAGTTTGCTGCACTCCTCGACGCATCTATTGTGCTCACCAATATCCAGAATGATAAATTGGTTAATGAGTGGAACCTCTAGGGGCTTCAGCATGACCTGCCTGTTTATCTTGGACTGCCTGGTCACCCATTCCCTTAGCTGCCTGCTTGCCTCACCTTATGGTGTGACCAACTTTCTGAACATGCCAAGAAGACTTAGCTCACTGGCTCACAGATACACCTCAGTGACTCTTGTCATTGCTTGAGCTCTGAATCTTGGAAAACTTTCGAATGTGTTGGAAAAATTGGCATATTGTTAACCAACCCGTTTGCCCACAGGTCCCATAAGTCCTGGCGGGAAAGGAATTCTTCACATTTTAGACACCCAGTCTCCTCAAATATTTATAGTTTTTTTTGTGAAATCATCAATATACTTCAGCCCCTATCTGAGGAGAGCTGGCCCTCTGCACTTAAATGGCATTTGTGTTCATTTCCCAAGTGACCTTTCTGAACAAGATTGTCAGTCAGCACAAAAATAAGGTCATCTTTGTGTTGTAGGCCATGTGTCATTATGTTTGACACATTCACGTGTGATGAGTTTGGATAGATTTATATAACGCTTACAACCCACAGACTTTGCAGGCATCATTTCTCCAATCTTGCATCTGAATTGTAACTTCCAAATACAGGTGGGTTGACTGTCATACTAGGTGCTAAAATGCATGAAATCTTGAACTGGTGTCTTGAGCCATCCACTTCCAGCTGTAATGAAGGTTGGATGAGGAGTAAGCAAGCAATCATTTTGTGGGAAATGGGTTCATCTTAGCACCTGATTGTTATTATTTTCATAACCATTCTATTTTTAACCCTAGGTGCTTCCTTGGGCTTGGGACGCTAGGCAGATTAAAGGAGACAGAAACAGTTGAGTACATGAGGCAAAAGTGCCTTTACAGCACAACTTGTGGGCCAGGAGGAGTGGGGGTGCTCCTAATAATCCAACATGCTTCCCAATTGGCCACCGCACCACTAGCCGTGATCTTTCTATTCCTAATCTTGAACAACCATCTGACATAATCACCTAAGACCACCCGGATCAGATCGCAGCCGCCATCTAACCCCACAAACCATGTACTGTTCCTCCCTGACCATCGTGGGAATTTCTCCACCCCATCAGTCACAACGCTGGGCTGCTATTACCCACCCACAACCCTCAAGATTGAGTACTCCCCTCAATAATTTGACAACCTACCCTACCTCCTCAATGACACTCGCTGACTCCTCCATTTAATTTTTTTTATTCATTCATGGGATGAGGGTGTCACTGGCTAAGCCAGCATTTATTGTCCATCCCTAATTGCCTAGAGGGAAGTTCAGAGTCAACCACATTGCTGTGGGTCTGGAGTCACATGTAGGCCAGACCAGGTAAGGATGGCAGTTTCCTTCCCGAAAGGACATTAGTGGACCAGATGGGTTTTTTTCTGACAATCGACAATGGTTTCATGATCATCATTAGATTCTTAATTCCAGATTTTTTTTATTGAATTCAAATTCCACCATCTGACGTGGTGGGATTCGAACCCAGGTCCCCAGAACAATTTCTGGGTCTCTGGATTAACAGTCCAGCAATAGTACAATTAGGCCATTGCCTCCCCTATTGTTTCATAGACTTTGGTCCTGGGAAGAAAACTTCACACCCAAAACACTTTCCACCTGACATGTGTTGCCTGTTGGCAGGAACTTACATTTCTACGATTACATTCTGAAAGGTAATAGTAATTCCCCCAAACCCCCATACAAAACTGACATCCATGTTAACGTTTACGCACAGATTCCAGGCACAAAAGTGCCCGATATACTATTTCCCAGGCATACATGGGAGTATCCCCATGAGTGGTAATTCAGGTTGGAGTGTGTATATTGATGGGCACTGCTGGTTAAAGTGTAAGGTTTGAAATCCTGTTAATGAAGTCTGAATGTTGGAATGTTTGCAGCATAAGACTGCAAGTGCTTTTGTTAGCGTGGTAAGGTTCATGAACCTATTAATAGCAGCGTACAGTCACAGAGTATGTCATGATAGTTCATGATTTGGCTCGAAGTGAAATGAAATGGTAGTTTTCATAGCAGTGTCATGTCAAAGTAATTCTGCTAGTAGGCATTCCTATTTTCATTTAATTCTGTTAATTAAATTCTCTATAATTATTGCCCACAATTTCTCTGAAGCCCTTTCTTATTTGTTCAAATAATTCTATATGAACTTCATTTGTTGTCTTGGGATTCAATAATTCTAATTATGAATTCCTCACCCTCTGAGCCATTGATTTCCACCAAACTGGTTTGGATGTGACACACGAGGAAGTAAATTAAAAACTTGGAATTGCTGTTGACCATAGAGACAAGATAAAACGGAATGGTTTTATTTGAAGAAATAAAAAGTACAATCGTGAAAGAGGGAGTCAATTATATTGGACTTTAATTATGCAAAATTAAAACGGAGCAGAGAAAGGAATTCTCCAAGCGGCTAATACACACAATGAATAATTGGATGGTTTGTGCATGCCAATTAAATGGGAACTAATATTTATTAGGGAGTTTAAGATGGTAGCATGTGTACAGCTAGGAGAATACTTGATCAGTAGTGATTGTGATGTTAAAACTAATTTGCAGGGAAAGGTACCATAAATTAATTGTCCGGGCACCTGCGTTAATGACCAACAGACAAAATTCCACTCTGCCAGGTTATGCTTAAATTCAGTTGGTTCATTTAATAAATCTAGAATAAAAAGATCAGTAACGGTTGCCATGTTAATAATGGTTGAATAAACAATCATTTATCAGAATTGATAAACTCTGTGGATTACTTCATTTGAAAGAATGAAACACATTACATTTCAATTCATTAATTTGGACAACAAATAATTGAGGTCTGAGAACTGAGCTTTGTGGGAGTCCACTAGTTACATTCTTCCAACCTGAAGAAGCCCCGTTAACCCCGACTTGTTGTCTTCTGTGTGTTAACCAGCCCTCAATCATTTGCAGCAGCAGAGGGAGAGGCGACAGCGAGGACCAACGGTCTGTCGGGAAGATATTTGGGCAGCGGCTGAACCCGAGACACTACACGAGTAGCGTCTCCCACCAGCCCTCCTCCTCTAACCAAAAAAAAGGACTCAGTGGTGTGTTGGTGAGGTAAGGTTTTTCTATTTTTTCTATTTCTTCTGTATCGTGTAATTGGTTAAAAATTTACTTTGTTTCTTTATTTATCTATTAATTGGTTATTTGTAAAAGACCATAGCAGAGAAGTATTAGAAAGTATTTAACTCATAAATTTATATAAAGTAATTAACTAAGTAGAGATGGCTGGGCAGGTGATGTGCTGTAGCTGTATGATGTGGGAGCTGGCTGATCCCATTGTGAACGGCAGTGACCACATCTGCAGCAAGTGTTGGTTGCCAGAAGAACTCCGGCTCAGAGTTGAGATCTGGAATCTGAGCTTCAAATGCTGCGGCACATCCGGAGGGGGAGAGTTACCTGGATGCTTTGTTTCAAGAGGCAGTCACACCTGGTAAGTTAAGTAATTCACATTCAGTTAGTGATCAGGACAACAGGGTGTGACTGCAAGTGAGGCAGATAGAGGGATCCTGAGTTCAGGAGTGGAGGAGCCTCAGCTTTTGACCTTATCCAACAGGTACGATATACTTGCTCCCTGTGTGGATGAGGAAAAGGGCTGCGGGGAGGATGAGCCAGCTCACTACGGCACCATGGTGCAGAAGGCCATTCAAGAGGTGGGGAGCAAAAAGACGAGTGGTAGTTACAGGAGATTCTATAGTCAGGGGGATAGATAGTATCCTTTGCAAGCCGGATCAGGAGTCCCGCATGGTATGTTGCCTACCCAGTGCCAGGGTGCAGGACATCTCTGACCAGCTTGAAAGGATATTGGAGCGGGAGGGTGAGGATCCAATTGTTGTGGTCCATGTTGGGACTAACAACATAGGCAAGGCTAGGATGGAGGACCTGTTTGGGGATTATCAAGCACTAGGAACGAAACTAAGGAACAGGTCCTTGAGGGTCATAATCTCCGGATTACTGCCCAGGCCACGTGCAAATTGGTTTATGGATAAGAAAATTAGGGAAGTAACCACATGGCTATGGGAGTGGTGTGGGAAAGAGGGGTTCCATTTCATGGGGTATTGGCATTTGGAACCGGGAGAATATGTACCGATGGGACGGTTTCCACCTGAACCGATCTGGAACCAGTGTTCTGGCGAAAAGGATAAATAGAGTGGTCACTAGGACTTTAAACTAGTTGGTCGGTGGGGGGGGGAAGGGAAAGGGAAAACGACAGGGAGTATGATGGTAAATAAAAAGGTAAGCAGCAGGTTAGCATGTGTGCAGGGGGGTTGAAGTTCAAGGCAGACTATGAAAGAAGCAAAAAGGAAGGATAACTCAGGGGATATTATTAGAGATGTTGGAAATCATGAGGGTAAGAAAGCTAGCATAAAGGCACTTTACCTGAATGCTCGTAGCATTCGTAACAAGGTTGATGAGTTAACGGCACAAATCATCGCGAATGAATATGATTTGGTAGCCATTATGGAGACATGGTTACAGGATGGTCACGACTGGGAGTTAAATATCCAGGGGTACCAGACTATTTGGAAGGACAGGCAGGAAGGTAAGGGAGGTGGTGTAGCTCTGATATTCAAGGATGACATCAGGGCGGTGCTGAGAGATGATATAGGTTCTATGGAGAATGAGGTTGAATCGATTTGGGTGGAAATTAGAAATTCTAAGAGGAAAAAGTCACTGATAGGGATAGTCTATAGGCCACCAAATAATAACATTACATTAGGGCGGGCAATAAACAAAGAAATTACTAATGCCTGTAAAAATGGTACGGCAATTATCATGGGGGATTTTAATCCACATGTAGATTGGTCGAACCAGCTCGGTCAGAGTAGCCTTGAGGAGGAGTTCATTGAGTGTATACGTGATAGTTTTCTTGAACAGTATGTAATGGAACCGATGAGGGAGCAAGCTATCCTAGATCTGGTCCTGTGTAATGAGACAGGAATAATTAATGACCTCATAGTTAGGGATCCTCTTGGAAGGAGTGATCACAGCATGGTTGAATTTAGAATACAGATGGAGAGTGTGAAGTTAAAATCCAATACCAGGGTCCTGTGCTTGAACAAGGGGGACTACAATAGAATGAGGGAGGACTTGGCTAAAGTAGACTGGAAACAAAGATTTTATGGTGGGACAGATGTCGAGCAGTGGAGGACTTTCAAAGAAATTTTTCAAAGTGCTCAGCAAAAGTATATTCCAGTGAAAAGGAAGGACTGTAAGAAAAGGAGTAATCTGCCATGGGTGTCTAAGGAAAAAAGGGAGGCTATCAAATTGAAAGAGAAGGCATACAAAGTGGCCAAAAACAGCATGAAACTAGAAGATTGGGAAAACTTTAAAGGTCAACAGAAAGCCACAAGAAGAGCTATAAAGGAAAGTAAGATAGAACATGAGAAAAAACTAGCGCAGAATATAAAGACAGATAGCAAAAGTTTCTATAAATATATAAAACGAAAAAGAGTGGCTAAAGTAAACATTGGCCCTTTAGACGATGAGAAGGGGAATTTAGTTATGGGATATGATGAAATGGCTGAGGCATTGAACAGGTATTTTGTATCGGTCTTCACAGTGGAAGACACTATTAACATGCCAGTAATTGACAAAGAGACGAAGGTAGGTGAGGACCTGGAAACAGTCATTACTGGTAGTGTTGGGCAAGCTAATGGAGCTAAGGATTGATAAGTCTCCTGGCCCTGATGGAATGTATCCCAGGGTACTAAAAGAGATGGCGGGAGAAATAGCAGGTGCACTGGCGGTAATTTTCCAAAATTTGCTGGACTCTGGGGCAGTCCCAGCAGATTGGAAAACAGCAAATGTGATGCCACTGTTTAAAAAGGGAAATAGACAAAAGATGGGGAATTATAGACCGGTTAGCTTAACCTCTGTAGTGGGGAAGATGCTTGAGTCTATTATCAAGGAAGAAATAGCAAGGCATCTCGATAGAAATTGTCCCCTTGGGCAGATGCAGCATGGGTTCATGAAGGGCAGGTCATGCTTGATAAATCTTTTGGAATTCTATGAAGACATTACGAGCAAGGTGGACAATGGGGACACAGTGGATGTGGTGTACCTGGATTTCCAAAAGGCCTCGACAAGGTGCCGCACAAGGGGCTGCTGCATAAGATAAGGATGCATGGCGTTAGGGGTAAAGTATTAGCATGGATAGAGGATTGGTTGACTAACAGGAAGCAAAGAGTGGGGATAAATGAGTGCTATTCTGGCTGGCAATCAGTGACTAGTGGTGTGCCTCAGGGATCGGTGTTGGGACCGCAATTATTTACAACTTCTATTGATGATTTGGAGTTGGGGACCACGTGTAGGTTGTCAAAGTTTGCAGATGACACTAAGATGAGTGGCAGAGCAAAGTGTGCAGAGGACTGTGAAACCTTGCAGAGGAACATGGATACATTGAGTGAGTGAGCAAAGATCTGGCAGATGGAATACAATGAAAATAAATGTGAAGTCATACATTTTGGTAGGAGTAATAGTAAAAAGGATTATTACTTGAATGGTAAAAAGTTGCAGCATGCTGCTATGCAGAGGAACCTGGGTGTCCTTGTGCATGAATCACAGAAGGTTGGTCTGCAGGTACAACAAGTAATTAGGAAGGCAAATGGAATTTTGTCCTTCATTGCTAAAGGGATTGAGTTTAAAAGCAGAGAGGTTATGTTGCAGCTGTACAAGGTGCTGGTGAAGCCACACCTGGAGTACTGTGTGCAGTTTTGGTCTCCTTACTTGAAAAAAGATATACTGGCACTGGAGGGGGTGCAGAGGAGGTTCACTAGGTTGATTCCGGAGTTGAGGGGTTGGCTTATGAGGAGAGACTGAGTAGATTGGGATTATATTCATTGGAATTCAGAAGATTGAGGGGGGATCTTATAGAAACATATAAAATTATGAAGGGAATAGATAAGATAGAAGTGGAGAGGATGTTTCCACTGGCAGGTGAAGCTGGGACGAGAGGGCATAGCCTCAAGATTAGAGGGAGTAGATTTAGGACTGAATTGAGAAGGAACTTCTTCACCCAGAGGGTTGTTAATCTATGGAATTCCTTGCCCAGTGAGGTAGTTGATGCTACTTCAGTAAACGTTTTTAAAGCTAAGGTAGATTTTTTTTGAATAATAAATGAATTAGGGGATATGGTGAGAGTGCGGGTAAGTGGATCTGAGTCCACAAAAAGGTCAGCCATGATCTTATTGAGCGGCGGAGCAGGCTCGAAGGGCCGGACGGCCCACTCCTGCTCCTAGTTCTTATGTTCTTATGTTCTTAATCCATACTAATACTCTCAATACTGTGAGCTCCCATCTTCTGCAATCATGTTTTATGTGGCACCTTATTGAATGCTTTCAGGAATTATAAATGCATCACATCTACCAGTTTCCCCTTTATCACTCTACTTGGTATATCCTTGAAGAACTTGAGCAAATTTGTCAAATGTGATTTCACTATCATAAAACCATGTTGATGCTGTTTGATTGTGTTAAGCTTTTCTAAATGTCCTACTATTTCCTCTTTAATAATGGGCTCTCACATTATCCCAATGACAGATGTCAGGCTAATTGGCCAGTAGATTTCTGCTTTCTGTCTTCCTCCCTTCTTGAAAAAGGCGGTTACATTAACAGTTATCTCATTCACTGAAACAATTTGGGAATCCAATGAGTTATAAAATATTCTAACCAAAACTTCCATTACCTGTGCAGCTACTTCCTTTAAAATCCTTGGATCTAGGCCATCAGGGCCTGGTGAATTGTTTGACTTCAGTCCTATTGGCTTGTCAAGCACATTGTCCCTTTTGATAGAGACCATTACAAAATATTTCCTTCCATTGGGTGGCATGGTGGCACAGTGGTTAGCACTGCTGCCTCACAGCGTCATGGACCCAAGTTGCATTCCATCTTCGGGTGACAGTCTGTGTGGAGTTTGCACATTCACCCTGTGTCTGTGTACATTTCCACCAGGTGCTCTAGTTTCCTCCAACAGTCCAAAGATGTGCAGGTCAGGTGGATTGGCCATGCTAAATTGCCCATAGTATTCAGGGAAGTGCAGGTCAGGTTCTTGAGCCATGAGAAATGCAGGGTTACAGGGATAGGGCAGGATGGGTAGGATGCTTTTCGGAGGGTTGATGTTGACTCATTGCTGTGAGTGGCCTGTTTCCACACTACAGAGATATTAAGGATAACACCTTGCTTACCGGTCATCTTTGGATGTCTGTGGTGTCTTTCACCAGAAAGACTGATGGAAATTGTTTGCCATTTCCCCAAGTTATCAATTCCCAAGTTACTTCCTTCAAAGTAACTTTAGCTACTCTCTTTCTTTTATACACCCAGACAGACTCTTGCTGCAGCTCTGAGTACATATCATTATGTAAGGTCACATGACTAGACAGCAAGCGAGCGCCTGCAATGAGGTCTTATGAAGGAGACACTCTAAGCTCATATAGAATTCAAATGATGCAAACAGAAAATCTCTAACTCAAGGGTTCTTGTTGAATTGAACACAGATTACTGTAGAGACATTTGGAAAACAATTAGGCCCACAGCAGCAGCAAGCATTACCGCAGACAATGGGTCAAATCAAAGTTCTGCAATGCTTTCCTGAATGTTGGTAGGCTATAAACAACTAATGGTAGGATGTGGTCCATAAACATCTTCAACAATAAGATGGGGAGGCCATGGCCTAGTAGTATATCGCCAGGCTATTAACCCAGACACCCAGGTAATTTTCTGGGGAAGTGGATTCATATTCCGGCATGGCACATGGTGGAATTTGAATTTTACAAAAAATATGGAATTAAGAATTTACTGAAGACCATGAAACCATTGTCGATTATTGGGAAAAACCGATCTGGCTCACTGATGACCTTCAGGGAAGGAAACCTGCCTTCCTCACTTGGTCTGGTCCACATGTGACTCCAGACCCACAGTTGCCTTCTAGGCAACTACGGAAGGGGAATGAATGATGGCCTAGCTAGCAACATTCACATCCTGTGAATGAATTAATGAAAAAATGATAACAGCAGTAAATACAACGACAAGGTTAAAACATTTGCAGCATGGTCACCTAGATTTGCTGAGTAGATAATCCATTTTGGTGACTTCTGGGACCCGACATCAAAGAAATCAGCAATTTGGTTCACTCCATGTGATATCATGAATCTGGTTGATAACACTATGTAACAGCAGTTGGTCTAGATCCCGACAGAAGTGCTGAAGACTTGTGTTCCAGGATCTATTGTGCCACAAGTCAAACTGTTCAGAGGTCTACAAGGGCAGTGCACTAGAAAGCTAGCTATTGTGCAGTCTCCAGCCAGGAAGCATGGTAAACTGGGTGTGTTAAAGACCACAAGTTTTACGTTTTGCCAGCCTAAAGTGTGACTATTTCTAACCTCTTGGAGCCAAAGGACAACCAGAATGTTTAACACATGGTGTACTTTGTTTGAATGAAATGTCTTTTTCCACAAAAATATTCTGGCATGTGAACCCAGCAGATGAAATATTGAATCAGTACATCTTCATGATATATTTGCCCCGATTTGCACCTCAGAGAACACTCAAGGAACACAATAACATTTAGGTCCAAACAGCTCTGCACCCACCACTGTAGACATTCACTCCCTCCACTACCTGCACACAATGTTGGGAATGGGCACCAGTTAGAAGATTCACTGCAGCAACTCACCAAGGCTTCTTTGACAGCATTTCACAAACTGCTAACCCCACCAGGTAGAAGAACAAAACCAGCAAGTGTGAAGGATCATCATCTTTTACATAATTCTCTCTCAGTCACTTAACATGTAAACCTACATTGTTCTTCCTCCAGGTTTGGGTTAAAGTCCAGAGTACCCGACCTAACAGTGCTGTATGAACACTATCAGCAGGTGAATTTCAGTGTTTCAAGAAGGAAACTCACTACCGATTCTCAGGTGGCCATATCACATGAGACAAATTTAAAAATCAGTCAAAAGATAAAGGTAAGAATCCAGGGATGGGTTCCAGACTTTAAAAAAATGTTCTGAGGATATATTAGGGACCTTGCAATTTAACTGTACGTATATAAAATATATCCACCCATTTGGTAATAGTTAAGACTATATCATAACTAGATCACAGTGGTTGAAGTGTACAGTTCAAAAATATCATAAAAAGAATATATGAATTAGAGCCATAGAGTCATAAGTCACACAGACTCTTTGGACTAACTCGTCTTTGCCAACCAGGTATTCTGAATTTCACTGCATTTAAGTTAATGCAGTTTATCTGCATTTGGTCTGTATCCCTCTAAACTCTTCCCGTTCATGTACTTCTCCAAATGCCTTTTCAATGTTGTAATTGTACCCATCTATACCACTTCCTTCGGCAGCTCATTCCATATATACATCACTGTCCATGTGAAAAAGTTGCCCTTCAAGTCCCTTTTAAATCTTTCCCTTCTCACCTTAAACCTATGCCCTCCAGTTTTGGACTGTCCTATTCATGCAACACGACTTGGCTATTCACCATATCTATGCCCGTTATGATTTTATAAATCTCTATAGGGTCTCCCCTTAGCCTTACCTATGCTCGGTTCGCAACAAATGACAACACCTCCCAGTCGCGAACCACTTCAACTCCCCCTCCCACTCCCTGGATGACATGTCCATCCTGGGCCTCCTCCAGTGTCACAACGATGCCACCCGGAAACTGAAGGAACAGCACCTCATATTCCGCCTTGGGACCCTACAACCCAATGGTCTCAATGTGGACTTCACTAGCTTCAAAATCTCCACACCCTCTACCTCATCCCAAGACCAGCCCCCCCTCATCCCCAACTCCTTGAACTGTCTGTCTTCTCCCACCTCACTGATCAATCCTCAACCCCACTCCCTACCTACACTCACCTTTACTAGCTTCATCTCCGCCTCCTTGACCTGTCCGTCTTATTTCCCACCTAGCCGCTCCACTATCTACCTGCTATCACTGCCGCACCCCCCCCCCAATTTATTTCAGAGCCCCTTACCCTCCCCCATTTCTGAAGAAGAGTCCTGACCCGAAACGTCAACTTTCCTGCCCCTCTGATGCTGCCTGGCCTGCTGTGTTCCTCCAACTCCACACCTTGTTATCTAAGACTCCAGCATCGACAGTTCTTACTATCCCCTTAGCCTCTGATGCTTCACAGAAAGATATCACAGCCTATCCAGCCTCTCCTTGTAAATCAAACACTCCAGTCTTGGCAACATCCCTGTATTTTTTTTTTGGACCCTTTCTAGTTTAACAACATTCTTCCTATAGCAGGGCAACCAGGATTATACACTGTATTCCAAAAGTGGCCTAATCAATGTCTTGTAAAGTTGCAACATGATGTCCCAACTCATATACTCAAAGGCAAGTGTGCCAAATGCCTTTTTCACCACCCTGTCTACTAGCAATGTCACTTTCAAGGAGCTATGAACCTGTACCCCTAGGTCTCTTTGTTCAACAACACTGTTCAGGACCTTACCATTAACTGTGTTAGTCTTTCCCTGCTTTGCCTTACCAAAATTCAACACCTCACAATCATTTAAATTAAACTCCATCAGCTACTTCTCAGCCAATTGACCGATTTGATCAAGATCTCTTTGTATTCTTAGAAAACCTTCTTCACTGTCCGCTATACCACCAATTTTGGTGTCAGCAGCAAACTTACTAACCATACCTTCTCTATTCTTATCAAGTCATTGATATAAATGACAAACAACATGGACTCAGTACCGATCCTCGCAGCACACCACTATTCACAAGCCTCCAGTCCAAATAACAACACTTTATCACCACCCTCTGTCTTTTACCTTGGAGCAAATTTTGTATCAAAATGGCTATCTCTCCTGGATCCCACGTGATCTAACCTTACTAATCAGTCTACCATGCAGGAATGTTGTTGAAGGCCTTACTAAATTCCATGCAGACAATGTCTACTGCCTTGCCTTCATCTATCTTCTTGGTAATCCCTTCAAAAAAGCTCAATCAAATTTATTTTACAATATTTATGGTAGAGTAGATGGATCTGGGTATTGGCCAAGAACATGTGAATAGACTGTTGAACTTGTGTCATTAGTTAGGAGATTGCACAGAGCATCAGAACATGAGTTTGATTCTCCCATTGTTCATTCCCTCACCCTTTAGGGAGGATGGCAGACGAGGTGCCAAACTGAGAGCAGGCAACTGCCTCAGGAATGACAAAATATCCAATAACCATATTTTGATAGCAGGTTGATGCTCATCTGTCTCCTGATGGCCAGACAGCTAACTTAGAACTAGATTCTAAAATCTGTAAATGATAAAACAGCATCAACTATTTTCTGATTGAAATCAGACAGAATCAATTCACACTGTGAAATAATAACTGGAGACTGGATATTAAGTTGTCCCTTCATTGTTTCAACATGTTGGCAGACAGTTTCCTAAACATCTACCAACTTGTTTATATCTTCAGAATGTTGTTGGATCTGCAACTGAGAGGAGAATTGAGGTGGAAATGTATGCAGTTTTGAAGAAAGCATGTGAGGCAAACAAATTCTGTGAAGGGGTAGTCTTTGTGAGAGGGAGAACAGTTACCTGCTGTTTATTATGTAATGAGTTTCATGCAATGTTTAGAGAGATTTTTACACTGGCTTATGTCAGCAGTAGAGAAACGTTGCTTCTCTGAGATAATGATGTAGCTGCTACTCATCACTTTTCTTGGTCTCTTTGCATTTAAGATGATTAAGTAGCTTATGACCTTTGCTATAAAATTGTGCTAATTATTTGCAAGTATTCACTAATCTATCAGTTAAATTTATTAAGTACATGTAATTGCAGTTGAGGAAGTGACAAAATTGATCAAACAGGATTTATTTTTCAGGATTATTTAGTATGTTTGCAGAAAGGTGAATTACAGAATTATTATAAAAGGAGGCCCGTTCGGCCTATTGTGCCTGCATCATATGTCATCACAGGAGCAATTTACCCAGTGCTACTCCTTCGTCTTCTCTCTGTCACTCTGTACATTCTTTCTCTTTGGTAAACAATCTAGCTCCTCTTGAATGTATTCATTTAATGTACTTTCACCAAATTAAGGCAGTGCATTCCAAATCCCAACCATTTGCTACATGAAAATGTTTTTCCTCCAGTCAAATACAGCAAGACGGACAAAAATATAATTTTGGAAATGGGGAATTTACAACAAAAATTTTTGGTTAACAGACATGTAACATTGATTCATCTGACTGAAATCATCATGTCACAAGGACTGAAACAGTTCCAAGTATTGATGCTCCAATAGTCCAGCTGTACATAATGCAGGTTCATACAAATAGACAATTACAAATAAACTATTTTGTCATGTTGCGGTATTGCATTACTACATTTAGAAGGGTAGAGACAATGGCTAGAGAATGGAAGTATTCAATCCTAAGTGTGTATTTTCTGATTCCATCCAATGAAATAGAATCCTCAATTTTTTTTCACATTAGAAGTCAATGGAATTTGATGGGTTTTCTCTGGAAGCTGCATGCAGATTGTTGTAGCCAAGAAAAATGCTGCATATGCGATGCATATTTTATTTTGTGCTGAAAAGAAAATAAATTTCTTGTGCTTTCCAAGCCAACCATTAAATCCACCATGGAATAAGGATTTGTTCTGGAAATCCAAGGTCTGCAGCCCAAAAACTGTGGATTTCCTGTCATCTCAATGATTGCTGTTTCCTGAAGCCTCATGGTTCTTAGTCAGGCCCATGCTTCAGAGGTTTTGTTCCTTCCTTTTGGCAGACAAATTGTTTCCAGATCTCTATGCCTATCAATAGATGGCACCATAGGGTATTGTGTAATGTGTTATCTTATTGTTTACTCTAAAATGACAGGCTAAATTAATCTGACTTGTGTATAAGACCTCCAATTCATCATAGAATCCCTACAGTCTGGAAGTAGGCCATTTGGCCCATTGAGACTATACTAAGCCTCTGAAGAGCATCCCACTGAGACCCACTCCCCTAACCCTGTAATCTTGCAATTATGTGGCTGATCTAGCTAGCCTGCACATCTCTGGACACTATGGGCAATTTAGCATGACTAATCCACATAACCTGCTCATCTTTGGACTGTGGGAGGAAACCAGAGCACCTGGAGGAAACCCACACAGACACAGGGAGAACATGCAAACTCCACACAGTCACCCAAGGGTGGAATTGAACCTGGATTCCTGGTGCTGTGAGGCAGCAGTACTAACCACTGAGCCACTGTGCTGCCCCCAGGGTTTGATTAAATTTTCAGTTTAAAGACGTTCATAATATGTGATACTGGTATTGTTTCATGATAAGTTGTTTTGATTTGCTTCTGGCACCAGTTAAAGAAACTTAACTAATTTATTATCCTTGTTTCACAATTGCCACTGGAAGTTGAGTTAAACGCACTGATAAATCCTGTTTCAAATATTTAAGTTGGTAGTAGCTTTCCTACTTCAACAATGGCCTTCAATCTTTTCATAATTGGCTGCTTTGTTTTCAGCTGGCTGTGCTCTGAATTCCTCATCTCAACCTCTCCGCCTTTATAATTCATCTCTTTTGAGTCATTTATTAAAACTTTGAGGTTTTGGGTGATTTGTCCTTTTATTTCTTTCACGCAATGTGAAATTTGCTGGCTAAATCAGCACTTATCGCTCATCCCTAACTTCCCTTCAGAAGGTGGTGGTGAACGGATTTCCTTGAACCGCTGTGGTCCTTGTGGTGTAGATAAACCTACAGAACAATTAGGGAGGGGGTTCCAGGCTTTTGACCGAGAGATAGTGAAAGAAGTGATGTACTTACAAGTCAGGATGGTGTGTGCCTTGGAGGGGAACTTGAAGATGGTGGTGTTCCAATGTATCAGCTGCCCTTGTCTTTCTTGGTGTTAGTGGTTGCACATTTAGAAAAGTGCATTCAGAGGTAAATTATGGCAGTGCATCATCTACATGGGGCACATTGCTGCCATTGTACATCAAGGCTGAAGGAGTGGATGTTAACAAATTCACCAAATATCAGAAATAATACAGTGCAGAAGAAGGATAATCACGGGTTATCTCTGTACCAGCTCTCCAAATGAACAACTCGCAGAATGCCATTCTTCAACCTTCTCCCTGTTAACATTTGTTTGCAGATGATAAGTATAATTCCCGATAGAACATTTCAGTTAAACCTGTCTCTACTAAAACACTCAGCCATTGCATTCCAGATCCTAAACACTTGCTGCATGAAAAGCTCTTTCCTCATCTGACTTTTGCTTCTCTTACCAATTACTATAACTCTGTGTCCTCTCATTTGTAATCTACACTGTTTAGACCCATTATGATTTTCAATGCATGCCTCCACTCAACCTCCTCATCTCCAAGGAAAACAATGGTAACTTCTCCAATCCTTCTCCAAAACTCATCCCTGGAATAATTCTCATGAAACTGTTCTGCACTTTCTCCAAATGCTTTCACATTATTCCTAAACACTGACACCCAGAACTGAACGCAATACTCTGGTTGAAACTAAATGAATATCTTATGCCCTTATGTCATGTTTGCCATGTCCTTATTAATAAAGCCTAAATTATTGTATTCTTTATTATCTACACTGTCAACCTACCCTGTCACTTTCAATGACTTATATATTAAATACCCAGTCCCTCTGCTTCTGCCACCCCTTTTTAAGTTGTACCTTTTATTTTATATAATCTCTCCGTCTTCTTCCTACGAGGTCAGAAGTCACATGACTCCAGAAGCCACACGACTCCAGGTTATAGTCCAACAGGTTTATTTGAAATCACAAGCGTTTGGAGTGCTGCCCCTTCGTCAGGTGAAGTGAAGAAAAGCACACAGGCACAGAATTTATAGGCAGAGAGATCAAAAGATCATACAAATGGTGTGAGTGGAGTGTCGATAGGCTGAATAATAAGTCTCTGCTGGTGGTCAATAGTGTCAGATGGTTCTTCCCACCAAACTGAATCACTTTAAATTTCTCCACACTGAACTTTATTTGGCATTGGCCTACTTTCACTGTCAACTTGTCTTTGACCTTTTGAAGTTCAATACTAGCCTCCACACAGTTCACAATACTTCCACGTGTTGCTTGTCTGAAAACCTTGAATTTGTGTCTTGGCCATTACTTATATATTAGGAAGAGCAAAGATCCCAACACTGACTCCCGGGGGATTCCACTACAAATCTTCCTCCAGCCCAGAAGCTAGTCATTATTACTATCTGTTGCCTATGACTCAGTGAATTCCATATCTATTTTGATGTTTTATTCCATGAGCTATAACAATGTTCACAAATCTTTTGTGTAGCACTATATGAAGTATCCTTTGGAAGTCTGTGTGCACTGTATTCACATTAATACTGTCATCATCCTCACATTATCTCTTTAAAACAAGACTCTTGCAAGTTAGTTAAACAAAGTTTTCCCTTGCAAAATCCATATTAGTATTCTTTAATTAATCCATACTTATCTGAAAGCCTATTAACTTTGTCTCAAATTATTGTTTCCAAATGCTTCCCCACCATTGAAGTTAAACCAATCTTTTTTGAACAAGGGTGTGATGTTTGTAATTTACCAGTCATCTGACACCATCCCGGCATCCAAAGAGGCCTGAAAAATTATGGCCAGTTTCTCCACAATATTTAGTCTCATTTGCCTTAATATCCTTGAATGAATTTGATCGAGTCCTGGTGCCTTATGCAGTTTGAAAGCAGACAGCCAATCCAGTAGCTTCTCCTTATCAATTTTAAATCCTTCTCATGTCTAAATTGCCTCTTCTTTCATTTGCTAAAGAGCTTCCTTGGAAATGACATGCAAAGTATTCATTTAATACCTCAGTTATGTCCTCTACTTCCATGCGTAATGATCTTTTTAGCCCTAATTGGCCAAACTCCTTTGACCACTCTTTCCCATTTGTATGCCAATAGAAGATCTGGAGACTCCCTTTTGTGATGACTGGGACTGAGATGATTGGCCTGTAACAGTTAGAGACATCTCTTGTGCTATGTATAACTCCAGACAGCAGAGAAGTTTCCTAAATGTACACTGACTTCAGTTTGGCAAGGGTTCCTCAATGCCAAGCTCAGTCAAATTCTACCTTTGTGTCAAGGGCAGTTGGTTTCACCTCACACCTTCAGCTCAGCTCTTTTATCCATGTCTGGATCAAGGCTGTAATGAAGTCAGGAGCTGCGTTGCCCTGGCAGAACCTTAACTGAGTCACAGTGAGCAAGTTATTGCTGTGCACTTACTAGATGGTAGCTCTGCCAACAGCACTTTGCAACACTGTGCTGATGATTGAGAGTAGAGCTATGGCAAGGATGATGAAATAATGATCAACTTCCTGTGTTGTGTGTTTGTTTCAGCTTGCAGTTATAGACAATATTAAAATGTAACTTGTCATAGAATAGAATCCCTACAGTGTGGAAACAGACGATTTGGGCCAGCAAGTCCACACCGCTCCTCTGAACAGCATCCCGCCCAGACCCATTCCCCTACCCCTGCATTTCCCATACCTAAACCACCTGATCTAAACATCCCTGGGCACTATGGGCAATTTAGCATGGCCAGTCCACCTAAGTGTGCACATCTTTGGACTGTGGGAGGAAACCGGAGTACCTGGAGGAAACCCACGCAGACACGGGGAGAATGTGCAAACTCCACACAGACAGTGTCCCAACAATGAAATTGAACCCAAGTCGCTGGCGCTGTGAGGCGGCAGTGTTAACCACTGAGCCACCGTGCTGCCCTAACGTCCTGCACTAACAGTTGGCAATGCCACATTTTGCTTGTTGCTTCAAAACCTAATGGTTGATTTGTCCTGCATTGCCAACTTGTCTTGATATTACAGGTTGAATTACAATGTCAAATTGAATTGGATAATTATTATAATGTTGGGGGCAGGGGAGGACATAGAACATAGAACATTACAGCGCAGTACAGGCCCTTCGGCCCTTGATGTTGCACTGACCTGTGAAAGCAATCTGAAGCCCATCTAACCTACACTATTCCATTATCATCCACATGTTTATCCAACGACCATTTAAATGCCCTTAAAGTTGGCGAGTCTACAACTGCTGCAGGCAAGGCATTCCTTGCCCTTACTACTCTTTGAGTAAAGAATCTACCTCTGACATCTGTCCTGTATCTATCACCCCTCAATTTAAAGCTATGTCCCCTCATGCTAGCCGTCACCATCCGAGGAAAAAGGCTCTCACAGTCCACCCTATTCAATCGTCTGATCATCTTGTATGTCTCTATTAAGTCACCTCTTAACCTTCTTCTCTCTAACGAAAACAGCCTCAAGTCCCTCAGCCTTTCCTCATAAGACCTTCCCTCCATACCAGGCAACATCCTGGTAAATCTCCTCTGTACCCTTTCCAATGCTTCCACATCCTTCCTATAATGCGGTGACCAGAACTGTACGCAATACTGCAAGTGCAGCCGCACCAGAGTTTTGTACAGCTGCAACATGATCTCATGGCTCCGAAACTTAATCCCTCTACCAATAAAACCTAACACACCGTACGCCTTCTTAACAACCCTATCAACCTGGGTGGCAACTTTCAGGGATCTATGCACATGGACACCAAGATCTCTCTGCTCGTCCGCACTACCAAGGATCTTACCATTAGCCCAGTACTCTGTATTCCTGTTACTCCTTCCAAAGTGAATCACCTCACACTTTTCCACATTAAACTCCATTTGCCACCTCTCAGCCCAGCTCTGCAGCTTATCTGTGTCCCTCTGTAACCTGCAACATCCTTCCGCACTATCCACAACTCCACCGACTCTAGTGTCATCCGCAACTTTACTAACCCATCCTTCTACGCCCTCATCCAGGTCATTTATAAAAATGACAAACAGCAGTGGCCCCAAAACAGATCCTTGCGGTACACCACTAGTAACTGAACTCCAGGATGAACATTTCCCATCAACAACCACCCTCTGTCTTCTTACAGCTAGCCAATTTCTGATCCAAACTGCTAAATCACCCTCAATCCCATGCCTCCGAATTTTCTGCAATAGCCTACCACGGGGAACCTTATCAAATGCTTTACTGAAGGAGGTCAGGGTGTGTTAGTTGCCGCCATTGACTTATACTTGCGTTAGTTGCAGTCTGGCAAATACCAGTGCAATGAACAAATTGAAGAAAATTCATCACTTTCACAATTGGAGAAAAGGAAGAATTGAAAGCAAGTGCTATTGAAAAGAAATCTCCATTAACTTAGTTCCTACCTCAGTATGATGATCGGAAGCATATGGATTAGAGGCAGCTCAGGGTCAAACAGGATACGAAAGTCATAAACAATCTGTTTCAGCCTGTGATAGTAGCAAGAGTATGGAGTTAATGTTGGGTATGATGATATTAGTCTTCCAGTGATTAGCTGGGAGAAGTTACTGTGCGCCCAGCGCTAGATATGGGACAAGCAGACTAAGAGCATGGAGTGGGGAGGAGGCAAGTGATCAGAGGTAGGAATAGAGCAGACTGTCATTGGCATGTCACATGGAAACAAATATGTGGCTGCTGTTGTCAAGGAAACATATAAGTGGGGGAAGAAAGTTAGAAAGGATGGGCATTGTAGGAATTCTAGCAGTTACTTTTCAATCAATGTGAGGGAAAGCATTCTGGTGATATTGTATGATTGTTTAGGAAAAGCTAGAAACAAGCAAGGACGTTGCTTGGAGATTCCCTTTCGTGATGACCGGGACTGAGATGATTGGCCTGTAACAGTTACGGACATCTCTTGTTGTGCTATATATAACTCCAGACAGCAGAGAAGTTTCCTAAATGTACACTGACTTCAGTTTGGCAAGGGAAAGTGGAAGTGATATAATGGAGTCTCTGCACAGAACTACCTTTTCATTTAGAGACCCTTTGAACCCTCCAAATAAAGATCTAGATTTTCCTCAAGTTGGGGTGATTTGGAAACCCTTTAAGTGCCCTGGGTGGCAACACATCAGAGGCATCAGGAACCATAATCGCATGAGAGAACATTTTTGAGAAGTAAGTTCAAAAGGTCTCCCTCACAACCCTATGTCAATGCATGCCACTCCTCCCATACTATGATGATCCTTCATGCCCCCCCTTCATGCCAAGATCTGGTATTTTCATGCCCATTCACTCTTATACACTATGTAGGAGCAATGATTCCTATAGTGAAAGTTGTATGTAAAAAGATCAACAAAACAGCCCACTCATTGATAGATTTACACTATGGTGAAGACAACTCCTTATTAATCCAGCATTCTGTTGCTTCCTATTGCCAGGAACTCTGGCTTGCTTAGAAGCTCTAACAACAATTACTCTCTTGAAACCCATGAGCCCCTGGGTGATATGATAAATCCGGCTAGCAATTTCACAATGTTTATTTATACAAGATTGAGTGGTTTCAAATGATTTTGTAGTTTCAGTTATTGAAATTTCTGAATGATTGACACTTTTATTAGGATATAGTGAAAAAGTGTTTTTTTCAACTTAATGAAAAATTATCAATGAATGGCTTTTTAGAAAGTTATTTTTTCACAAATTCTCTGGCCACTAATGGGGTAATTGCTCTGTTCAGTCTATAGTGGGTGAATGGAAATACTATAGCCTGGTATAGGGGAAGTTTAGGGTCCACCAGATTTGTTTGACAAGACATATCTTGACCTGAGGGCATAAGGTGTTACATTGGTTGAGAGAGCACCTAAGAGGTATTTAGACAAACACATGACCAGGCAGGGATTAAAGGAAATGGTATTCTAGTTTGTTTGGCCTGCCCCCAGCTCTGACAGTGAAGATCCTGTCTTTGTGGGCATTTTTTCCTGAGGCACGGTAGTCAGGTTGGGAATTTCCACAAACCTTTCCCCTTTGCTATCAGCCTTGAGGATGGAAATCCGGTGTATTATTTTCACACATTTTTAAACTCAATTATTTCTATCCTTTTTATACAGAATTCAGTGATAATCTTTCTGCTAGATTTTATTTATAATCGCTGTCGCATTGTATATTTAATGTTGACTCTTCTTGCTTTGGCCATTTTATCTCTTTTCTTCAATGGGAGCTCAGTTATGACTATTGCTTACGTACTACCAGAGAGTGAACAAAGACGTAGAACATAGAGCAGCACAGCACAGGAACAAGCCCTTTGGCCTATCATGTCTGCTCTGACCATGATGCCATGCTAAACTAATCCCACCTGCCTGCACATGGTACATTTCCCTTTATCCCTTAGGGATAGCTGCAGAAGTGGTTAAATATTATTTAAAAGCAAGTCTTCCTTCAAAAGTCAAAAATAATGTTAATATTTCAAGACAAAATTTAACAATGCCAACAAGTTCAAATGCATTGTTGAATTAGAGATAAAAGGTACTGCAGATGCTGGAGAATCCGAGATAAGAAGGTGCGGAGCTGGATGAACACAGCAGGCCAAGCAGCATCATAGGAGCAGGAAAGCTTGACGTTTCGGGCCTAGACCCTTCATCAGAAATGGGGGAGGGGAAGAGGGTTTTGAAATAAATAGGGAGAGAGGGGGAGGCGGATAGAAGATGGAAAGAGGAGAGGATAGGTGGAGAGGAGGCAGACAAGTCAAAGGGGCGGGGATGGAGCCAGTAAAGGTGAGTGTAGGTAGGGGGGTAGGGAGGAGATAGGTCGGTCCAGGGAGGACGGATAGGTCAAGGGGGCGGGTTGAGGTTAGTAGATAGGAGGTGGGGGTGGGACTTGAGGTGGAAGGAGGGGATAGGTGAGAGGAAGAACAGGTTAGGGAGGCGGGGATGAGCTGGGCTGGTTTTGGGATGCGGTTGGGGGAGGGGAGATTTTGAAGCTTGTGAAATCCACATTGATACCATTGGGCTGCAGGGTTCCCAGGCTGAATATGATTTGCTGTTCCTGCAGCCTTCGGGTGGCATCATTGTGGCATTGCAGGAGGCCCAGGATGGACATGTCGTCTGAGGAATGGGAAGGGGATTTGAAATGGTTCGCAACTGGGAGGTGCAGTTGTTTGTTGCGAACTGAGCGCAGGTGTTCTGCAAAGCGGTCCCCAAGCCTCCGCTTGGTTTCCCCGATGTAGAGGAAGTCACAACGGGTACAGTGGATGCAGTATACCACATTGGCAGATGTGCAGGTGAACATCTGCTTGATGTGGAAAGTCTTCTTGGGGCCTGGGATTGGGGAGAGGGAGGAGGTGTGGGGGCAGGTGTAGCACTTCCTGCGGTTGCAGGGAAAAGTGCCGGGTGTGGTGGGGCTGGAGGGGAGTGTGGAGCGGACAAGGGAGTCACGGAGGGAGTGGTCCCTCCAGAAAGCAGACAAGGGTAGGGAAGGAAAAATGTCTTTGGTGGTGGGGTCGGATTGCAGATGGCGGAAGTGTCGGAGGATGATGCGTTGGATCCGGAGGTTGGTGGGTGGGTACGTGAGGACGAGGGGGATTCTTTTTTGGTTATTAGTGCGGGGACGGGGTGTGAGGGATGAGTTGCGGGAAGTGCAGGAGACACGGTCGAGGGCTTTCTCGACCACTGCGGGGGGGAAGTTGCGGTCCTTGAAGAATGAGGACATCTGAGATGTGCGGGAGTGGAATGCCTCATCCTGGCAGCAGATGCAGCAGAGGCGAAGGAATTGGGAATAGGGGATGGCATTTTTACAGGAAGGTGGGTGGGAGGAGGTGTATTCCAGGTAGCTGTGGGAGTCAGTGGGCTTGAAATGGACATCGGTTTCTAGGTGGTTACCCGAGATGGAGACAGAGAGGTCCAGGAAGGGGAGAGAAGTGTTGGAGATGGTCCAGGTGAACTTCAGGTTGGGGTGGAAGGTGTTGGTGAAGTGGATGAACTGTTCGAGCTCCTCGTGGGAGCACGAGGCGGCGCCGATACAGTCATCAAAGTAGCGGAGGAAGAGGTGGGGTTTAGGGCCAGTGTAGGTCTGGAAGAGGGATTGTTGCACGTAACCTACAAAGAGGCACCCTCTCTCCCTACTTATTTCAGAACCCTCTTCCCCTTCCCCATTTCTGATGAAGGGTCTAGGCCCGAAACGTCAAGCTTTCCTGCTCTTATGATGCTGCTTGGCATTGTTGAATTCTTGTTTTAGCAGCAATCATTGCCCTGCCACAAGCATTCTCGACTGTCCAAAACCTCCAAGGTTTTTACTAACTCATTCTAGCTGAATGACAGGCATCCCGTCACTCATCTTGACTCTTTCTACTCTACTGTAGGTAATTTTTCTTCCGTAATGAGAGACAGAGGCAGATATTACAGGAAATAAAAGTGGATGACACTGCAGTTATTGGTCGCTTAAGTGGCTGAGTAAGCAGCACAGGGGGCATGCAGGATTTGTGATGTTTTAGGGGGTTTTGGGCTGGGTGTTACTGAATGAGAGAAGATGTTGCAGACAATGGTGAGAGTGGAAGAGCATGAGTCCTGGTGGGTTGTGGGTTCAGTAGCAGATATTGAGTGAGTGCGAAGTATTAGAGAGAGAATGGTATCACTTTCACTGGAGGGGTGTGGAAGGACATTAAACTTCTTGCTGCATTGCTGGGCATTCTTCCAGCCAGCTGAGACTGCACTGACCCAGATACCAACGTTGGACTAGACTGGTATGGTCTGGTGTCATGGTGCCCACTGTTGGTATTAGGGGAGCAGGGTGACTCACATCAGCTCCACCCCCATCATCCAGCAGGACCTCTAGGTCCCTGCCCACAAAATGCTGTGCCATTGTCTTCCTGTCAGCTATGTCTAAGGTAAATGTGAGAATGGTGCAGGGCAGTTCCAGACTGACAGTGCTTGTCCAGGTAAACAGTGGGCTTTTCCAGAAGGTGTAGGCACAAGTGATGTTGGAGTCTAGGGAGTGATCCATTTAGTGCCGGGTCATTCTGGGAACAGGACGTGATAAGATGGGGCAGAAACCAGACATGAAAGACACCCTAGGATATGATAGGTAGTCATGTTTGTAAGATATGGTGAGAGAACTTGTTTAGCCTCACAGCAAAAATTGCTCTGCAAAGCCCAACATAATTTAGACTGGAAAATGGAAGATTCACCTTATATCAGTGAGAAAGATGGACTAGTTCATTAATGCAAGGCAAATGCAAACATTTTGGGACAATTATTTTGAATTTTGCTTGGAGGGCAGAATTATATCATGATTGAAATCTTAATGGTCATCTGGTGTGACACAACATACTTATTTAGCAGCACCCATTTTTATTTCAGTACCATTGACATCAAGCTAAGATTGAAATATCTGCCGATAAATCTGTTGTAACTCCTATCCATCCACCTGTTACTCCCATCCCTTCATCTTGTGCGTTTGCTCCCTATATATTCTATTAATGTATTGCAAACAGCTGCTGAATCAATGGTGAATTTGATTGTTGTAGGATGTGGAGGCAAATATTGGATGAATGGTCAAGACATGTCAACTGAGGGCCATTCTAATCAACTCCATCATATTATGTTTTGTAAAATGTTATTTTTGGTGCTGCTAGTATTTCCAGTGGCTTTGATCGCTGTTTTCATCAACTTCAGACTGGGTCTCCTTATGGCGGTTTCAGTTAGTCTGTGACTCCATGTGGTGTTTTCTTTGGCATTGTAGTGGGTCTGGCCACCCCCCACAGAGAGACAGAGGGAGGGACAGAGACCTCAAGATGGAGGTATACTCTGAAGACTTCTTAGTAATGATGAAACTTGTCCTGACCAAAGTTGCCAGACAGCTATTCGGAGGGGGATCCCCTGCCCTGGGTTGCCTGTGGCCAATCTTGCAGTCAATGATCTAACAGACGAGGCCACAGGGATGAGAATTGGCAGTTGAAATGCTATTTGGAACACCAACTGCCCAGTCTCAGCCATAGCAGAGAGCCCGGTCTACGTGCCCTTCACAGGTCCTTACTCTATTTAGCCACTGCTTGTGGGCAGGCAGCTGTCAATCCCCAGCTATCCTGCCTAACAGGCAGGCAAACTGCCCAGCTTCTGTGAGGTCAATTCTCTGGCCTTGCCCCAGAGCTCCAGCCTCATTCACGAATCAAAAATCCTGACGTAAATTTCATTTCTTCAAGAAAATTTATACCTTTTGATAGAAACATGCTTCTACAAAGCTAACATCAGATTTTGGTAATATTGTCATAGAAACACTGCTTTCCACTGCTATCAAAAATAATATTGATACGCATGACTCTTCCAGTTCTGGTGCCTCTGCTCGAAATACACAGCTGCTCAAACCTAAAGCCCAGTCAGCCACCATAAAACAGGAACCATGTCATATAATAGTTACAGACATTGCAATGATCTACATTGTCTCAGGTCTGGAGATTAGTATTTTCTAGGCATTCTTTGTGTATGATGTGCTAACAGCAAGCCTGGATGTAGTCGGCTTTGTCTGGTTATCATCCGGGACAATTGTTCTTTGAAAAAACCCTTTTCCAAGATCCACAGTCACCACGGCTGATGCTGCAATCTGAACTCCTTCCCCCACTTTCATCTCCCACCCTCCCTAACTGCTCATTTTTAAGTCTGTAAAATAATTAGAGGTTCATATCTGAGCATTTGATATTTAGAAGTTAATCATTGGATTATAGCGGATTTGAGTTCAAATATACGGTAAATGATCCACTAAATGTTTAATCTGTTCTTTTCCATCATAATGCAATCATCAAATCTCGATACTTCAGACTTTCATCACTTTTAATATAAGTATAGTCATGTAATCCTTTGGGCTTTTGTGATAAGACATCCTTTTCTAATAGAGGATACAGTGAATTTACTTGTCACTGGAAAAGTTAGAGACCAAAATTTCCGTACAGTAAAATTAAAATAAATGGCTACATGGTGCTATAGTATTTCTGTAGTAACTCTCTCATGATAAATGAATCATACCGTTAGGTCTTAATACATTTTCTCTATTTCCTAGAAGTGCCATCTTCATAACAGAATCCACTTTAATTTTAACAAGCACAGAATAATGCATCTAATGTTTTAGCTTTTACATTTTACTAGAGTAACATAAAATGAAACCAACATCAAAAAAAAATGACTTTAAGTCAGAAAATCTCATTGGATTATTCGAGCCTACTCCTTTAGTGACCTATGTACAATCTCACCCATCACAAAATTCGGATGGAAATTTCTAAAATTCTTCCTTACTTTCAACAATCCTTTTGAGTTGACATCTCTGTTCTTCATTACAGGCTAACATTTTATGAAGTACTCGATCATTTCAGTCCACTTTCGCCATAATTTTTAATTCTATTTGGAAAAAATTTACTTAATAAGCTCTTTACTGGTACAATAAAATCTGCATAGATATTTTTTCCCCTGAGAGTCTATTGTCATACCTACTACTTTACAATTCTCTTTCCTCTCTATTGTCTGTGTCTGTGCTTACCAGTATTTTAACATTCTTGATCACAGTTTCTTTAAAACCTTGTTGACCAATTAAAATACACTTGGCTCAGTGGGCCACACTTCATCAGATTAAGGTGCAAGATCTGAAATTATTATTGCTCTTATAACTGAATGTTTTGCGATTTATCAATGACAATTTGGAAGCTGCAAAATGCAAGGGTGCACATAATGGTCAAATATTCGCCAATAATCTATATGAGATTCAAAATTTGTTTCAGCTTACAACTTCAAAAATACATCTCAAAATTTGGATGTCATTGTCTGCAGTAACTTCCTGTTGACTGTAAACAGGTCTGTCCAATTACCAACTTAAGATCCTTTCCTTTTTGCTCCCTTAATAATGGGCAAAAACATCACTTCTTACACACGTTTCATATTTCGTTTTTAATGTGTGTTGCATTGTATTAATGAAGATTGAAATCCATCTGCCATCCCGTAATCCATTTGCTTAATTAAACTATATCAATCTCCTTTACACTTGTCAGCTGACTGCATAGTTCAGTGTCTTTGATATATTTTGCTACAATATTGGAAACCCTTTCCTCCCAAACATTTCTAAATAGCATGAACAATGGGTATTTCAATATAACTGCATCGGAGTCTTTCAGATGGATCTTTTTCTACTTGCCAATATCTTCTGATTTTGATTATAAAGTCATTTTTTAGTTTAGCTAGCAAATTTCCATTAAGTCAATCAACTTTAACCTTCTTTAAAAGTATGTGAAACTGTATTGTGAAATGTATTCTGGAATTGCACATAAATTCCATACAGTGGCTGTCTCTCGGCTCTGGGAAATGTGTTCAAATCTAGTCTAGTGGAATGGGCCAAAAGTTTAATCTTTTTAAAATTTAATAATATTTTGTATTGTCAAACCAGAAGCCAGAAGAAGCAAACTCACAATACAAAAAACGTTGGAATTATTCATCTTGCTGCCAATTGCCTTCAAATGCTCAACCACAAATCACTAGGGTTAATGTTCAATTTCTCAACTATGCATTGTGGCATTTGGGCCCCACAGCCTTTAGTCCAAAAACATAACCACAAGGCCAGCAGATCCTAAGTATCACACTTGGGCATTGGCCAAGATTACTGCTACTGAGCCAATGTTGACTCATTAATGTCATTGATGAGACTTTATTATACAGGCAACTCCTATCGAATTCCACTAAAGCAAACTAGGTGATTCTCTCTCTGACATATCCTTCAATTTACCTGCATGTCAAAACTGAAATCAGGAATGCTGTTGTTGGCATTGTTCTACCATCTTTTCATGAAAGAGAGGAAATCTTGTGTAGCACACATGCCACCATTTCAGAATTAATCTTTGATCCATTAACTGCAGGATTTCCTGACATACGTGCCTCTTCAATATTCATTTATTTCCCCAAGATGCTTAATTTTATTTTAATGAAACCTGACGGTTGTTTTAATTTCACTTGAGAAGAAAACCAGACGTCAGTAGGACCTGACCCACATCTCAATTTCAGGTCATCTTCTTTTCCCAATGCGTATTTGGCATTTGGTGTGCTTACAGCCAACTATTTCAGTGCATTTAGGGAAAGGGACTGGAGTTAGAATTAAAACCTTAATTCTATTGATGTATTTTGCAGTTCCAGCTATGATTATTGTTTAAAATGAAATGTGTCAACTCTTTTTTCCCTGAACATTATTCACTTTCACATGATGCACTTTCTAAAAGCGATATTTAATTTCCTCCCAAGCCTGGAAAAGTGGGAGGTCACCAGGTGTTGTTGGATTTTGGCAATGTACAGCGGAGTGGTGAGAAAGAAATTGCGAGTATGGATTAAATGTGGATAAAGACTGCTATAGAAGGGCTGTTCAAATAACCAATTTGCAATTTACACTTTGTAGTGTTAATGAAAGACACATTGAGCAGAATTCTATTCTTTAACAGTGAGGTACAGGCCCTTGAGGCTGTATTTTGACTATTTTATTTGGCGGTGCTGAACATGTTTTTGAGCCTTTGAATATTTATCAATTGATTCATTTAAACATATTTTCAGTACGTAGTTGTGACAGCAGGGCAGAATTTCTTGAGAATATCAGCAGGAAAATTGGCTCGATTGACACAGTAGAAATTCAGAACTCATTTCCTCCTGATGAAAGGACAAAGGGGCAGCACTATTTCTAAGAAAGGGCTCTTTCTGGGTGAATGGCAGTATGTTTTATCTAGTGTGGCATGTGGTGCTCATTATGGCAAACAAACACCCAAAAATTTTAAAAAATTATGTTGAGATTTTTCTCTTTCACACTAGATCACAAAATGTGTTAAAGGAGAAAATAAATTAATATTAGTTTTGATACGCTTTTGAGCTGCAAAGTGGAGCAGGAACACATTTTTTCACAACATAATTTTACTTAAAGTGAATAGTGTTCAAGTCATAATGTGGATTTGGCATCATCGTGAAGGGTTCCTGTGTCACTTGTACATACAATGTGGTCCAGGTTAAGATGTAACCTTTCATCTCTGATCACTGGTGGATGTTCTCCTATTTTGTATCCATGCTGTGGGATATTGGCAGATCCAAGATTTGATTCTGCTCCCTACTTATCACTTCAGCTCCAGCAAGAGGGCACTATTACAAAATGAGATGGACCCTTTCCCGTGTTTTAGGATTTCATTTTGATTATTTTCTTACAGAAAGGATTATAAAACCAGTTGTATTTAATGCAGCATTTTGACAGTAATGAATATTCTGGAAATTTTTGTTCTTTTGAAAGTAACATTTACTCCAAAGGTAGTTAACATGCTGAATGGAAGTTGTTTCTCCCAGACAGTGGACAAAAGGCAGTCATAAAAGTTATGGTGTTGTCAAAGTTATTGATGTTTTTCTGATTATAAGACCATGAGAAAATAGATAGGAGGTGTAGTGATTGTAATGAGATTAGCCTAGTGGACCTCGTAGAATAGGAGTTCCCGATTGGGGCAGTTAATCTGGTCCAATCAGGGACCTCTGGCTGACAGATAAAAACTGGAGTGTCAGACATCCTGTTCACTCTGAGAGTTGGCTCTGAGGGAGCTGGATCCGTTTCAAGGACTCTCCATGTGTAAACAAAGTGTGGCTTGGTGACAGGATACCGGCCTCTGTGGAGTTATTTTGGAGGTGAAGGCCATTTTTACACAATCACTCTTGGGTTAGTGATTAAGTAGTCCAAATTATACTTATCCATCCTGTACTCATATCCCTTAATTCACTTTCCCATATCAATCTGTGCAATTTAATCGTGAATTTTGACATTGTTTCTGTTGAACCTTGGAAATTAATTCTGCAACATCACAACTCTGCAAAGATATTTCTCTTACTCTGGTTTATAAATGTCTTCATTGCACTTAGACTCCTTAGCTACAAGAAACAGTCTGCTTCTACCTTACTTGGTCATTCCTTCATTATTTAACCTAGGGGCTAAAAAGAATGAGGCAATTAAAGTAACTAATATAGAGGAAAGAAAGAACTGGAGAATTTCATTGACTGAAATCTATTGAATCCCCAGGAACAGATGGCCTACATCCTAGGGTTTTAAAAGAGTTTCCCTGCAGAAATAATAATAAAAATGGGCCAGTTAAGACTTCGCAAAATTCACTAGATTCTGGAATGTACCAGCCGATTAGATGTTAGCAAATGTAACTAATGTATACAAGAAAAAAGTTGATGGTGTCACACGAAAGTTTACTAAATGTGGTGTAGTTTTCAATTGTTCTGCGTTGGATTATATAAATCTGTTTATTGTTAATGCTCTCAGTGCTTGATTAACGTTTAGAAACCAAGTAAATAATGTAGATGAAATAGTTGAAAGTTAGAGTGAGAAACATGGAGAAACATGGGCATTTTACAATGCAGAGAATTAACGTTGTCTGTGTCAATAAGGATTTAAAGTATGAAACAATAATAATAATAATTTATTGTTACATGTATTTGTGAAAATACAATAAAATACATACAAGTCACCATAAGCTGGCGCCATTTTAATTCCATACATTATAAGAAGGAATGAATCATACAAAGTTAGGATAAATTACATTTTCTGTTCTGTACACAGCTTCTTGACTCCCTAAGTGGCTATGAGACCCCACCACACTCTGCAGCCTCCAAACCATTCCCTAATGAAGCAACACCAAGGAGGAAGTAGTACAGTAAGGCCATATCGATGGCCATACTGTATGTTCGCATTCCCTCAGCTTTCATGTCAGGGTTGAATTTGATGATGAAACCTCATCTGTCAGCTCAAAGACTATTGTTTTCTGAACAAAAAAAGGCCCAATAAGAATGGAATTCTGGCTGAACAATTCAACGAAATTAATATATGTATATATTTATTTATAAATAAAGTATATGGAATATACCCATATATAATACACACCATTACATCTTTGTGGCCTGTTGGCATTGGTGGCAACGAGGATGATGGAGAATAGTTGAAATTTACCAACACCTTGAACTTTCCGTTCTTTGCCAAGAGAGGCTCCTATGCTGCTGAATGAAGTACTTGTTCCCTGTCAGGATGAACAGTCTGGATGTGACAGCAATTTACAAGAACTAACACTAACACTCAGTCGCGGAGCAAAAGACTGGTGAATATTTGAGCGGCTCACAGAAGACACATTTACAACAGAATATCTTCAAAGTTATGATGACCAAATTATTGTTAATTTGGAAACAATCTCACCTCTAGTGACAAAAAATGTCAGCCTAAACAGCTTTTATGTTTGTAGCTAGTTATGCCAGGGGTGTGATGGAATACTCCCCACTTGCCTGGATGAGTGCAGCCCCAACAACACTCAAGAAGCTTGACACCATCCAGCACAAAGCAGCCCGCTTGATTAGCACTACATCCACAAAGTACACCCCCTTGACCCCCTTGAAGCTCAGTAGCTGCGGTGTGTACTATCTACAAGATGCATGGTAGAAATTCACCAAAGATCCTCAGACAACACCTTCCAAACCCACGATGACTTCCATCTAGAAGAACAAAGGCAGAAGACATATGGGAACACCACCACGTCCAAGTTCCCCTCCATGGCACTCACCATCCTGACTTGGAAATAAATTGCTGTTCCTTCATTATCGTTGGGTCAAAATCCTGAAATTCCCTCCTTAAGGCATTGTGGGTCAACGTAAAGCATGTGGACTGCAGCTGTTCTAGAAGGCAGCTCATCACCACCATCTCAACAGCAGCTAGGGATGGCCAATCAATACTGGCCAACCAGCGATGCCCACATCCCACAAATGAATTCTTAAAATGTGGCTGTTTTTGACCGGCATGGACATGATGATCCAAAGGGCCTTTTCCTGTACTCTAGATCTTGAAGACTTTAGAAAGGCGGAAGACTTATTGGAGTAAACATTTCAGGATAGGCTTGGATTCAATCTGAAAATCCCATCAGAGCATACATTGGCATGATTGACAATGCAGACCATACATACATTCTTTCTTATTTACCAGCTTAGGAGAGATTAAGGGGTACTGACATCTTCCACATCTTGATATCTTCCACATCTGGCCAAGTCAGCCAGATTTGCAAAATTTGAAATGGTAACCACTTTCACTCTGTACCAAACTGTTACGGAGGAGGTGATACAATGGTATCATTGGGTCAATCAGCTCTTTGCCATGAAAATCAGATCTGGACATTGCACGAGGAAAAAGTGATAAATTTAGAGTATGGTTGAATCTTACTAATAATTAACCAAGTGTCACTTTCATCCTGTTGAAATTGGATGGCTTCTCCCGTGAGACCTAATGAGTTTTTGCATGCTATATTCCCAAACTTGTCTCGTTAAATAGATACTGTGCCTCAATGATGCTCTGCTTGTCCAATGCTAGCCTGATTCTCTCACTCACTGGAGGCAAATGTCCTCACTACTGCTGGAACATCTTGAGATTCCTGGCACCGGCACTATGTTTAAAATGCTGTTGTGGTCATCCCAAAATGTCCTGCACAGTTGACTCTGGGGACTGAGGAATTTTCTTAGGAGGAGAGGTTGAGCAGATTGTGTTTGTGTTCATTGGAATTTAGGAGGATGAGAAGAGGCCTTATCGGATCAATCAAGATTCTTAAGGGATTTGACAGATTAGAACGGAGAAAGGTGTTTCCCCTTATGACAGAGACGAGGAGGAATTTCTTCTCTCAGAGGGTAATGAATCTGTAGAATTCATTACTGCAGAGAGCTGTCAAGGCTGGGACATTAAGTATAATTAAGGTAGAGATAGACAGATTTTTAATCAGTAAAGGAGTCAAGGGTTCTGAGGAAAAGGAAAGAAAATGGAGTTGATTATGAGATTACCTCATTGAATGGCAGAGTGGGCTGAATTGGCTGCATGGCCTACTTTTGGTCCCATGTCTTATGGTCTTTATATCATTTGCCTTAGATATGGCAAATAAGGGTAAACTGGCACCGTCCTTTACGGCAAGGACCTAGAGTCGTTGAGTCATTGAGGTCTATGAGTGGTGATCTAATTGAAACAGGCCTGTCGGCCTAACTTGCAGATGCCACCCAGTTTTCACAATTAAACTAGTCCCATTTGCCTGCATTTGGTACATATCCCTCCACTCCTGTCTCATTCATGTACCTAACTAAAACTTTCTTAAATGACGATATTGTACTCGCCTCCAGCACTACGTCTGGCATCCCGTTCCAGAAACTTACCATCCTCTGTGTGAAAAGATTGTCCCTCTGGACTCTTTTGTATCACTCCCCACTTGCCTTAAACCCAAGCCCTCTAGTTTTAGACTCCCCTACCATGGGGAAACGCTGTTGGCTATCTACCTTATATACACCTCTCATGATTTTATAGACAGCTATAAGGACTTGTGGATGGAGTGGTGCTAAGAAGGGCCATCTCTTTCCTGAGGATAATCAGAGAAAGCCACAGCACCAGATGCTGCCAGTCTGTCTGAGGTTGCCACCTGGGTCAGTGCAGTGTCTGCTGTTCGGACGAATGCCCATCATTATCACATGAGGTCATCCACCTTCTCTTCTCCTCCATGGTAAACTACCACCACCTTCCCTCACACTCATCCTCTATTTCTTCTGCCACCTTGAAGCAAGGCTCATATACTATCATTCTCATTGTCAAATGCAATGTCTTACTTGCTGTCACCCACCCAACCCCCCTCCACCCCAGACTATTAACTCTGCATGGTCTCTGCACCTCTTACTCTGCCACCCAGGACACCTCCCCAACTTTCCCAAGCCGCACCAGCACTAACAGCTGTGCCAGCTTCTTTCATCTCACACAGTCCCCACCTTAGTCATACTCCAGGACAAAATGTCACACAATAGGACGGAAGAAACCGAGACGGGTGGTGCGTAAGGATGCTCAAGGCAGCCAACTGAATGTCCCCAACCCCTTGAACTGATCTTGAATATTGCCCAGGGCTTGTTTCATTTGGACCTGAACTGCTTCAGTATCTGAGGAGTTGTGAATGGTGCTGAACATTACGCAATCATTAGTGAACATCCTCTTGCCTGGCCACATGAAGGGAAGGATATACATTTAACAAGAACGGTGGAGAGATTACACACGGGGGTAGCAGGCAAAATCAAAGGCGTGTTGCTTTTTAATGCTAGGACATTTGAATATAGAAATAAATGAGCATTTCTACATTTGTACAGGGATTTCCTGAGACCACACACACCTCTGATTATTTCACGCAGTTTTGGTCTCTATATTTGAGGATGTATATACCCACATTGGCAGGAGTACAGAGATGATTCACTTGATAGGTCCCTGGCGTGAGAAGGTTGTTTTATAATAGGAGACAAAGTGAATTGAGTGAATTCTCCATAACCAAAACATGAGTGGTGATCTAATTGAAACAAATTGGCTTGACTACATAGACACTGAAAGCTTGTTTCCCACTGTCTGGGGAGTCTTGGATTTGGGACCGATCATTTAGGACTGTAATGAAGTGAAATTTCTGCGCTCAGGGTTGTGAACTGGTTGGAATTTTTTAGCCCATAGGATTGTGGATGCTACATCATCACATCCAAGAAAGGCTGAACCTGACAAACAATTGGTGTCCCAGATACCCAAGCGAAATGGGGAGCAGTGTTGGTTAAGTGTAGTTGAGGCAGATGATCAGGCATGATCATGCTCAATGAGCTGAATACCCTACTCCTCCTGCTATGTCCCTCTCCAGAGGTGTAAGGTGTATTGAGAGCACTGTTTGGTCAGGCAGGACTCTCATCAATCAAGCTATGGGCAGACAGGGTGAAGGCTAGCCCTCCCTTACCCTAGAATCCCTACAGTGTGGAAGCAAGCCATTCAGCCTATCAAGTCCACACTGACCCAACAAAGAGCATCCCACTCAGACCCCTCCCCTACCCTCGACACTATGGGCAATTTAACGTGGCCAATCCATCTAACCTGCACATCTTTGGACTGTGGGAGGGAACCAGAGCACCCAGAGGAAACCCACACAGATTCAGGGAGCAAATGCAAACTCCACAGAGTCACCTTTGGCTGGAATTGAACCCAGGTCCCTGGTGCTGTGAGGCAGCAGTGCTAACCACTGAGCCACAATGTCACACTTATATGGGTGGTCCTTATATAGTAAGAAATCCACACAGTGTAACTTTGGAGATACTGTCACCACAGAGTTCTATTCCCATGCCTAGGTAGCATATATTAGCTGGGGTTTTAAGAGTCCTGGGGTGGTTTGGCACACCGGGCTGCTTAAAATCGGGTGCCCACCCCACTCTACTGGAATTTTATAGGGGAGGCACTGGGTAGCCAATCACCCTTTGACCATTTGAGGCCCTTTACCAATCAATTAATGGCTATTGAAGGCTTTTTCCCACCATCTGGGACTTTACCTGCTGTAGGAAATGTCCACAACATGAGGCAGGATAATCGTGGGCTGACAGAAGAGTTCCTCCTGCTCAAGCATCCAGCAGAGGCTTTCCCTCACAAAGTTGTCTCTGCTTCTTGTGCTCCTGTCTCTCCTGATAATGCTGAAACCAAACTCCTCTTGCCAGGGCCTGTCAGTCTGGCTTTGGAAAACACCCTGAACTTACTTTTAAGCTTGGGTCTATGTATCAATTCTTTAGGACTGCTTTTGTTGACCAGTGTGACGATACTATGGCTTTAAGAGGTCTATTTTGTCTTGGTTTTTTTTTTAATGAACGATTGAGATGGAGGTGCATACCAATAAAGTAAACAACTTGTGGGGCCTTGGGTTTTTTTTTAAAGTTGAAACAATAGAAGCAACAAAATGGAGTGGAGTCAGGCTCCCACAGAACCAGGGCTTAGCTTTCAGTAGTTGTTGAGGGTTTTGAAGCTGCTATATATCTCTCACCCCTACGGCAAAATGCTTGAGTTCTCTCTCTCTCAGAATTTTCTCTTAATGTTCTTTCTCCTGGACTGGAGAAATGTTACAAGTGAGACGGTCTATTTTACTGAATTTACCTTTGCCAAGGGTGTGTTTAAGGGATGTTACTATCTTGGAACAGCTAATCAGTGGTAGTTAACATATATATTATCTTGTTAATTATTTTGATAGAGTTAAGCTAATTGTTTTATTCTTGTTTTGTCTGTATTTTAACAATAGTGTAAGAATAAAATGTATTTGCCTCAACCTGGTAGTTTGACCATTCAAATTGCATCCAGAACGCAATTCCTTACGCTTGCCTTTAAAGGTAAGAAAAATTTAGAGTCTAAGCTATCTTCTTAATATATTTTGAGGGGGTTTGGTCTGGTCCATAACACCAGAGATGTCCACCACTCATCATAGCATTGCTGAAACGAGGAAACTGCTGACCATTTAATAGTCTCAGTTATGGGAGGAACTCTCACCCTTAACTGAACACCGACTGAATAGCCATAAAATAGCTGAAGGGTGATCCAGGCAAGCAGAGATGTGCTCACCAGTGGGCTAAGGCCTCCGGCTCTAAATAAAACTCCAGTCTCTATCTAAAATGGTAAGTGTTTTTCAGGTGATGACTGTGGGCATGCTGGAATGGCATATGGAGGTACATCCTCGTCATTATTTAGTCCCCAACCACCAATCACACAGATGCAATTCCACCAGGAGCCAATGTCACTCAAACAGGGACCCTGGCTATCTTTATTCTGTCTAGTCTAGAGGTACTGAGGCTAATTTTTCAACTCCAAGCCAGCACTCTGTCTGAGATGAGTTAACTGGGCACAGAGCAGCTGTTGAATCTTTCTGTCTGTCTCATTACTACACTGCAGTCTGCACAACCTCTAAGCCATCATGGGAGCTAAGTACAAACTCCTGGGAACTGACAAAATAACATTTATTTTAATGGAAGTGATCTTCCTCTTGAAGTTGGGATTCTACTGTGCACTATAATGGAATTTCTGCCAAGACCAGGGAGAAAAAGATATTTGTTATAATGAGAGATTTGGAAGTACAAAGCTTGTAATAATGTTATTCTATTGTGTGTGGAAGATTAGTCTTCTAACATTTCTTCGCTGGTCTTTAGGGGAAATTGGATTGACAATACTCGCTGTACTGCTTGAGTGAAGCATTAAAAAACATGAAAAACGAAGGACAATCTTTTGGATTGAATGAAATACTGCGTTGAATCAAGGTTCCCAAGTAGTATAAGGGACTGAAAGCAGCTTGTGCCCTGGGATTTTGTACATGTCTATTAGGCATCGACGATATAAATCGGAAAAATGTAACTGTGTGAAAAGGCTTATGTAAGTAATCAGGGGATTTGTAGCACTTTTGGTGATTACAAACTCACAATGGTGAATACTATAGCTTCAAGCTCCAGTGTTACCTGCTCCTCTGCGCACTTGGGTATACACAGCTGGTAGACTGAACACAAAAGGCAGCTTTTTTCCAAATAAAAGAGGGAAGAATGAGGATTGAAGGGAACTTGATCTGATCTCTCTCCATTCCAAAGTGATGAGCTTACCCTAGTCAATGCCAATAAAGCTGAATAACATGAGAAATTTCACATCAATGACTGTTGCCAAACAGATATTAGTGGAATGTTGATATTCCCTGTGGTTTACTATTTACAATGTAATCTAATGGGATTATACTGGGGCCAGAACCTTGTGTAATCGAGCTAGTTTTCTTTACTATGACATTAAAATATGAAAATGCGATTCCTTTTCCAACTTCAAAATTTCTTAAAAAATAAAGCTTTCTAATACAAACACTTTACAGCTGATGTTTGATTTCTGACTATTTTAATTGTTTTTATTTACTAATCTGCCAGTTCCTTCAGTATAGAATATATTTCTTTTTTATTTGTGGAGTTTAGGATAGAGGTAAACAGCAATATTGTGTTGAATCTGAGCACAGTGGGGTGACTTTCCTGGTTTTCACACTGCTCAGAATTCTCTGACACCTTCAAAAAATGAGTGAATGTGGAAAAAAAGATGCAATTTTTGGTTGTTGTTAATCATAAATGGTAAGTCCA
Organism: Ginglymostoma cirratum; assembly: GCA_024137785.1. Lineage (NCBI taxonomy): Eukaryota > Metazoa > Chordata > Chondrichthyes > Orectolobiformes > Ginglymostomatidae > Ginglymostoma > Ginglymostoma cirratum. The sequence goes on along the minus strand of JAHRHZ010000061.1, from coordinate 13,961,830 downwards.
TGATGTACTTTGCAGTGACACAATCCAATCAAAGTGGATATTTCACTTTGGGCTAGATTTAGAGGAATTAGAGCTGTTTTACTTGTTTCTCCTACAGCCTATAACAGGCTGACGGGGAGAGAAATGGAGTGGAAGGAAGGTTGATGCTCAATCATCAACTGCTTTGCAAATGACTCATCTTTCTTGTTTTGTTCTTTGCCTGAAGTTGGAAGAAGGGTCAATATAGGGAGGCATTTCAACTTTCTGCCCAAGTGGAAGGCAGGCAATGAGGATAAACCATTAGTTATCAGCACTGCTTGAACTGGAGTTCTGCAATTTTCACCTGACTGATAAGTTGAAACGACGCCATATTTCATTTGTTCAGGCAGTGACAATTTACATTCAATTTTCCAGCGTGAAGAATGGAAATGCAACATTTTCTTTTATTTCAGCCACATAAATTGTGTCCCCAGAGTTGTTTGGTTGCACTATTCAGTAGAAGATCCTTAAAGAAATCACCAGGGGCTGCTTCTGGAGACATTTTTTTTTAACATGCCTTAATTATGAGGCTGGCAAGAGAACTGCTCACTTTGGTTCCACACTAATTTGACTGGCAGTTGCCAACCATTCCCTCCCTCAATCACCCAAGACTTTTTCCATGAGTTTGGTGTCCCCTGGAACTGGCAAGTTGTCTCTGGGGGCTTTTGTTGGCACTGTAAACTCACCAGCACTGAACAAATGAAGCCAGCAGACCAATTTCTCCTTGTCCGGCTAGCAGTTTGGTGAAGCACGTGCAGAACCTATTGCCCCAGGGATAGGTTCTGCCTTAACACTTTGCTGTCAAGGTGTTATACTTTTCAATCCAGATTTATTTAATGAGTTCTAATTTGAATCTCAGCTGCTATCATGGGATTTGAACTTATTCTTTGGGAACATTAGCTGTAGCTTACTAGCTAGTCTACCAGCTGTGCTACCGAACCTCCATCTTGTTTGACATCTGATTGTGTCACAACAGTGATAAACTATGGACTATGAATTTCAATTTCCATCACATGATTTTAGTAGCTGAGTCTTTTGTGGACAGGCATGTTTGCAAAACGGAAGAACACTGTTTAAGAATTGCCACAGTAAACCCTGACTACGGTTTGAATGAATCTTCATCGAATCACCAGGAAACGAGAACCTGTCTGACTGAAATCTACATTCTGATGATTGTACACTCTGACAAAGGGAAAGCACAATTGCAGAAAGACTGAACACAACAGCAACAAACAATACAAGGTTCAACAACGGTCAGGTTGAATTGGGATAAAAATGTCCTGCAATTCTTTTGCTTAGAGATTGGTTTCAGTTGTTGGGGAGAATGTAATGGTGATCGTGTGGTTGGCTCAAAGGAGGAAAATGTTTAGTTGACGCTGGGAGCGAAGTCAAATGGGTAATGACTGAGCATTGGCATAAAAAAAGAAAATGAAAAGATTGGTCTTATATGAGGTGCTAACTGTGTCTCACTTCCTTGTCATAAAGTTGTGGATTCAAGCCTCTCTCTGGGTATGTAAGCACAAATCCAGTCTAACACTCCAGTGGAGTACTGAGGGAGTGCTTAAGTGCAGGAGATACTGTTCTATGAATGAAGTAAAGTAAGGGCCCTTCTGCCTGGTGAGCATAGAAAACCTAATGGTGCAATTTTGAAGGAATGCAAAGAAAGCTAGCCCTAGTGTCCTGGCCAGTCAACCAATATCAATCACTGTGCAGCCTTCAGTGATGAGTGGTAATGTACTGGGTGATGTGACAATAAGAGGCTTTAAGAAGCGTATTTTGTCCTGGTTGGTTTATGAGGAAAGGTTGAGACAGAGGTGTGAGCGGTCTGCTCAAAGCCAATGAAGTACACAGCTTGTGAGGCCTTGCATTTTTTTAAGTTGGACCAACAGAAGCAGCCTGAATGGGCGGGGTCAAGCTCCCATAGAACCAGGATTTTTAGTTTTAGCCTTTGGCTGTTGCTGGAGTCTTGAAGCTGGATGTGGAAGCTCTTATTCCTCTCCCTGTTACAGCTAAAATCTGTATGTGAGACAATCTACTTTACTGAATATGCCTTTGCCAAGAGTGTGCTTATTGGATGTTTCTATATTAGCATAGTCAATAAGCAGTAGTTAATATATATTATTTTGTTAAGCATTTTGATAGAGTTACAGTTAAGTCAATTCTTTTCTTTTTATTTTGTCTGTACTTTATCTGTTCTGTAAAATAAAGTGTGTTTTGCTCGAAGTCAAGAAGTTTCACCAATGGAATTGCATCTGGAATGCAATGCCTACACTTACTTTTAAAATAAGAAAATGTTAGAGTCTAGGCTATCTTCTTAATATATTTCGTGGGAGTTTGGTCTGGTCCATAACAATGAGTAATCCAGTAACCCATGTTAATGTTCTGGGGATATGAGTTCAAATACCACATGACACACTAGTTATAAGAAGCTAGTCTCATGGGAAAATCATTGTTAACTATTGTAAAAATTCATCTGGCTGACTAATGCCCTTTAGGGAAGGAAATATCTGCCATCCTTGTGTAATTATTAATGCAGGCATGGGTGATGTACCCATTAAAGGTGATATAGAACTCTCCAATGACTACAAAACAGTAGTTTTACACTACTTTTATGGATAATGCATCTTTTACAGATAAGCAAACAATGTGTGGAAGATTAGTGGGAAGCCAGTGAACCAGGAAGCCTTTAAAAAGCAGCAGAGGACAACTAAAAAGAAATAAGAGGCGAGAAAATGAAATAAGAGGGTAAGCTAGTTAGTAATATAAAAGAAGATTATAAGAGTTTTTATAGAAATGTAAGGTAAGGGAGAGGCATGAGACATTGGACTGCTGGAAAATGAGGCTCAAGACGTAGTAACAAGTAAGAAAGAAATGGTGGAGGAACCGAATAGGTAATCTGCATCTGTTTTCACAGTGGATGATACCAGCAACATATATAAAATCATGAAGGGAATAGATGAGATAAAAATGGGGAGGTTGTTTCCACTGGCAGGTGAAACTAGAGCTTGGGGGCATAGCCTCAAAATAAGGGGGAGCAGATTTCGAACTCAGTTGAGGAGGAACTTCTTCACCCAAAGGTTGGTGTATCTGTGGAATTCCCTGCCCAGTGAGGCCATTTAGACCACCTTGTGGAATGTTTTTCAGACAAAGATAGATATATTTTTGAGCAGTAAAGGAATTAAGGGTTATAGTGAACGGGTATGTAAGTGGAGCTGAATCCATGGAAAGATCAGCCAGCTGGCCTATTCCTGCTCCTATTTCTTATATTCTTATGTTCTAATGTTGGAACTTCATGTGAGTCAGGGAGGCAGAAGTGAGTGTAGTGGAGGATGTGCTGGGAAGTTGAAAGGTCTGAAGGTGGATAAATCACCTAGACCAGAAGGAGACCGCTGAGGAGATTGAGAAGACTTTTCAGGAATCACTGGAGTCAGGGAGGGTCCCAAAGGACCTGAAAATGGTTAATGCAACACCCATGTTTAAGACGGAAGGGAGGCAGCAGATAGGAAAGTATAGGCCAGTTAGCATGATCTTGGTCATTGGTGAGATTTTAGAATCCATTATTAAGGATCAGGTTGCAGAGTGCATGGTAAAATAGGGGTGAGTTAGCACGGATTTGTCGAGGGCTGGTCGCGCCTGACAAATCTGTTGGAATTTTTTGACGAGGTAATAAGCAAATTAGATAAAGGAGGGTCAGTGGATGTTATCTATTTAGATTTTTAGAAGGCCTATGACAAGGTATTGCACAGGAGATTGCTAAATAAGACAAGAGGCCATGGTATTAGAGGGCAAAGGACTGGTGTGGAAAGATCATTGGCAAACTGGCAGAATGCGGAGAGTGAGGATAGAGGGTTCTTTTTCAGGATGGTAGCTGGTGACTAGTGAAGTTCCACAGGGGTCTGTGTTGGAGCCACAACTATTCACATTATACATTAATGATCTGGATGAAGGAACTGAGTGCAATGTTGCTAAATTTGCAGGTGAGACAAAGATAGATTGAAAGACAGGTAGTGTTGAGGAAGTGGAGAGGCTGTGGAAAGACTTGGACAGTCTAGGAGAGTGGGCAAAGAAGTGGCAGATGGAATACAATGTAACGAAGTGTGAGGTAATGCACTTTGGTATGAAGAATAGAGATGTAGACAATTTTCAGAATGGGGAATGCTTCAGAAATCTGAAACACAAAGGAAGTTAGGAGTCTTAGTTCAAGATTCTCTCAAGGTTAGTGCACAGGTTCAGTTGGAAGTTAGGAAGGCAAATGCAAAGTTAGCGTTCATTTCAAGAGGGCTAGAGTTAAAGAGCAGAGTTGTGCTGCTGAGGCTGTATAAAGTTGCGGTCAGATGGCATTTGGAATATTATGAGCAGTTTTGGGCCCCATAACCAAGGAAGAATGTTATGGTATTGAATAGTGTCCAAAAGAGATTTACAAGAATGACTCAGGGGATGAAAAGCTTGTCATATTAGGAGCAGTTGAGGACTCTGAGTTTGTACTCATTTCAGGTTTGTAGGATGATGGGGAACACTGAGAGGCCTGGAGAGAGTGGATATGGAGTTAATGTTTCCACTAGTAGGAGAACCTAAAACCCAAGGGTACAGCCTCAGAGTGCAGGGAACACCCTTAAGAACTAATTCTTAAATTCTTCAGCCAGAGGAAATTCTTCAGCCAGAGGGTGGTGAACCTGCAGAACTCATTGCTGCAGAGGGCTGTGCAGGCCAAGTCATTAAGTGTATTTAAGACAGAGATACATAAGTTCTTGATTGGTAACGGGATCAAGAGTTATGAGGAGAAATCATGAGAATGGAGTTGAAAAACATATCAGACATGATTGAATAGCAGAGCAGACTAAATGGGCCAAATGATTTGATTCTGCTCCTATATAGAACATGGAACATATATTGAGTGCCTTATGACAGAGGGCCCCCAACCTCCATGAAAGCTGTAATGTGCACTCGCTACAAAACTCCCTGAAACAATCCCCAGGATGTCTCTGATAGTCCCCTGCCTAACCCATGATCTCTGACACCTCGAAAGATAAAGGAAGCAGCCGTACAGGAAAGTCAGCATCTCCAGGTTTCCTCTCCGAGTCACACTGCTCCTTCAATGTGATTGGGTGAAATCAAACTGCATCAGGAATAACCTTCACCATGTGGGAAGCTCAGAGGAACCAAGGTAGCAGCTTACTGCACTCAATGCTGGCTTCAGCAGCAAGAGTCAAGCAAATGGCAGCGTTTAACTATGAGCATTGCTGTGTTATTCCCAGGTCACTGTTATCCTGCTGTAGGTGGCAATGAGACTCTGCATTATAATCCAATACAGTTCAGGAGAATTTCTTGAGCTGACTCCCTCGAATGTGCCTGTTGTAAATGTTTGGGTTGAATTTTCCCAGCTCTGGGCTGGCAGTCTGAAAGATTATTGAAAGTGCAGGGGTGGGGGTGTTGGAAATGGGTCCTAGGTTAGGGAAACACAATAAAATGAATGGGCCACATTGGGACAACTTGGTATTGCTTCCAGGAAAAGCTCCTCCCTCATGACGCACCTGCCCCAACCCCCAAGACAGTGTGGATTGACACCTTTTTGAGCTAGAATGGGTGTTGTATCAAGGAGCAGTGTGTAATTGAGACTTTGAAGAAATTAATTCCTAAAATTGCCTGTCTGCTGCTGGTTTATAATAATTGCCTTGTTACAATCTCAGGCCCCAGTACTGGTCTGAGCCCCAGACAGCACCCTGGAACCCTAGGCCATGTCCAGAGGGGAAGAAAGCATTAACATTTAAAATGGAATAGGCTGGTCTTGTTAAAGCCCCATTGAGATCTATACCTGCCGCATCACAATCATGTCATTCCCAGATTAGCTGGTTCCAACATCTGGTTAGACAGTACAGGCTGATGGACCTCTTCCCTTAGGCCTTGGTTCAGGTGAATTGCTCCAACTCAGTGAGATCATGTGGCTCTGGCTTCAAGTTTTGGATTATGGCCATTGTAACTGGTATAAGATTTCAGGGAAGGCTGAGGCAAAGCTATGTAATGGAAAACCTGGAAGTGAACATGGAATCAGGGATAGGTGGCATTTGTGAAAGTGAATGTCTAGTCTTTCCTTTTAACAAGGTAGAGGAATGTCCTTTCACAAAAAGGAAACCCAAGTTCTTTTCAGTGCAATTGTACCCATCTCATCCAGGAGGAATATACTCATCTTTGTACATAGACTGAAAACCCCAACTTCACGTTCCAGCTGTGAATAGCTTGAATTAGGAGGCCTAGTTACTCCTTTCTGATGAGGTGGGGTAGTGTATAGAAGATCCCATAAAGTGTTTCCTAGTCTGATTTTGATTGGCTTATCAAGTCACTATGAAAGAATTTGTAATGGTTTCAAGCATCATCTTGAATGGCTTACTCCTGCACCTATTGTCTATTATCTACCAGAGTGAAGCATCACTGCTCTGAATGATGGACAATAAGCAAGATCAATACATCATTTTATTCATTTCCATTCAGCTGGTACAGCCATTACATTCTTTGCTACAAGTCCCTTCTCCTTGGAAGGAGCCAGATTGTCCATGTGAAGTGGGTAATGCATTAAGACCGAGCAGACAATACTCCATGCCACACCAACTACTGTCCTCCAGGGAGAGCCTGTCAAACAGGTACTCTCCCATCCCATTCTCAGGAGCTCTCAGACGCTTCAGGTTGGTGATGTAGTCCCCAAGTTGCTTGATGATCTTCACCTCCTTATCCAAATAGTGAGTCTCCAGGAAGTCACACAGCTGTAACAGAGGAATATTACAACTGGGTGCATTTACACTATCCAAGACAATTTCAGAATTCCCACTGCAAAACAAGCTAAGCCATCCTGGATCCAGAGAGCCCTGAAAGTCTAGCTAACACCTGGAGAATTTGCGCTAGTGAGGTCAACAGCATTTCAGCTGCTTCATCTTGCAGTTTCAGTGGAGCTGAGTTGTATTGTGATGGACAATGATCATTCCACTGCAATGGTCCTGAATGAAAATTCATTCAGTGTCCAATATCACTTCAGCGCTCACTAGAAAATAATCCAAATTCCCATTTTTCCTCATTGCTGAGGCAGTTGTAACATTATGGACCTGAAGTGATCACAATGTCATAGCTGGACAAAGTGTTATATCAGTGACTTTCCAATCCACAAAGACCAACCAATGAAAGTATTGCCCTCAGGGTCTAGCAGTGATGACAATGAGGTGGTGGTGAAGCTTACATGAGGGTCAGTGTGGGCAGTGGCGAGTTGGTGTAGATCCAGCAAACTCTGGTTCACGTTCTTCTCCAGATTCAGGGCAACCTGCATTGCCTGCAGACTGTTACCCCACTCACCCTGAAATGATTTTTTACACTGAGCTTGTCTTTGAGTACCTTCCAGATCTTTTCTGTATCTTTCTGATCATCCATAGAAAGACCTGATGTTGTATTTCTGTGAAGATCTCCTTGCTGATGGCAGGCAAGGCTTTCAGAGCCGTTTTTCCAGGATCATTCATCAGTTGCTTTCTAAAATAAAACTTAATGAGTTTTTTACACAGCTGCAATTCACTACAGGTGTCATCCCAGTCCAGCCCACAATGAAGAGTTTATCTTGAATTCGTTGTTGAATGTGCAATATAGTGAAAATAAATGATTATTCCTTCTATTGGTATTAATTCTCTTTAGTTTTATTTTCCCATTTTCTTTTTCTGTTTTCCCCATACTTTTCCCTCTTGCTGTTCCTTTCCTAGCCTTAAGTCTTTATAAAAATGCTATTTTAGGAACTATAGCCTTAAAGGTCAAAAGTTAAAGAGTTGTTGTTGTGGGTTTCACCCTCTAGATGATCTTTTACCTGAAATAAGGAATGGTATCATCACACAGGCTTCTCTTTGGAAAAGCAAAATGATTTACCTTTGTACACAGGTAAGCTTTCCTAATTATCTTTACTGTAAGGACTATTCAACTTCTGTTTTAAAATTTGAAACCACCAGTTCCAAGTGTGTTTAATGAGATACAGGCCTTCTAACTTGAAAAAGACTGAGATTTTAATCAGAAAGAAATTAACTTTGTTTTGTGACTGTTCAATGTCTATCTATAGATCTGGAATGTTATAGGTGATGTCGCTGATTGTTTGAACACTATGACTTCCAGAGCTGTTGTCTAATTGATCTTCGATGAGGTTTCCCCATGTCTGTCACTGAGATCTTGGGCTTGTTTCTTTTAGGCCCGAAACGTCAAGTTTTCCTGCTCCTATGATGCTGCTTGACCTGCTGTGTTCATCCAGCCCCATGCTTGTTATCTCGGATTCTCCAGCATCTGCAGTACCTTTTATCTCTGCCATTACTACCTATTATGTGGGTTTTGCCACCAGCATAGTATCTTTATGTATGACGCAATGCTTATGTTATCCTTTGTCACTTAGAATCATAGAATCCCTACAGTGTGGAAGCATGCCATTCAGCCCATTGAGTTCACACAGGCCCTCAAAAGAGCATCTCACCCAGATTCACCCCCTACGATATCCCTGTAACCCTGCATCTCCCATGGCTAATCCACCTAGGCTGTCCATCCCTGGACACTATGGGCAATTTAGCATGGCCAATCTACCTAAACTTCACATCTTTGAACTGTGGGAGGAAGCCAGGGCACCCGGAGTAAACTCATGCAGACATCCAGAGAATGTGCAAACTTCAAACAGATAGTCGCCTAAAGGTGGAATCGAACCCGGGTCCCTGGTTAGAGCTAACAACTGCGCCACCGTGCCGTTCTTGAGCCATTGTGCCATCCCAGAATTGGTTAAAGTGTTATTAAAAAATTCAACAGAAGTTTATAACAGCTCACTGGCATATGCTAATGTCACGTTCACAGGCACATCTATGTCTGGGCTAAGACTAAGCTATTCAGTTACAAAATGTAGCCTCCTTCTACCAGCTTACTTCAAATGGCCTGAGTTAAGATGGAATCTAAGACCTTTATTCCCTCAGGTCATGTGGAATAATATAGTGGTGATGTCATAAGCATGTCCCTTGGAGGTATAGTCCTCTCTGAAGCAGTCTGTGTCCATTTGCAGCAAGACCTGGATACTATCCAGGCTTTGGGGGTTGATAAGTGCCAAGTCACTTTCATATCACACAGGTGCCAGGCAATCACTTTCTCACCTTGACATTCATCCCTTTTCCTGGATACACTACTTAATTATTGTGGTTCAGAGATCTACCTGGATGTCAATGACTCAATGTATACTGATTTGCGTAATAAACAATACCTTTATTAATCTATTTAACTGTAAATTGTTTTGGGACATTCTGTTGTCATGAAAGATGGCACCTGCTTGCGGAAAAAGACGTCCAGTCACATCTTTTTAAATGGGAAGCAAGATGAAATCTCACGTCATGACAATTACTGGTTTGAGACAATTCTGAGCAGAGATCTTGGAAAATGCTTGTCACAAATAGTTTAAAGTGACTGTATTCATCTCAGCCAATAACAAAGCCTTCCATGTAATTAAACACATCTCCAAGTCTGGCTGCACCCGTTTGTAGAGTTAGGTGATGGCTTCATTTATATGGCACCTTTTGCAACCTTGGGAACAGCCCAAAACTCTTCACAGTCAATGTAGTTATTGATTCAGTGTAGGAAGCAGGACCAGCAACAGCCCACAAACAGCAATGAATTAATAACCATATTTTTCGTTGGTTAGTATCAGTTGAGTCGTAAATATTAGTTTGGACACCAGCGAGCACTCCCCCTGTTGGGAATTATAGGTTGGTGCTGACGAGTTTCATTAAACGGGAATCCTCCCCTAGCTGCATGAATGGCAGTCCGATGTTGCCGTTTGTAGGTAGAGCCTTGCAGAACTTTAACAGAATGTGCAAGCTGAGAGTTATGCCCAGAGGAATACCCAGACATGAATGAGCCTTTTAACAACTACAGCTGTACAAACAGTTAATGACAAAAGATGCAGAAAGCTTTAAGTAGCTATCAGGAAATTCCTTTGTGCTAGAGACCCAAAACAGTACTGAAGCAATTAGTTGTTCAGAGATGCAGGAAGAACAGCCAAGTCCTCTAAACACAAAGGAGCCAACTAAAGGAAACAGGCATCTACTTCCTTCAATGCATCATAGCCAATTAGGTTTTGAATTTATGGGGAACCTGCCACTCCTTATTTAATTTAAGTCAATCATAATAAAGAGGTTCGTATTGATCTCAGTAAGTGTGGACAATGCACTTCTTGAGACAGTATGGAGACTAGGTGTGAAGTAGGCCTCAGGCCTCCATGCTCAATATCAGAGGACACGGCCATCATCCAATAAGCAACAGCAAAATGACCATTATTGGCTTACTGCATTCTAAATATCAACCCCTTTGTTCATCTGTAGCAACAGTTTTAACTTTAAGTAATAAAAGGTGTAAAACTGTCTGACTGAATAATGTGCTCATATATTCACATTATGCCTCAGCTACCTCTGGTTAAAACTGATCACATTTCATGGCTAAAGGCGATTAATATCATTATTAGGGATTTCTATGTCATGATCCAATTTGTATGTTTTAGAACACAATGGGATTTTCTGGGGTATTTTTTGGAAGTGTGATGATGGGGACCATAACATGGGAGACAATCCCTGTGCCCCCCGACTCCAGCAATGGGAAATCTCACTGGATCTGCCTATCAGGCAGTTAATTGGTCACTTGCAGGGAATTTCAGAAATCACTTCCTGGGACAGAGGCATACCTTTCCCCCACTGAAGTTTCCAGTCAGTGAAAGGTTGGATGCCACTGGGAGCAGTTGCACTGCCTCAGAGACTGAGTTGACCAGCAGCACAGCCAGCTGAAGTCCAGGAGAGGCAGGCAACGTGGATGACATTGGAGGTGTGGGTGGAACAATATATTCACGGGAATGGGGTGGTGGACGCAAAGGCAGGATTTGCCTTTCAAGAGTAGAGTAGAATAGAATGGCCTTTATTGCCACATGCACTCAAATGAGTACAGTAAAAAAGTTACAATGTCGCCGCTTTGGCACAACCTTCGGTAGAGGGTTCCTAGGTACGGATAATTTACTTGTTCGTTACAGAATTGAAAGAGTAAATAAAATGTTGAGCATAGGAATACAAAGCTTTTAAAAAGTTCTCAAGTTACTCAAAGTCCAGAAATGAAAAGTATCTTTAAAAGTACTCAAATTACAGTCCTTTTCACTGAGTCTGCGCCCGCTGGGCTTCAAAACATGAGGCCTCGCTGTCTCCACGCACTGGCCTCCAGCCTGGAACTTACATCAAGGACTTGCCTCTGGGACTTGTCTTCCAGGCCTGCCTGGGCTCAGACTGCCTCCCGCACTGGGACTCACCTCCTGCACTGTCATGGTCTCCGAACATGTGGAGGTGGAGAGAACAACTGTGGAAACGAGAAGAGAAAAAGAAAAAAGGAAAAGGAACTGGCAAAGCCGTGGAGCTCCAGCTGGAGCTTCCTACTCTACCGCCATCTCGTACATTCGGTGGCTGCCCCCACTCCTGCCAACTCAGCCCATTGCTGCTGAATGGTGCACATGGTGGCAACCCCTTAACCACCCCAGGCAGTTTTACGAATTGGGAAGGCTGGCATTATTGGGTACAGAGTCAGTGGCATTAAGAAGCCCTTAAGTGGCTGTTAATTAAAAACTAAGGCCCTTAATTGGTGGTGGGCAGAGAAGTTGGAGCTCCAGCCTTCCTGCCCAGAAGTTAAATGCTGGAGTGGCAGGAAGATAGCAGGATATCATTCTGATGCCAATTGACACCCTACCATCACATTCCCTGCCACAGCGGAAGATTCCACCCAAAGTAAAAAGCCCTGGCGGTCGCTGTATATTTTGCCAACCTGCTCTGCAAATGTCACCAGGGAGGTTTACCACTGGGAGAAACTAAACAGTGACAAGCCATCCGAAGCATGAAAATAATGCTGACTTACAAGACACTCCAAATAAAGAAATCCAGCACAATCTTTTCCTCCTAAATATGGTGGCCAATTGGGTTAAGAATTCACTAGAAACCAGAATAAATGAAAGCTTTGTGGTGCTGTAGTAGGGTGAAGATTGCCACAGTTACCAGCAAGTGGCATATCTACAAGTAGGTTTGAGTCTCTTTGTTGCAGAGTATCCTCCTTAGTGCAGCGCAGAGCCAACGAGAAACATGTGGAGCAGAAGGAGTTCATCAGTAAGGTGCCTTCAAGATTTTATCTTCAGCAAGTGACCAGCAGAACCAAAAAGAAAACAACAAGCACCTACTTACCCTGGCAACAACCGCGTCAGTAGTTTTTTGACATGCTCTGACAAGGGAGGGAAGCCTGTTATGTCTAAAGAAGGCAAATATTATGGGTGTGAGGGTGAGGGAGCCAGGCACTAAGTGAAGTAAGAGTCCAATAAGGTGTGACCTTTTGTCTAACCCCTACAATGATGGATTCATGTGCTAACTCCATATCGCACTGAGAAAGTCCATACTTAGGAAATTTTAATATCCACCTGAACTGCTGCATCATATGATCTGTAGCCTCAGTTTCGTAGTTTATTTAGAAGATGGGATCTTCCAGTCTGGCATTGCACATAGTGCGGGATTTATACTACACTCCCAGAATTCCAGGTCTTCTAATGCAATTGTGACGTCACCAATTTCAACTCCCTTCCTGTTGCCCTGGTATTTTCTTCCAACTTTATGTGATACATTATCATGTTAAGAATTTATAAGATGCGAGAAGAGGAAAAAGCCATTAATTTCATTTAGTTATTCTTTAGGCTTATTCCTTAAGGACAACCTGTCGAATTAGAAGTTCAACCTTATTTACTTAATGAACAAGCGTTTTGCTGTTCCTCAGAAATAAAATTCCAGGGGTCGATCTCTTTTCTTTTTGATATTTGGAAGTGTTATCGCACATAACCAAATGAATTTTCCCACTACTGAATCAACAAGGTAGATATTGATTCAGTATGATAATGTAAAACGCTCCCTGCAGATATCCATTTTGTACACCCCATACAATACCTACAACCTGCAGAATTCCTTCAGAAGAGCACCATTTGATACTGGCTGGTTACTTTTCATAGATAATATTTCTTACGTCAAACTAGCACAAGAACCATCAAATTTCCTGAGGATTGCTGTTATTCTTTCTTTTTAATGTAATTAATTGCTTCAAGTGATGGCTCTAATTGGATTTTTGCTGATTTTCCCACATGTTCAGCATTAACCCTAATTTACTGGCATGATGTCCATTATAAAGTGGAGAGGAATGAATACTGAGACAGGAACTCGAAGCTCAGTAATGCTATTTCCTCCCTGCCTGCCCTAAAGAGGACAAGAAATGTGAACATATGATGACATTGTTCTTGTATTGTTTCATTGTTACAAGTATAAAGTTTTATCAGATGGTTACATTTTAAACTGTCACTTTCAATTTGAGATAAAATGAAAGACACGACATCCTTGTAGTCCTGTGAGGTAACGTAACCTGCTTGTTATGGATAAAGGGTGTTGGTTCAGGTCTAATCCTATTGAAACCTGAGTATCAGATTTCACACCTGAACACATTCTGAGCTTTTTTACTTCTTTATTTTTCTCATTTATTACTAAGATTTTGTACTTATGAAGGTCTATAAGGCTGGACATTTCATTTCTTGATTATAATTTTATTTTTCCTTAAGAATTTGTACTCAAGAATCTGTACCTAGGCACCTTTGTACCTAAGATGATGGCCTAAGTGGTGATTTGTAAACTTTTCACTATAATCATGTGAGTACCTGTGACAATAAAGCTAATTCTATAATTCAAAGCAAGTGACAACTGGTTTCACTATGGGTAGATGCTGGACACGGGGGAGAGTGCGAGAGAGAGACAGACACACTCAGACAGGTAGAGAGATATAGAGAGAGAGAGAGAGAGAGAGACAAGTCCCACAGAGGGAGACAGAGAAGCTTTCCACTGCAAACAGCTGCAAAAGATGGTTCTCTGTTAGACACAATGCTGAATGCTGGTGGGACCAAATTCACTCATTGAAAAGATGGGTCCTGCCAGAAATTAAAGGAAGAAATGAAGAAACTTAAGCTTACTTAAAAGAGCCACCTGAATAAGCCTTGCTGCTGGAAGCTGACTTATATCTAAAAACATCTGAGGGGAATGACCTCTGATGGGGGATGAAAATGAGGTCTCAGTGATGGAAAGAAACCAGCCCACTGAAAGCTGGGACTAATGTTTGACTTATCCTCTGAAGACTACAATTCTGCAGAGAGTGTGGTGTGATGTATAAATCTTTATTTATTCATTATGGGGTGTGGGTATCGCTGATGAGACCAGCATTTATTACTCATCCCTAAATGCCCAGAGGAGAGTTAAGAGTCTACCCACATTGCTGTGGGTCTGGAGTCACAAGTAGCCCAGACCAGACGGCATTAGTTAATCAGGTGGGTTTTTACAACAAATGACTGTGGTTACATGGTTGCAGTTAGGTCAGCTTTTTATTTCAGATTTTGATTGCATTCATATTTCACCATCTGCCATGTTTGAATTTGAACTCATCCCCAGAACATTAGCCTGGAGTTCTACTCCAGAGACATTGCCACTACTTCCCTATCTGAGTCCTTGAGTGGAGATTTTCAGTCACATTGGGAACTTAAGAAGAAGATATCTTTTCTGCAGATTAGTGTATTTGTTATCTCCTAAGTAAAGCTTAGTCCACATTGCTTTTAGGGTGTAGGAGCAAATTACTGCAGATGTTGGAATCTGTACTGAAAATAAAAAAATGATGGAAACCACAGCAAGTCAGGCAGCATCTGTGGAGAGAGACCAAGCTAACGTTTTGAGTCTAGATGACTCTTCATCAGAGCTTTTAGGGTGTTTGTTACAGGAAAAGTCTGGAAATGTGAAATCTTGGATTGGAAATTACAATGCTGTGCCTGTGTTTTCTTTGGGCAAGCATGTAAAATACTTTGAGTGGCTAGTGCGCAACCTTCCCTATCACCTTTGAGTTAATCTCTGTAAAACAGCGGAGCGGCAGATATGAAATTGGCAGCTCCCCCATCACATATAAATAAATAATTGTAAGTCACTTGAATTAACCCCAAAAATACACTACCTAGTCTAAAAAAAAAACTGTGGTCAGCCAGACAGGAGTGGACTGGTTGTTTTTAAAGATCAACATGGATGAAGGTGGAGAAGACGTCATTCTGGGAGTGTACTCCCATGCATTGTTGGCACCCAAGCAAGATGCCACCCCATCTTTCTTTCCGTGCCGCCTGTTCGACAGAATGTGTCCCCAAACACTTCTCCCTCTCCATCACTGGACTGTAGAATTCGTCTCAGCCCTAAAACACCAGGCCCTATCTTCTGTGGACAGCCATAACTCTCTTGAGGCCTCTTCCTTTGCAATCCCAGCAGCACTAGAGCTCAGAGTTGGTGGTAGAATCATGGTTGATCAGCGACTTGACCAGCAACTTCTGAGGGAAGCTCCTCCTCTTAAGTGAGCAGCAGAAGTCACACCAAATGCCAATGTAGCCCACCCACAGCATGTTACAGCTGTGAGGCAGCATTGTTATTTAATCAGATTGCTGCTTATTTCCCTTCTGGGTGTGTGAGCACACACCCCATCCTGGTAATTTTCCACCCCTTGTTGAGTACCCCTATGAATCAATCACCAGGAATCCAAACTCCGTTTAAAAGTTATTGGTCTCTGTGAGGATGATAGCATGCATAAACTGTGATTAATGGTAAAATGAAAGCAAAATTGTACTGAAGCTGGAAGTATAAAATTAAAGCAGAAAGTGCTGGAGAAACTCAGCAAGTCTGACAGCATCCGTGGTGAGAGAAACAGAGTCAATGTTTCAAGTCTAATATCAGTCTTCTTTGGAACTGAGGTTGAATTAGACTCAAAACATTAACTCTGTGACCTCTCCCCACAGATGCTGCAGGACTTGCTGAGTTTTGCCAGCACTTTCTGCCTTTGTGACTGCAATTAACAGTGCCAGGCTAAAGCCACGAAATCCTAGTAGCACTGATGTACCCATTCATGATTATACATCATATAGTTGTATTAAACCCAGATACTAAGCCCCTTTCTACTCCATTAGAAATCTGCCATTGTTATGTCTGTTGTGATAGTGTGGAAATTGTGCATGTCCCGTAATATTTTTCTCTCATGGTGTTTGCTACTAATTGTGAATGACTTTTAATTTTGCCAGTAGGCAAGTAGGATCGAGCTGCGTCCATGTTTAATCTCATGAATTCTTAAAAGTTGTGAGTGTGAATTTAGAAAGGATGGCTATCATAAATGTCCACCTCAGCATTCTATACAGCAGTGGTTTTCATGTGGAAAAGTTGCAGTCCTTCTGCTTGGGTAAAATGTGATGAAAAATTGTAATTGTGCCCATTGAAATTGGAGGGTTTCTATTCAGCGCATTACAATACAGCCTATTCAGGCAAAACCCACCATATAAACACAGCCGTATTGGTCCACAGTCCATATTTCCTCAATCTTAGCCAGTATTATATACAGCTGTCGCTTGAGAAGGTGTTGCTTGGCATGTTGGGATTGATTTTTCAGTCTCCGGAGATTTTCTCATGTTATTTTATATAAATAAAAGTAAAATGAACCTTGTGTGTTGGACCCTGCCTCATACTATCTGTGCTATTTGACAAACCACAGAAAAGAGGGAGAAAAAAGGCTCATAAATGAAATTATTTGAGCAATTTATTTTAAAAAATTCTGAAGGACATGAATTAGATGATTCTTTAGGTAAAACAATGTGCAGAAGTGTTTTTTTTTATTTAACCCACTTTTCTAATCAACCTGTTCAGAGATGTTGTTACACGCCTCTGGAGCAGGTGGGACGTGAACCTAGGTCTCCCGGTCCAGGATTAGGGACACTACCACAAGAGAGCCCCTAAAATGTCAAGTGAAGCATCTGCCATGACTCAGATGTGAATCACAATTGCTGTGGCACAATGCAGAGTACTAACCACTACGCAATGACAGCACCACAGTTAACCCTCAAGTTTTGCTATCTGACATGGTAGGATTTGAACCAATGTGCTTGAAACACCAGACTGCTCATCCTGTGACGTTACCACTAGGCCATCCCATCACCATTGAAGTGGTGTTATTGATATTAAAGAGAAAGTAAATGAGGGGAAGTGGTGATTTAATGGCAATGATACCGGACTAGTAATCCAGGATCCCAGTCTAATGCCCTATGAGTATGGGTTTGAGTCCCACTACGGCAGATACTGAGATTTGAATTCAATGAAAATCCAGAGTTAAAAAGCTGATCTAATCTCAAATCATTATTGGTCACCATAAAAGTGCATTTGTTTCACTAATATCCTTCATGGAAAGAAATCTGCCATATTTACCCCGTCGGGTCTACATGTGACTCCAGACCCACACAAGTGTGGTTGCCTGTGAAATGATCTAGCAATCAACTCAGTTCAAGGGCATTGGCAATAAATGCTGGTCCAGCCAGCGATGCCCACATCCCACATCTAAATAAAGAATTAAAAGTGAATCAAAGTGCCTGGGAATATGGGTGGCAGTAACACAGTGGGCCAATACATTTTAAATCAAGATAGTGCCAGAGTGTGGTGATATTTTGCAAGTTGTCTACAGCAGATCTTATTTTTACTTATCTGATAATCCTTCTACTCTTCTGAACTACAATTCTAAGTCAATCAGAATTACAAACAATGTCACATGCACAAATAGATTCAAGAACAGTTTCATCCCCACCGTTATTAGGCTTCTGAATAGACCTCTCAAATTTTAAGTTTAGTGTTGATCTTTCTCTTTGTGCACCTTCTCTGCAGCCGTAACATTGTATTCCTCACTCTGTTCTATTACACTAATGCACTATGTACGGAATGATCTGCCTGTACTGCTCGCAAAACAAAACTTTTCACTGTACCTAAGTATATTTGACATAATAAATCAAATAAAATCAAATTAGTGAAGCCAGTGGAGTAGGAGCAATATAGCGCATACAACATTCATGCCACACAAGTTCCAGGCAATGACCAATCCAAACAAGAGAGAAGCCGTGGCCCCTTTAATGCTATTACCATCACTGAATCCACACCCCCAAAATGGGTTAATGCTGACCAGAAACTAACCTCAACAGCCATATAAAACTATGGTCACAAGAGCAGGGCATTTGGCACAAGTGACTCATCTCCTGCCTTGTTGATACTTGTCCACTATTTACAAGGAGTGTGATAGAATAGTGTCCATTGATTTGAAAGCGTGCAGTTCCAATAACACTCAAGAAGATCAATGCCATGCAGGGAACAAAGAAACAGAATGAATGATTGGCTCCTACCCATCACCTTCAACACTCAATCCCTCCACTATGGACACAGGAGCAGCAGTGTGTCCCATCTACAAGATGCACTGCAATTATTCACCCAGGCTCCTTAGGCAGCACCTTACAGACATGTGACCTCTATTACCTAGAAGGGTAAGGGCAGAAGGTACAAAGGAACACCACCACCTAATGATTTTATCCAAACCTCATAGTGTCCTGACGTGGAACAATATCGTTGTTTCCTCACTGACATTGGATCAAAATCCTGGAAATCTCTTCCTAATAGCACAGAGTAGAGCAGGGACAAATCTAGCCAAACCAACAGAGAAGTGAAATACCAGGGAACACTGCAGGACAGGGCTAAAAACCAGTTAAATCAGCAGAGTGGCGGTAATACCAGTAAAACCAGCAGATCAGGGCCAATACCTATACAACAAGCAGAGCAGGAGCAATATCAATTCAACAAGCAGTGGGAACAGAAGAGTGGGATAATGTGCCAGTACAACAAGCACAGTGAGGGAAAAACCTGTAGAAAAATCAGGTAATACCGGTATGACCAGCAGAGTGTGGGCAAGATAGATAAAACCGGCAGGCCAAGGTTGGATGGGGTTGTGATGTGGTGCAGTATCCGTAAAACCAGCAGAGCAGAACAATACCAGTGAACCCTGCAGGACTGGGACAATTACACTCAAATCAGCAGAGCAAATCAGCAATACCAGTAAAACCAGCAGATCTGGGCAAATGCCAGTGCAATCAGCAAAGCAAGGTCAATTGCAGTGAAAACAATTGCAGTGTTAGGGAATGTGCCAGAACTATCAATCCTATGTAGAGGGGAGGCAGGGAAGATTTATGGTGGTTTTCTATTTTGCTGGAAAATAAAGAAGTTCTCATTGCTACTTTTGGCAAAATTCAGCTGCGAGTACCCATATTGAAAAATAGTAACTGCCAATCACATTCTGCAAAAACTGCTCCTTCCAGAAACGGCAAAGACAGGGTCATTGCACAATATGAATAAAAAGTGCATTACTGTACTGACCCCAAGTGGTAGAAATTTGTAGTGTACACCTATTTGGGACCAAGCAGAATCATTCTCTATTTCAAACATCTATAAGGCATTTAGTAACAACTGACCTTGTCATGAACCCCATAGAGACCAACAACGAAAACAAAACGAATTCCCAGTAACTAACTTAAAGGAACTGCAGAACAAATTTTCAAGTTTTAAGACTTTTAATGCAATAAACAAGCACAAATGAAGAGATAACAAGGTGTGGAGCTGGATGAACACAGCAGGCCAAGTAGCATCATAGGAGCAGGAAATCATAGTTTCGGGCCTAGACCCTTCATCAGAAATGGGGGAGGGGAAGACGGTTCTGAAATAAATCGGGAGAGAGGGGGAGGCGGATAGAAGATGGATAGAGGAGAGGATAGGTGGAGAGGAGGCAGAGGCGGGGATGGAGCCATAAAGTGTAGGGGGGGGGGGTTGGGGGGGGGAGTTGGGGAGGAGATAGGTCAGTCCAGGGAGGACGGACAGGTCAAGGGGGCGGGATGAGGTTAGTAGATAGGAGATGGGGGTGGGACTTGAGGTGGGAGGAGGGGATAGGTGAACGGAAGAACAGGTTAGGGAGGCAGGGACGAGCTGGGCTGGTTTTGGGATGCGGTTGGGGGAGGAGAGATTTTAAAGCTTGTGAAATCCGTACCTACACTGGCCCTAAACACCACCTCTTCCTCCGTTACATTGATGACTGTATCAGCACCGCCTCGTGCTCCCACGAGGAGCTCGAACAGTTCATCCACTTCACCAACACCTTCCACCCCAACCTGAAGTTCACCTGGACCATCTCCAACACTTCTCGCTCCTTCCTGGACCTCTCTGTCTCCATCTTGGGTAACCACCTAGAAACCGATATCCATTTCAAGCCCACTGACTCCCACAGCTACCTGGAATACACCTCCTCCCACCCACCCTCCTGCAAAAATGCCATCCCCTATTCCCAATTCCTTCGCCTCCGCCGCATCTGCTCCCAGGATGAGGCATTCCACTCCCGCACATCTCAAATGTCCTCATTCTTCAAGGACTGCAACTTCCCCCCCACAGTGGTCGAGAACGCCCTCGACCGTGTCTCCCGCATTTCCCGCTACTCATCCCTCACACCCCGTCCCCGCAATAATAACCAAAAAAGAATCCCCCTCGTCCTCACCTACCACCCCACCAACCTCCGGATCCAACGCATCATCCTCCGACACTTCCGCCATCTGCAATCCGACCCTACCACCAAAGACATTTTTCCCTCCCCACCCTTGTCTGCTTTCCGGAGGGGCCACTCCCTCCGTGACTCCCTTGTCTGCTCCACACTCCCCTCCAGCCCCACCATACCCGGCAACCGCAGGAAGTGCTACACCTGCCCCCACACCTCCTCCCTCACCCCAATCCCAGGCCCCAAGAAGACTTTCCACATCAAAAAGATGTTCACCTGCACATCTGCCAATGTGGTATACTGCATCCACTGTACCCGTTGTGGCCTCCTCTACATCGGGGAAACCAAGCGGAGGCTCAGGGACCGCTTTGCAGAACACCTGCGCTCAGTTCGCAACAAACAACTGCACCTCCCAGTCGCGAACCATTTCAACTCCCCCTCCCAATCCTCAGATGACATGTCCATCCTGGGCCTCCTGCAATGCCACAATGATGCCACCCGAAGGCTGCAGGAACAGCAAATCATATTCAGCCTGGGAACCCTGCAGCCCAATTGTATCAATGTGGATTTCACAAGCTTCAAAATCTCCCCTCCCCCAACTGCATCCCAAAACCCAGCCCAGCTCATCCCCGCCTCCCTAACCTGTTCTTCCTCTCACCTATCCCCTCCTCCCATCTCAAGTCCCACCCCCATCTCCTATCTACTAACCTCATCCCGCCCCCTTGACCTGTCCGTCCTCCCTGGACTGACCTTTCTCCCCCCTCCGCCCAACCCCCACCCCAACCTACACTCATCTTTACTGGCTCCATCCCCGCCTCTTTGACTTGTCTGCCTCCTCTCCACCTATCCTCTCCTCTATCCATCCTCTATCCGCCTCCCCCTCTCTCCCGATTTATTTCAGAACCCTCTTCCCCTCCCCCATTTCTGATGAAGGGTCTAGGCCCGAAATGTCAAGCTTTCCTGCTCGTATGATACTGCTTGGCCTGCTGTGTTCATCCAGCTCCAGACCTTGTTATCTCGGATTCTCCAGGATCTGCAGTACCTATTACCTCTCTCAAGCACAAATGAAAGTTGATCAAACATAAAAAATGAAAGAACTGTGGATGCTGTAAATCAGGAACAAAAGCAGAAGTTGCTGGAAAAGCTCAGCAGGTCTGGCAGCATCTGTGAAGGAAAAAACAGAGTTCACGTTTCTGAGGAAGGATCACCGGACCTGACATGTTAACTCTGTTGATCAAACATTGTGGGCTGAATATTATCAGCAATCAAATAAGTGTCAATTTTAGGAAGCTTCATGATTGTTTGAATGTCATTGTAACAGCAGCTACAACAATAAAGCTACAAAGGCTACATCTTAAATTCCTGTCTGAAGGAATACTGCCCTTTCCCCGACACACAGCATTGCATTTCATCTTTTCATTGTTCAATGTGGGAGCCGTAACTAGTGGAATGCTAGGGACTAGTGCTGGGGCCACAATTATTTGCAGTATATATTAATTAGTGAGTTGGATGAGGAAAGTGAATGTACTCTAGCCAAGTTTGCAGATTACACAAAAATAGTTGGGAAGGCAAGTGATAAGGATAACGAAAAATTTGCAATGGGATATAGGCAGGTTAAGTGAATGGGCAAAAATTTGGCAGATGGGATGTAATGTGGGAAAATGTGAGATTATGCCCTTTGATAGGAATAATAGAGGACCTGAATATCATGTAAGTGGAGAGAGACCGCAGAAAGCTGCAGAACTGAGGGATTTGGCAGGCATCAAGTATAAATCTCAAAAAATTAGAATACAAGTTCAGAAGGTAATAGGGAAGGCAACGGAATGTTGGCCTTTATTTCAATGGGAATGAAGTATAAAATAGGGAAGTGTTTCTAAAACTAAACAAGGCACTAGTCAAATCACAAACCAAAGCACCTTACTAGATTTGTGAGTTGAGGATTAAGAGATCCCACACAGGCCTCCAGTGGATCCTTGGAACAAAGAACAAAGACCAAAGAAAATTACAGAGATAACAAGGTATAGAGCTGGATGAACAC
>JAHRHZ010000061.1:13872309-13938887 GCA_024137785.1 Ginglymostoma cirratum | reverse complement strand
TCAGCCTTCCTGCTCCTCTGATGCTGCTTGGCCTGCTGTGTTCATCCAGCTCTACGCCTTGTTATCTCAGATTCTCCAGCATCTGCAATTCCTACTATCTCTAAGAAAATTACAGCACAGGAACAGGCCCTTCAGCCCTCCAAACCTGCACTGATCCAGATCCTCTATCTAAACCTTTCGCCTATTTTCCAAGGGTCTATATCCCTCTGCTCCCTGCCCATTCATGTATCTGTCTAGATACATCTTCAATGATGATATTGTGCTCGCCTCTACCACCTCCGCTGACAACGCGTTCCAGGCAGCCACCATCCTCTGTGTAAAGAACTTTCCATGCACATCTCCCTTAAACTTTTCCCCTCACCTTGAAATCGTGACCCCTAGTAATTGAGTTCCCCACTCTGGGAAAAAGCTCTGGGAAGCAGTTAGTGCATAACATTCTAGTGCAGCTGTCCTTGAGAGCCAATGGGATAGGGTGGTCCCTCACTCCTTCCCCATCCGGTAGTTGGTGTTGTTCGATGATAGTGTTCCAGTATTGTGCCTTGCTGATTTTTTTCATCATTGTGTGATGTGGGCATTACTGGCTAGCCAGTATTTATTGCCTACACCTAGTTGCCCTTGAGAAGGTGGTGAACTGCCTTCTTGATTTGCTGCAGTTCATGTACTGTAGGTAGACCCACAATGCCATTAGGGAGGGAATTCCAGGCATTTGACCCAGCGACAATGAAGGAACTGCAAAATATTTCCAAGTCAGGATGGTGAGTGGCTTGGAGGGGAACTTGCAGGCGGTGGTGTTCCCTTGTATCTGCTGTCTTTGCCCTTCTCAATGGAAGTGTTTGTGAGTTTGGAAGGTGCTGTCTAAGGACCTTTAGTGAATTTCTGCAGATTATCTTGTAGATAATACACATTGCTGCTACTAACTGTTGGTTGAGAAGGATGCTTGTGGATGTAATGCCAATCAAGCAGCTGCTTTGTCTTGGATGGTGTCAAGCTTTTAGAGTGTTATTGGAGCTGCACCCATCCAGGCAAGTGGGGATTATCCTATCACACTCCTGACTTGTGCCTTGTAGATGTTGGACAGGTTTTGGGGAGTCAGGAGGTGAGTTACTCGCCACAATATTCTCAATCTCTGACCTGCTTTTATAGCCACGGTTTTATGTTGCAAGTCCAATTGAGTTTCTGGTCAATGATAAACCCATGAATGTTGATGATGGGGGATTCTATGATGGTGACATCACTGAATGTCAAGGGGAGGTAGTTAGATTTTGTCTTATTGGAAATAATCATTGCCTGGCATTTTGTGGCACAAATGCTGCTTGCTACTTATCAAAGCTTGAATATTGTCTAGATTTCAATTTGAACATGGACTGCTTCGGTATCTGAGGAGTCACAAATGGTGTTCAACATTGTGCAATCATTGGCAAACATCCTCATTTCTGACCTTAAGATGGAGCGAAGGTTATTGATGAAGCAGCTGAAGATGGCTGGGCCACAGACACTACCCTAAGGAACTCCTGCAAGATGTCCTGCAGCTGAAATGACTGATCTCCTCAATAAGCATGACCATCTTCCTATGTGCCAGGTATGACTCCAGCCAGCCCAGAGTTTATCCTTATACTCAATGATTGCTGTTTTGCTAGGGGTCCTTGTTGCCACACTTGGTTGATTGTGGCCTTGATATCAAGGGCTGTCACTCTCACCGCACCTCTGGAATTCAGCTCTTTTGTCCACGTTTGAACCAAGGCTGGAATGAAGTCAGGAACTCAGTGGCCCTGGCAGAACCTGAACTGGGCATCAGTGAGCAGGTTATTTCTGAGCAGGTGCTGCTTGATAGCACTGTTGACAACACTTCCATCACTTTACTGATGATTGCGAGTAGACTGATGGGGTGATAATTGGCTGGGTTGGATTTGTCCTGCTTTTGTACAGGACATACCTGGGCAATTTTCCACCTTGTCGGGTAAATGCTAATGGTGTGCTGGTACGGCTTGGTAGGGGGATAAGAAGGTTCTGGAGCACAAGTCTTTGGAACTATTGCGATTTCATTTTGAGGAAATGACATTGAGGACAAAAAACTTTGGGACCTCTGTACGTCCTGAGGGAACCTTCAGCTGCAATATGTTCATGTGGAGGCTGCTTGGCTGCTGCTGGCCCTGGGCTTTCTTGCACATTGTTCCTTTTCAATTTCTCTGCATTTCTGTTGCACCCCAGCAACAGTGACAATGACTCCCTGTTGTAGCTGTATTCTCTGGTCACCTCTCCAATGAAACTATGTGAGGAATTTCAGAAACTGAACAGATCCTCAGTAAGGTGAGCAATCAACAGTCACATCACTCTCAAATCGTAGTCTAGCATTCTCTTTCATATGGTGGGGCTTGGAGACCTCTGATCAAGACAATGTTTCTTCATGGAGTTTTGAGATGGGAGGCTTTATTCCAACATAGGCAGCACAATTTCTGACTGATGAGTGACTGAACGCCCAACTACTTTGTGTGCGGCTCTCTGGCAGTCTTAGCACAAAATCCCTGACAGGTTGAACTGGATCTACAGGACTGACTGTGACCCACTTGCTGAGCTATAATGATATGTAACCCCTGACTCTGATTGCCCAAGTGACCAATTACTGTATCAAAGCCATTGGACAGATATTGGCCACTGCCCCTGACTGACTGATGTCAGTCCATCTTGACTTGACCGAAAACTATTCCCCTTCGACATGGAGACATTGCTATTTGGTTGAAGCATGTGCAGTGTGTTTGACACATAAGCTGTAGGTGTGACAGCGATATAGCCACACAGCAACTTGTCCACCCCTCGTTTAATCACTGCTGACGACCATGACAAGCTGCCTGGCTTTGTGTCTGCACGAAACAGCAAACCAGAACAGAAATATTCTGAATCTTTAAGGTCTGAATAAGGTGGCAAAGTGCAAAAAGGCAAGCCAAGGCAGAGATGCTGTGAGTATCCAAATAAGCACAAAGTAAGTGAGTGCCAAGAAAGGAAGTGAAGACACCCAAGTTCCACCCGTCCTGACATGCGAGATCACTACCTATCCCTACAGATACAATGGTCTGGCAAGAGCATTACAATGCAAGGGGTGATTACCTGCAAGCTGTAGTACTGAAGTGGAGAATGCATTGTAACTGACTCAGAGCTGTGCCATGAAGATGTGGTGATGCTGGGGTGTGGCTAATTCATGGATAGGGGCAGCAGGCAGTCATCACTGTGCCTTGATATACAGAGGACTGTTGGCCAAGCTGGAGACCTGGTATAGCAAGCAGTGTGCTGAAGGGTGGCATGGTGGCTCAGTGGTTAGCACTGCTGCCTCACAGCACCAGGGATCTGGGTTCAATTCCAGCCTCGGGCGTCTATCTGTGTGGAGTTTGCACATTCTCCCCATGTCTGCGTGGGTTTCCTCCAGGTGCTCTGGTTTCCTCCCACAGTCCAAAGATGTGCAGATTAGGTGGATTGGCCATGCTAAATTGCCTGTAGTGTTCAGTGAGGTGTAGGTTAGTTGGGGGGTGGGTCTGGGTGGGATGCTCTGAGGTTCAGTGTGGACTTGTTGGGCCGAAGGGCCTGTTTCCACACTGTAGGGATTCTATTCTATGAATTCTCCTATGAATCTGCCATGTACTCACTCTGACTTCCATGTCAGGGTCAGAAGTCACATGACACCAGGTTATCATCCTTCACCTGACAAAGGAGCAGCACTCTGAAAGCTTGTGATTTTAAATAAACCTGTTAGACTATAACTTAGTGCCATGTGACTTCTGGCTTTGTCCAACACCTGCACCTCCACATCATGGCTTCCGTGTCAGAAATTGTCACCATCTAGTTCCTTCCCAGAGCATTTGAGAATATAAGGCTACAAATCATCGAGTTGAGATCAGATACTAATGAGATGTAAATGCATGCAACTATACCTCTCGCCACTCACTAGTAAGATTCTCATCTCACTGTTCAAACACTGGGTGGAGAATTAGACTTTTTTATTCAATGTAAAGGATCCCATTTTTTATGTCACCATATTGTCTCAAATGACCACTTTCCCAACATTGCCCACTATCATTCAGGGGTACATTCATCTGCATTTAAGAAGCAACTTAGTTGACAATACTTAAGACTACTGAAAATATAACATTATTAATTTCTGATGTGCCTTACTAATGAGCAATATACATAGGCCGCATTCATACTCTGAGCAGCACTCTCCCCACAGAATTGCAGTCTGTATTGGGGACAGACCACAGTCCTCTCTTGCTTTCAAAGGGTCCATGCTTCCTTATTTTGTTGCATCATAATGTCGGGTTATTTTTGAAATGCTTTTCCCTCAGTTTTCGGAGGATTCCCAAACCAGCTATACTGTAGCAATTCCTTCTCCCAGCTCCCAGCAGAATAAATTTCCCACTCTATTTCAGTTACTACAGGATAGATCTCCTCCTCCTTTTTACGCTCAGCCTGATAACTCAAAGTGGATTCGTATCTATTCACCACACCAGCCGCAGTGTTTTGACACTGAGAGATTTCTGTCTCTCTCTGTTTAGCAACTCTGAGACAGAAAGTCTGATCACAGTCAGCCCGTGTGACACTGCAGTTGTTTTCAGATGTGAATGCCCCAATTACATGAGCTC
Organism: Ginglymostoma cirratum; assembly: GCA_024137785.1. NCBI lineage: Eukaryota > Metazoa > Chordata > Chondrichthyes > Orectolobiformes > Ginglymostomatidae > Ginglymostoma > Ginglymostoma cirratum. Next base: position 13,934,259 of record JAHRHZ010000061.1, on the reverse strand, counting down.
TTACATCCTATGTGAGCACATAAAAAATGAAAGTTCTCTCCTGGTCTTTCACAACGTGCCTGCAATCTTTGGCAAACTTGGCACATTATCCTCTTCCCAGGCTTTTTGCTGCCATTGCAGATGGGCGGAACTGTTCTGACTTTGTTCCATTCATAATTTACCAGCTGTACCAGATAATCACTTGTAATGGCCTCTCTTTGTGCTCACATACTGTCATCTCTGGTGTTCTCAAGGATCCATCCTCATCTCCCTCCTAGTTTTCATCTGCAGGCTGACATTTCTCCAAACAGTGTAGTTTTCATAGTCCGTTAGTTACACCTCTCAACGTCTTCACCATTACTAAACTATCAGAATGCTTATCCAACATCCCATACTGAATGGGTAGAAATTCCCTTCTGACTAAGTGTTGGAGAAACTGAAGCCATTGTTCTTTGTTGCCACTCCAAACTCTGTGTCTGCTGACACTGCCTCTGTCCCTGGCCACAGTTTGAAATTAGGCCAGTCTATTCATAACCTTGACATATGTGAAGGTTAGCTCTGTAATATGACCTTGAGCTGAGTTTCTGAATTCATACTTGCACCATCACAGAACTGCCAGAGGAAGTGGTAGATGCAGGTACAGTTACAACATTTAAAAGACGCTTGGACAGGTACATGAACAGGAAAGGTTTAGAGTGATATGGGCCAATGCAGGCAAATGGGACTAATTTATGTTGGGAAACTTGGTTGGCATGGATGAGTTGGCTCAAAGGGTTTATTACCATGCTGTGTGTGTGTATGACTTTATGCCCATCTTTCTCACTATATTGGCATCCTTTGCCCTTGCTTTATTGTCCTTGATAGTCAGATTCACTGGTCTATAATTCCCTATTTTCTGTCTCCCTCCCTTTTTAAATACTGGAATCATATCATCTACCCTCCAACCTGTTGGAACTGTTCCAGAATCTAAGATGATCACCAATGCATCCATTATTTCTAGGTCCACTTCCTTAAGTAGTCTGGAATGTAAATTTTCAGGCCCTGGGGATTTATCAGCCTTCAATTCCACCAATTTCCCCACCACTGCTTCTCTACCAACGCAAGCTTTTTTCAGTTCCTCCCTGTGTTCACCATCATTTCTAGTACATTATGTGTGTCCTCCTTTGTGAAGACAGAAGTGAAGTATGAATTTAGTTTGTTAGCCATTTCTTTGTTCTCCATTTATAAATTCTCCTGTCTCTGGCTGTAAAGGACCTACGTTGTCACCATTTGTTTTCTTTTCACATACCCATAGAAACTTTTACAGTCAGTTCTTATTTCCCTCACATGATTATTCTCATATTCTGCATTCCTTTTCTTAGCCAATGCCTTGCTCTTCATTTGCTGACTTGTAAGCAGTTCCCAATCCCGAGGTCTGTTGTTTTTTCTTGCTAATCTGCCTCCATCTTTTTTGCATCTAATGCTATTTCTAACTTCCCTCATAAGCCATAGTTTGGTCACTGTTCCCTTTACACTCCTGTGCCAGACAGGAATGAACCCTTTTTGGTCACCCATTCGCTCTTTGAATGTTTTCCACTGACTATCCACAGTTATTCCTTTCAGTAACATTTCCCAATCTATCTTAGCCAACTCATGCCTTGTACCATCATGGCTTCCCTTATTAAGAGTCAGGGCCCTAGTTTCAGAAGCAACGGCCTCACCCTTCATCTTGATGAAGAATTCTACCATATTATGCTCGCTCATCCCTGAGGGGTCTCTGAATTACATTACCAAAGTTTCCTTTCTCATTGCATAATACCCAGGTTAAGATAACCTGCTCTCTAGTTGGTTCCTCAACATATTGGTCCAAAAAACCATCCTGCCTACACTTTGGGAATTCCTCCTTTACAGTATTGTGATTAATTTGATTTGCCCAATCTAAATGGAGATTAAAGTCACTACAAATGTTGTTTTACCACATGCATCTCTAGTTTCCTGTTGAATGCTATTTCTAACATCACCACTATAGTTTGGTGGTCTATATACCATCCCCACCAATGTTTTTTGCTACTCGGTATTTTTCAGTTCTATCCATACAGATTCTACATTGGTCTGAGTTAATACATTTCTTCAGTATTATGTTTATATCTTCCTTAACCAGTAATGCAACTCCACCACCTTTGCCTTTCAGTATATCCTTATTAAATGCTGATTACCCCTGGATGTTCAATTCCCATCCCTAATCACCCTGCAGCCAGGTCTCTATATCATCTCCATTAATTCATCCACTTTATTTGAAATGCTCAGGCACAAAGCCTAAAGGTTTGTCTTTTTAACTTCATCTGCCAATCTTCTGGCTTCTCACTTAACCAGCCCACATCACTTTGCAGACTCCTTACAACTTATTTCCCAACCTATATATTTTAGGACTATTAACTGGACTTTAACTCCTCTAGGTGCTCCAGTTGGATTTGAACCCACATCATCAGTGCGTCAGCTGGGGCTCTGAGACACTAGACCAGTACCATTACCACCATGCCAGCAGCATCCCTTTGGACACTTACGCTCTCCAAACACAGGAATGATCAATAGTTTCAATTATATTTCAAATAGTAAGAAAGTATATATGAGGCTTTAAATACTGTTTATTATTGGCTACTTTGTCAGTGGAGAATTCCTGCTACTGTATGGTATGCAAGAAATTGCATCAAAGATTTTGTGATGTGAATGTTTACTGTTGCCAGTGTTCTTAGTTGAGGAAATGAAAAGAAGTTGAGGATTTTTTTCCAAAATGTTTTTCCAGCAGATTATTTTGTTCCTAAAGCCATTCAGATTAAATACAATTACTTCCTGGGTTTTAAATGATATTCTGCTTACATCCGAGACATACAGTGTCAATTTACTTCAAAGAATTTTGGAAATACACCTCAGAAGCTCCAAGGGCTATTGGCTCTCCTATGGAAACCATGGAGAAACCAATGAAGGCTAGCATGGATTGTCACATCACATTGTAATTAGAGACCTTGTGGGTAATTTTGTCAAAATAGGCAATATTTTGTTTTATGTCGCTCCTCAAGTTTGTTACAGTTGACTTTGCAAAAACAGAACTGCAATATCTTACTAAAAATGGAAACTTAATCTGTCCTTTGACCCAAAAGGATCAAAGCTAAGTTTTCACTTTTTAATCTCATCAAAAGCATGTAGGTTCTGTGATGCAGCTAATTTGTATATGTCGTCTTAGTTCTTCCCACTCCCTAATGTGATCTGTTTAGATGGAAATGGAAAAAGTACAGGCAAATGAGACTAGTTTAGTTTGGGAAACTTGATCGATGCAGACAAGTTGGACTGAAGGGTGTGTTTCCATGATATCTGATTCTATGACGCAATTTGAGATGGAAGAATAGCATTCTTATTTATTAGACACAAGCTGAAGTTGGCTGTTAATATACTGAGAAATAATTATAGTTGAAAGTGAGATCTAAATGTTTCCTAGGAAGTCATGTGTGAACTATGATCATCCTCAACACTAGGGACACTCTCACCCCTTGCCAGAAGACATTCTATTTATAGTCACACAATAAAGAATTTGATATTTTTGTAACATTCCAAGTGACCAAATATTCCAAAAGCTTCCTGTGTGGTTCATCTCTCCAAAGTTGACTAACCTGCCTGTCAAAATCTTGCTTTATTTCTTTGACAAAATAGTTCTATTGGCTGCAAGTTCACATTGAAATACTGATAAATCAAAGTTACAGCGGGATGGCTGTCTGGCATATGTGCAACATCAATAAAGTGATTAATAATGTAATTTTATGCTGCAATTTTAAGGTAATTTACTGTGTTTTGGCAGGATGTCAGAATTGACTTGAATGGGTATTACACTACGATGTCATGAAGAATGAGACTAGAAGTGATTTGAGCTCAGAATCTGGAAAAGTGTATCTACTTATGTCAGAAACATTGACAGTAAAGACAGATAGAACTGCCACAATAAAAGGAGACAGAAACATTAAAATCGTATCAGAGATAAATCTTTATTTTGCAGTTGGTATTCATTTAGTTACTGTTCACATGTGCTGTATGGAATTTCATTTATTCTTTTCACATCCATAGTGAGAAAAGAACATTGAGAAATCAGTCAGTTTGCTCTTTAATTCTGATTTATTCCATTGCTCTGAATGCTATTTTTACTGGGCAGGAATTTTTTTTTTGGTGACATATTTGAACCCATTGAAAGCAAGATACTGTTTTCAATGAAACATTCTGTTCTTGTCATGTGAGAAGACCACATTTTATTTTCCAATAAAATCTCTCCTTCCCTCATTTGAAAATCTTGGACTTTTTATTTCCCTTTAGCTCAATGCAAAACAAACTGGTCATAATTGGCAGTGTTTAGTGTCAGGGAGAGGAAAAGAAAATGGAAGAATGAACAACAGAATCCATTGTCCATGACCCCTTCAATCAACAACGGAATGGACGAATAGAGGGGGAGAAATTTGTTCCTGGTTAAATAAAGGTGGGACAAAGCCCCTGGAATTTGTCTGAGGTAAGAGTCAATAACCAGCCCTTTCCATAAATTTTATTCTGCTTGAGGTGTGAATAAATTGGGCTTAATCGTCATTTCAATGTGTTCTGGAGAAACTAATTTGAACAACATCATGTGATAGAGGGCAATTAGGGGTTAGGTATCATAATGGGATAATTTCATGAGACCAACTGACATATTCTTGTGCCCAAGTTATTTTTTAACATTCCCGTAAGGTAGTGTTTGATAGCATATGGTTTTAATTCATCTAACTACCAGTAACTTCCACAATTCTTAAATCTCAACAACATAATATCCTAGTTGGAATCATCTGTCCAGCCTTGTTCAAAGTTATTGAGGCAAAATGTGTGTAGTGCAGATGTGTTTGCATGTATATTGTGTTTTCTTCTCCCCTTCTTCAATCTATTAATATATGAAGGTCCAATGGACAGAAAAAGAACTATTCTTGTTTTTCACCTTTAAAGATACACCATTCAAAGCTTAATATTTTCTATGGCACCCTGCTCCTTGATCACTGTTTACTATTAAATTATCCCTTGGAAACAACTGCCACATTAAAATAGTTCTGTATTTCTGAATTAATCAATCCAGAATGATGGACACGTTAAATAGACTATATATACTTCATGTAGTGGTCTTGTGATGCAGTGGCTATCCATACCTGCCTCTGAGTAATCAGTCCTGGATTCAAGATTCACTCCAGGTCAAGTCAGGTGCATTCATAATGTTGTCAAACAGGTTGAATATCAACCCACCTCAAAGGTAAGAGATTTCTGATCAACCACATGTTGGAAATAAAGTTGCAGCTTCTCTTGTCACTATTCTTGGCTACAATATGCAAGTAAAAGTGCATTTTGTTGTACCAACTTAGACTCCTTGGAGTGCTAGTTGGCCAGGCAGCCAGTAAGGATCATATTGGTGACAACAGCATGGATTTGATCCCTGTTCCAGCTGAGGAAGATTTGGGATCCACCTCCTTGCCCCACTCATGGTTTGGGTAATGGGACTGTGGGTCGAACCTATCTTCAATCAGAGAACTCATGAGAATCCATGAAGAATTGGTCTCTAGTATAAGGGAAATCTAGCACTGAGGACTGTTTGGAATTGGAGCTGACTGTATACAATTATGTTGAGGGTCCTCTTTTGGTGCAGTTGTAGTGCCCCTACCCCTGGACTAAGAGACCTAGGTTCATGAGCCACCTGTTCCAGAGGTGTGTAATAACATCTCTGAACAGGTTGATTAGAAAAATAGTGGATAGTTATGCGAGTGACAATGGGACAATGAGTTGGCTAGATCTTCACAGAGCATGACTGAAGCAGTTTGTCTCTGTTGGTTTTGTGTTGATCTGGTAAACATTTTTAATATCTTAGCAATAACCGTCCTCTTAGTATTATTAGTGTGAAGATGAGAGCTAACGTAAATAAAAGAACAAATAAATTCATTAAAAAAAACCTCAGGGTTCAGGCGAATGAGATTTTCTTTAAAAATATTTGTCATAAAGTGGTCAAAGGAAAATTGTACTCTGAATTCTATCCTATTTTATAGTTAGTATCTGTAAGAACAGTTGAACAAGAAGGTGACTTGATTGTGTTATTTTAATTAATTTTTGGTGAAAGTTTGCATATATTTACTTACAGTATTAGCTACATCTTAAGCATTACCTGAATAGATATTAACGCTGGAACAAACCTTAGAAAATGTGGTCAGATTCTATTGCCAGTCCTTGCTGTCCTAGTTGCTAAATAATTGACCCATTAATAATGCCAACTTTATGCTATCTCTAAAAATGGAATCCATACGTGATTCTTTGCTTGGCTAATGAAAATTAGACGGCTAATACCTCGAACGGGTGAGTTGTTTCATGAGGAAAGATTGTACAAGCTAGGCTTGTATATGTTGTAATTTAATAGATTAAGAGGCTACTTGATCAAAACACACAAGAGAGGCCTTGACACGTTGAATGTAGCGAGGATGTCTCCTGTTATGGGAGAATTAAAGTGTGACAGTTTAAAAATCAATGATCACCCAAACAAAACAGAGATGAAGTGAATTTTTTTCTGGTAGCCAGCCATGAGTCTTTGGAACTTCCTTCCACAAAAAAGTGGTGGAAGCACAGCCCTTGAATATTTTTAAGGCAGAAGTAGATAGTTTCTTGTTCAGCTAGGGATGAACGATTATAGATGTGGATTTGAGGTTAAAATCAGATAAGACATGATCCTTTTAAATGGCAGAAGGCAGAGAGTGGGGATAAGGGAGTCTTTTTCAAGATGGCAGCCAGTGACTAGTGAAGTTCTACGAAGGACCATTTTGGGACCTGAACTACTCACGTTATAGATTAACTATCTGGATGAAGGAGCTGAGAGCATTGTACTAATTTTTCAGGTAAAATGGCTGAAGGGACAGGTAATGTTGAGGAGCTAGGGAGGCTGCAGAAGGAATTCGACAGGCTATGAGAGTGGGCAAAGAAATGCCGGATGGAATACAATGTGGGATATTATGAGGTTATGCACTTTGGTATGAGGAATAGTAGCATAGACAATTTCCAAACAAGGAAAGGCTTCAGAGATTTGAAGGACAAAGCGATTTGGGAGTCCTAATTCAGGATTCTCTTAAGGTTTCAAATGCAGGTTCAGCTGGCAGTTAAGAAGGCTAATGCAATATTAGCATTCATTTGAGAGGGCTAGAATACAAAAGTAGGGATGTACTGCTGAGGCTGTATAAGGCTCTGGTCAGACCATGTTTGGAATATTGTGAGAAATTTTGAGCCCCAAATCTAAAGAAGGGTGTGGTGGCCCTGGACAAGTCCAGAGGGGATTTACAAGAATGATCATATGAGAAGCAGTTGAGGCTTCTTGGTCAGTACTCGATGGAATTTGAAGGATGAGGGGATCCTGATTGAAATTACAGAATACTGAGAGGCCTGGATAGAGTGGATATGGAAATGATATTCCCACTAGTAGGAGAGACTGGGACCTGGGGGCACAGCTCCTTAGGGAAGAGACAATGCTTAAGAACTGAAATGAGAAATTTCTTCAGCCTGAGGAACTCCTTGGCACAAAGGGCTGCAGAGGCCAAGTCATTGAGTGTATTTAAGACAGAGATAAATAGGCTGTTGATTAGTAAGGGGATCAAGGATCATGGGGAGAAGGCAGGAGGAGGGGGCTGAGAAACATATCAGTCATGATTAAATGGTGGAGCAGACTTAACGATTGGAACAGCCTAATTCTGCTCCCATATCTTACGGTCTTATTTTCTGGTACCACGATTGCAATGACAGTGCCCTCTGGTATTGTTTTCTGCTGATTCCTTTGAGTGAATGTCACTATTAACAAATTTGTTTCTTTTTTGGCTTGTTGGATCTAATTTCACACAGTCTGATGTTTTACATTAACACTGTACTGAGTCCTGGAAAATGTAATCAAGAGATAAACTTTCAGCTTAATTTGGAATACGGTACCAATTAAAACTTTGGCAGCTATCCCACATAAATTAAATAGCTACTGGATTTCTGCCTGTACTACCAGGCAACCTTCTTTAAATTGCAAATTGAGAGGTGAAATATTACACCTTCCTCTATACAAATATTGCATATTCCTTATAAAATAGTGGTCAGTCATGAGGAAGAGGAAAGCAGTTGTAATTATGGAATGAATAACTTTTATCCTGCCAAAGGTAACATTTTTCTCCACACTGCAAAGACAGTGGGTGTATTGAAATTCTGTTTTCAATTGAGTCTACCAGAGGTTAGCAAGGAGCAGAAAGAATCAAACCAGTTCCAGTGAGGTTAGTTCATTCAAAACCAAGCTTTGCTTTACTTTGACCATCATAATGCTATTATTATTGTACCTGGATTGAATCAGACGATTGGGAGATTAAAAAACTTTTTACTAATGACAGCTATATTGTAGTAGACCATTTCAAAACAGGTAATTTGATAGTTTAGATTAGCCCCATGAGTTATGAGGAGAGAAAGGGGAATTTTTACACTGAACAAGAAGAGCCTTGAAAGTGATCTTAGGCCCAAAAAGGCATGGAGAAAATAAGCATTAGTATGGTTAGCATAGACACAGGCCCTATGAAGAGAGGATATAGCCTTAGGATCTAACAATAGTTCAAATTCAAATACAGTTAAAATTCAATTACCTGATGCTGGGACTCAGGAATGAACTTCAGTGGACTGCCATATCTGCTAAATCATCAAATTCAGGGGAAAAAATTGGCTAAGTTCTTAGAATAGTATGATGGGCACTGCAGGATATATTTTGGTGACACTGTCACCAGTAAGATGGTCCCAGTTGTCTTCCTTTGTCCTGTAGTGGTGAACTGCATATCACACAGATACAACATTCTCGATGCTGACGCTACACTAATGCTCTATTTACTTTTGTTGGGCCTGGGCCACATTGACTTCTCCAGAGACCACGTACTAAATAGTTCACCTCTAGATCCTGATAGAGATGAAAACTGAAAGTAGTGTGTCTTTATATACACAGGAGGCATGCCATGAATTAATCGTTGTGAACCTGTTGCATTTATTTTGTAATGTAGCATGTATATCTAGTAATGGCAACACAATTTTTGAGATAATGCGCTTTTTGTTTAATTGTTCCTGGATGACTGATAGATAATTAATGAGTAGAAACATATCTGATTTCCTTGAATGAAAATGGACAAGTTCTATTGGGCATGTAATGCACTTCATAAGATTCCCAATGACATGGTCATCGTTGTGTGGGAGTTCCATTAAGCCTGAAATGGTCTAATGTGGAGGAGGATGGCCACGGCATCAACTCACTCAGATATTTCAAACAAACACTTTGGACTGAAGCTATTTTTGTTTGCCAAAGTCCAAGTTACATTGAGTTTTCTTCTGTCGCAAGACTCGTCAAGTTTTCTTGTCATTTCTGTCCAAAGTCGCAGTATTAACTACCCACTTAATCCCACCCCCTACAATGTCTGTTAGAATCATAGAATTCCTACAGTGTGGAAGCAGGCCATTTGGCCCATTGAGTCCACACGGACCCTCCGAAGAGCATCCCACCAAGACCCACCCCCTTACTCTATCCCCGTAACCTTATATTTCCCGTGGCCAATGTACCTAACCTACACATCTTTGGACTGACTGTGACATTCGATTCCAGCCCCATCTTACCACACACTGTTTCCAGAACATAATCAGATATCCTCTGAAAGATCGCCCCACCTTGCTTGTGCCATCTTTAAAGACTGGCATTCCAAAGTTGCCCTGCTTGCTCAAGAACAGACTGCAAACATATTGAAAGAGCTGAAGATGGCACTGAGATTCTCCAAGAGGAACCTAGAGACCATGGTCAAGGGCATGGTGTAAAGGAGACCTTTGGAGGGCCAACAGAGGATGCCATACCTCCAGACCCTGGCATCTGACCTGAGATTGCCATCCAAGCCAGTCCCCTATCCACAATCTGGAAAAATGGCCTGCAGTGTCAAAAGAAGTTCAGACCTTCCCTGCTGTTCCAGAATTTTCTCTCTGCTACCGCACACTCAGTCTATCTCTGCTACTGCTCTGACCTCCCACCAAGGTTCACACACTGCCACTTTCACTATCGCTTGCAATATCGTCCCTCACCCTTCTCACCCAATCCATGCCCAACACCAATAACCCTGTACGGCCTCTGCACTGCCTCTTCACCACGTTTCAACTGTCTGCTCCAGCTCTAACAGGCATGTTGCCCATTTTCATCTTATTCAATCACTGCCTTTCTCTCATATCAGGGGAAGACAGTCCATACCAGGGCAGAGTGAGGCCGTAAGAGGTGGAGGGATGCCCAACATTAAATGTCTCACCCCCAGTGAGGATAGAACCCTGATCCTTGTAGGGGATTACTCCTGGGGTGATTTGTAGGGATATCCATGTCCTGCCAACCATGTAAGAACCAATCTTCATTCCATACAACTCTCTTATTAGCCCCTTTGTCAGTCTCATTCATTACTCACCACTTCTAAATACAGCCCACAGCTCTGTCTCTCTCTTGTGTCTGGCATGTACCACCAGGATCTCCACCACCTCCTCAGTGAAACAGGCAGCTCCCCCACATGTTACTTCCTTGATCACTGAAGATGAGAATACAGAGGCCTCACAGGAAGCATCAGTAAGCTTGCTTCCTGAACCCCTGGTAGTTCAGATACTGACAGTTCAGTGGGAACACTAGGTCTAGTAAGTGCGGGACTGCAGTCTGGTGAGCACCTCCCCATTCTCAGCTGGCCATGGCAGGAACAGTCCAGGCTTTTTGCAGTCAGCATACTCCCAAAGATCAGGCCCAGAAAGGAGAGGACCGTGTTGAGTTGATAACCGGGGACTTGGTCTACATACCCAGGGAGTTACAAGAGCTGCAGACAGAGATGTGGACACAATGACCCTCATTGCCCACAAATTTCAGCAATGTGACCATCTGTATACCTTCATGGGCAGGTTGGTGGTAGTCATGGAGAGTTAGGCCCACTGTTCTCAGTTGGAGAGGCACACACCAGCACCCCTTGTATTTACTCTCAGGGCTGAAGGCATACAGACAGGAGTACAGGAATCCACAAACACACCCCAGGTGCCCCTTTCTTACAAGGTGCCAGGGTGGTATCAGGATGGTCCCAGCTGGAGGAGGAACCACATGTAGCTCCTTCACAAGTGTCCTCTCAGGACAATGCAGAGGGTACTGCGCCTTCCATCCCCACCCTGCCCGTCTCCCCATCACCAATCCTTGGGAGTTAATAACAAGGAGGGTCAAGACCCTTGCATGTCTATAGTTTCTGGACACAAACTTTCCCCAGGGTCATCTGCCCAAACTTTCAGGCTAACGAGCTTCACTGCTGATCACACTGCCTCCATCTGACTGTGGAACCAGTGAGAGGGGGAGGAAGAAGAAAACCTATGAGGGCATTTTGGTGAAAGGGATTACAATGGATTTATACCGATGTCACTGAGTTCACCTTACATTTGTTAGCTTTCTCTGTCCAGCACTGAGTTACATTATTAGAGCAGCAGGCATTAGCTACTGGTCACAGCTGGAGTTCCATGAATGGAGGCCTGTGCTGAGAGCCCACTGCTTCATGTAGAAGCAAGAGAGACAATGCTTACATATGGTATTGAATCATGCTTGCACCGTCTGCCCTCCTCATACATCTGTATTCTTTTGAGGCCTCCGGGTCCAAAAGTGTAGCTGTAAATGGGTTCTTCAGCAATATCTGTTGCAGTGAGGCGCCAGGTACAGAGCGAGACAATGCATTCGGATAGCAAGGGCACTGGGAGTGCACAGGTCTGTATCCTCTACAGTACATGGCTCTTTGCTGTATGGTTTTCTTTGAAAAGCCTGAATATCGATGGGTGCTGCAGGCCCCCTTCCTCACAGGTTGAGTCACTGACCCTGCCTGTTCTAATCCTCACTGACATATTCAATTTGCAGTCCCTGTCAGCACTCCCTGTAAATCCTATTAATGAGGTCTCCCCCTCTCAGGTCCCCACCCAAACTGTTGACATGAGCCTGAACCTGCCTAATTCCCAGAGACAAAAGTAGAAATTGCTGGAAAAGTTCAGCAGGTCCGGCAGCATCTGTGGAGATAAATCAGAGTTAATGTCTCAGAGCAAGTGACCCTTCCTCAGAACTTTCCTCTATCCTTGGTATATGAGGTGACCGTGACAGCTGTGGTCATATGCTGCCCTACGTGAAGCCAGTGCTCACCATAGATAAAGCTAACCCCCCCCAGTCTTCCGAGTCTCATTCGTCTGGCAATAGCTGCCTTTGTAACTCCCCTCCATATCCGCAAACTTCCTTTCCCTTTAGTTTCTGTGGATGGAGCTGACCATAGCCTACCCACATGAGTACCTCAAATAGACAGCTCCAAACGAGAATTGCTCAAATCCCTGATCATGGTTGTATATTTACCTGTGTGGGTTAACCCTAAACCCCAGACTGGCCCAATGGAGCCACAGGACTGACCATGACCCACCTTTCAGACTGCAGAGGCATAGAGCCCCCCACAAACCTGACTCGCCCCAAGTGGATGCCTGAGCATGGCCAATCCCCTGGACTGATATCAGAGGCCGCCCTTGACTTAGTGCGCAAGGACCCCATGACTGATGGGTGTCTCCAGGACTTCAGTGTCGAATACTCCTATTAGCATTTGATACATGGCATTTTGGTTGAAGCACATGGTTTAGGTGTGAGATTGACGTAGCACAGTTCTGTCTTGGGAGCCCCCTTGACTATGGACTGCAGACTAATAAAACAAGTTGCCTGGTTATGTGATTGTGTTGTTTGGTACAGCAGTAATCCCAACCTTGTGATGGACCTCACTGCTTATCTCATCCAATTCTGCCACAAATCTAGCTATAGTTCATGTCAGTCAGACCTTTATAAGATTCCACCTGTTGTTTTGTCTCTGAGGTTTGGCTTGCTGAGTGATCCACACTGCTTCTTCAAGAAACAAATTCTCACTGGTTTATAAAAATTCTGACATGGCCTCATCTAAAACTCTGACCATGGTCCTGTCCTGAATGAGTTCTTGCTACAGCCCCTCATATGCTCAATATTTTGCTGGAGGTCATCTATGACTGAATACATACTTGCCCCATGCCTCCAATTAAATTTAGCACAATCTATCATTAAAATTCTTCTTACACTGAAGTAATCCTGGAATGTCCTCAATATATCTTCATACAATGCATCAATGCCCTGCCTTGCAGCAATGTTGTTCACATTGGTCCCACCGCATACATTAATGCACTAACATGGTCTTTTCGCCTTTTGTCGACCAAGTCTGAAGCTATTGCTCATCAATCTTTTCTTGCAAACATTCTCCCATTCCTAAGTCTGGTGCAGTCTACTGCTCACCTGCATTGCTCCTTAGAACGGTACCTTCACACTTTGTTTGAGCTCTGAGGCTGCTCCTTCAGCTGTGGTTGTGACTGTCCTGCTACCTGCTTGCTTCTGGTCTGTGTTGTCAGTGGTCAGTGCTGTCTGGCCTCCTGGTCTGTTTCTCAAACTTCTCCTGTGCCTATAATGTTCTCTGATATCCTGGATGAGTCTTGAAAAACGTCTAATTTTTTTTCTTTTTTGACCTGATTGCTCGCTTCAACAGTTGAATTAAATTTGTCTGTTTTACTTTTCTTTGCTTTTTCTGGTGTCACTGTGTTTTATTATATGAATGAGGTCTAGCTGCAATTGGTCTCCCAAATAGTGCGTCTTAGGTTCTTACTGCTTTCCATTAAAGCTCTCTATTTGCACCACACTGGCTACACAGTTCCCCAGTAAGGTTTTAGTAGAGCTTCTCCTCTCTTACAGTTCTCACTATGTAATCGTGTCACATTACCATTACATCATTATACGTTCTGCTGAGATCTCATTCATCCGTATCACCTACCTACACAGGGTTACTAGATGTAACGGCAAGTGGCAATGGCGTCAGGGGGCAGTGAGTTGGGCAGCTGCACCAATTGAATGGACCCTCTGTGGAAGTAAATACATTTTGGGGGGAAAACAGGATTCATGAGTAGAAAGATCAGAAAGGCAAAGGCTTTCCTTGACCAGATGTGAACCACAGGCTTACTGCAAGGTACACACTGTGTCTTCCATGTTCAACCTTAGTTTCCTCCCCTGTTTGAGCTGACCTGGTACTAGTAAAATAAAGAGTCACGCCTTCATGATCTTTGTGTGTTCAAATCTCATGTTGCATGTGAATGGGCAATCGGGGCCAATGATACTCACGACTTATGAATGAATAGAACCAAATGAATAACACCTTTTGGCGTTTTAATTTATTTGCAATACTTTAGTGTGTGTTTTTCTTATTGTACATATCTAAATGGTAAAAGATTAAATAAATACATTGTTGTCAGCCCAGAAAATCTAAGAATAGATGCAGAAAAGTACGTGGAATGGACAGGAATGCATAGGAACTTGAAAGAACTATTTGGTTTAAAAACCATGTCCTCTTTATTGTCTTCAACCATATGCAGTAATGCTTTCTTCTCTCTCTATCATCCGCTTAAATTGTAGACAGCAGCGAGCAATTTCTCCCCTGTACATTGTGCACTGATCCCTAGATAATGCATAATGTGCCGATGACAGTGATACTCAGGCAAACACCAGTTACTGGGTGACAGGAGAGAATTCTAAATCATGTTGTAGCACAATGACTGTTTGGCATTTGTATTTCAGAGCAAGCAGAGTGGAAAAAATATTGCTATTGTACATACTTTTATTCATTTCGATTGACCCTTATGCCTTTAGGGTAGCTTATAAAGTGTGAGTAATTGTTGCTGTTGACAAAGCAATCCTTTCATAGTCGGTTAGGTCCATACTTCAAAAACTGTGGTCTGCTGCAGGGAGCTGGCTAATTATTACACCAAGTATAATGTAAATAAAGCAGATAAGTGGATACTGCTGCTTTGAATGCTGTGTCATAATTAAATGTATGTAAGAAAGGCAAATTTTCTGTCAATGTTGCGCTGTTGCTAAATAATCAGTCAAAGTTTGTGACGTGAAAACTCTAAAATATTTTCAACTTGGGATTTTAATTTCTCCAGCATTTTAAATATGACTAACAAATCAATCACTTCAATCTGCATTAACTTCGGCTGTCGTTGCTACAGAAGTTATATCCAGCAAGTAGTTGCGAAAACGAATTTATTCTGTAAGTGATGTGGACCTGAAGACACTGGAGAAGTAAGCTTTGCACTGATTTTACGGTCTACCTCAGAAATACAGCAAATAGTTACACATAAGGTAATTCAGGCCTTGGTTTGCGGTTTTCATTCAAAACAGAGCATCATGATGTAATGCGATCTCCTAAGTTCCAGTAAAAAATCACGCAATCCAATATAATAAAAATCGAATCTGACAAGTGCGAAATTTGAGTGTGAAGTCTTGCCCCAGGGAGCAGCATGCTTCTGAATTTGTGCATAAGCCTGGTTTCTCAATGTTGTCCCCGTTGGTAATGCTCACTGCGTACTCGCGTAAAGTGACTCCTCTTAGGTATTGCAATATGATCACAAGAACACCAACAAAATTTCCAAATCCCACATAACAGAAAATGACTTATTTGATGTTCAGCAGTGGCGTTGCCAATCAGCAGGGTGAAATTAGAGAGCTCCCTTATCCAGGTGTGCTCATTGAAACGCACAGCTATACTGCTCACCATCCAAATTGATGCAGGAAACATGCGAATTTCGACCAGCCCAGGACAGAACATGCAGACCACACACATAGTCTACTGCATTCGCTGCACACAACGTGAATGTAGACTGGGCGACTGCTTCGCAGAACACCTACATTCTATCCGCAAAATAGACCTTGAGCTTCCAGTTGCCTGTCACTTCAACACAGCACTCTGTTCCCTCGCCAACATCTCAGTCTCAGGCTTGCTGCAGTGCTCCAGCGAAGCTCAGCACAACCTGGAAGAGTAGCACTGCATTTTTCACTTGGGACCTCTGCAGCCTTTTGGACTCAATATTGAGTTCAGTAGCTTTCTCCTATTTCCTTTCCCCAACCCCCACACTCCAGACCTTGTAATCACATGGTCTGCTTTTACACACAACCATGGAACCCATTGTTAGCCACTAATAGTCCCCATCAGCAGCTATTCATTCTCCTAGGCTGGCCGTTATCCATTCCTTTGTCTATCCAACTGTCCTTCTCTCTCGTTGGGTTCTATCGCCACTTGTTATTTACGCCTTACCCTTCTTCCCACTCGCTCTTCTGCATAAAAGTCAACATTTTCCAAGCTATCATCAGTTCTGAAGAAGGGTCATTGGACCCGAAATATTAACTTTGATTTCTCTCCACAGGCCTGCTGAGCTTTTCCAGCAATTTCTGTTTTTGCATCCGCAGTTCTTTCAATTTTTACAGAACATGCAGCCAACTGACTGGATGCCACAATAGGAAGGTCAGTTTTGTGCGACGCTAGCCGCACTTAATGCTCTGCTGTACTACTGAAAGTCGGATGGCGTAATATCAAAGTGATCGACACTGTGGATGCAGCCGTGGCTGAAATTCATTGTCCATGGCGTTCCCTCTAAGTCGCAAATCTGAATGTCAATTGTGGCTTTGACTAGCAAATTCCAGACATTGCTGCTGTGCATGGGTCTCAGAGGCCCACGTAGTCAGTCAAAACATGAGAGGGAATGCTGATGTTGGGCAATATTTGAAGATCTTCAGGAAGGATCTGAAGTGGGGTAACAGGTAAGAGAGTGTGTCCCCAGGCTTTCAGATTCTGGAATCACTGGAACAGGGGTTCTTTTCCCTCAGGGCCAGAAAGCTCTGCGGACTACAGTACAGAACTTGAGAGGGTGCAAAAAAGATTTACAAGGATGCTGCCAGGACTGGAAAATTTGAGCTGGGGCATTTTTCCCTAGAGCTTCGGTGGCTGAGGTGTGATCTTAAATAGGTTCGTAAAATTGTGAGGGGCATGGATTAGCTGAATAGCCATGGGGTCTTTTTCCCGGGGTAGGAGAGTCCAAAATTAGAGGGCATAGGTTTAAGGTGGGAAGGGAAAGGTTTAAAAGGGACTTGATGGGCAACTTTATCATGCATAGGGTGGTGCATGTATGGAACGAGCTGCCAGAGGTGGTAATGGTGGAGCTGGTACAATTCCAACATTTAAAAAGTATCTGGATGAGTACATCAATAGAAAAGTTATAGAGGGACATGAGCCAATTGCTGGCAAATGGGACTAGGTCAGATTGGGATGTCTGTTCGGCGCAGATGAGTTGGACCGTAGGGTCTGTGCTGTTTGACTCTACGACTCTAAGACATGTAAGAGCAGATGTGACTGTGTCAATGCCACTCGTCAGATACAAAGGGCACCAATACAGTGCCACAAAGAACTTAATGCCTTCACACAGGTGGTCAAGTTCAGTGATGCACCTTTCCATTCCATAGGCTATCAACTCGATCACTAACCTCATTCGTTGTTCTAATCTCCACACGCCATTCCCTCATTAACCAACAACGGATACCAACCACACACTGAGCCTCTCATCTTGATGCTTCACTTTGTCACTTAACACAGCTGCAAGTTATACACTCACACCTCACAGTGTCCACATGCCGTAAGCTATTCCGCTGTGACAGGCAAATCGGTAACCGCATGTTACTCCATTCATGGACACACTTCCCTTTCTTTTCCAGAGTGCAATGGCTCGTATTAAACAGCATCAGTCATGACTCGGAAGTGAGCAGCAAGGTAAGGATGAGCTGAGGGAAAGAGGTGTGGAGAATACAGAAAGGGCATGGTTACAGCATCTGCAGCTTATAGCTCAGAACAGCTGTGGTTGCATGTGATAATGCCATATAGGAGACGCTGGGATGACTTGAGTGGCCACCAATAAAACTGTGGCTGGCAGCATCACTGAAGCCATTGAGAATGATGGCATGTTCCTGCCTATTGCATCTGCTCTAATCTCACTGCACCCTCATCCCACAATCTGTTCTGACCTCTCAGTTGCAGATGCTGTAACCATGCCCTTTCTGTATTCATTCACCTCTTTCCCTTGACTCGACCTTACTCTCGTGCATTATTGCTTTCAGATATCCAAGATTTCTTGCCAGGCTGGCTAATGATACCCGAAACAGATCATTTGTCCGGCTAGCGTTACAACACAAAGACAGACATCCAAATCAAATCAGCGTCCCTATCCCTGTATTCCCAACACAGTAAAATGAAAACATTCAATGACCCTCAAAATTGACCCCAATGGTTCCTAATCAGACTTTGTGAATAATCGCTGTTTGAAAAACAATTTCAAAAAGCATTTCTTGGGTCTGTAATATTAATGTACTAAAGTGTCCACATTTAATGTCAATGCTTTTGTAGAGTAGGATGAGGGTAACTTATAAAAATTTGAAGTCACCACCTTTGGAAGAATTAGATAATGCATTTAGGCACTTGGGAGTGCACTTCTGCCCAAAAGCTAGGAAAATAGAGATTGAAAGATTGGTCGAATCCCTACAGTGTGGAAGCATGTCATTCAGCCCATCGAGTCCTTTGAAGACCATTCCACCCAGACCACCTCCTACCCTCTCCTTTCATTCTCCATGGCTAATCCAGCTAGCCTGCACAACCCTGGATACTATGGGGCAATTTAGCATGGGCAAGCCACCCTTGCCTGCAGGACTGTGGAAGGAAACCAGAGCACCTGGAGGAAACCCACACAGACACAGGGGAATGTACAAATTCCACACAGATGGTTGCGAGGGTGGAATCAAACCCAGGTGCCTGGCGCTATGAGGCAGCAGTTCTAACCACTGTGCTACCGTGCAGCCCCCGAGATTGATGGGTGGGGGTGTGTGTCCACTTTACCCCACTACCAGAGAAAAGGCTATCCACTTTCTGCTCAGCTTGTGTGCCATGACAGTCCGTGGTTTGGTGTAACCCGAGTCGCCCCATCACAGTGTCATGATGACTTTGGGACAGTGGGAGAACTTGGAGACCGGGCCTGTCCTGAGGAAATCGGAGGGCCCTCAGCCAACGAACCAAACCCCTGCCTGGGTTGAGCAGTGCCCAGACTCCACCCTGACCTATCCACTCCTCCCCACCAAAATCAAAGTGAAGCTGCAGAGAAATACAAAGGTGCTGTCTCATAATGGTGGGGACTCCTGGGGGCTCCAGCATGTCCTGGTTGGCTGCTGGAGGAAGACTTTGAGGTGGCGGGGGGTGCCAAAAAGTCCTTCACACGTGTTTATGGGAGACCCTCTGTTCCTCCCACCCTCCACACCCCCCCACCCACCGCCACTTAGCCACTCTAACCGTGGCCTCTTGGAATTCCTGCTGTAGGACTCTGCCCCCACCTTTCATGTTTTTGCTCCATGTGCTAGTCAGCCTCCTGTAGTCGGTGGAAGCCAGAACAAGGAATTAGGGGCATGGGGTTAGGGACCTTAAAACCAGAACCAGCTTTGCTCCAGCAGTGATGTCAGGAAGTACTTCTTCACACAACTGGGAAATGGAAATGGAAAATCTCTCTCCTCGACTACCCCAATTAGAAGAAAAATACCTGTCACCTCAAGGCAGAGTTGGTAAACTGACGACTTTCAAAACGGAGATGGATGGTGGAAGTATTTAAGGGCAAGGGAGCCTAGACAGAAACTGCATCAGCTGGGGGTAGAATTGAATGTTGGAAAAGGTTCAATGGGCTGAATGTTCCTTTATGCTTGGGAAATTAGCATGTGTCAAAGGTCAACAGAAACAGGTCGAAAAGACATTAGCAGAAAAGCCCTCAGTGCTAAAATGCGCAATCTTCAACAAGTTCCGCAACAGTGCAAATTTCATCCCAGGAAAACTGTGGGCAATCAACCATGACCGAGTCCAGCATTAAGAGAAACCCTGGGAAGAAAGATATAAACACCTGACAGTCCACCAAAACAAAATAAGAGCACAACACCGAAGATTATGGCTAAGGAAACTGCTAGACCTGTTTCTGGCAAATAATACAATCTGTCAGTCTCTCTTGCTCTCTCTCCTTCCTCACTTTCACCATTACGTCAGACCCCTTTGGAAGGTGAACCTAATGGAGTCACCATTTTATTGATACAGGAAATATTTCTTGTAACACAGTGTGGAGCTGGAGGAACACAGTAGGCCAGGCAGCATCAGAGGAACAGGAAAGCTGACGTTTCAGGTCAGGACCCTTCTTCTGAATATTTCTTGTAAAACTTGTTCATCTGCTCCTGAAATATGAAGGTGAAGACAGTATGAGGCCCCAGCCATGCGTTGTAGGGGGTGAAGCCTTTCCATACACTGAAGAACCCCTCTTGTTAGATTACTCTGACAAGGACACTCAATCCATTCTTGTAAAGAATACCTAGAGGTGAAAAGCGAAGCAGATAAATTAAAATTGGAGCAGTAGAGATTAGAACTATAACACCAGCAGAAAACAGAGGAAAGAGAAATCCAGGAATTGGAAAAAGCAAGAGGCAGAAATAGAAAGCAAAGAGAGAGTTCCAGGAATGGGAAAGAGAAAAGGGGTTTGAATTAAAACAGCTCAAGCTAAGAGAGGGAATCCAATGTAACCATTGAATGCACCTACTGAAACTGGAAACACAAATGGGAACACAAAACGTCATACAAAAATAAAACAAAGATCTGCAGATGCTGGAAATTTGAAACAAAATCAAAACCTGTTGGAGAAACTCAGCAGATCTGGCAGGATATGTGGAGGGAAAAGGGTTAACATTTCGGTTCCAGTTCTGAAGAAGGGTCACTGGCCTCAAAAACATTAAATCTGCTTTCTGTCCACAGATGCTGTCAGACCTGCTGAGTTTCTGCAGCAATTTCTGCATTTGTTTCACAATAAAAAACCTGTCCAAAACACAAGAGATAGGGGAACAGTATCATTATTGCTCACGATGGTATTGTCACGATGCCTTAAATAACAGGTTTATTATATTTTTATCAGAGAGAAAAAAAACTGCATTCTATGAAATGAACTGATTCACTACTAACAATTAATCATTGAACAAGATAATTAGAGGATTCAGCCCAGTTACAAAGGAACCTCTTTATTCTGTTTCAACATTGTCTATATTTTAACAGCTGCTAGTTTAAGCAAGGTTCTTCTCGCAAATCAAAAAGCATCCCATTCTGCCAGTTGCACATGTTTCCCTGAAACAAAATATGATGTTGTTCTGCTAGA
The DNA here is from genome assembly GCA_024137785.1 of Ginglymostoma cirratum. NCBI lineage: Eukaryota > Metazoa > Chordata > Chondrichthyes > Orectolobiformes > Ginglymostomatidae > Ginglymostoma > Ginglymostoma cirratum. The sequence goes on along the minus strand of JAHRHZ010000061.1, from coordinate 13,913,097 downwards.
GCATCAACATTTGCTGGTAATTTATTCCGATACATTGAATTTCACTTCGGTTACGGGGTGAGATGGCCACCTTGATGATCAGGTACTAACAGGTCAGCAGTTCTGAAGAGTACGAGTCATTGTAAGTGATTTTACTGTAACAGTGTCTTTCTTGTGAAACTCTAAAGTGGATTTGAGCTCTGTGCTGAATTTTGTTTTGAAAACAAAACTAATTCTTTCTTTGGCTGCCCTTCCTGCACATTTACTCCACATTTATGAATAATCAATGGAACTTTCCTTCTTTACGCTGTTACATTAACTTACCTTCTTGTCTCATCATTTCCAGAAAATTCACTAGCTCTCACTCCTCTCTTTTTCAACATCCGAATCTCATTTTCCAGTCACATTTCAGTTTTTTTTCACCATCAGCTGGGGAGACATTGAGTGACCCTTATGAGCACAACTAACGTGTCCTTCAATATTGCTCAATCTATTTCTGTTATTCTGTTTCTCATCATGTTTGCTCCCTGTTTTCTTGCCTATTCAGACTAAGGCATTTGATTCAGTAAATCATCAAGCTCTGTGGATTGTTCTCCAGAGAATTAAATGAGCAAGAAAATTCAGCACAGTCTTGCAACTGCTTCATGTTACCATTACTGCAACTATCTAGAGCGGGTGAACTGAAACCCATATCATCAAAATCTGCAGTGTAGTAAAGCAAAACTGTCTGATAGCCCCATACTTTTAAAATGAGTGGTTCTTCACATCCCCAAAGATCACTGCCCTCTGGTGTGAATATTAAACACAACCCAAATGGAAATTTATTTACCCTCAGTTTCCACCATGCTGAAGCTAAATTGACCCCCACAGACAAGCATATGTGGATAACTGCCGTGCCATTGCTCACTCTGTACTAGATTTGCAAATCCACCTCCACTTCAATCTCTTCAATTCTGCATGCATAGTACTCTCCCTGTCCTCGAATGTTGCCAGATCAATACGTATATGTCAATCTAACTGAGTCAAATATTCCACCTCCAATATGTATTGAAGGAAAGCCTATGGAATGTGTAGAGTGCTTCCATACTTTGTCAATTCTCTCAAGAAGTCATCATTGATGAGAAAATAGAACACCAACTCAGGCATGCTAGTTTATCATTCTACAAACTACACTAGTGAGTATTGACAACAAAGATCCCAATAAGTCTCAGAAGTCACCAAGTAATTGTCACCACACTCCTGTATTGCAGTAAGGCCCAAAACATACATCAGTGACAGATAAGAGTGTAAGGAAATGCCACTAGCAATGCCTCCACCGCATCCGGCCCCCCAAGCCTGCGCCAATCCAGATCCTCTATCTAAACCTGTCACCTATTTTCCAAGGATCCATACCCCCCTGCTCCCTGCCCATTCATGTTTCTGTCTAGATGCATCTTAAATGACGCTATTGTGCGTCTACCACCTCCGCTGGCAACACGTTCCAGGCACCCACTACCCTCTCCGTAAAGAACTTTCCACCCATATCTCCCTTAAACTTTTCCCCTCTCACCTTGAAATCATGACCCCTAGTAATTGAGTCCCCAACTCTGGGAAAAACTTCTTGCTATCCACCCTGTCTATACATCTCATGATTTTGTAGGCCTCAATCAGGTCCCCCCTCAACCTCCATCTTTTTAATGTAAATAATCCTAATCTACTCAATCTCTCTTCATAGCTAGCACCCTCCGTACCAGGCAACATCCTGGTGAGCCTTCTTTGCAATCTCTCCAAAGCATCCACATCCTTTTGGTAATGTGGCGACGAGAAATGTACGCAGTATTCCAAATGTGGTCAAACCAAAGTCCTATACAATTGTAACATGACCTGCCAATTCTTGTACTCAATACCCCGTCCGATGAATGAAAGCATGCCGTACGCCTTCTTGACCACTCTATCAACCTGCGTTGCCACCTTCAGGGTGCAATGGACCTGAACACGCAGATCTCTCTGTGCATCAATTTTCCCCAGGGCTTTTCCACTTACTGTATAGTTCGCTCTTGAAATGGATCTTCCAAAATACATCACCTGGCATTTGTCTGGATTGAACTCCATCTGCCATTTCTCCGCCCAACTCTCCAATCTATCTATATTCTGTTGCATTCTCCGACAGTCCCCTTCACTAGCTGCTACTCCACCAATCTTAGTGTCATCTGCAAACTTGCTAATCAGACCATCTATACCTTTCTCCAGATAATTTATGTATATCACAAACAACAGTGGTCCCAACACGGATCCCTGTGGAACACCACTGATCACAGTTCTCCATTTTGAGAAACTCCCTTCCACTACAACTCTCTGTCTCCTGTTGCCCAGGCAATTCTCTATCCATCTAGCTAGTATACCCTGGACCCCATGCGACTTCACTTTCTCCATCAGCCTACCATGGGGAACCTTGTCAAACACCTTACTGAAGTCCATGTATTTGACACCTACAGCCCTTCCCTAACTATCAACTATGTCAATTCCTCAAAGAATTCTATCAAGTTGGTAAGACATGATCTTCCCTGCACAAAACCATGCTGCCTATCACTAATAAGCCCATTTTCTTCCAAATGTAAATAGATCCTGTCCCTCAGTATCTTCTCCAGCAGCTTCCCCATCACTGACATCAGGCTCACCGGTCTATAATTTCCTGGATTATCCTTGCTACCCTTCTTAAACAAGGGGACAACATTAGCAATTCTCCAGTCCTCCGGGACCTCACCCGTGCTCAAGGATGCTGCAAAGATATCTGTTAAGGCCCCAGCTATTTCCTCTCTCACTTCCCTCAGTAACCTGGGATAGATCCCATCCGGACCTGGGGACTTGTTCACCCTAATGCCTTTAGAATACAATACACTTACCCCCTCTTTCTGCTGACTTGACCTAGAGTAATCAAACATCTATCCCTGACCTCAACATCCATCATGTCCCTCTCCTCAGTGAATACCGACATAAGGTACTCATTAAGAATCTCACTCATTTTCTCTGACTCCTCGCATAACTTCCCTCCTTTGTCCTTGAGTGGGCCAACCCTTTCTCTAGTTACCTTCTTGCTCCTTATGTATGAATAAAAGGCTTTAGGATTTTCCTTAACCCTGTTTGCTAAAGATATTTCATGACCCCTTTTAGCCCTCTTAATTCCTCATTTCAGATTGGTCCTACTTTCCCGATGTCAGCTCTATAAATACTCAGGCAAAGCTCCTGTGAAACCAGCTGGATCCTGGGATGCAAAAGTCAACTTTCCACTAGGTCCTATATTCCCAACTCTCAAATAGCCAGCGTTCCAGCAGAGGAGAAAGAAAAAGAACACGAACAAAGACACCTTGAGGCTGTCCTTGGAGTGTGATAGCATTATTAGTAACTAGTGGTTGGAGCTTGCTATCAATTGTTCAAAATGGCCACAACTTATCCATCAGATTCTCAGTCCAAACGCCTTAATGATGAAGCAGAACAACAGCAGATAAGGAAGGAAATGGAAGCAATTCTGCACTCTGAGTCCCACTACTTCATTTGACATTCTGCCCATGTGCCCAAAGATCCATGGGACAAAGATCATTCTCTTCAGTCACATGAAGCCCCAGAGCAAAATCTCTTGATGCTGAATAGACACCTTTCTCAAATTGAGGGACAGATAGTAACTACTCTCCTGTTGGCATCAAGAAAGATCAGGAACATAGTAGAAAAATAATCGGGTTGTCAATCAGCTTCAATATTGCAGTGCATCATCGGCTGAAGATTTTTTTTTGCCATGGTGTCTGTTTCCACCCTAAGCAACAATCTGAGAAGTGATTTTTGCATTTTCATGCAATCCTATGACTATATACATCACCAGCAAATATTAGCAAGACTCAGACTCATGTTTCAAGTGTAGATACTTATTCTGGTCAATGGTCTGCACCCAGAAACCTGTCTTTTCTGACTGATTTATTTTTGATTCACTCACAGGATGTGGGTGTTACTGACAAGGCCCATGTAATTATTGCCCTTTGATAATTGCCCGTGAAAAGGTGGTGGTGAGCTGCTTTCTTGAAACCTGGCAGTCCAAGTCCTGTATCGTCCAAGTGATGTATTCAACGTCGTTGGGTCAAAATCCTGGAATTGCCTTCCTATCAGCATTGTGGGTCAATCCACCACAGTTGAACTGCAGTGGTTCAAGAAAGCAGCTCACCACCACCTTCTCCAGAGCAACTAGAGATAGACAATAAATGCTGGCCAGCCAGTGACACCCACATCCCACAAACATTGTAAATGCATCCACAGTCCAATTAGAAATGTACCTTCAGGGCTTTGACCCAGTGACAGTTGTTATGGACCAAGCCAGAGGCCCTCAAAATGTTTTAAGAAGGTAACCTAGACCCTAACTTTTCTTATTTTAAAGGCAGCTGTGAAGTGAGTATTCCAGGTGTGATGCAACTGGTCAAACTACTCAGCTTTAAACTAAACAAAATGTATTTAAATACTACAATTGAAACACAAACAAAAGAAAACAGAACTTAAAGTAACTTAACTAATGGAAAAAGTAACCAATCTGATGCAGCAACTTAACCAATTAACTGTTCCAAGATAGTAACATATTCAAGAGGTGGCTAGGTATAGCACTTGGGGTGAATGGGATCAAAGGTTATGAGGAGGACGCAGGATTAGGCTATTAAGTTGGACGATCAGCCGTGATCGTGATGAATGGTGGAGCAGGTTCGAAGGGCCAAATGGCCTCCTCCTGTCCTATCTTCTATGTTTCTATGTAACATCCCATAAACACACCCCTTGGCAAAAAGGTACATTCAAACACAGATTCTTACAAGCAGGAGAGAACAGCATCCAGAGAGAGATTTCAGAGAAAGTCAGAGGAATGCTTCACTGAAGCTTCTGGTACTCAAAACATCTTGTGACTGCTGCAGCTAAAAAAACTAGTAAAACCCATAACTGAGCAAACTGGTCAGTCCCCTTCTGTTGTTCAACTGTAAGTCCCTAGACTCTTCATCACCTCTGCCTTTACAACCTCTCTTCAAAAAAAAAAGGATGAAATAACCTTTCAAAGTGAATCATCTTCACAGAATGAAGTAACAACAAAATAGTTCCAATTCTTGCAGGGGATTTTCAAGCAGTGATGTTCCCATATATCTGCTGCCCTTGTCCATCTAGGGCTTTAGAGATTGTGTGGTTTGAAAATGCTGTCAAAAGAGCCTTGGTGAGTAACTGGAGGGCATCTACACCCTTATCTCACTGAGTGCTTGTTGGTGAAGGGAGTGAATCTTGTGGGCAGTGATTGGAGTGCCAATAAATTGGGCTGCTTTGTCCTGGATGGTATTCTGAAGGGTTTCTCGAGTGTTGGTGAAGCTGCAATCATCAGGTGAGTATTATACTGTGAACATCTTCCAATTTGTAGGAATCATTCTGGAGTCTGTAGAATCTTCAAAGTAGTTGAGGAGGTCGGCTCACTATACCATCTTCTCAAGGGCAACTAGGGATGGTCAATAAATGCTGGACAACAAGCACACCTGGATCCATAGGTCAATTACAAATAAATACATAAATAAATATGATTAACAATGCACCTACTATCTCTGAAGCCATGTCCTTCAATACTTTGGGATATACTCCATCAAGTCATGTAGATATATCAACTTTCAGCCCCATTAATTTCTCCATTACAACCTCCTTAATAACACTAACTTCCTTCAATTCCACATTCTGGAATTCTGGGAGAGTTCTGGTATCTTCTTCGGTGAAACCAGACACAAAGTGAAAATGTAGCTTTTCCACTCTTACCCTATTTCCTGTTATAAAATCTCTTGATTTCAGCCTTCTGCAATAAAGGGATCACACCATCCTGGAATCACATTTAATGTCACAGAAATATCTCTCTGACCTCCTGACCTTGGGTTCACCTATTACGATTGCCCTTCCCTTGCTTCTTTTTCCCTTCCTTTGTACAGTGAATACCCATAGTGCAGTGAACTTGTCTCTCGCTGCACTTCCCTGAGACATCATCACCTTCACTACCTTCCAAAATGGAATACCAATTGGCATGAATTAATAGACTCAGAGGAAAACCAGCACTACCTGTTTGGCTTTATTGGACTGCTTGATAGTCACACATTCTCTCTCTACCTACACACTTCTAACCTCTAGTGTGACCACCTCACTATTCATGCTATCCACATGGTCCTTTGCCTGGTGAATGAAGAACACAGATTCCAGGCCCTGCTCAAGTTCTGGACCTCAGAGCTGAAGCTTGTGCAGCCGATGACAGGTCTTGCAGATGTGTTTGTCTGGGACTCTTAATATGTCCATGACTTCATATAAACCACAGACTTTACACTGCATTTGGGCCAGCTGACTTGCCATCCTGTAACTCCGAAAACTATTGCTTTCCTTAGAATCAATGAAAACTTGTTATAAAATATTACATGTAACCTACCTAAATGGGCTTATTTTCGAGTACATTGAAAATCTCTGCTCTTCTAGTTAATGGTAATAAAGAGAAACAAATTAATCATTTTGGTGATTGAATATAGCACACTTTTGGTATGGCTCGTGGAGTAGTGGGGCTTGACTACCCACTCACCAGTGTCCTAACAAATTTCGGGGTCTTTTCTGGGATATTTTAGATAAGGACAAATGTAAAATTGGATATGGGGTAACTGTAGATGGTCAAGGATGAAAGGACAGATGCCATTTTTCTCATATTGAAATGTAAGATAACATTGAAGGCAGCTAGACCTTTTTTAAAGATAGAGGAGGTATCTCTGATAAGTTTACAAGTTTTAATTAATGTTAAACGAACAGAATTGATGAAAGAGATAAAGGTAAAATTTTGTGTAATGCTAAGAAAGCAGAGATAATTAACATAATGCACAGCATTTGGGATTGGTGGAAATACAAGAGAGACCAAGAACTCCAAGTACTACATTACCAGAGTTAGTTATGATTGAGATAGAGTAAAAGTATTTTGAAGATGAAAAAAAAGTGAACCAGTTAAAAATAGAATTCCAAAAACCAGAGAAAGAAAAAGAAGAATCTTTGGAATTGAAAAGGATAGAAAGGAGATTAGAACTTTAAAAACACAAATTTCAGAAAGAGGAAAGAGTGAAAGAGAGAGCACTTCAGAGGAAAGGGGAAGAAAGAAAGAGCACTTAAAAGTCTGGAATTGAAGTTTCAGGAGAGAGCAAAGGAATATGAGATGGAATTGAAACAGAAATATTGGCTAAGAAAGCTGGAGTTACAAAAGAAGACCTTAGATGTACAGGAAGATTCTGACGTGGAAAATCCTTACCATGTCCAGAAATAATACGATTAATTTTGTACAGGCTCACCAAAACCTGAGGATAATCATAAAATTATAGAATCCCTACAGCACAGAACATGTAGATGCATTCTTCATGTCATTTCAAAAAGTAGCAAAACAACTTAATAGCTGAAGGAAGACTGGTTTTGGGGATCTTGTGAAGGTGGGGATAATTTTAAGTAAGTGCTTAGTAAATCTTCTTTAATTGAGGCAGATTCAGATTTAAGCAAGTTGACACAATCAGCCCACTCTGAAGCTGAAACTGATGGAGTTTCAGAGGGTTAAAATGGGATTCTGATTAGGAAGCGATGACACTCTCTCAGAGCTGCAAGTGATAAGTAGACATTTGTTCATCATATAACAGCACCATCCATTTATCATACAGAGATATTGTGGTTTTCATATAAAATTCCCATGGCAGGATATGTAGGAATGTGGAAAACTCAGGTATTCAAAAATAGGCACTTTTCCTAGTCAGATCTTCATAAGGATGTAGTGCAGTTCTGTATAATAGGCCGTAGATGTCAGACAATGGGAAAAACTCAGCATAAAATTACACATTCACCACTAATCCCCATACCAGTTTTCGAATGACCATTCCATAAATTGTTAGTAGACTGTGTAAGATCATTGCTGACAATGCAACATTGATGACAGTGAAACGTGTGTTCTTACAAATATGGATATAACAACTCAATTTCCAAGGCTATTTCTTTGAGGACAATTACAGCTAAAGTAGAGATTGAAAATTAAATCAGTGTTTTATTAATTATGGACTATAAATGGGAATAGTCAGACTAAGGTCCCAATGTTATGTCTAGAAATTTTCAAACTATCATAAGGAACTTGGGTGTGGAGCAGTTGAAGTCCACAGTACATCATCTACAAACACGGGGAGTTTTAAAGAGATTCCATCTGACTCTGAAGACAGTGATGAAAGCATATTGTCAAGAATACCTTCAGGTTTGGGATATTTTCTTTTTCTTTTATTTTTATGCATGATATGATGACATCGCTGGCCAGGCCAGCATTTATTGCCCATCCCAGGGGGCAGTTAAGAGACAACCACATTGCTGTGGGCCTGGAGTCACATATAGGCCAGATCAGGTAAGGATGGAAGTTTCCTTCCCTATAGGGCATTAGTAAACCAGATGGGACTTTCCAACAATTGACAATGGATTCATGGTCATCATTTGACTCTTAATTCCAGTAATTCATTGAATTCAAATTCCACCATCTGCCATGGTGGGATTCAAACCTGGGTCCTCAGAACATTACCTGGGTCTTTGGATTAATTGTCTAGTGGTAATACCGCTAGGCCATCACTTCCCCTAAACAGTTGGATTTCCCATTATTTATCAGCAGAGATTTTTTGAATGAATCTACTGGGTTTAGTCCATTTGATATGACGTATGCTTATGAAATAAGAAGTCTATTAAAATTGGTCAGGAAAGAATCTTTCAAACAGAAAGCTGAATCCTTAATGTTGGAGTGCATGTCTCTGGAGAGACTCACAGGGGCATGCAAAGCAGCACAGGAGCATTTGAAACTTCGAATGGGCAGAGATGCTGGAAGTCAAATATTTTGAACAGAAGATGAAGTGTTTCTGCTATTACCCTTCCCACCAAAGTCACAACAGCAACTTTTCTAGTTATTCCCTAATAGCTCCTTCATTATCAGCCTTATGCTCTACTTGTAAGACCATTAAGCTAATTCATTTCAAACAAAGACCATGAGATATGGTTGGAACAGAAATAGGCCTTTCAGCCCATCCAATCTACTCCGCCTTTTAATGAGATCATGATTGGTCTGATAACCCTTAATTGTACTTTCCTGTCTTTTCCCCACAATCCTTGACTTCCTTTCTGATTAAAAACCTGTCCCTCTTAGCCTTGAATGTACATAATTACCCAGTCTCTGCAGTACAGTAAAGAATTCTGCGGATTCACCACTCTCTGAGAGAAGAAATTCCTGCACCTCTGTGTTAAATGTGTAACCCTTTATTTTGAGATTATGCTCTCTCATCCTAATATTTCCCACAAGGGAAAACAATCTTTCCACATTTGCCCTATCAAGCCCCATAAGTGCCTTATATGTTTCAATAAGGTCACCTTTCACTTTGTAGACTCGATTGAGTACAGGCCCAATGCACTCAAGCTCACCTCATGAGACAGTCCCTGCATACTGGTACCAGCCTAGTAAACCTTCTCTAGACTGCCTCCAGTGTCAAGATATCTTTCCTTAGATAAAGTCTTCTTTTTATGCTTGATGATGTCTGTTCTATCTGGCTTCCTTCTTCACCAAGCTATGTCAAAAAACAAAGATAATCAATACATTGTTTTGTACCCTGTTAGCCCTTTATAGCTGGTATGCACTAGTGTCAAAAATGCATATCCTGATAATTTGGCAACGACTTTCTGTCTGTAAACAAGGCATGAAAGTTATCACCATGTTCATTGCCGTAAATAGGTCGCCAGCACACTTTCTTCATCTTTAAGATTCAAATAAGTAATTACTTATTCAAATAAGTAAAGATTAAAACCTCAATTTTTCTCTATGTATTGAAAATCTGGTACAAAAGCAGGAGGCATCCTGAGATCAATTTTAGAATTACAGATTCATAGAGTTATAGAGCTAGATCCTGGTAGGATCTTTGTACAGAAACAATCAGTTCTGGCAGGTTATTATTTTATATTCAATCAAAATTAAAATCTGAAAAAGTTAATTACTACTCAAAATAGCAGGAATAACTGATCAAAACTCAAACCTAAAATCTGCTATCCTTCCCTAGTCTCATCTGCACATGATTTCAGACCCACAGCAATGTTGTTGACTTCTAATTGCCCCGTGAAGCAAACCATTCCATTGTATCAACGTAAAGTCAGAAATTGCTGGAGAAACTCAACAGGTCTGGCACCATCTGTGGAGAGAAAGGAAATTCAACGTTTCAGGTTCAGTGAACCTTTCATTAGATTTCAAGACATCGAGAGTACAGAAATTGATCTAGACCGATACCCTCTAAGTGTTGGTTTTAAATTGCTCACAGTCTATAAATAGCTCATGTAGTTCCATCTAAAAATAAATTGCAATGAGCGATAACACACATTAAGCAGCTCCTAGGCTCAATCACACAGCTAAGTTCAGTTCTCATGGATAATGTGCTGCAACAAAGGTATGTCTTTTACACACTTTTGCTCTCTGCTTTGATCTGCAACTAATCCTAAATTGCAACCTTGCTCTGATTCCTGAACACAGTGGCGAGACTTCCTAGGAATTTGTGACAGAACCATCCTAAAACCTGCCAACGTGCAGCCCCTGCCAACTTGTTTCAACATGCACACAGTGTCTTCATCAGCTCTTCCTGGTAAGGGAGCTGAGGACTTGGGAACAAAACCATACAATCACCCCAGGAGAGGTGTTAGGAAACATTTCATACAGAGGGTGGGCGAAGTGCATTACTCTCTCCCACATAAAGCTCATCTGGCCATTTTAATTGTGAAATCAATAGATTTGTACTGCCCAAGGATATGAAAGGAATAGAGCCATAATAGGTGGGTGGACTTGAGGTAGAGCTCAGCCATGATCTCACTGAAAGTCAGCAGAGATTGATGAGCTGAATGGTCTGCTCGTGTACCTATGCTAACTTATTTGATTATTTACTGGCCACTGGATGGAATAAGAAAGTACAATTCTGGTGCAGTCTTAAAGCTTGCTGCTAATTCAAGACCAGTGAGTATATTACTCAATAATGGAAGTAAAGGAGTAGTAACAACACAGGTTCGCAGATTTACCAATTCGGTCATAGAGGTGTTACTGTAGAAATCCACAACTGCAAGAATTACCATTCAATACAGTCAGAGGTTCAGTGACCTTACAGGGGTGGCTAAATCAAATCAAGACCGCAGTGCTAATTTATATCATCAACTGAATTCACTGTTTACGTAGCCTCATTCATTTTGTTTCCCAGCAACAGTGTCAGGGAAACTATATTTCCACAAAGAGCAGCATGTTCAAGCACTGTCCCTTTGTTACTCAAAATAACTCTCACATCTCACTGATCTTGAGGATTCTGTTGGTTGACAAAGGTGTTTGATTTAAAAGGACCGTAAGTATTCGTCTCTCATTCTCATGGCTTGGCTGGCCTCAAATTGGGAACGTCTCCATGATCCTCACTGGCCTATAAATAGCCTTCTGTGCCTGAGGGAAATATAGTCATATACGCGCTGTCAAAGAAGGATTAGTCGACAACCATGAAACCTCAGAGTTTGCAGGATGGGGAGATGTAAGATTTAATAGGCAGACAGACAAAAGAGCTGGTTGGAGAAATTGTTTACTCAAATTAGCAAAATAAACCTGGTAAAGGCTGAATGAGGCTCATGAGATATAGTTTCTTGTCCCTGCTTAAAGCATTAGAATGACTTAACAGTCATTCACTTCATTCTTCAAAGACAAACAATATTGTGTTTATAGCTAAATAACCTCTACTGCCTCTTCTATCATAGCACTGATTCTTAATTGGCTAAGTCTGAGTTGTGTTGAGTCTTTTAGAAGGATTTTTGCTGCAGGTTTTCTCACTGTATCTCACCCAACTCACTTCATTAATTAGCTACTTGCTCCTTTGGTGTTCGTCAATGTCAGATTCCAGCCCTATTTACCATGTGCCGTTGCTGTAACACTCACTACTTGTGGGTATTTGTAGAAAGGTCAGTATCCTTTGTTAAGTGTCAACTTCCAATGGCCATCTTGTGCCTGGACAAGCATTGGCAACACAGCATTTCCCTTTACCAGCTACCTCACAGCACAGCAGCCACAAAGTCACACTGCCCATGGCACAATGCTGACATGGTTGGCACTCCCCTGAGCATACAATCTCTTGCCCTAGTCACCATTTCCCCACTAGACCACACAGTTTGCTTCTCCTTCCCTATATCCTGTCAAATCACCCCATAAGTCAATTCCAAACCATCCCAATGCCAACTGTAGGCCCTCAACTTGTCATTGTTAAGTTGGGGAATATCACATATAGGCAAACAATTGGACAAATCCAAAACATGAGCTTTTATCTAGAGTCCAGAAAAGACAGCAAAAGCAAAATTGATAGAGGCTGAGGCTCACTCCGATAATGCAAGCCAGATTTTGGGTATCATGACCAATGACTATTTTACAGTCAACAATGCACCCAGCTCTCTTCTATTGGAAGCAGGTATCAATGAAGTTCATTCTAACTTGTAACACCTTAGACAGCTGAGCTCTTTCATGGACAAAGGTAGATTCCTCATCCTCAGTGTCATCAGCTTCCTCCTCAGGATACTGCCCCATTCCCCATATCCTCAGCACCCAGCACATTACCTCAGTCCAAGCGGCAGAACCACATCTTCAACATCTCTATATTCTGCTCTCCAATGGGTCTTGGTCAAGGCATGCAACATTATATCTGTGCTCCATGTTAGTCAGGGCATTGCACAGTGATGCCATGTGCCATGATTGCAGTGGGTATGCTCACAATCCTGTGTCAGTTAGACTACAGTCCAGGGAGGGTAATGGTCGGTCCTTTAGGGCCAACAGCAGCAGGCAAGGGAATCACGTATTGGCAACTGGGGAACAGCAAAGGCAGCTGTCAAGGATCTGCCCAGTCATGTCTAGGAGCTGCTTGTCAATGTTGGCCAGAGTTCTCGGCAATACAGTCCTGGGGGTCTGCCTGACGATCATTCAGCAGTGTTTAAGGAAGGGCTACAGGGTCAGTGAAGGTGATCACAGCCAGAGGGAGTCAACGTTATTGGGAGGAAGCAGAAGCTTTTGTAGAGTACAAAAGGACGATGGGGAGAATGTGGAACAGAAACAGGAGGCATTGTAAGGGAGGGTATTGTTAGTGGTCTTGTGCATCACCATGTGCTCCAATAAGTGGGGATAGAAGAACAGGGTGAGTATCATTAGGGCATGATGCCAGGGTTCAGGGGCACAGAAAACAGTTGTAAATAGTGCTCATTATAGTGGGTCTCCATTTGGGGGATGGATTGAAATGGGCTGTCAAGATAAGGCAAGGTAAAAGAGAACATGGCAGCACTAGAGCAAATATTTCGTGACCAGGAGAGGCCTGGTGCTGACAGTGCCCACTGCAAGCTGCGTTCCCTGCCGTCACCTTCCATTCCCCAGATGTGAAGTGATATTTGAAAGTGGGAGGGGGAGTTAAAGTTGATGGCAACTGGAAGGGCAGGTAAAACGGGAAGGTCAGGAGGTGCTACAGCCACCCCTACACCTCCCCTCTCACTTCCATCCAAGGCCCCAAACAATCCTTCGAAATCTGGCAGAGATTCACCTGTACTTCATGTAACCTCATCTACTGTATCCGTTACTCCCAATGTGGTCTCCTCTAAAACGGAGACCAAACGCAGACTCGGGGACCATTTTGCAGAGCATCTGTAATCCGCGAGCACCAACCAACCAACCAACCGGTTGCCATCCACTTTAGCTCCCCCTCCCACTCTTCTGGTGACATGCCCATCCTTGGCCTCCTCCACTTTCAGAGTGAGGTCAAATGTAAACTGGAGGAACAGCACCTGATAGTACAGCTTGGGAACTTAGAACCTAATGGCCTGAATGTTGACTTCACCACCTTCAAAATCTCTCCACCCCCAAACTGCCCATCTTCTGACTCACCTCTATGTGCTCCACCCTTTCCACTGACCAACAACAATAACCTGCTACCTGCATCCATCTATCTCCATCTCACCTCCGCTCCCAGCAGCCCGCCACCGCCCCTCCTCCCCGTCTCTCTATATGTTTCTGGGCACCCCCTCCACACCACCCCCGCCCCCACCCTACCCCCCACTGTCCCAGTCCTGATGAAGGGTTTTGGCCCAAAATGTTAACTTCCCTGCTCCTCGGATGCTGTCTGACCTGCTGTGCTTTTCCAGCTCCACATTTATTGGCTGTGACGCTTGAAGCTGCAGGAGTTAGGCAGAGGAGGGTGGCACTTGCCTCACACAAGGACACACTCACCATGCCCGGGCCCTCTAAATCCAAAAGGCAAACAGTATAAGGCAGGCTCCCTCCACTCCACCTGGGACAGCGCTTATACGTAGTGGGAAGGAAAGGTTTAAAAAAAAACTCTTGCAGGTACGTTGGCAACACTAGTGACATCGCTGTGAATAAAGCCTCATGGTTATTTCAATGTGCTGACAAAACCACTAAATCTGTTCGGTCATGTCTCTGTGTAGTTGCTGCTCTAACTGTTACACTGTGAGGTCAGACATCAGTTCACGCACACGATATTCCCTGAAGCAATGCCTGATCCGAGAACTTGCTGCACCGTGTGCTGACAATATGAACATCATGGTTGGAAGGAACTCCAGCAACTGGACACCATTGCACTAAGTGCACATTATGTTGGATTGGCATCCCTGGGCACAGCAGTCAAAGGTGTTGGTTTTGCACAAACTGGCCAACAATGTTTGGCCCGGGGGGTTTTGCAGCACACAGTGAGACAACACATCAGGGTCATCATGGAACTCAGAGGTATGTGTCCTCTGTAATGAATGGGTCTATCTGTAAAGCCTCACATTGCTGGGGTGTGCAGTCCCCTCTTTACAGAGCAACACACTTATTCCACGTACTCCAGATGTAGTCACGGCTATTTCCTTTGTCACTGCACAGTTGCAATTTCCAGGATGATGGCAGGAGACAGCATATTTACATCAGATAATGATTTTCGGGTTATGCCGTTATGTGTGAGGTCCCAGTCATCTACATCCCGATCCTGGCAGCCCTCTATGTCGCGCTATAGGCTTCACACCTCCTCAGGTCCCTATGAATTTACATCACCTGTCATCTTCACCACCCTGTCCCTGGCATAATGAGGTGACATGCCAAGTGTGATCACACACTGTATCCACCTGGAAGCCTGTCTTGAACATGTTCAAGTCCTACTGCCCTCTGGGAGAGCAAATTCCAAAGTGTCACACACTCCTGAGTCAAGAAATCGCTCCTCAGCTCAGTCTTAAATGTGTTTTACCTGATTTTGAATCTATATCCCTGGTTTCCGCTTGAAACATCCTAGCCACATCTACCCTGTCATTCCCTGTATGAATTTTGTAACTTTCAGTGAGATCATCTCTCATTCTTTGAAACTCTAGAGAATTTATATAGTAGCAAAATGTCTCTAAAACTGAAACAACATAAAGCATCTTATTGTGCTTTACAGTGGTGCTATAAACTAAGCTAGGACACCAGCCCACATAATGAGATATCAGTCTAGACGATCATTTTAGCTTGGCTAAAAAAAGAACAGGGTGGGTTGAAAGGAATGCCTCAAAGGAGAAAAAAGAGTTAGAAAGGCAGGGGGGATACAGGGAGGATAGTCTACAGCTAAGCAACTAAAGGCACAGCCACCAATGGTCATGCAGTTTAAATCAGGGATCCACAAGAAATCAGAATTGAAACAGCATATGTACCTCAGGGTGTTGTGGACCCAGAGGAGGCTGTAGAAATAGGGCAGACAGAGGTTACAATGGGAATGAAAACAATGATGACGATTTTAAAATTAAGTGTGCTCAACCAGTTGAGGCAAAGAAAAGGAACACAGTACACACTAAGGATGATGAATTGAAGGCATGGCCGTACTGGAAAGTTTTGAAAGTGGGTAAACATACATTAAATGGAAAACAATTAATTTTTCATGTCCTGTTTACTACTGTTCACAAATCCACTTTTAAGAGATTTTTCTTAAAACAATGAGTGGTTTCAGATGTAATGTTTCCTTACTATCTCACTCACAAATTATTAAGCAAATAAGCAATACTCACTTGCATAAATCTTGATAGGATACACTTGGTAACTTTTAATATTCCATTATTGTTAATAGGTTTTACAAGAAAAGAGTACATTCGCAGGAAAACTGGTGCTGCTGCTATATCTAATAACTTTAGACAGAGAAGCAGAAGGCAAAATGGCTCACATGGGAATTCAGATCATTGGGTTTTCTCTGGGCCTCCTTGGCCTATTTGGAATATTGATCACCACAATCCTACCACATTGGTGCAGAATAGCACACATGGGTGCTGATATCATCACGGCTATGGAATTCACAAAGGGACTTTGGATGGAATGTGTCTGGCAAAGTACTGGCATCTACCAATGCCAAGTCTATCGTTCACAGCTGGCATTGCCTCCACACCTGCAGGCAGCTCGTGCCATGATGGTAATTTCCTGTTTGCTTTCTGTTTTAGCCACTTTCTTTTCTGTCATGGGTATGAAATGCACAATGTGCTTCAAGGAATCTGCATTCAAAAATAACATTGCCGTAGCTGGAGGAATATGTTATATCCTGGCTGGTATCATGTGCCTCATTCCAGTATCATGGTCAACAAATGACTTAATTCGAGACTACTACGACCCAATGATTCCACCTGGAATCAAATATGAAATGGGAGAAGCTTTATACATTGGCTTTGTGTCAATGAGCGTGACATTTATTGGAGGGGCTCTGCTTTGTCTGTCCAGTCCTCAGCAAAGGAATAGAAGGCCTTATGAACCACAGCCTTCATTTTCACAGACTGCAACTGAATACAGGCTACCGGTTGTTTATAAGGGCAACCCAATTTCACAAACATCAGCCTCGCATAGCAGTTACCGCTTACAAGATTATGTCTGAAATGTAGCAAAGAGGGACTTGAATTTAAACTTTTCTTTGTTAGAAATAAAACATGCACAGGAGTGTTCTAGATCAATGGAAGAACTAAGCTGCTTCACTTAGCAGTAAGTTTTGTGAAGAATTTATTTTATGTAAAAAATATACATTTCAGTATACTGTAAATTAGTCTTTTTGTGGACAATGTGCTCATTTGGATCTTTGCATTTAAATGCTCAAAATGAATCCTAAATTATAGGGAATGAAGTCTCATTTGTGCCAGGCTATTGGGAAATGTGATGCTTTTCTATTAAGATTTTAAAAACTAAAATAAGTGTTAATATGTAATTAATTATTAACTTAAGAGGCTTTAGAGTGCCTGTATATGTTATTCATGTAAAAATAAATTCTGTGTAAAATCTGTGCAACATTCTCCAATAGATGCTGCCTCTGATGCTGCCTGGCCTGCTGTGTTCCTCCAGCTCCACACTGTGTTATTCTCCAATAGAAAATGCGCTGTTAGACGTTCAACACTTGATGTTTAATTAAAAAAAATCAGGTTTGAAGGATAATAGTTTAAATCCAAATGCTTATGAAACTGGACTGGTATCAAACAGAATCTGGTAGCCTTGGGGGTGTTAATTTTGTCAGGTGGCTTTTCATAGGTCGCATACCAACTTCTGAGCTTGCTTTTGCAGTACTTTGCTTTCCAAGCAAGTCATTAGAATTTGAGACTCCCTAAGTTTTGTCCCTTGTTTCATTTAACGATGAATGACAATACTTTATGAGCATAGTGATATTTATATCTCATTTCTCTGGACTCAGAAATACACGTGAGCATCCAAACAAGAATGAAGTTAGCTACAACTTTTAGAGATGAGGATTAAGAGAGGTCAGGTGGCTGGTTTAGAGGGAAAATTTAACTAAATGTGAATGAATTTGTGTCTACTTTCTGTCAAGACCACTAAATAGATATCAGGGAGGCCTTTCAGCCCATTGTTTAACCATCACAAAACAGCATCAACTATTTTTTCAATGATTCCAGAATTTTTTGTGAACTAAATTAAATGCCATGGTAGGATTTGAATACATGTCCCCAGAACATGAGTCTGGTGTTTTGGGGCTACTTGTCTCTCTAGTCCGATGGTATTACCATTGGAGTACTGCTTCCCACTAAAAAGGGAGCAAATCGATGCCCAAGAGATTATTAATGTGGAGGAGATTGAGCATAAATGGTGCCTAGAACTGTCCAACTTGTCAAGAAGTTTCAAGAAGTGTCAACCTGTCAAGAAGTGTCAACAAGTCAAGATATGTCAAGATCTGTCAAAATTTGTTTTTATGAATGAGAGTCCTTTTCCCAACAGAATAATCTGAAATTAAGAATTTTAAGTATAGCATATTATTTTTCCTCCTGTATGCATTGGTACATGTGAATATTAGTTGAGTCAGCATGGTAGGTAAATGGGGGAAATATGGTTAGTCAAAGTAGACTCTAAGTTGATGTAGGTAGTATGAGGGGTCATGGGAAATGGGTAGAGGTATTTTGGTGGCATGGATTGGCTTTGATGGCACATGAGGATTATGTGGAGGTGAGGGGAATGAGGGAAGAAAGAGGTGGTGTGAGGGAAGATTGAGGGCTGGAAGAATGTTTTATGCTATAATTTAATCTTTAACCATGGTGCTGAAGTGCAGAAGTAGGCTTTCTGCCCACCTTTCCCCATAAACTGGAAACTTCCTCATCTCTTCCCAAGTTACCCAGTGTTATGGAGAAGGGGAGGTTAAATGAAAGAAAATCCCTGATATTCACTTTATGAGTAACAAGTAACAATTCATTATTTAACCCTTACTGTGAACAAATTAACAGAACTACTAACAAACCAAACAAATCCCACCTAACTCCTAATTATTCCCTGACTGAACAAAATTGTTGCTGGTATGCTACAGCAATAACACAAGACCCACTTATATAATCCAAGTCGTGAGAAAAAAAAATTAAAACTTAGTCTTTCAAAGTTCACACAGAATGTGTCTTCCAGAATGCTCTGCCTTCTGCACTGTCTCTCAAGTCATAAATGTCTTTTTTCTGCTGATCCTGCTGTCAGGGATGTTTTCTCTGTGAAGACCCTTAGTTAGAAGTGCCATGGTATCTTCCATGGATAAGATGGTGCTTTCTTAGAGAGCTTAGTGATTTCTTGTGAGATCTAGGAGCTTATTTCTTAGATGGCAGATCGCTCGCAAACCGATTTTCAAAAACCCTTCACTTATATACTTTGGATGACATATCCATTTTCTTACAATAGCATTGGTCTGAGGTTGTCCAAACCATCAGATTTAAATTCAATTGGCTTTTACTCACTAAGTGCTTGGTTTAAATTAATTGGCTGATTCTAGCTAGTTGCCAAAACATTACAACAAGCCTAATGTTTCCAATTACACATATAATTGATACATGTTTCAATTTCAGAACTGTCTGTACATTTTCAGCTACATGCAGACACTTTTTTCTGTATAAATCTCTTAAGCTTAGAAAAGCACTTTATCTCTTGAAGGAACCACACAATCTACTAACACCCAGCCCAACTCACAATCTAATAACACACCCCCCAACTCCAGATCAAAAAATGTGATGTGCAGGCAACTATTTATAAAGCTTGTGTATGTAGGTTTTTTCTGTTTCTTTCCACCTCTTCATGCCTGACATAGGATGAAACTTGGGGCAATTGCTTTCCTTTGCTGTTAGAAACAGGTCTGGAGGTGCAGTCAGGGAAAGTATGGAAAAGAGATAACAGGGTTATACCCCAACAACATTCCACCTCACTCCAGATTTTCCAGGATAGGCTGCTGGTAAGGTCAAGATTCCCCATGGATGACACATATAGTCAGTCTATTGGTGTTGTCGAACAGACAGACCTAGGTGTTCAGGTACATAGTTCTTTAAAAGTTGCATCATAGGTGGACAGCCTGGTTAAGAATGCAGTTGGCATGCTCGCCTTATTGTTCAGACCATTGAATATGAATTGAGAAGTGATGTTGAGGTTGTACAGGACTTATGCAGTACTGTGTACAACTCTGGTCGCCCTGTTACAGGAAGGATGTTAATAAATTGGAGACAGTGAATGAAAGATTTACCAAGATGTTGCCTGGATTGGAAGGTTTGAATTATAAGGATGGGCTGAATAGGAGCATATGAGGTTGAGGAGTGACCTTATAGAGATTTATAAAATCATGAGGGGTGTAGATAGGGTGAACAGCCAAGGTCTTTTCCTGAGGATCTTTTCCCAAAACAAAGGGACATATTTTTAAGGTGAGAGGAGAAACATTTAAAAGGGACCTGAAGGGCAGGTTTGCCACATAGTGACTGATTTGTATGTAGAATTAACTGCCAAAGGAATTGGTAGATGCAGATACAGTGACAACATTTCAAAGCCATTTGGATGGGCATATGACTGGGAAAGGTTTGGAGGAATATGGGCCAAATGCAGGCAAGTGAGACTAGGTTAGTTTGGAACAGCTAGTCGGCATGGACGAGTGGGACCAAAGGGTCTGTTTACATGCTGTATGATCTATAACTGTAACTATAACTCTATAATTAAGAAGCCAACAAAGAGCCATTTGAAACACTTTCCCAATGGAGCACAGATGTTGTTTTAAGTGACAAGTACATGTGAATGCATAGCAGACAGTCTTTGAAGGGTCAACTCACCACTATTGCAGTGCAATGAGGAATAGTTTGTAACAAGAACCTGGGCCCAGATTGAGATTCACCAGTCGGCCCATTTCCTGAGGTTACAATCCCATCTTCTTTCTGCCTGGCAGAGCTGGCCCACATTACTTTAATAATGGAGCAGTGGAGAAGCAGCGAGGTTACAGGGCCCACTTCCTTTCATTGGGATGTCTGCCAGGTTGAGTAATCAAGTGTAAGGCCCTCTCCACTCCTTCATTCCCCTTTAATCCCACACACTCCAAACCCCAACTCATGTCCTTTCATATACCCTAAAACCGTTCTCTGCCCCCTCCTGGTCTCTAACTGTGTTATTCAGATATCCTCACAGCTCCAGGATTCTGCTATCATTCCAAACTATCTTCCTAAATGACTGTTAAGTTTCGAATAACTATTCATCATTTTGTTTTATTTCCTCGCTACAATTTCCCTCCTTTCCATGTTTAAATAAATGACATGACACTGTTCTGTCTGTTTTTCTCCCCGGAAGATCAAAACTGCAGGTTGCCCCTGCTACCTACTGTCTCCTCTGTGACCTGTTTTCTATAACTACTTCCTTTTAACCTTTCCTGTTTTTGGCAGCATTCCCACATGTCTACAGCTTGCAAGTAGCTACCACATAGATAGACCTTCAGAAGGTGCAGGTCTCCACACAATATCAACAATGCACTCAGGAAATTCAGCATGTACTGCTTTTCCATGTAACTTACCAGCTAAAAACGTCTTTATCTTGTTGTGCCTTTCCAAACAATCCTTTGGCAATTGATCGCACTCGTCAATATAGTCTTTTCAGTGAAAAAAACAGCTCCCACAACCCTCATACCTCTACATTGATCCCTGAAACCAAACCACATTCCTCATTCCCAGTGTTGCCAAGGTGCTAACTTGTCGCGTCAAGTGTTCTCAAGGACCCTCTCTCAAGTGATGCTGTAAACAACAGTAAATGTCAGGGATAACACAGTGTGGAGCTGGAGAGGCACAGCGTGTCAGGCAGCATCAGAGGTGCAGGGAAGTTGACATTTTGGGTCAGGACCCCATCGGCAGTTCTTACTATCTCCGAGTAAATGTCAGGGACTTGGTGAAACACTCTGTCTTCCCTCTCTGCAGTCTTTATTTTTGTGTCCGGAAATTTAAGATTGAGAAATGAAATGGGCAGTTTGTTTCGCTGTGGATTAAGTTTGCATTTGACACCATTGTTACATTCTGGGTTTAATCTTGTCAAATTTTAAAGTGGAGTAAAGCACTAAGTGTCTTGATATTTAACATAATCATTTCTTCACTCAGTTAAAAATAAATGCTTTAATTGATGGAAGTTTTTTTACTCTTTAAAATAAATAAACATGTTATTGTCTGCTGCCTGATTAGATGTTTGTCTTTCCAAAGACCTTGTCTCCAGGCCGGCTGCCTTCTGGCCCCTAGTCAAATTGTCCAGCCTTTATGTGTGGGTGTAGTGATTATTTTACCACTCATTTACAGGATTTGGGTATCGTTGTCCATTCCAGTATTTATCCCCCTTGAAAAGAAAGTGGCGAGCCATCTCCCTGAAACACTGCAGTCCATCTGGTAAAGGAACGAACGCTGTTAGTGAGGAAGTCACAGGATTTTGCCCCTGCGGCACAGGAAGAACATTAACATTTTTCAAAGCCAGGATTGTGTGTGATGTGGAGAGGAACATGCAAGTGATGAATGTTCCCTGCTGCCTTGGAGTATCTGGGTTTGGAAGAAACTGCAAAGATTTGCTGCAGTGCATCTCATACATGGTAAACTATGTAGCCAATTGTGTCAATGGCACAGGAAATAATTCTTTAAGTTCCAAAGAAGGGTCACGAGACCTAAAATATTAATTCTGCTTTCTTTCACAGAGGCAGCCAGACCTGCTGAGTTTTTCCAGCAATATCTGCTTTTAGTTCCTATTTCCAGCATCTACAGTTTGCTTTTTATTATATTTCTTTTTAGGTGGTTGTCAGAATGTCAATCAAAAGTGCTGCTTTCTTCTTTGAATGATATTGAACACCTTTACTTTTATATCATCACATTCCATATTGATGCTTTATAGATTTTGGGGAGTCAGTTGGTGAGTCACTTATTTAAGAATGCCCAGATTCTGACCATGTTGTCACATATTTAAATGTCTGACTCAACTTTCTTTCTAGCCAATTTTGATCCAGAATAGGTTGCTACTGGAGGATTTGTCAATGGCAATGCTGTTAAATGTGGAGGGAAAATGGTGATATTGCTTCCTGTTGGAGATGATCATTGTCTGGCTATTGGTCATCTCACTTGCCACATTGCCCCCCAAAACTGAATGTTGCCTAGATCATGCTGTGAGCATAAATTGCTTTATTATCTAAGGAGCTGGAAATGGAACAGAACACTGAGCAATCACTGGTTAACATCCCCTTCTGACCTTATGTTGGAGGAAAAGCCATTGCTAAAGCAATTAAAGCCAAGAACGCTGCTTTGAACAACTCCTGCAGCAATGTCTGGTGTTTCAGTCAATGATTTCTTCTGAATTTCCATAGTGGTTGCATACAGCGAGGTAATTTCCTTGTTCACTTGAAAGGACATTTAAGAATCTGCTCAAATGAGCAAGGGGGAATCAAGGAAGGTCTAGATAGCAGTAATCTTGAGAGAGTCAATAAGGCTCCAATATGGTATGTTGCCTCCTTGAATTTAGGGTCAAGGATGTCACTGAGCAGCTGCAGAATACTCTGGAGGGAGGAACATGTGTGTCAGTGAAATGAAAAATATCATAACCCATATTGGTACCAATAACACAAGTAGGAAAAGGGATGTGGATCTGTGGTTGTTTTCAGCGAGCTAGGGCTAAATTAAAAAGTAGGTCCTCAAAAGTAGTAATTGCTTAGAATTCTTCAGGCCCCATAGGCTATTGAGTTTGGAAAGAGGAAGAAAGTACATTGAAGAGATGGTATGTGGTGGAGGCTTTAGATTTCTGTTACATTAAAACAGATTCAGGGGGAAAGCAGGACCTATACAATCTGGATCATTGTAGCTCAACAGGTCATGACCTGCAACAGCGTAGGAAGGTTTCTTGTACTGCCAAAGAGAGGTTAAGATAGCTTGGCAGGCAGCTACAAGGAAGAAGAGCACAACTGGAAATAGAAGGCAGAAAATGAATTCAAAAATTGAGTCTGGAATTCAGAGGAATCAAGAAGCCAGAAAATAGACAGCAAAGCAGTTGTCAGTGATTAATTGTATGTACTTCAATGCAAGGAGTCTGGTGAATAAGGTGAAGGCACAAAATGAATACTGACATCATAGTTATTCCTGAAACTTGACTTAAAGAAGGATAGGAATGGCAGCTCAACCTACGTGGTTCAAGTTAAGTTGTCATGGTCTTAGCAGACCACAGGGCTGCTCTCTCATTAGAGAGAGACGACTGGTGGTGATTTAGCCTGACGGCCATCACTCCTCAGGCAAGGGGAGAGGTTGAGAAGGAGTGTCCTTCATGGTGACCTCAGCCAGTGTGGGAATTAAACCCACTCTGTTGGCATCTCACTGCTTCGCAAACCAGCCATCCAGCCAACTAATCAAAATCAATCTCCCTTTCTGGTTGCAAGGTTTACAGAGATAGTGAGAGGTAGTTGCAATATTGGCTAAAAAAAAAGACGGTAACAGCTGTGAGGATGGATAATATGCTGGAAATGTAATCAAATAAGCTAACACAGATTGAACTGGGGAACAGTAGCAGAAATAGTATTGCTAATACAATACAAAGACCACAAAAAAGTCAAAGGGAAACAGAAGAGCAAATATGTAGGCAAACAGTTGAGGGGAGTAGAAACAACCTGCAACAGGCAAGATGTTGCGAAACTTGAAAGGGTTCAGAAAAGATTTACGAGGATGTTGCCAGGGTTGGAAAGTTTGAGCTATAAGGAGAGACTGAATAGGCTGAGGCTATTTTCTCTGGAGCTTCAGAGGTTGAGGGCTCCAGATTTTTGGGGTGGCGGGGTGGCACAGTGGCTCAGTGGTTAGCACTGCTGTCTCACAGCACCAAGAACCCAGGTTCAATTCCACCCTCAAGTGACTATCTGCATGGAGTTTGCACATTCTCTCTGTGTCTGTGTGGGTTTCCTCCAGATGCTCTGGTTGGGTGGATTGCAGGCTAGGTGGATTGGCCATACTAAATTGCCCATAGTGTTCAGGGAGGTGTAGCTTAGGTGGGTTATCGGGGGATGGGTCTGGGTGGGATGCTCTGAGGTTCAGTGCAGACTTGTTGGGCCAAAGAGCCTGTTTCCACACTGTAGGGATTCTATGAACATGATGCTAAAAGATTCAACCAATTTTATTACTGCTTTACCATCCTTGTGGTAAGATTTGTATATATTTTAATTTCATTTATTTTTGAGTTTGGAGTTTTAGAACTCTTAGTGGCCTGCGGAGATTCTGAGTGACTGAAGGGCTTCAATGATTAGCTTGGAAGTATCTCTGTAGCCATGGCAATTTCTATTAAAGTAGTTTGACAGAGATAATCTCCAAGAGGTAATTGTTTATTGTTTACATTGGCCAAGTTTATACGCAACATCAGTAAAGTGATTGAAGGCGTCATTAACTGTGCTATCAAGCAGGATTTTATTGTATTTGTTCATGAATGTAGGCATCACTAGCTAGGGTGCTACCAGACAGAAGAAGGGGACTATGCAGGGAATAAGGGCAACTCACTTGCAAAGCATTTATCAGCCTTGGAAAGTCGTGAGAGTGACAAACCCTTTGTGGATGCCACCCAGATCAAGACCTGAGGGTGGTCCAGCTACTCAGTGGAGGTCAAAGAAGTGTGGAAAGGCAATAGTGCTTGTGAATTTGTTACTGAGGAGTCAGACAGGCAGTTCTGCAGCCATTGATGTGACTGCAGAATGGTATATGGCCTCCTGGGTACCAAAGACAAGGATGCCATGAAATGGATGCAATACTTTCTGAAGCGGGAGGCTAAACAGACAGAAGTCACAGACTTTGATGAAACAAATGGCATTGGAAGAAACAACAATTAGGTTCTAAAGCAGTTGTCAGGGAGTTAGGTAAGAAACTGAAAAGCAGGAATTCAAAAGTGGTAATCTCCAAATTACTCCCAGGGCCACGTAGTAGTGAGCGTCAGGATTAAAAAGAATAGAACAGATGACTGTGTGGATCAAGAGATGTTGCAGGAGGGAGGGCTTTAGATTCCCGGGACTGTTTTCTGAGGAAGGTGGGACCTGTACAAATTGAACAGGTTACATCCGAACAGGAACCAGTATTGTCACAGGGAGGTTTGCTAATGCTGTTGTAATGGATTTAAACTAGTTTGGTTGGTGGATGGGACCGTAACAAGTAGTTCAGAGGGAAGAGAAGCTGAGATGGAAATGCAAGCATGAGAGTCTGGAAGGCAGCAGAAACATAGGCTAGATCAGAAGGAAGGGCATTTAACACAGCCCAATCGTAGGGAATTTTAGCTATGCAAATATTAACTGAGATAATTTTAGCATACAAGGTACAATACTCTTGAATTGCATCCAGGAGAATGTTTCTAGTCATTAGGAGAAAGTCCAACAAAGGAGTGTGAAGATTGGATCTAATATTTGAAAATAAGCCCAGGTAGATGGAAGCCATATCAATGGGGAAGCATCTTGGGGGTAGTGACCTAAACACAGGTAGGTTTAGGATAATTATGGAAAAGGATAAGGATGAGCCAAAAATAAAAGTTTTAAACTGGGGGAAGGCTAATTTTAATAAAATGAGATACGATTTGGCCCAAGTGGAATAAGAGCAGTTTCTTGCATTTAAAACTGTTTCAAAGCAGTGGGAGACACTCACAGAGAAAATAGTGACAGCACTGGGTAAATATGTTCCTGTAAAGACAAAATATGGGACCAGAACTGGAGAACCCTGGACATAAAAATTAGGATTAGGTAAAGAAAGAAGCTTATGACAGATATCGAAGGCTCGATATGGCAGAGTCCCTAGAGGAACGTAAAATGAGAGGGTAAACAAAAAAGAAATTAGGAAAGCAAAAAGAATGCATGAGAAAATATTGGCAGGTAAAATAAAGGAAAAGCCCAAGCAAAAAAAAAAAACAACCAGGGAAAGAATTGCGCCCAAAAACAAAGTTGCTGGAAAAGCTCAACAGGTCTGGCAGCATCTGTGAAGGATAAAACAGAGTTAACGTTTCAGGTCTGGTGACCCTTCCTCAGAACTGATGGTGGCTGGGAAAACGTCAGTTTGTATGCAGAAAATAAGGAGGGGGATGGGGTAGGGAGTAAATGATAGGATACAGCCCAAAGAGAGAGAAGAGAGTTTGAGTAGGTTAGGATTGTTTTCATTAGAAAAAAGGAGAGTGAGGGGGGACCTGATTGAGGTCTTCAAAATAATGAAGGGTATAGACAGGGTTGATAGAGATAAGCTTTTTCCCAGGGTGAGGGATTCAATAACGAGGGGTCACGCGTTCAAGGTGAGAGGAGAAAAGTTTAAGGGGGATACACGCAGAAAGTACTTTACACAGAGGGTGGTAGGTGCCTGGAACGCGTTGCCAGCAGAGGTAGTAGAGGCAGGCACGGTAGATTCATTTAAGGTGCGTCTGGACAGATGCATGAGTAGGTGGGGAGCAGAGGGATACAGATCCTTAGGAATTGGGCGATAGGTTTAGACAGTGGATTTGGATCGGCACAGGCTTGGAGGGCCGAAGGGCCTGTTCCTGGGCTGTAAGTTTTCTTTGATCTTTGTTGTTCTTTGTTAAGAGTAGTTGGACAGTCAAAGGAGTTGATAACGATCAGGATGGGGGTGGGGGGTGAATAGTTGTTAATGGGGACTGTTAGTGACTAACAATACGTGGTGTGCAATGGCAGACTATGTGGTAACAAGGCCTGGTGTGTGGGGTAGGAATACAGGACTTGGGAAAGTTTAGGCCCTAAAGTTATTGAACTCGATATTGAGTCTGGAGGGCTGCAGGGTCCCCAAGCTGAAAAGATGTTGTTCTTCCAGCTTGTGTTGAGCTTTGCTGGAAAATGCAGCAATCCAGAGACAGAGATGTTGGCCAGGGAACAGGATGGTGCGTTAAAGTGGTAGGCAACAGGTAGTTCAGGGTCTTTTTTGCGAGCAGAACGTAGATGTTCTCTGAAGCAGTTGCCCAGTCTACGCTTCATTTCCCCAATGTATTGTGAGCATTGTGAGCAGCGAATGCAGTAGACTAGATTCTGGGAAGTGCAGGTGAACAGTTGCTTCACTTGGAAGGTATGTTTGGGCCCTTGGATATTGGGGAGGGAGGAGGTAAATGGGCAGGTGTTGCACATTCGCTGGTTACAGAGGAAGGTGCCGTAGGGCTGTGGGAGGGTGTTGGGGGTGAAGGAATTGTGGACCAGGATGTCCTGGAGGGAACGTGCCCACGGAAGGCAGACTCGGGAGGGGAGGGGAATATGGGTCTGGTGGTGGCATTTTGCTGGAGATGGCGGAAATGGCATCTGATGATCTTCTGGAAGTGTACGCTGGTGGCATGGTAGGTGAGGATAAGGGGAACCCTATCGCTGTTGCAGGAGGTAAGAGAAGGGGTGAGGATGGAAGAGCGGGAGATGGGTCAGACCTGGTTGAGTTCCCTGTCAACAAAGGAGCGGGGGAATCCTCGGTTGAGGAAGAAGGTGGACATTTCGGAGGCTCCCTTGTCGAAGTTGGCCTCATCTGAACATATGCGATGGAGATGGAGGAACTGAGAGAATGGGATGGAGTCTTTACAGGACGTAACATGTGAGGATGTATTGTCCAGGTAGCTGTGGGAGTCAGTGGGTTTGTAGTGGATATTAATATCCAGTCTATCCCCAGAAATGGAAACAGAAATGTCAAGGAAGGGACAGAAAATTGTTGACAAACACAGGCATCGTGTGCCAAATGGCATCCTTCTGTGTTATGGATGTCTATGATTCTACTAGGTTAACAGATTCTTACAATGGAGATTTGAAGCCATAGTTAAATTAATCCCATCGAATTGGCATGAAGGCAATTGTCTCTGGTGTGAGTTATGTAAAGAGGTTCTTTTGGGATCCAAAATGGAGTGTTTTTGGGATTATATTTTTACCAATCAAAATCTTTAAACTTGTGTTATATGTACACCTTGTTATCTCGGATTCTCCAGCATCTGCAGTACCTATTATCTCTTATATGTAAGTAGTCAGTTTATTCTAGTTTACCTCCATTTTCTTTGTGCAATAAAGTGCTGTTTTATTGTTAAAATAAAATTTGCAGCACTGTGTGCTTATGTTTCAATGAAAGACCACCATGTTAAAACTATTTTAAAATCCATCAAATCAGATTTCATTTTGAGATCGATTTGTCCCATAATAACATCAGCTGAGATCATATTGATATACATACACAATTTAAAATCACAGGCACTTACTTCAGCTATTCAGTTACAGAGGTAGCAGGCTTCCATCAACATGTCATGCTTGAAGTGGGCCCAGTTAAGATGGAGTCTGAGATTTTTATACCATCAGTTCACACCCTATGATACGGTGGCCATATCATGAGTATGCTTCTTAAGGTATACTGCATAGTAGCTGTGAGACTTAGCACAACACAATGCCAGTCTAATCTATAGTTGTCCATTTTACAGGAGGAAAGTTGTCAGTAGTAGAAAGTTGCCCCTCCATATGACGGAACAAAGCGCTCAGGAAATCAAGAAGAAAAGCTACAACAACAAAGAGTTTAGCAACTGTCTGTTCAAATTTAACCCATTTGAATGTTTTTCCTTTGGATGTTTTTCCATAGAGCAGTCCCAAACTTCCCTTGAGACTGGACCACACTATATGTCAGCTGCCCGATATACTCTGCAGATCTCTGTCACAACGGCTGAATTTTTTTCAAAGAAGTTGCTTTTATACATTGAGTAATATATTAATACTTGATAGAACAGTTGATTTATATATAGATTTGAATAGAAGATTAACTCACATATAATAATAAAAGGCTAATAAAAAATTGCATTGCTTGAAGATTAGACTGGTGTATAGTACTAGATAGAAATGTACGTGGGTGCTATATATTTAGCACATGGTTAAAGAGTAAATAGCTACATAAGACTGGATAGAAATGTGAACTTGTAAATTATAATGGCCAATTGCATTTGGCAGCGTGCTATGAACTTTATTTCAACTTCACTACTCTAAAAGAGATCAGTGGAATTGATTGCAGTGTTTCAGATTAATCAAACAGTATGTTGGGATCAAGAATAAAGCGCTCAGAAATTAAGGTGCTCCTCAGTTCAAACCATGATAAGCAATGCTATTAGCACCAATAATCAATACCAGCTCTTGACTACAACTGAAAAAAATTGACTGCATTTTTGAAATCAATTGTGCATGTTTTGTAAAAATATCGCCAATAAATGAAATTGACTTGAACTGCACAATAGGCAAAGTTGTCATCCTTGCAATTGTGAATAAGGATTCAGGTAGTAATTTGTTAGGTATTCTGATATTCCTACATGTTCCTCTCCACTGTTTCTTTTCTATGCCTTGTGTTCATACTAGCATTTTAGGATTTTTTTATAATCTGGAGTTGCCTATTGCCATGACTGTATGGGGAGATTCCATGTTTCTAGGGTAGATGTTAATGATAGATCAAGTAGCAATGTTGAATTTAAGGAAAGCATCCAACAATATTGGCAACTAGATGCTTTGTAGATGTAACATTATTTGACATTATCTAATGTGATATAAAAAACTGCAAGCTGCTGAATATTGAGTCAGCTAGCTTCTGTCATGAGGATGGAAAAAGTATTGATGTATCCAGTATGTACTCTGAAGCACCATAAAATGATTTTTCTCTTCTGAAATGTTGATTGATCTGTGTCTTTCCAGAGTTTGCTCATCTTTCAGATTTACAGCATTTGCAGTTTTTCCTTTAAAATTGTACATGTGGCGTTAGCTTTTGTTTTTGGGATGCATTTTCTTTTCTGCATAGGTAAAATGTGATGGTTTATTGGTGCATGTGTGCCTCTTGCATGCTTTTTCAGACATGGGCACTAGTAAATAAATAAATAACTTAAAAATCATGTAACACCAGTAGAATGCACGGTGCGTGACCATAAACTGCAAAAAATATTTCACAATAACAATAACCTGACTGCAAAATTGCCCTTGGACACTTTTTGCTTGTTTTGGCATTCTGGGATATTTTGCAAACTCCATGCATGTCAGCAACATACTTTCGACATCCAGTACAACTTCAGCTCTAGGCTGATTCAGGATTCTGAGCAAAATATCTCTTTCCGTCTCTTTATGAAACCACCCAGCTTCCATGTCTCCCTGGTCCTAAGAATTGTTGCAACCAGAATTTGTAATCTTCAAGCCATGTTGATGGAATGGGTGCTGAATGTATCTCTGTCTCTTCATCCACATAAACACACATCAGAGAATGCGGGAATGAGATGGCAACATACTCTTCCCATCCAAGGTTAGATATGTAAGCATTTTAACTTTAATTTCTGCAGAAACAGTCCACAATCATAGTTAAAATTAAGCTGACGACTTACTACCAGCTTGACTCTGCCACCATATTAACTTACGTCTTGACATGTTATTTTAACACAGTCAGGAGACTCATAAATCAACGTTAATCAAAGTCCTATGATCAAATAAGTCAGCATTTATTTATGTCCTGTGAACCTAAAGCAAACCGCCCACCTTGGATATGGCATAGCGATAGGGTGCATAGATATCAGTACATAGCATGGCAATCACGGACAGCAGTAGCCTACATCCTGGTGCAAAATCCATCCCTGGTAGTTCTTGACTGCCTGAATAGCAACTGCAGAAACAAAGAGGAAACTCAGGACAAGAGTATATACGGTAAAAATTAATTCATATGTGCTGATTCCAAGTACAGAAAAAAAATTGGGTTCAAAATTCAATGCAAGAGTCTAATTGACTGAGCAAGAAAGTGAGAGATCCTATGTACCAATGGATGAGTTAGAAAACTTTGAATCTGCAGGTGGTGCCACATAACTGCACAGAGTGATGCACGTTCTGATGGTTTTAAGGGATGTATCTTTGTTGTAACAACTGCTTAAAATGATATTATCTTTTTGTTTGAAGTATTGCTTGTGTACTTAATCTGTGTAGGTTTTGATTTGTACTAAAAGTCACAAGAAAGTGAAATTCTGTCAGTAATTTCTTCAATCTGGGGTTACTTGATTAATCATTACATAGTATTAATTACTTTGCTTTCTGGATTGTTACAGTAGCTATAAATAGAATTCCATAAAACAAAGAAAGATTTGACATAATAGAATAACTTTTACAAACATGGGTCATCACAAAGTGTGTTGCAGCCAACAAGAATCTTGTTGAAGTGTAGGGACTACTGTCATGCATGCTGGGGACAATGGGTGACCTTAACCAACAATGACAAATGCAAGTTGTTTTTAACAATTTCAAATTAGATTTAAAATTCTAAAATTCCCGAGCCTTGCACACCTTCACCTCTTAGCCTCCTTCACAGCACGGATAATGAAAAGAAAACAAAAAAGCTGGAAAACTTCAGCAAGTAAGCAAAATAATGTCGCAAAATATTACTAAAATTAAAAGTTAAATATCATATTAAGCAACCAAATGCTGATTTCAAAAAAACTGATTTCTTTTAATGTAGGTTTATTGTTGGATTACAACATTTTGTAAAACTTACAATGCAACCTGATCACATGTAACTGGCAATTAAATAAAATTGGGCATGTTTAACATATGACACTTTTTGATCTGTATCTCACAGGTTCTATTTGTTCATTTCAGACACAGACACAAGAAATTGACATCTTATGAACACCAGTTTCAAATTTTGGTTTTCAGGTCAATTGATGTCTAAATCTGAAGGTTGACATTGTTTGACCTAATTTTTGATGTGAATTTTCTGCTTCAAATATACCATTCAATCAACGTCATCTGACAATGCAGCATTGATCGTCTAAAATGAAAATGTAAAAGTGCTGAAAGTACACAGAGTGGATGATAGTGGAGGAAGAAACAGAGTTAATACTTCAGATCAGATTTCTTCAGAATTGGAAAATATTCGACATGTAACAGTTCATCTGTACAAAGGCATGAAGTGCTTATTAAAAAGATGAGTTGCAGTTTCTCATGTTTGTGTTGAGCTTCTTTAGAGCTGTATAGAAAACTAAGCAGAAAAGTCAAAGTGGGAATGACTAGGGAATTAAAAATGGTAGCCAGCCTGAATCTCTGGGTCACATTTTTGAGCTGAATAAGGGGGTTGCTCAACACTGTCACGCAATAACATTTGAATGCCCCAGTTTAGAGATGATTGTATTGTCAGAAGTAAATAGTCTACTAAACTGAAAGAAGAACAAATAAATCATTGCTTCACTTAGAACAATTCAGGGAAGAATAGCAGGTCCTTTTCTTTATGACATTCGTGAACCTATTGAGTTTTATTTAGAACAATCCAGTAGCTATCATGATTGCGTTTGCATTGGGCTGTTTCCCCACCTTTTATTGGGATGCTCTTCCAGATTAGACATCAAGCTTTTGCATAAGGCAGCTCCTATTCCAAGGCACCTGACCAACCAATCAAATCTGAAGCATGCATGGCAGTTAGATATCCATATGCCCAGATTTGAATTTATAACTGGGTTGAGTCACTTGCTGCAAGAGGGAATCAATTGGTAAGTCAGCCACCTTACAGCTGTAGTGACAATGAAGATGATAGCGGTAGAGTCTTTGCAGAGACCAGCAAAGATCAGACATTCTGCAGGACATCCAAAGACAATATAATCTGCACATCCACATCATTAACAGCATCATTGCCAAGAGCACTAGACTTTTGATGAATAGTTTGAGGATATCAATGGGAGAAGCAGAGGGTTTGGTGGATAAATCACTTTTGTTATCTGCAACAAGCATTAAAAAAATTTCAGTAGTAGGTGCCTTCTGTTCAATATCTCCCATGTCACTCCTTCTCACATTTATCCCTTTGCCTACAACAAGTGCCACCTTCTCTAACTACAAAGCAAACTGGTCCTTGTGCAGTAT
Organism: Ginglymostoma cirratum; assembly: GCA_024137785.1. Classification (NCBI taxonomy): domain Eukaryota; kingdom Metazoa; phylum Chordata; class Chondrichthyes; order Orectolobiformes; family Ginglymostomatidae; genus Ginglymostoma; species Ginglymostoma cirratum. Next base: position 13,879,441 of record JAHRHZ010000061.1, on the reverse strand, counting down.
ATTTGTTGACCTTCATAGAATACAAATCTAACTGTAGGGAACACAAAGAGGTGGTCTACAACAGAGTTTCTGTGATTCCCAAGCTCAAGATTCAGATGGTTTCTGATCACCTTGAGAATGGAGATTAGAATACAACAAAGATACATCCTTTAAGTCATTAGAAGAATCCCTACAGTGTGGAACCAGGCCCTTCGGCCCAACAAGTCCACACTGACCCTTGGAACATCCCACCCAGACCTATCCCCCTATAACCCACACATCCCTGAACACTATGGGCAATTTAGCATGGCCAATCCACCTAGCCTGCACATCCTTTGACTGTGGGAGGAAACCGGAGCAAACCCACGCAGACACGGGGAGAATGTGCAAACTCCACACAGACAGTCACCTGGGGCTGGAATTGAATCCAGGACCCTGGTGCTGTGAGGCTGCAGTGCTAACCACTGAGCCACCGTGCTGCCCTTTATGAGCAGAAGAACCCGCATCACTCTCTGTAGTTATCTGGCACCAATTTCAAGGTTTTCTAACTTATCCATTGGCACGTAGAATCTCTCACTTTCTCACTGAATCAAATCGACTCTTGCCTTAGCCTAATACAATTTGTATCTGCAGTAACAGTCTAATCCTGGCCACTTGCTGACATTTGGAAGTCACTAGAAATGGAACCTGGAATGTTGTAGATGTGATGCCATAATGAATGTTCATGTGGATGCCAAGAATGCCATCAGCTGTCCTCATTGATCAGGTCCTCCAAAGTTTACTGGCCATTCCCACAGATGTGGAGAAGCTGCTGGCTGTAATTTTTGTCCTTGTTGGCACTCTGGACTGCCCACCGATGCAGCTATGTCTACGTTCAAACCTGGTCATCAGACATAACTTCTCACCAACATCTTCATTTTGGAGACCCCTGAAAGGCCCTGGAGTTCAGCCACTATCTGACGGTGAGCTTTACATGGGCCAATTGCACTTGCTTCCCATAACAATAAGGATGGCACGGTGGCTCAGTGGTTAGGACTGCTGCCTGTTAGCACCAGGGACCTGGGTTCAATTCCACTGTCAGGTGACTGTGTGGAGTTTGCACATTCTCCCAGTGTCTGTGTGGATTTCCTTCTGGGGCTCTGGTTTCTCCTTACAGTCCAAAGATGTGCAGGTTAGGTAGATTGGCCATGGGAAATGTAGGGTGACAGGGATAGGATGGTGGGTCTGGGTGGGATGCTCTTTAGAGGGGCAGTGTGGACTTGATGGGCTGAAAGGCCTGCTTCCGCACTGTAGTGATTCTATGATAAAGGCATAGTAGATGGGGCACCTCCCACTGGTTGTAAAGTAGGGATTACAAACTTATTTAGAAGGAATCTTAAAATCACAGGGCCCAAGATTTGTGAAAGGGTGATTCACTCAGTAAGTAATTGTGAGTTTGTAGTGCTAAGGTAGCAGGGCTGTGACTTGGTGGAATGCTCTTTGGAGGGTCAGTGTGGACGCAATGGGCCAAATGGCCGCTTCCATACTATAGGGATTTTATGATTAAGCAGGTTGCACTGGCAGTGCTACCTTTTCCAAAGTGGATTGCAGAGTATTAATAGCATACTGACAGATCCCATACTTGTGAGTATGTGAACTGTCTATCACAATGTGAAAGGTCATGGAAAAATGTTCCAATGACTGCAGCAAAGTCTCTTGTTCTGACGACATTCTGTTTTGGCTCTGGAGTCATGGTTGTTACTTTCATCAATTGGCGGTAGATGTGATAGTCCTCTCCAACAGTTTCTTCCTGCTGCTTTTGTTCACACCCTCCACTTACACCTGCCATACGCTTCACGTACCCAAACTGCCAAACCCTGTACAGAGAAGCAACGCAGCTTACTCAAGTAACAGACTGAGTGGCAAAGTGAGTTGTTACACTAAGCCCCAGCTCTGGTTCTTCTCCTGCACAAGATAGTCCTTCCAGGTGCACAACACACATATGCAAATTATATGGGCAGTGTCAGGTGATTAGGGTGTTAGTACATACCGCATGTCAGATGCTGTTGTAATCAAGGAGCAATCCTACAGAGGCCCTGTGGTTATATTGAAATGGAACCAAATGTGATCTATGCAAGTCACAGTAGCAATAGGACATAACACCCTCAGCTGCTCCCTAGCTTCCCAAAGTCAGCTGGAAATGTAAAACATGTTCATAAAAGAAAGCTGATCATGCATTAACAATGGCCCTTCATCAGAATTTACTCCAATGTCAAAGGATTTCATTGTAGTTCAACAACCAACCCTACAATTATTCATTGTTAACATTGAGAATACAATTACAGGATCAAAAGTGTCACCTTATTCTTTAGGAGTTAAAGTTCATCCATACTGAAGTTGTATATATGGGATTGAGCTGATAAAATTGGTTTTCAGTCAGCTGAAATAGTGGAGGGTCCTGGTACTGAAGGTGTAATACAGAGTGTGTCACTGATAAAAGCTTGGGATTAGTTAAACAATCATTGTCCAGTGATTGTGACTATTTTGGAAAAGTGCAAGGTTAATTAGTAATTGCACAGTTTAAATAGCTGACTGTGTTTCAAGTCACACTAACGTAAAATGACAGCTACAGTCATAAGGTTACACAAGTTCACAGCTCTGGCAATTAGAAGGTCCAAATTCATTGAGCAAAACTTAGGGCACGTCTGCATGGTCTCTGGCTGTAAGACAGAAATTCACCAGGGGCCAAGTTGTCAGTCTATCAGCTTATGGTTTCGGTTAGCAAGCTTTCAATCAGACCTCTATGAAGTTTTATTACAACAGTTTACACCCAAGCATGCCTGCAACCACTTTGAGTCCAGAGAGCACCGAATGATGTTAATTGAACACTGATGACATTGGTATGTAGCAAACAAGGTCGTTCCTTCTCACAGCCTCTGAAAGCTGGATTCCACTACTTTATTTTTCACTTTTGTCTAAAATTTTGTGTTCTTATTTTCACGTGATTAAATAACTTATGAACAACTTTAAGTAGCATTGGAAAAATGTTCACTCTTAGAAAAAACGTATCCAACAGCATTTATATTTGCCCTTTAACCTTGATTAAAATGCAGTACTCCTTCTCATAAGGCACTGGACAGACATTATATGTCATGAGGCTTTTGCACATTAATTCTATTTCAGCCTATTACTGGAAATTTCTTGGTGAAATTGCTTTACTTTGTTTCCTAGATTGTGCCATTAAGCAAATTTACTTAAAATACATTAGTGGCTGAAAGTAGTAATGAAAACATGTTACTTAAGTGCAAAATAATAATGTGTTTGCTTTACAATTTGCAGAAAAATAACTAGTTAGAAATACTATCATTTGTTCTGTGTATCTTTGGGTCATTTATTACATATTTTGATGAATTCCTACAGAAACATATGACAAGGAGTTATAAAATGCACTTAGAACACAGAACATAGAACATTACAGCGTAGTACAGGCCCTTTGGCCCTCGATGTTGCGCTGACCTGCGAAACCAATCTGAAGCCCATCTAACCTACACTATTCCATTATCATCCATATGTTTATCCAACGACCATTTACATGCCCTTAAAGTTGGCGAGTCTACTACTGTTGCAGGCAGGGCATTCCACGCCTTTATTACTCTCCGAGTAAAGAACCTACCTCTGACATCTGTCCTATATCTATCACCCCTCAATTTAAAGCTATGTCCCCTCGTGCTAGCCATCACCATTCGAGGAAAAAGGCTCTCACTGTCCACCCTATCTAATCCTCTGATCATCTTGTATGTCTCTATTAAGTCACCTCTTAACCTTCTTCTCTCTAACAAAAACAGCCTGAAGTCTCTCAGCCTTTCCTCATAAGACCTTCCCACCATACCAGGCAACATCCTGATAAATCTCCTCTGTACCCTTTCCAATGCTTCCACATCCTTCCTATAATGCGGCAACCAGAACTGTACGCAATACTCCAAGTGCGGCCACACCAGAGTTTTGTACAGCTGCAACATGACCTCATGGCTCCGAAACTCAATCCCTCTACCAATAAAACCTGACACACTGTACGCCTTCCTAACAACCCTATCAACCTGGGTGGCAACTTTCAGGGATCTATGCACATGGACACCGAGATCTCTCCGCTCATCCACACTACCAAGAATCTTACCATTAGCCCTGTACTCTGTATTCCTGTTACTCCTTCCAAAGTGAATCACCTCACACTTTTCTGCATTAAACTCCATTCGCCACCTCTCAGCCCAGCTCTGCAGCTTATCTATGTCCCTCTGTAACCTGCAACATCCTTCCACACTATCCACAACTCCACCGAATTTAGTGTCATCCGCAAATGTACTAACCCATCCTTCTACGCCCTCATCCAGGTCATTTATAAAAATTACAAACAGCAGTGGCCCCAAAACAGATCCTTGCAGTACACCACTAGTAACTGAACTCCAGGATGAACATTTCCCATCAACCACCACCCTCTGTCTTCTTACAGCTAGCCAATTTCTGATCCAAACCACTAAATCACCCTCAATCCCATGCCTCTGTATTTTCTGCAATAGCCTACCGTGGGGAACCTTATCAAGCGCTTTACTGAAATCCATATACACCACATCAACCGCTTTACCCTCATCCACCAGTTTGGTCACCTTCTCAAAGAACTCAATAAGATTTGTGAGGCACGACCTACCCTTTACAAAACCGTGTTGACTATCCCAAATCAAATTATTCCTTTCTAGATGATTATAAATCCTATCTCTTATACTATCTCTTATAATCCTTTCCAACACTTTACCCACAACCGAAGTAAGGCTCACAGGTCTATAATTACCGGGGTTGCCTCTACTCCCCTTCTTGAACAAAGGGACAGGACTATCCTAGGATAGATCCCATCCAGCCCAGGGGACTCATCTATTTTCACACTTTCCAGAATTGCTAACACCTCCTCCTTATGAACCTCAATCCTGTCTAGTCTAATAGCCTGTATCTCAGCATTCTCCTCGACAACATTGTCTTTTTCATGTGTGAATACTGACGAAAACTATTCATTTAGCACATCTCCTATCCCTTCGGACTCCACGCACAACTTCCCACCACTGTCCTTGACTGGCCCTAATCTTACTCTAGTCATTCTTTTGTTTCTGACATACCTATAGAAAGCTTTAGGGTTTTCCTTGATCCTACCTGCCAAAGACTTCTCATGTCCCCTCCAGGCTAGTCTTAGCTCTCTCTTTAGGTCCTTCCTGGCTAACTTGTAACTCTCAAGCGCCCTAACTGAGCCTTCACGCCTCATCTTTACATAAGCCTCCTTCTTCATCTTTATAAGAGATTCAACTTTTTTAGTGAACCACGGTTCCCTCGCTCGACCGCTTCCTCCCTGCCTGACAGGTACAGTAGTTGTTCCTTGAACAGGCTCCACATTTCAATTGTGCCCAGCCCCTGAAGTTTCCTTCCCCATCCTATGCATCCTAAGTCTTGCCTAATCGCCTCATAATTGCCTTTCCCCCAGCTAAAACTCTTGCCCTGCGGTATATACCTATCCCTTTCCATCGCTAAAGTAAACATAACTGAATTGTGGTCACTATCACCAAAGTGCTCACCTACCTCCAATTCTAACACCTGGCCTGGTTCATTACCCAGTACCAAATCCAATGTTGCCTCACCTCTTGTTGGCCTATCTACATACTGTGTCAGGAAACCCTCCTGTACACATTGGACAAAAACTGACTCATCTAAAGTACTCGAACTATAGTGTTTCCAGTCAATATTTGGAAAGTTAAGGTCCCCCATAACAACTACCCTGTTACTTTCGCTCCTATCCAGAATCATCTTTGCAATCCTTTCCTCTACATCTCTGGAATTTTTCAAAGGCCTGTGGAAAACTCCCAACAGGGTGACCTCTCCTTTCCTGTTTCTAACCTCAGCTCATACTGCCTCAGTAGACGAGTCCTCATCAAACGTCCTTTCTGCCACTGTAATACTGTCCTTGACTAACAATGCCACACCTCCCCCTCTTTTACCACCTTCCCTGATCTTACTGAAACATCTAAACCCCGGAACCTGCAACAACCATTCCTGTCCCTGCTCTATCCATGTCTCCGAAATGGCCACAACATCGAAGTCCCAGGTACCAATCCATGCTGCAAGTTCACCCACCTTATTCCAGATGCCCCTGGCGTTGAAGTAGACACACTTCAAATCACCTTCCTGCCTGCCGGTACACTCCTGCGACCTTGAAACCTTATTCATGACCTCACTACTCTCAACATCCTGTTCACTGGAGCTACAATTCAGGTTCCCACCCCACTTCTGAATTAGTTTAAACCCTCCCAAAGAGCATTAGCAAATCTCCCCCCCAGGATATTGATACCCCTCTGGTTCAGGTGTAGACCATCCCGTTTGTAGAGGTCCCACCTACCCCAGAATGAGCCCCAATTATCCAGGTATCTGAATCCCTCCCTCCTGCACCATCCCTGTAGCCACATGTTCAACTGCTCTCTCTCCCTATTCCTCGCCTCGCTAGCACATGGCACGGGTAACAGACCAGAGATAACAACTCTGTTTGTTCTAGCTCTAAGCTTCCACCCTAGCTCCTTGAATTTCTGCCTTACATCCCCATCCCTTTTCCTACCTATGTCGTTGGTGCCTATGTGGACCACGACTTGGGGCTGCTCCCCCTCCCCTTTAAGGATCCCATTTAGAAAGTTACATTCTCCCGTTACTAACTATCAGTAGTTTGTTTATTCATTTTAGATGATAGAAAATTCTATTTTTTGTAATCTCTTGGCAGAATGAGACCATTGGGTGATAGAATTTTAGGGGAGGTGACAGCCTAGTGGTGTTGTCGCTACAGTATTGTCTGAGCAGTGACATGATGCCTACTTTAAAGCACAAGCATTTTATCTCTGCATCTGTAAGTGTTTTTTTTAATTTGCAGATAAATCATATAATCATTGCTACAAATGTAAGACAGTTGTTTTTTCTATTTGCGCTCATGGCCTTTTATTTAAATCATTCACAGGATGTGGGCATCTCTAACTAGGCCAACATTTATTGCCCATCCCTAATTGCCTAGATAGTTTAACTACATTAGATGAACAGGAAGCTGGAAGAACACAGCAGGCCAGGCAGCATCTGGAGGAAAGGAGCAGTCAATGTTTCA
>JAHRHZ010000061.1:13847713-13871909 GCA_024137785.1 Ginglymostoma cirratum | reverse complement strand
GTTGGCTGCTCCTTTCCTCCAGATGCTGCCTGGCCTGCTGTGTTCTTCCAGCCTGCTGTTTGTCTACGTTGGATACAAGCATCTACAGTTTTTTTGTCTCTAACTGTGTTTAACCACATTGCTGTGGGTCTGGAGTCACATGTAGGCCAGACCAAGTAAGGGTGGTAGCTTCCTTCCCAAAAGGACATTAGTGAACCAGATGGGTTTTTTACAACAATAGGCAATGTCTTCATGGTCATTATCAGACTCTTAATTCCAGATTTGTATTGAATTCAAATTCTACCATCTGCCTTGACAGGATTTGAACCCAGGTTCCCAGAACATTACTTGGGTCTCTGGCTTGACAGTCCAGTGATAGTACTATTAAGTTAAAGCCTCCCCGCTCCAACCCCTCTCCACCCGCCCAGCAACCTGCATTTCTCTGGTAACCAAGAGCTGGAGAGCATTTTCTTGCATTTGATACACCAAGGCCAGGCTTCCTCTATTCTCTATAAAGCAGCAGTCAAAATGTGGAGGCAATTGCTTTAGGTCAGCAGACACTCAGTTACCTCTCACTCCATTCAGCAGCTCACTCTTTCCACGGAGGTAGATGTCAGCACAAATGTCTGGAACATTATGACTGTCACACAAGAGATGGACTCCTCAATCATTCTCCAAGGCTGTGCACTGCCCCTGGGACCTCTGCTGGAAACTCATACATTTCTTACAGATGCTCTTCAAAGTCTTTTTTCAAAGATGTTCCTTGAGGTTCAGTGTCTGTGTCCAGCTATGTTTGGATAATCCTGCACCTTCTGATGGAGGAGCTATACATCGCTGTCAAGTAACTATTCCGGCTCTGATATGCATCACCATGTTCCAATCTGGCTACCTCAATGCAGAACCCACTGAGGTATGAGTTGTCCAGAGTGTCCAGGGCGGGTTTGGATGGATTGCCTTTCTTCCAGAATCTAACTGTTTGGATCCTTCCCTGAAGATTGAAGGGATTCATTGACAGATTCATCAGCTGCTGCTATGGTGGGACTCAAAATCCAGGCCTCTGGATTATTAAATCCAATAACATTACCATTACACCACTGTCTTTGCAAATAAATTGTCATTGGCCTTTACCAAAATTGTAATGTATAGAACCCAGCCCAATTGTTGTGGGGATTTTAACCAATATGCCAGAAATTAGTCCCCAGTGAGACAGAAAAGCCAACACTGAAGTCAGCTGATGATTTCTCAGACTGAAATAGTTGAACTGTTTTTAAACATAGTATACTGTACTCTGGAGTATTAAATATTACATTTATTTTAGAGGACATTTGGGAGTGATTAATTTATACTTAACCTGTAGTTTCCTGAGGGATATTTGAGTTTTGGTACCAATTCTTAAATAAACGTCCTCTTAAATAGAAGGCAAGTTATGTACTTAAAAAGAATGATTACACCTGATTATGTTAATTACTGAAAATAAATATTAAGTTTTAAAAGTTTAAAACCGCACTACTTTATATTGCAACTGTATTCGGACTATAAATGTAAAAAATAAATGACTGATGGGCAGCAATATATCTGAGAGGGTTGCAAAGTAAGCTTATGCTAATTTTCAAGGAAAACAGCAGTCGTGAAGATGATAGGGACAGTGTGAATACATTTTATGTTTGCTATGTCTTTGATAAGGGACTGAAGAGAGAACAACAAAGAAGTGTAAGGTTCTTGTGAAGATTTGTAGCTGGGGTTGTGGATGAAGTTATAGGCTTACTCGCCGAGCTGGCTGGTTATCGTACAGACATTTCGTCACCATGCTAGGTAACATCATCAGTGCGGCCTCCACTGAAGCAATGTTGTTCTACTCCGCTTGGAATTTATATGATCCGATTTGTCAAGTTGGGTTGTGTCAATTCCGGTTCTGTTCTGCATGGGTTTTAATTCCACATGTTTGTTGAATTACATTACGGGTTGAAAACCAGGCCTCTAGAAATTCCCATGCGTACCTGTTGTTGGCTTGAGCTAGGATGGTCACAAGGAACAAAGAGCCCATACCCATGACACGCAGGACCAACAGTTTACGAAATACCTTGCAATGACTGCAACAAACAATACATCGAACAGGCTGGAAGGAAACTAGCCATTAGGATACACAAACACCAGCTAGCAGCAAAATGACATGATGAGCTTTCCCTTATCTCAGTGCACTCAGACAATGAAGGCCATCAATTTAACTGGGAAAACATGACCATCCTAGCTCAATTAGACCCCATATACAAACCTACGCAGAACAGAACCAGAAATGACGCAACTCAACTTAACAGACCAGATCACGTTAATTCCAAGCAGAGTAGAACATCAATTCATCGGAGGCTGCACAGTTGATGTTACCTAGCATGGTGATGAAATATCTGTACGATAACCAGCCAGCTAGGTGAGCAAGCCTACAACCTCAAAGAAATGTAACAATGAAAGAAGTTAACAATGAAAGAAATGTTAGCCTGACATCAACATTCAATATACAACTTGCAAAATTACTTTCTCAGTCACATTAATTTAATTATATATTAAATCTGAGGGATTCACTTATTATTGTTCAGAGAGCATTTCAATTCATTCAGACTGAGAAGGTTTACCTTGTCATTCCTGAGATGAAAGATTGGATTTGAAATGTATTGCAATTTTAGTCTTAGAGAGCCTTAAAATAAAATCAGAAAATTGCAATATTCAGCAGGTCAGCTAGCATCTATGGAGAGAGAAACAGAATTAACAATTAACCTCACTTCAGGACTGGGACAAGGTAGAAATGTAATTGAAAAGGGGCAATTGGAAAAAGAGAGAAATTTTGTGATAGCTTGGAAGGCAAGGGGGATTAAATGGCAAAATGTTTTATGTTGCAAGGCCAAAGTGAATGATAATGGAAAAGACAAGGAAAGGAAGATTTGCTCAGAGGGGGCATGACTCACAAAATGATGAACAACTGCTAGGTGTAAATAGAAACAAGGGGGAAAATGAAGCAAAACGGAACTTAATGGAATAGGTAGCCACCAGGATATAATTGCACCCTTGGATGTGGAAAATATCAGTTGTGATCTTGTACCCTGTCTCAGAAAAAAGTTTTTGTGGAATGAGAGAATCTCTTGACTATTGAGATTGATGGAGTTTCTATGTTTCACACAACGTAATCAGTTGATGAATTTATTGATAATGGGCTCATAGATAGATTGACCTGTCAACCTCCTGTGTTTTGCTGTGCCACATGTTGTATGTGCATATAGTAAGTGAACATCGATGTAAAGCTTGTGGAAGAATCACTTGTTTGCCTTTGAAAATTACAATCCTAGAGAGTCCTAGTTCAGCTTTGACTGACTAGAAGAACCATCCTTACTTAGGAACAAAAACAGAAGTCACTGGGAAAGCTCAGTAGGTCTGGCAGCATCAGTGAAGAAAAATCAGAGTTAGCATTTCAGGTCCGGTGACCTTTCCTCAGAACTGATTACAGCATCCACAGTTCTTTCAGTTTTCATACTTGCTCAGGAACCTGTTGAATGTGATGGGGCCTCCCACTGAAGATGATCATTTTGAACTATTGCAGCTGGACATCCTCAGGTGCCAAATTGCTGAATCAACTTTGCTTCACATTGTACCAGTTTCCTGATTACATCTTGTGTATGATGGGTAAAGGGATGATGCTTGTGCTTGCACCAGTCTTAATTATGGCGTGTAGCATATGTTGTTCATTCCTTTTGGGATATATCACTTGGATGGAGGTAAGCTTTCAGCTTTCAGACAATATCCTTATGGTATGTCATGCTGAATTCATGCGCTAGCTAACTGGGGTCTGTAACCTATAACGTTGCAGTTTCATCTTTGATACCATTGACACGTTTACATGCCTTGGATAGAAGATTGAAAATGTCTTTGGTATTCATCTTTGGTTGGATGTTCTTCGCATGCTGCTCTAGAGAGCTATGTTACACTTCGGGTCTCTCTGAACGTTTTGTGCATTTTAGCCCATATTGTCGAACATTTCGTGCATATGTCATGAAATACTGGGGACTGTTTTGGTGAATGAGACAATCCACATCTCAAACATGACTTAGATATTTTGATGTTCTTGTTGATGGCTGGGATAATAGTGGCAGAAGCAAACAACTGAAGATGATGCTGTCGTACAATTGCTTTAACATGTGTCTTTCTTCCAGCAGGGCATCAACAGTGTAATCTTCTGTTTTTTTAAAGGTTTAGATGATCAGTTTCATCAGCATAGAATCCCTACAGTGTGGAAGCAGGCCATTCCGCCCATCGAGTTTACACCAACCCTCCGAAGAGCATCCTACTCGGACCCACCACCTATTCCTGTAACACCGCATTTCCCACGGCCCATCAAACTAACGTGCACGTCTTTGAACTGTGGGTGGGAAACTGGCCCCAAAGGAAACCCACGTAGACACAGGGAGAATGTGAAAACTCCAGACAGTCGCCTGAGGCTGGAATTGAACCTGGTGCTGTGAGGCAGAAGTGCTAATCACTGAGCCATCATGCCACCCCTCAGTTCAACTAAATCACTTTCAGACGTATCATCTTTACATTGACATCTGTCTGTGAATCGTTTCATATTTTCACCCAACTGTTGCTGACATGATATGAACTCCTATCGATAAATCTTAAAAATGAACTCTGGTCTGATGTTGATTTTCCAAGAACTGGAAAATCTTGTCAGGAATTTGCCAGTCACCACTTGAGCAGAGTGCACAGAGAGTAGGATGGAGACCTCTTATACTAGAATGCCTCTTGTCATGACATAATTGAACTACATTTCAAAAGAAGAGTCACTGGATCTGAGATATTAACTGTGTTTCTCCCTCCACAGATGCTGCCAGACCTGCTGAGTTTCCCCCAAAAAATTCTGTCTTTGTTTCAGATTTCTAGTGTCTGTAGTTCTTTGTCTATCTTATAGGTGTAGTGCTTTTCTGAGATCTGTGCAATTAAACCATACTACCTACAGATTAGACCCAGCTCTATGCTACTAAATCATTGTTCTCATACTTGCAGCTGGCCAGCCCTGTTTCCCTGCAGCAACGCCATCCTTGTTCATATTCCTTATAAGTATGTCTGCTTGCTGCTCCTAAGCTTAACATCAATAGACTGGTTTTTATCTCTGAGTTGGGAATTGCAGATGAGATCATCTCACCATCCTGCCTCTGTCTCCATTCACCTGGCAAGCAGGATCTTCAGGAAAACTAGGCTGTCAATGATGTGAGGTTCAGGACAGGAATGGATATGGGCTAGGTCCAGAGCGGGATGTTAAAAGCCTACCTTTGTTTACAAACAAAACCTCAAGACAGTTCTGCCCAAACAACCAGGATCTTATCCGTATATTGGAGAACTGTGCAAATACTTAAATCCCTCTCCCTCCTAATCCACACCCCTCTCAATGCCTTAACATCACCAGCTTATATGCCTCTCTCACAGGTGGTCATTCTCACCCTTTACCTTCAGCCACTACCCCCATTGCCCATCAGTTATCCCCACACCCTCACCCCTTACCCACTACTCAAATCATGAAAAATGCTCACAAACCCTTTAATAAAAGTCAGAAGCTGCTGAATAGCCCATGAAATTTCCTGAGCAAATAAACAGACTTTAGAATTGCTTTCTCGACAAATATCTAGACTGAACATATGAAAGCAATGGGAAAAGACTGAAAGAGTATACTTCATTAAATTTTTTTCACTCACTAGATTGGGAGTCAATAGTTCAGCTAATTTTTATTGTCCATTCTTAATCGCCCTCGAGAAGGTAGTAGTGAGTTGCCTCCTTGAATCGAAGCAGTCTATTTGGTGCAGGTAGACGATGCTGTTAAGGTGGGAGTTACAGGATTTTACCCAAATGAATGGGTGATGAGCATCCTCAAGGTGAACTTGGAGGTATTCTAGGCTACCATTCAATAGAATGAAATGTACTCTAAATTTCATAAATTTGATAAACTTCTAAATGCACCTGAAGATTTGTCCGTGTGATTTTTCAATGCTGTTAGTTCACATGCCAGGTTTCCAATGGGCAGAAGGAACAATCTGGCAAATATATTGTTTAGGAGGTAGTAGCAACTTACATTCATAGCAGTACTGTCATAACTTACCTCATTGAACACGGGTGCATACCTACTACAATATTTAATGATGAATAACAAAATTTAAAACGTTGGGACAGATACATGGATAGGAAAGGTTTAGAGGGATGTGGGCCAAATGCAGGCAAATGGGACTAGTTCAGTTTAGGAAAAGTCAGCATGGACAAGTTGGGCCGAAGGGTCTGTTTCTGCACTGTATGTCTCTATTACTCTATAACTACAAAGGAGGCAAAACCTTTTAAATGCTTCCCATTGCCAATCCATGGTTTCCTCTTTCATTCAGCTGGTCTAACATATTGGTTGACTTATCCAGTAGACCTGAAAATAGAGCTCCAGTATGACGGGTACAGTCATTTCTATGTATTACTGGTTTCTTATTAATTTCTCCCTCCTGATTGTCAGATATTTTTGTCCAGTGGCACTTCTATTAGATCCTGATCAGGATTGGAAAATCCAGCTCAAGGTTCTTAAGAGAAGAAATCTGTTTTTATCCCCCTAACCAATCTGTTCAGAGATGTTATTGTACACCTATGGAGCGTGTGAGGCTTGAACCCAGGCCTCTCAGTCCAGAGGTAGGCACACTGCCACTGAGCCACATGAGGGCCCATAGAGAAGAGTTCTATCAATATGCCAGATAAGCAGGCAAGGATAGTGGTAAAAGAATTAACAAATTAAGTATCTCCAGCATTCATTTAATTTAATGAATCACACAGATGCTTTAAAATCAATGTAATGCTGACAACGAAAGTTAACGGAAATATTTTTAGAACCAGGATGAGGATGAGGATATGCATTAGGCTCCACACTTCTGGAAATTTCTTGAGATAAACATTCCCGGGCATGGAATTGTAAGATGCTTGCTCCATACGGGAAATTCTGAGGCCAGCTCAAAATTAAGCCTTGGAGCCCACAGTACTTATGGAATGAGTTAAGGTTAAGGTTAGGCCTACCCGTCACCACTTGAAAATCGCTAGCCTGCAGTGAGCAGCAGAAGTGCTGTGGAGCTGGGAGAAAGGGTCCACCTCCTCCTTCTGATGCTGAATCAAGTTTACAAGATAAACTTTGCTTCTGTGACCACACTTGGGAGAAGCTGAGTAAAGAAGGCCTGATGGGCAGCCCTGCATTGTGTCAGGAAAGGCTCAGTTAATAAGCTTCTTGTTTCTGAGCCAAAAGGTTCGGGGTTGAGTCCGTCTCAGGCTGATGCTCAGGTGCACCATTGAGGACGGAGCATTGCATTGTCAGAGATGCCATTTTCAGCTGAGGTGTTAAACTGAGGCCATGACTGACTGCCTGAATGGATGTAAAAGATTCCACAGTGTTTATTTTTGAAATGGAGTTGCTGGTGTTAGGCTGGGGTGGACAAGGTCAGAAGTCACACGACACCAGATTATAATCCACCAAGTTTATTTGAAATCACAAGCTTTCAAAGCGCTGCTCCTTCATCAGGTGGAGTTCACTGATGGAGGAGCAGCGTTCTGAAAGCTTGTGATTTCAAATAAACCTGTTAAACTATAATCTGGTGTTGTGTGACTTCTGACCTTAGTTTTGAAGAAGCTCAAGGGTTTCCGTCTCAATGAACTGACCAACGTTTATCTCTCTATCAACATTACAAGACAGATTATCTGGTCATTATTACACGACTCTTAGGGGGAGTTTGCTGTGTGCATTTTGGCTGCCTCATTTTCTATATTACAGCAGCAACAATAATTCAAAAGTACTTAATTGGCACGGAATTAGTTTGAGATGCCCAGTGGTCTTGCAAAGTGCTGTATGAATGTATTTTTTTTTTCTTTCTACACATGCAGGCAATTCAATGCTTGTGTCATACAACAGGCCCAGACATAACATTTTTTTAGCTGTCTTGAGGTGCAAGACATTGTTCCTTGAAACCGGCACTAGCCACTTTTCAATCAAGAAATGTGGGAAGATTTAGCGAAGAGGGTTATGCCCAAAGTAAAAACCAGTGCCTGCAGTCTTTCAAAATAAAGCTTTTTGCAAGATTGCCATCAAGTGGCTAACAATAAGCTAAATGTTCGGCATTGCTTTCCAATAGGTTGCTCACTTTATTGTACTGCACAGTGAGGTCCAAAAAGGCACATCATTAAAAACTCAAAACCGTCCTTCTGTGTCTATAATATTGAATAATTCCAGAATTAAACAAGGACTTTGATAATCTCTCGGGTAAAATAATGTAAAAGAAAAATGTGCATGCTCTATTGTCTGATGATGTTGTGATTTCAAACAAACGCAGAGTGAAAAATGTCAGTTCCAAATTAATAGAATAGCACCAAATATTGTAAGGAATAACAGAAACTAATGAGGGATAGGGAGAGTGTTGTCATGATTTAAAGAAGGTTCTTAAATATGTGCTGACAACTTAACCCATGTGAGATAGAAGACTTGTACTTTGGTTGTCAGTGTAACTATATCAAAGGGGTGACTTTGAAGACAAATCAGCAACAAAGAGAAAGTAGGGAGATACAGCTGTATGGAATTTCAGAGCCATGCTTATGAGGGACAACTGTGCATATGAAGATCAAAACAGATGCACTCCTGATTTTCATAAATTCTGTTTGCACCCCTAAGTTAAAAAAAACATACATCCATTTCTGTCTCACCTTCCCTACATTCTTTCACAACAAACACCATCTGCAAACTGAAAGGAAAAGCAAACAGATCTCTTCTCAATTTGTGTCCACCTTTTCCAGAACTTTATGCTTGAATCTCTCCAATCAGCTTTCCATCCTTGCTATTATACAAAAATGGCTTTCATCAACATGAGTAATGATGTCCTGGGTGACTGTGATAGATTTTCCCTCCTTGTGCTCCCTACCTGTCGGCAGTTTTAACGTGACATACTTGATTGTATTCTTCTCCGATCATATCTGTCCTCTGTTGTCCACTCTTGTCTGGTTCCATTCTTGTCCATCTAGTTGTAGTGGAAGTACCACTTGCACTGGCTTTTCCTTCATCTGATGTCTCTCCCAAAGTTCTATCCTCAGTGCTCTCTTATTTCTCATCTACATGCTGCCCCTTGGCAACATCGTTCAAAAGTATAAGTTAAGTTTCCACATTTACTCTTACATCCAGCTCTTACGCAAACATTTGAACTCTGTTGCTAAATTATCAGACTGCTTATCTGACAAACAGCACTGGATGATCGGGAATTGCTTCCAACATAATATAAAGAAGACCAAAACAATTGCCTGTTGTCTCCATGCCAAATTCTGTTCTCCAGCTACCAACTCAATCCCTCTCCCTTGACTGTGAGCGGTCCATTCACAGCCTTGGTGTCAAATGTGACCTGAACTTCAAACCACACATTCATGTAATCACTGAAACTACTACTGTTTATTTTGCCTGACTTCACACCTGCCTCTGCTCACCTTCTGCTGAAACCCTCATTCCTACCTTTGTTACCTCTGGCCTTGATTATCTCAATGCAATGCTAGTTGGAGTCCTACAATCTACTGTCCGTGAATTTGAGATCATCCAAAATTCTGTCCTAACTTGCAACAAATCACTTTCACTCCTGTACCCACTAACCTACACTGGCTCCCATTTAGGCAATATCTTGACTTTAAAATCCCTATTCTTGCTTTTGAATCTGTTCATGGCTTTGTTCCTCCATCTTTTGTAATCTTTATCCATATAAACATTGTCTAATTCTGGCCCCTTGAGTTTTCCTGATTTTAATTGCTCTAACATTAGCGGTCATGCCTTCTATTGCCAAGCCCATCAGCTATGGAATTCCCTCTTTAAACATCTCCATATCACTACCTCACTTTTCTCCTTTAAATTGTTCCTTAAATCCTCTCTTTGACCAAGCTTTTGTTCTGATATCTCCATAGATAGTTCTTTAACATGTGGTGTTTTACTATATACCTTTGAATCACCTTGGGATGTTGCATTACATTAAAGGCATTTATGAATCTAAGTTATTTGTAGTAGCTGTTTCTGCCAGCGTGGTTCTCAAACAGAGTCTACAAGATGCTCCAAAAGTGATTTGTATTACTTTAGGAAGCCATTTACTAGCAACTTGAACAGGCGTGAATTTGTTGAAGTAATCTTGTTATGAATGGTTGGTGTAAATCAAATTCTATCTCTTCATGATATCCCAGTAAAGTGTATTTTTTATGCCAGTAGTCCTTCATAATACAGTAATTAAAGAAAATAAAGTAAAAGATTTTAAAAAGTGAAATATGTTTACTTTTACACCTATGTTGCAAAGTCATAGACTTCAGTTGAAATTAAAGATTTTCAGTTTTGTTTTTAAATACGTAAATTGAGAGGACACTAACAAGTTAAACTGGAGTTGCCAGCTGTTTAGAATGCTTGATCTCTACTTACCACTTTGCAACAGCTGCTTACAACTCTTAAAATTGCATGTCAGGGGATTCTCCAGACTTCAGGTTTGATACTGACCTTATGTTCCTCCAGGGCACTTTGGATGTCGGCACATATGTGCCAGATCGTTCAGATAACCCCTGAGGACAAACTAGCATGGACTGAGATCAGGTGATTAAGAAACCAATATGTGCTTTACACTTCAAGAGAGTAATGGTGGTGTTCCCCAGGGAGATTTTCTGGAATCCACCCAAGCGGTAAGCACAACATTGTTGATGCGGACTACAGTCCCAACATCTTGACGGACAATAGTGTCAAAATGTAGCTCCTCCCAACTTCCTTTGAAATAGCATAAGGTTTAGTTTATAGCTTTCAACACTCGTCAGGGTTTGAGGCAACTTGTGAATGTGATGCAGGTTTTCTTTCCTTCATATGGAACTTAGATAACTACTTTAGCCTTGGTGACCATGTCTGTTCCTTCCCAAGTGCTGTACTTAATTGTTAAAAGTGTTAATAATATAGTTCTATGGCACGCACACCTTTCAGTCAGAAATCTATGAGTTTAAGTGTTACTCAAAAGGCTTTAAGCACTAGGCTAGTGCTGAGGGAGTGCAGTATTGTCAGAGGTTCTGACCTGTAATTGAGAAGTATACTTTAGGCTGTGCCTGCCTATATAGGTGATTGTTAAAGATTCCAACAACAAATTGCATCAACATAGCACTTCTAACATAATAAAATAAATAACATTACTCTAATGTATAGCTCCATAGCATTATTTACAACATAACATGGACTTTTCTGTACGTTGGCTAACATTCCTGCTTTAACTTAAAGTACCGAAATAATTTCTCTTTGATAATCCATGTTTGTTTTGTATCAGAGATAGTAGGAACTGCAGATGCTGGAGTATCCGAGATAACAAGGTGTAGAGCTGGATGAACACAGCAGGCCGAGCAGCATCACAGGAGCAGGAAATCTTGACGTTTCGGGCCTAGACCCATTTCTGATGAAGGGTCTAGGCCTGAAACGTCAAGCTTTCCTGCTCCTGTGATGCTGCTCGGCCTGCTGTGTTCATCCAGCTCTACACCTTGTTATCATGTTTGTTTTGTGTCCAGGTTGTAGAGATTCACTGACTCTGCTCTAAAACAGTGTCTCCTTCTTAAACCTTTACTATTACAATTCGGTATGACTTCTCTTTTCTATTAATTGCTCTTTTGCTTTTCAGTACCTGAGCCAGATAAAGTTTGAAAAGCTTGTTTCTCAATTTAATGTAGAAAGATAAATTTGAAGCCAAGTATTTCCTACTGAAATTTGGAAATGTAGGTATCAATTTGAAGACGATATGCCTTTTCAGCTGGAATATTACTTCAACCTAACTTGAAATGAATTGTAATTACTTGAAAGATACCTTTTAAATATTAGTGGGTTAATGAGTACAAATGTATGGAAGTAACTGCTATCAATTTAATTTGAAGTGAGAATCAAAGTGCACGCTTATTATAAATCAGAAGGCAAGTAATTTGTTTTACGAATTGACTTGACATTCACAAAAAAGATGATATAATTTTTATTATTTTGGTAAAATGGAGCTGGTATGTAATTGGAGATTATTAGTTTGCTTACACAATGGCAATGTCATTCCTGATGTGATTATCCAATATGAAAATTCTCTCCTAAGCGTAGAACGGGAATTCACGCGGATTTTTCCCTGGCTGAACACAATTGCTGCTAAAATCCTCATCCATAACTATGTCATTTCCAGCTTCAGCTTTACTAATGCTCTTCTGCTCTGCCTCTCATTTTCCATCCTCTGTAAACTTGTAGCTTGTCCAAAAGGTCTGCTGCCCATATCCAATCCTGCATCAAGCTCATTTTTAACCTATTGTCTCATTGACCTAAATTTACTTCCGAAGCCCTAATAACTAATTTAAAATTATTATCCTCACATTTAATTCCTATCAAGACCTTGTGGAACCCTATAACATTCTTCAGCCTTAATTTCTTTTCTTCTGACTTCCCTTTTCCACAACTTCTTTTTCTTTGTGGCTGACTTTTAGATTTCTACACTTAAAATACTGAAATGGACCAGCCGTATAAATACCATGTAAGAAAGCACCTTTTTTTTCTTTTTGATTGTAAACTGGAAAACGGAAGTTGGATATGCTATATAGCTAAAAAGTACCAGGAGAGATTTTCACTCTGCAAATTGAAGATGTGAATGGTATGATATAGACTTTATCTATACAAGACTTTTATATTTCAGAACAATGAGGTGGATACATTATGAGATGGAGTGACGCCAGCAGTCTTTGATATGAGGATAAATTCAAATAAATAAAGATAAGTTACCTCACAATAGTCTTCAAACGCCAGCACATCCTCCCTTTTATGCATGGTCTAAAACTGCTCACAATATTCCAAATGCAGTCTGACCAGAGCCTTATATAACCTCGACAGTACATTTCTGCTCTTGCACTCTAGCTCTTTTGAAATGAATGCTAACATTGCATATGGCTTCCTAACTCCCAACTGAACCTGCATGCTACCCTTAAGAGAATCCTGAACTAAGACTTCCAAGTTCCTTTGTGCTTCAAATGTCCAAAACCTTTCCTCATTTAGAAAATAGTCTAGATATAGTAATTGGGACCAGGTGGACCTTGTTGACCATAAGGTTCTTGATTGGTGTTTTTAGCCTGGGTCAAGTAAGCTTTGACTGACCAATATAATCAGGATATTAGAATCTCCTCAATTGAAGACTGACTTTGTGCTGGGTAAAAAAAGACAAAATAACCAGGAGATTAAAAACTCCTCAGTTGAGGATTGACTGTGATCTGGCTGTCCTCAGCTAGTGTACTGTGCACTACTAAATAAAGGGTGACTTGTTGACAGGACCAGCCTCTGTGCAGTTATTTCAGTAGCAATGGGAGAAAACAGCATGTTCCTAAAGAACATTCACTTGCAAATGTCATCTTGGAGTTGGGGCAAGCTTTTCTGGCATCACGCCTCTGCTTGGGAAGCTTGACTCATTTGACCCTGCTGTCAAAGATTGGGACCAGTATGTGGAAAGAATGTGATATTTTCTCAGGGCAAATGTCATTGGGGCAGACAAAAAGCAATGAGTAATCCTTCTGACTGTGTGTGGACCTGTAGCATTTTTGGTTATAAGGGGCTTAACTTTCCCAGAAAACCTTCCAAGAGTTTACGGAATTGGTTAAGGAATATTATGACCCCAAACCTCCTCTAATCCTGATTTGCTATTGGTTTCTTTTCAGCTGTTACAAAACCAGAAGAATCCTTATCAGGATTGTTGATGAGGTTATGACAAGTGGCAGAGGCATGTGATTTTGGGTTAACACTGAATGAGATGCTGAGAGATCATTTGGTATGTGGGATTAACGACTTAACCAAGCAGAAACGTCTACTAGCTGAAATCCAACCAGACATCAAACAGGCTTTGTAGCTGGCCTTGTCATTAGAAAATGCGGCGAGTGGAGCATGGGAACCACAGGACATTCTGATGGAAGTGGACACCCTCACCTGACCAACTGAGCTTAGGGAACACTGCTTAAGTATAGGCAATCATAGAGCTTCATGCAGGGCATATCCCGAGCAGGGGGACCCTGGGCCAGGCAACATCAAAACTCCACAACAAAGCTGAGCCCCACCCAAGTGGCTAAACAGTTCTTCAGGATCTGCGCTGGTGAACCATTGTAGTTGCTGCTAGAATGTGCACTCAAGACAGCAAAGGAGTCCCACGAGGCCTGACCTGAGAAGGAAAACTAGGAGGCAGGTACTCAGGAGGGAGTATGCCCTGGAAAGTTCCCCTACCTGTGGATTGGAACAATTAAAATGCTCAGTGATGCCCAAATTGGAGCTAAATAAAATTAAGATTTAGTTAAATGGTCACCTAGTTCCCATGGAGGCCGATACCAGCACAACTATATCTGTGGCTGCAGAATCTGTCTTTAACAATATGCTGTTGGGACTCCAATGTTTAAGCTTTCACAAGGGTGAAATTGCAGCAAGGATGCCAATTCTAGCCACATGCCTCCTCTAAGTGAGAGATACAATTTAATTCAGGGGATGAAGTTTGGTGCCGGAATCATGGAAATGGCCCTGTATGGGTACAAGGCAAAATTGATGCAAGGGTCAGGTCCTGTGACTTAAAGTTTGGGTAGGTGATACAGAGCTGAACAAACATGTGGATCACCTGAAAGCTGTTACCTCACAAATGGGGTAGGGGCAAAACATACCTGGCCCCTCCGAACAGCCAGCAGGCCTGGCAGAAACTGCAGGTGCTTCCCCCTCTGTCTAGTGTCAAGAAAACCTGATAGTCTGAAATGGATGCAGCCTCGATACCATTGCTGCAGGAAGAGGAGGAAGAAAATCTCCTGAGTTGTTCCAGACGCAAGAGACAGACCACAGTCTGGTATACACCACCTGTGTCTGAGTCTGAATCAGACGACCTGGGCCTGGGCTGAAAATGTCTAAAGAGAAGCTGAGAGAAAAACCAGGTCTCCATCCATGGACTTGGGGGTGGGGAGTGGGATGTAGTGATTGGGACCATGTGGACCTTGTTGACTGAGTTTCATGATTAGGGTTAACTTAGGCCCAATCAGGAAAGCCTTGGCTGACCAATATAACCAGGAAATTTTTTTTAAAGAAAAGTAAAGAAATATAACCAGTAGATTAGAATCTCCTCAGTTGGTGACCAACTCTAAGATGGCTGGCCACACCCAGGGCTTGCTGCTGTTTTTGAGAAGGCTGGTTACAGTCAGTGATTCCATCGTATTGAAGTGAATGGATGATTCGGGAACAGGACCTGGCCTTTGTGCCACCGCTTTAGTGTATATGCCCTAGACTGATCATTTGTGTGTGGACCAGGCCTTCGTTGATGTACTGTGTCTTTGTGAGTGCATTGTACCTTCACGAGCGTACCAGCCCTTCGTGGGTCGACTGTGCCTCAGCATGTGCCCGACTCAGTCCAGATGTGAAGACAATGCTTAAGTGCATGTATCATATCTTTGTGTACCCCTACCACGTGTAGGAAGCTGACCGATAGCTCCGTGGACTGTGTGCTTGGTTGCGTGACCTTGCCACATGTCATGTTTGAGACATTTTATCTTACGTGGACTTGAATCTACTGTTTGAACTGAGACTTTTTCTTTGACAGAATGTTCTGTTAGCATCAGTCGCAATGAATTGAAAACGAATCATGTTAAGTTTGTTGTTAATTACTGGCTACCATCCTGAAAATGTCCCCTTTATCCCTACTTTTTGCCTCCTGCCAGTGAGCCAATTCTCAGCAATGGCTTAGTGATATTATTCCTGGATTATTAATCCAGAGTCACTGATAAGAAGCTTGGGGCCTGGGTTTGAATCCCACTCTGCAGATAATAGAATTTGGATTAAATTCAAAATCTGGAATCAAGAGTCTAATGATGACCATGAAACTGGTATCGATTGTCAGGAAAACCCCTCTGGTTCACTAATATCTTTCAGGGAAGGATATCTGCCATCCTTATCTGGTCTGGCCTACATGTGACTCTAGACCCACAGCAACGTGATTGACTCTTAACTGCCTCTGGGGAATTAAATGCTGACCTAGGCAGTAACACCCATATCCTGCAAATGAATTTTTTAAAAAGTACCTTGCCCCCAACATCATGGGTTTTTGGCTTATTAGCAGCCACCTGTGTGCACTTTGGATATGCAGATTACCTTTGACACTTGTTCATTACATCCTAAAAGAATTCTAACAGATTTGTTAGGCATGACCTCTCCTTGATGAAGCCATGTTGCCTCAGTGCTATTTTGCTATGTACTTCCAAGTACTTTGCAATCTCATCATTACTAATGGACTTGAAAATCTCACCAACCAGCCTCGAATTTCCTGTTTTCTGCCTCCCTTCCTTCTTAAACAGAGGCATTACATTGGCCATCTGCCAGTCCTCTGGGACCCTCTTTGACTCCAGTGATTCCTGAAAGATCACCACAAATTGCTACACTTTCTCTTCAACTATCTCTTTTAGAATGCTGGGGTGTAGTCTTTCTGGTCTATCCACCTTCAGATTTTTCAGTTTCCCAGCACCATCTCCTTAGTGATGGCCACGGCACTTACTGCTGCCCCTGACTCTCCAAGTTCAGATATGCTACAGGTGTCTTCCACTGTGAAGACTGATGCAAAGTACCCATTCAATTCCTCCACCATGTCTTTGCTCCCCATTACTATTTCTCCAACTTCATTTTCCAGTAGTTCAATATCTACTCTTGCCTCTTACTTTTTATATATTGAAAAAAGCTCTTGAAATCTTCTTTTATATTATTAGCTGGATTACTCTCATATTTCATCTTCTCCCCCTTATCACTTTTTTTAGTTATCCTCTGCTGGTTTTTAAAGGCTTCTCACTTATCCTCACCAGATTGTATGTTTTTCCTTTTGCTTGTATGCTCTCCCTGACTTCCTTTGTCAGCCCATGGTTGCCTTGTCCTCCCCTTAGCATATTTCTTCTTAGGAATGAATTTCTGCCACGCCTCCCGAATTATCTCCAGAAACCCCTGCATTGCTGTTCCACGGTCTTCCATGCCAAATTTCTCTTCCAATCAACTCTGGCCAGCCCCAGTATCATATCTTTGCAGTCATTTTACTCAATTGTAAAGACTGTTACGAATCTGATTCCAGATCCTCCCCATCAAACTTCAGGGTGAATTCTATCATATTATGGTCACGGCCCCCAAGGGGTTCCTTCACCTTAAGTTCCTAATCAAGTCTACCACATTATATTTTACCAAATCCAGAATTGCCTGTTCCCTAGTGGGCTCTACCACAAGCTGCTCCAAAAAAAAAATCTCGTAGACATTCCACAGATTTCTTTCCTTTGCATTCACTACCAACCTGATTTTCCTGTTCTACCTGCATATTGAAGTGTGCCATGATGGTTGTAACAGTGCCTTCCTTATATGCCTTTTCTTTCTCCTGATTCATTTTCTGCCTCACATTGAGTGTCATAGTAGGAGGCCTGAACATAATTCCCATCCAGGGTCTTTTTCCTTGTTAGTTCTTCGACTCTACCCACACAGATTCTACACCTTCCAACTCCATATCACTTTTGCTAGCAATTTCATTTCATTTCATTTCTTATTAACAAGGCAACCCCTGTGCCTGTCCATTTGATAGGAGGCGTATCATAGAATCATGCAGCACGAAAACAGATGCTTCAGTCCAATTTGTCAGCACCAACCAATCATCCCAATCTGATCTAGCCCCATTTGACAGCATTTGGTCCATATCTCTCTAAACCCTTCCTATTCATATACCCATCCAGATGCCTTTTCAATGTTATAATTGTACCAGCCTCCACCACTTACTCTGGCCGCTCATTCCATACACGCACCTCCTTCTGCGTGAGAATGTTGCCCCTTGGGTCCTTTTTAACTCTTTCCTCTCACCTTAAGCCTATGCTTAGTTCCCAGCCCTGATTCCCTTACAGCCATGTCTCTGTGATACCCACAACATCGTACCTGGCAATTTAAATTTACACTACAAGCTGGTTTATCTTGTTTCATATACTGTGTGCATCTAAGTAGTCTGACTTATTACTTCGGCTGACCCCTCTGCCTCAAGTCTTTTCCTGTAAATTTTCCATGCAACTGGACCCTCACGCCCCCCAAAACCATTTAGTTTAAAGCCCTCTCCACAGTACTGGTTATGCAATTCACCAGCACGCTAGACCCAGCTCGATTCAGGTGGAGCCTGTCACATTGGAACTGCTCCCTCCTCCCCAGTACTGGTGCTAATGACCAATGAATTTGAAACCATTTCTTCTACACCAATCTTTCAGCTACATATTTACCTCTTTACTCTTGTTGACCCTGTGCCAGTTAGCTAGTAGTTTAGCTACTAATCCAGAGATTACCACTTTTCTGGGTCTGCTTTTTAAATTTAGCCCCTAGCTGCTCATATTCTCTCAGCAGAACCTCTTTCTACCTATATTTTTTGGTACCCATGTGGATCACAACAACTGGATCTTCCTCTCCCACTCCAAGTTCCTCTGCAGCCCAAATGAGATATCCTGAACTCGGGCACCAGGCAGGCAACACAGCCTTTGTGACTCTCAATTCTGGCCAAAGTCAACAGTGTCTATTCTCTCAACTATACTCTCCCTGATTACAACTACATTTCTTTTTTATCCCCCCGCCCCGCCACTCTTGAATGGCTCCCCGTAACATAGTGCTATGGTCAGTTTGCTCATCCTTCCTACACCCCACTCTCATCCATACAGGGATCAAGAATCTCAAACCTGTTAGACAAACTCAGAGGTTAAGGCTCCTTTGGCAATACCTCCTGGATCCCTCTACCTGCCTCGCTCAAAGTCACACCCTCCTGGATCTGAAAGAAACACAGCATCTCCCCCTCCCTTATGCGTCAGTGATCAAAGCGCAGACTCCAGCTCATCAGCTCTGAACCCGAGTTCAAGCAACCAATATCTGCTATAGACATGATCACTACAAACTTATAAGGGGATCCACCAGCTCCCACATCATACAGGTAAATACGTCGCCTGGCCCTGCATCTCTACTTTATTTACTTACTGCTTAATTTGATTTTCACATTGCATTATTGTCACATGTTGCAAGTTTATCAAGAAATAAACACTGATAAAATGGAAATTAAGTTCAGCATACATTGCAAACATAATACAAATGTCTTAGTTATAAGCGTCCACAAACAACTTGCACGCAATACTCACGATCTATTACTCATACTAGGATGAAACTAAGCTATTCAAAAACCTCTTTTAGGTATTACAAACCAGCTTCTATTTTCTGAATTGAAAATAAAACAGCAAATTTATCACACGGAAAATTCACAATTCATATTTTAATAGCGCTGTTGGCATTCAACTCATTGTTTAACATTTGCGTATAAGGGAATGGGAAAACCTGTTGAGTATGGGTATTAAACATTCATGGTACATACATAACCTACCTTATAATTTTTGCGGTAACTAATTAAAAGTCATGTACTAAATTACAAAAATGAAGTGTTCAGAAAGTTGTATGCAGATGAGATGGCTGTGGTGCCAGAAAATAAAACTTGCCTAGCTACTTATCCAGTGGGCAATTGCTATTGTAAGACCAATAATGACCTACCTGCAATAAACATAAAAAAGCAGCAATGGCAAAGGATCCAGTAGTACTGGATTTTTCAGTACAGTAAACTAATTTACAGTATTAATCTGGATGTCAGTCATTTGAGTTTGAGAAATGAACACAAGGTATAAAAAGAAGAGGGTAGTGGCTGAGACTTAATTTACCAGCTGAACTAGAACCAGCGACAGATTACTTCAGGAAAATATTTATTGGCTCTGTATGCGCGACATAAAAGGAACAAAGTAAACAACTAAACAAGGATCATCTTCTATCTGGAAACTAAGTTTACAAATAGGTTAAGTATATTGTTAAAATATGGCAACTTCCACTACACTAAAACTGTAGCCACAGAAATCATATGCAGATACTAAATCTTTATTTTTGTGGTTACCTTCACATTATGGTTGTATTTACAATGTGCTTTATTCTACTTGGCAAATGTAAAGCAAATTACAAAATTAACATCCCATTTTTATCTTTTTACAGCTGTTATATAATTGCTTAAGTATAATCAGATGTAGTGGAAGGAAAAGTAAATTCCTATATGTTTTAATGAAAAGCAGCATACAGCATTTGAACGGTGCTTGCAACAGGCACATACAGCGCTATATATACCTTTATTAAAAATGGTGAAAATCACATACATGAATCTGTGAAACATACATAGTAACAAGCACCTTATTAGATTAAAAGGTTTCATTACTTAAAAATCTATTCTGATTCTACCTGCCAGAAGTTAAATTACAAAATAGTAAAATAAAAACCATCTCATTCATCTTTCACTGGGGTTTTCAAATCTATATCCTAAAAACCTCAACTCTGTAAAACTCCTTAAAATTTTTTATGTACAAAATTTTAGATACTAATGTTGATACAAAATGTACATTCCTAGAAAGTTTAAAATATTTGGAATGGGAACCAAATTCAATCTCCAACAGCAAATATTTAACAGTTCAAGAGACGCCTTTTTCTTAAGGGAACAAGTCACCACATGCACATCACTACATACGAAAAAAATTAACTCATTACTCCTGGAAAGATCTGTGAAAAGCAAGTAGTGTGCACAATGCACACACCAGTTACAAGAACAACATTTTTAATATAAATTGTGGCTTAAGTTTAAGCAGTTTTTTGTTTTAAGTACATAGAGCCCTGTAACAGAATATTCTGAACCTGAGACTAAAGGAGAAAAAAACATGATAAACTGAAGGAATATTTATCATGTTCAAAAGCACGTCAAATTGTTCAGCAATTGTCCTTTGTGTATTCCGATATCTTTCCCTTCAAACAAAATTTAGCCTAAATTATCATTTAACAAAGTTTCGAAGAGAGTAACTTGTGCTAGTAAATTTTCTTTTGCTCAATTAAAGCAACTGGCAGATTAGATTTAAAAACTTAAAAATGACCGTATCCTCTTAAGCAGTCTGTGCAGTGACTAATAGCTTGCCAAAGTAAGACCTTTTTTCATTATAAACGAATTCTAGGGACGTGCAGTATAATTTTGATATAACTTCAACAGCGGCAATTTTTAAGCAAATTGTTAATGCAATTTCAAATTATACAAGACTCATTGTCATTTCCACCTTCATAAGACTGCATGTTGCACATATAAAGAAAACAGAGACTTTAGAGGGGGTCTAATTTGAAACTAGACTAATTCACACAGTGAATGGTTCAAAAGAATATAACTGATTGGAAACTAGATCGTGAGACAATGTTGAAAAGACTTCAGTACAGATTCAAAATACTGCAGAAGTTGAAAATATAAAATAAAACAAAAATACTTGAAAATTCTCAGCAAGGCAGCTAGGATCTGTGGAAAGAGTTGGCGCTTACAGGGTAATGTGAGAAATCACCAGCGTTCAAGGGCTGAAATATCAATTCTATTTCTCTCAAAAGATGTTGCCTGATATGCTAAGCATTTTCAGCATCTAGTTTTTAAATTACACGGTACAAAGACTTAATTTAGAAATTCCACAGTAAAAATGGCTCAAGTTTCCTAACTCATTTCAACGTTAGTTAAGATGACACTGAGATGAGGATTGTTCCAGTCTTTTCAGACAAGCAATGATTATTAAACTCAATTAAAATATTAAAAATTGCAAGAAATTGAAAATTTAATAAGTAGAACAAAAATTCAGTCTTGCATCTTCACACTGTTTCTCTCTAAAACCCATCCAGCTGAACAAAACCTGAGTGGATGAGAAAGTGGGTGAGAGTGCACATGCATGTGCATAGATGCAGAGTGCTGGTAATATACTTTCAAAATACTTAAATCAGATATCACTAGACTGGTTCGATTGGATGAAAAAACTTCCTGAAACATGAACTGGCTTTTTGTTTAAAATTTCTCTTCAAGGCTTAAAACATTAAGCACCCTTTTGCAAAAATTCAAAAAGTTTGTTGCTTTAAAAATAGCTGGTACACTTCTATTTGAGATAAAACATGCAACAGTTTCACATACATTTAAGAACATGTCTTAAAAATATTCAAGTAGTGAAAACTACAGTTATACATTTAGATTCATAAATATAAAATTATAGCATGAATGAAATAAGATTGTTCACTAGTTAGGAACTAAGTGTGGACAGTTGATTGGGTAACCACGTTCTTTTAAATATAGACTGAACATACATTTTTCTGTAATATTTACAACATTAATCATCTCCAGTTATCTACAAAACATTACAGTGTTTTGCACAATTGCTTCATAATAGCAGTAATGGTCACATCAGCAAGTACATGACTGTAACCACAGATCAACACCAAATAAAGTTTCTAACTATCAAGTTACTAGTTTCCAAGCTCCAGTGCATAGATATCATTTATGCTTTTGTTTTATACCCACTGAGGGGCTTTAGTAACCACCATATTTTAATATTGTACACAATTCATTTCAAAGGCACAGTTTTTATTCATCCCAGATTATTTTTACCCTGCAACCTTGTTGCAGTGTTTGCAGTCAAGTTATTTGGTCAATCAAATGAGACCTCTGTTTTGGGACAAAAATCGGAAATAGCACATTTTTAAGAGTCAGGTACATAATTGTAAAATGGCTTGAATTTTTCTAGGGAGAGGGTGTATTTAGCTTAACAAAGTTTTCCTCATTGATAAATGATTAAGTTGCCAAGAGATTCAACAGATATCTTATATACTCATGGAAATGTAAGCACCAGAGTACATATGAAATTCAGCCCATCTTCTCATAATTCCTGTTTTTTCAAATTGTGGAATGAACTCAATTAAATACATCCAAATGAATCAGTCCCTAGCTCTCAACTTTCACCATGTCACCTTCATACAGTGGTCCAATAATTCTCATCGCCTGGAAAAAAATGGAAAACAAATTTACACTTAGTATATTGCAGTTCGTAATAAACTATCCACACACACAATTTCAATTTAACCAATGCAAGTAAGCACAGTGATGATTTTGTTTGTTCAACTTACACCAGGAAACTAATTTTATATGATCTCCATGCTTATTCAACTTCTAATAAACACAGCAAAGTTTTCACTGTACTCATTTAAATTATAAATTAAAGACTGACAGAAAAACATATTAGCACATTGTTCTCATGTATTAAAATTATTTTCTTCCTTACTCCTAAATGCTAATCAATTTTTACTAAAACAAATTCCTTTCATGAAACATTTTAAAACAAACTTGGAAAGCAAGATTCAAATTTCCACAGTGCTTAAATCATTTAGTTTGGAGGAAATTGGTTTAGGCCACAATGAATTTTTGAAATAACAGCACCATCTACCAGTGATACTTGGAAATACAAAGTTTCATTTGCACTTTTCCAGTCACAATGTAAACGGAACAGTTCATTCAACATGAAAATACAATTCTTCATCTCGGTTTAATTACAGTATCTGCAATTAGTTTCTTGGTATCAGGATGAAGTAAACCTTTGAATCATCTTCACACTTTTTAACTTTCAGTAGAGGAACACCAGTCTTGTATTGCCAGGTAACTTAGCAATAGTGAAAAATCACATTTTGTTCACTAAATAAAAGTAAATTCATCATAGTCTCACCAGACCATAGGACTGCTCTCTCATTACAAAGACACTACTTGTGGTGGTTTAACCTTAAGGTCACCGCACCGCAGGTGAGGGGAGAGGTTGTCATGGGATGTCCTTCAAGGTAACTTCAGTTGGTGCAGGAATTGAATCCATGCTGTTGGGATCAATCTGCATCACAAACCAGCCATCAAGACAACTAAGCTACCCAACCCCAAACACTAAGTAAAAGCTGTGCAGACAGCTGATTAGGTAACCACATTCTTTTAAACATAGACCAAACATTAAGTTTCCTAAAATATTTTGCAATAATCACCTCCAATTCTCTACAAAACATTAGTGTTTTGTACATTTGGCTCATCGTAGCAGTAATAGTTACATCAGCAAGTACATGGTTGAAACCACCAAACACCACTAAATAATATCAGAGATAAAAGGTACTGCAGATGCTGGAGAATCCGAGATAACAAGCATGGGGCTGGATGAACACAGCAGGTCAAGCAGCATCATAGGAGCAGGAAAACTTGACGTTTCGGGCCTAGACCCTTCATCAGAAAGGGTCATT
>JAHRHZ010000061.1:13829382-13842713 GCA_024137785.1 Ginglymostoma cirratum | reverse complement strand
TCCTCTCCTCTATCCATCCTCTATCCGCCTCCCCCCTCTCTCCCTATTTATTTCAGAACCCTCTTCCCCTCCCCCATTTCTGATGAAGGGTTTAGGCCCGAAACGTCAAGTTTTCCTGCTCCTATGATGCTGCTTGACCTGCTGTGTTCATCCAGCCCCATGCTTGTTATCATCAATAGACCTATAAGACAGCATTTGCTTCACAATATCATGCTCACTGACACTGTATGGGTTCCGGCAGGGTCAGAGCTTCTGATCTTGTTACAGCATTGTTTCAAACATGGACACAAAACCTGAATTCCAGCAGTGAGGTGAAAGTGACTGTCCTTGATATCAAGGTCGCATTTGACAGAATGTGACATCAAGGGACCCTAGCAAAACTACGTACCTTGCACAAAGGAGAATGGTTGTTGGAAATCAGTCTTCTCAGCTCCAATACATCTTTGTAGGACTTTCTCATGGTAGTGCATAAGGCTAAGCCATTTTCAGCTGATTCATCAAATGACCTTCCCCCCGCCCCCATCATTAGGACGGAAGTGGGCACGTTCGCTGAAGACTGCACAACGTTCGGTATCATTTGCGACTCCTCAAATATTTACGCAGTGTCTGTCCAAATGCAGCAAGACCTGGACAGTACCCAGGATTTGGCTGACAAATGGCAAGTAATATTCATTGCACATAAATGCCAGGCAATGGCCATCTCCCAACTAGGAAGTATCTCACCACTGACCCATAGTATTACCCTCACTGAATTCCCCACTATCAACATCCTTGGAGTTACCATTGGCCAGAAATGGAACTGGACTAGTCATATAAATACCGTAGCTATACAGCAGGTAAGAGGTAGGAATCCTGCTGAATATCTTACCTCCTGAATCCCCAAAACCTATTCACCAGAGCATTCATACCTTCTTGAAAGTGGAGTCACAGGTAGACAGGATAGTGAAGGTGGCATCTGGAATGCTTGCCTTTATGGGTCGGTGCAGTGAGTATAGGAGTTGGGACATCATGTTGCGGCTGTACAGGACATTGGTTAGACCATTATTGGAATACTGCATGCAACTTTGGTCTCCCTACCATAGGATGTCGTAAAACCTGAAAGGATTCAGAAAGGATTTACAAGGATGTTGCCTGGGTTAGAACTATAAGGAGAGGCTGAATAGGCTGGGGCTATTTTCCCTAGAGTGTCGGAGACTGAGGGGTGACCTTATAGAGGTTTATAAAATCATGAGGGACACAGACAAGGTAAATAAGCAAGGTCTTTACCCCAGGGTGGGGGAGTCCAAAACTAGAGGGCATAGGTTTAGGGTGAGAGGGGAAAGATTTAAAAAGGACCTAAGGGGCAACATTTTCACGCAGAAGGTGGTGCGTGTATGGAATGAAGTGCCACAAGAAGTGGTGGATGCTGGTACAATTATAACAATTAAAAGGCATCTGGATGGGTATATGAACAGGAAGGGTTTAGAGGGATATGGGCCAAATGCTAGCAATTGAGACTGGATTTATATTAGGATATCTGGTCGGCATAGACCATTTGGACTGAGGGGTCTGTTTCTGTGCTGTATATCTCTATGACTCTATGACCTTTTACAAAGTTTAATCAGGCGTGTGATGGAATACTTCTGACAGTATAGCTCCAACTCTCAAGAAGCTCGACACCATCTAGGACAGACCATTCCACTTAATTGACACCAAATGCACAAACATGCACTCCCTCCACCACTGAACCCAGTGGCAGCAGTGTGTATCATCCACAAGATGCGCTGCAGAAATTTACCAAGGGTCTAAACCATCGCTATCCAGAAGAAGGGCAGCAGATAAATGGGAACATCACTACCTGTAAGTTTCCATCATTATCACTGACAAACCACTCATCATCCTGACTTTGAAACATATCACCATTCTTTCAGAGATACTTCGTCAAAATTCTGAAACAATCTCCTTTTACTGTGGTTGTACTGACAACAAATGGACTGTATTTGACAAGTTTGAGATGGTAGCCCACCACCACCTTCTCAAAGGCAACTAGGAATGGTCTATAAAAGGTGGCCCAGTCAACAAATCCCAATGAATGAATACAAGGTGGTAAACGGGAAGGCAGTTTGAGGAGTTCTAAGATTTTGGCCCAGCAACAGTGAAAGAAAAGTTACATAGGTCCAAGTCAGAATATTGTATTGCTGAGACAGCAACTTGCAGGTGATGGCATTCACTTCTTTCTGATGCCCTGGTCCTTCAATGGCATCAAAAAAGCCTTGGTGAGTTGCTGCAGTGCAACTTGAAGATGGTACACACTGCTGTTATTGAGGGGTGAATGGGGTGTTAATCAAGCAGGCTGTTTTATTGTAGATGATGTCAAGCTTCTTCAGTGCTGTTGCAGCTGCACACATGCAGTCTAAACAAAAAAAAAGTACACTATCACACTCATGGCATCTTCTTTATAGAAGGTAGACTAGTTTTGAGAAGAGGAATACAGAATTATCTATTGCTGAATTTCCAGCCTCTGACCTATTTTTGTCTCAGTATTTATATGGTTGCTCAAGTTCAGTTTCTGAGCAAAGGTAACCCTAAACACATTGATAGTGGGCAAGTTCAGCAATGGTGACATCACTGACTGAAAAGAGATGAAGTTTAGATTCCGTTTTGTTGGAGATAGTCAGTGCTTGGCACTTCTTATAGCATAAATGTTACTTTCCCTCATCACCCTAAGTTTGAACTGTTGCCTGGGTCTTGGCTTCATATGAACATGCATTGCTCCAGTATTGAAAAGTCACAAATGGGGCTGAAAGTTGTGCAATCAGTGCACATCCTCTCTTCTGACCTAATGATGGATGGAATGTTACTGATGAAGCAACTGAAGATAACTGGGCATAGGAAATGGCCATAACTAACTGCAGTGATTTCCTTGGACTGAGATGCTTTGTTCTTCAACAACCATTACCATTTTCCTTTGTGCTAGGTTTGATTCCAGCTAGCAGGGACTATTCCCAATGATTTAAATTTTGCTCGTGCTGCACAATACCAATAACAGTCACTTACAAATCACCTCTGAAACTCAGTCCTTTTACTAATGTTTGGATCAAGCTTGCAAAGAATAAAGTGGCCTGGCAGAACCCAAACTGAGCAGGTTATTGTGGAAGCGCTCCTTGACAACACTGTCACTGACCTCTTTCATCATGATGTGAAGGTGCTGGTGTTGGACACCAGGGTGTAGTCTAACAAGTTTATTTGAAATCACAAGCTTTCAGAGTGCTGCTCCTTCATCAGGTGAAGACATTCGTGATTTCAATAAACCTACTGGACTATAACCTGGTGCTGCGTGACTTCTGATTATTTCATCACTGCTAATGATTAACAGAAGGCTGGTTGAGAAGTAATTGGCTGGGTTGGATTCGTCCTACTTTTTGGAGAGGACTTACTTGGGCATTTGTCCACATTGCCAGTTAGAAGCTGGTGTATAGCTATCCTGGAACAAAATGGCTCGTGTTGCATCTAGTTCTAGAGCACTATTACTAGGGTTTTATCAGGACCCATACCTTTTACAGTATCTAGTGACTTCATGTGGAATAAGCTGAAGTGGCTGGCAACTAGCATCTTTGATTCTGGGGACTTCAGGAGGAGATCAAGATGGGTCACCCGCTCTCCTCTTCTGTCTGAAGTTGGTAACGAATTAACCCTAGTTTATGCACTTACATGCTAAGCTTCCCCTCAGCCGAGGGCAGGTATATTTGTAAGTTCTTCCCCTCCCGTTGGTTGTTTAATTGTCTGTCGTTTACAACTGCACTCAAATCTCAGTTACTGGTTGTGCATTACTTACGCTTTGTCTATCACATGCTGCAAGCCCTCCTGTTACTCTTAAATGAACTAGTCTGGGTCTGGTAGTAGTAGATATTGACAAACTGCTCCGTTAGTAGAAAAATCAAGTACTAGGGGATTGAAAATCATTAAATGGTGAACCAATAGTGACGTGAGGAAGAACTGTTTCATGCAGTAGACGTTAGAATTTGGAAAGTACTCCCTGATAGCGTAGTGGAGGCAGAAGTCCACTGTACTTTTAAAAAGGTAACTTGATAAGCATCAAGTTTGCAGGGCTACAAGGAAAGGGCAAGGAGGATGGCCTGGCGCATTTGGATCTGGCACGTATATAAGAGTCGAATGGTCTTTTGTGCTGCAAGCATTCTATGAATCTAATTTTTTAGTTCAAATAAAAGAGATAATGTTCTGGGGACTGTCTTTATTACAGGCAGATAATAGAAAATACGTAACATGTCAGAAAAACATGAGTTAGAAAGCCTTGTAACTTATGTTACAACTCCATATTACATATTTATACAATGGTACTATCCTTTTGTGGACGAAGGTCATTGCGATTTAATCTGACATTCTGCAACTATAGCCAGGGAAATAGTGAGCAGTACTAGCAAGAGCACTTACTTGGCATGAAATGACTTTGATTTCTTTGATTCTGTCATACATTGTCTACATCTGTACAGCTTCTCATTGTGACAGCGAAGATGAACTTGGACGTTCTTCTGGCGAAAGAACGATTTATCACACAACTAAAAACAAACATTTTCCATAGGTTACCCTTTCAGAAATTGTTGGAGAAATAGAAAAAAAACAAGACAGGGCCACTGGTGCACAGTAAATGACAAGGCTCAAGTCTATTACATAGGTATCTGCTATAACAAAGAACAATGAAATATAATATGATTCAGTGCATGGAAAGCAGTGTGAAAGAGCCATATCAATTTGAATGAACTGCGTACTCATCTGATTAGAAAAATTAGTGACACTTGTATGACGTAAGAATTAAAGGCAAAATAAACTGTAAAGAAACAAGCAAATGAGGATACAACTGCGTGTTTAAAAAATGGTCTACAATTTTTTTTTATAAAATGAACATTTGTATTAATTCTATTTTGGCCATTGTTTTAATACTCTAAATATCAGCTTAAAATTACAAAGCCATCCCATCTATTAAGTAATCATTACATTAGTAAAGTCGTACTCTTTAAAAAGTTGTCTGCATTCACTTACATCATTGTCCTGTCCTTATTTCCAAAACCTACATTTTTGAATAAACTTCTGAACTATTTTTAAATTATATTGGGAACAACATTGAAATTGAGTCCCACAGGTCAAGTTTCCCTTCTCCTTGGGCTGCTTTAAATGGAAGAGTATTTGTGTCATACCTTAGTGAACTGTTGCAATAAATTATGGCTAAATTTTAATGCATTTCAGATAAGTGTGAGTTCCATCAAGTTTTTTTTTTGGAGGGATTCAGGCCCAACTAGATTTCTCACCATATTTTATCAAATACAGCTCATGAACCACCTATCCCATCCCTCCAGCCCAATTCTATCTTACCACATGCTGTTCCCTGAATAACTTGTTCCTCAGCATGTATCTGTGGAAAGGCCAGCATTCTTTGTGCCCAAGTCATCTTTAAATGCCCATTATGCAGCCAGACAAGAACCAGTGTTTAGCTGTCCTGCACAGTTCCTGACGTTGCCTGACATAGTAGGAAGGTGCCCAGCTTTGCAGATTGGGAAAATGGGTTATTGCAAACCATCAGTGGAGGCCACAACACCAGAGCAGTCTTAGCCATCTGGAGGAATGTCAGCATTGTAGGAACGTGGTCAACATCTTTCATCATCCACCAGCATAAATGTTGCCATCTTCTCACCAATACTTTCTTTTAAATCTATTCATGCAACGTGGGCAATGTTAGCTATGCCAGCATTTATTGCCTATCCCTTGCTGCCCTTGAGAAGATGGTGGTGAGCCGTTATCTTGAACCACTGCAATCCATCTGGCATAGGTAAATCCACAATGCCATTAGGAAATGATATATTTTTGAGTCTGGATGCCAAGTGGTTTGGAGGATATTTGCAGGTGGTAGTGTTTCCATACATATGGATGATAGTAGTTATGGGTTTGGAAGGTCATATCTTAGCAGGTGAATTTCTGCAGTTAATCTTATGGAAGGACTGAATACTTGTGATTGTGGTGTCAATTAAGTGGGCTGCTTTGTTATGGATGGTGTTAAGCTCAAATGCTGTTGGAGTTGCACTCATCCTGGCAAGTGGGGAGTATTCCATCACATTCCTCTTATGGCTTGTAAACGGGGTTGCTCCTAGATGGTGGACAGGCTTTGGGGAGTCAGGAAGTGAGTTACTTGCTGCAAGACAGCCTTCGACCTGCTCTTGTTCCACAGTATTTATATGGCTAGTCTAGTTCAGTTCAGTTTCCAGTGAACGATCATCCAAGATGTTGTTAGTGTGGAATTCGATGATGGTGATGAAACTGAGCAATTGCTAATGGTGCTGAACATCTCCACTTCTGGACATTATGACAGAGGGAAGGTCATTGATTGAAGCAGATGAAGATGGTTGGGCCGAGGACACTACCCTGAGGAACTTCTGCAGAGATGTCCTGAAGCTTAGATGACTAACCTTTGACCACCACAACCATCATCTTTTTTGTCAAATATCACTCTAATCAGCAGAGAGTTTTCCCCAAATCTATTTGACTCTGGATTTGCCAGAACGGTTCAATACCACACTTGGTCAAATGTGATCCTGATGCTAAGGGCAATCACTCTCACCTCACCATCTCTGCTACTGTATCAACCTCCCAAAGTTCACGTTCGATCATTCATACTGCAACACGTTCTCTCACTCACTCCAATTACCTTAACCATGATAACATTAATCCTGTATGCTCTCTGCACTGCTTAGTCACTTGCCCAAGACACCTTCCAGCTGCATCAAAAGTAACAGGTGCTACATCCTCTACAATACCTGTCTCTGTCTCTCTTATCGCAGGAGGTAAACAGTCCAAAATAGAGCAGGCAGATGCAAGATGAGTGTTTAGCTGCTTGACATTTGGCTCCTCACGCCTTATGTGCAGCAGATCTTGACCTGCGAGCGTTCCAAGTGGCTAACTGACCATGCCCAAGCTCCTGGACTAGTATCAGAGACTGTCCTCTACTTACTGTGCCTGGACCACCTGAGCAAAGGCCTTTGCCTTGACATGTCTGCTGGCAAACATGATAAGTTTACTGCCTGTGCTAAATGGCAAAGCAAGACAGAAATGTATGATAAAACAAAGAACTGTGGATGCTGGCAATCCAAAGCAAAAACAAAGTATTGGATAAATTTAGTAAGGTTGGCAGCATCTGAAGAGAGGGGAACAGGTAACGTTTCAAGCCCAGTGACCCATTGTCAGAACTGGGCTTTTTTTGTACGTACGCAGACGATGGGAGCAAGTTGCACAAATGAAGGTAGAATCTGAGGATAGCGAAAAAGAGAAAGAAGCAGCAGACAAAGGGATTGCTAATAATAAGCCAGAAGAGAAATAAATGCTAAATGCGTGCTACCATGAAGTGTTACCAGTTGAAACTGCAGACTATGCTAGGAGCAACCCATCTAAGAGTATTGTAGGTCAATCTACAGTATGTAGACTACAACAGTTCAAGTAGTAGAGACACCAGTGTTGGACTGGGATAGATAAAGTCAGAAGTCACACGACACCAAGTTATAGTTCAACAGGTTTATTTAAAACCACAAGTGTCTTCACCTGAAGGAGCAGCGCTCTGAAAGCTTGTGATTTTATAGTCCAACAGGTTTATTTAATCTGGTGTTGAGACTTCTGACATGGTTCAAGAAGGCAGCTTACCACCACCTTCTCAAGAGCAACTGGGGACAGGCAATAGATACTGGCCAGCCAGCAACGCCAACTCCCATGAATGAATAAACAAAACAGAACATGACTTTGAGGTGTGGGGATGGGTAACAAACATACAGGAAGGTGTTTATGCCCTGAAACTGTTAAGTTCAATGTTGAGTCCTGAGGTGTGTAAGGCACCGAAGCCGAAGGCAAGGTAAATCCCTCCAGCTTGCACTGAACTTTAGTGGAACACTGCAGCTGGCCCAAAACAGAAAATCAGCAAAGGAACAGAATGAAGCATTCAAA
Source organism: Ginglymostoma cirratum (assembly GCA_024137785.1). NCBI lineage: Eukaryota > Metazoa > Chordata > Chondrichthyes > Orectolobiformes > Ginglymostomatidae > Ginglymostoma > Ginglymostoma cirratum. The sequence goes on along the minus strand of JAHRHZ010000061.1, from coordinate 13,834,736 downwards.
CAGCAGGCAGCTGGAAGCTGGGGGTCATTTTTCTGCACTAAACAAAGGTATTCTTCAAAGTGATCGCCCAGACTAGGTTTTGTCTCCCCATTGTAGAGAGAACCACATTGTGAACAGTGAATATAGCAGACTAGGCTGAAAGTGCATGTAAATCATTGCTTCATCTGGAAGGTGTTTCTGGGCCTGGGATAGTAAGGAGGGAGATGGTAAAAGGGCATGTCCTACATCTTCTGCAACTGCATGGGAATGTGGCAACAAGTGGTGTGAGGTGGTGTTGAAGTGGAGGAGTGGATCAGGGTGTCCTGGAAGGAATAGTACCTCCAGAATGCTGACAAGGGAGGCAAGGTGAATGATTCTTTGGTGGTGGCATCCAAGTAGAGGTGGCAGAAATGGTAGCTTATGATCCTTTGGAAGTGGAGGCTGGTGGGGTGGAAAGCGAGAACAAGGGACCCTATCGTTGTGGAAGGGATGAGGGCAGAAGTGCAGGAAATGGATCGGCCATTCAGTTCCATCAACAACAGTCGCAGGGAATTCTAGGTTGAGGAAAAAGGTGGAAACGTCTGAGGACCCTCGTCGAAGGTGACATCATCAGAACAAAAGTGATGGAGAAACTTGGAGTGTGGAATGGAGTCTGTACAGGAAGCAAGGTGTCAGGATGTATAGTCAAGGTAACTGTGGAAGTTGATGGGTTTTGTAAAGGATGTCAGTGGCCAGCCAATCCCTATAAATGGAAACAGGCATGTCAAAGGAGGGAAGGGCAGAGTCAGAGGGAGACCGGAGGTGAGAGAAAGATAAAAATTGAAAGCAGAATTGATAAATCTTTTTCCTCCAATTTCAGACAAGAGAGGGATACCACTGATGTACTGGAGAAAGAACTGTTGGTCGGGACCCAAGTCAGACTATAACAAAGAATGTTCCACACACTCCACAAGAGGCAGATGTAATTGGGACTCATGTGGGTACCCACAGCCACATTTTTGACCTGAAGGAAGTTACAGGAATCAAAGGAGTTGTTGTTCAAAGTGATGAACAGCTCAACCAGGCAGAGGAAGGTGGTGAACTTCGAAAGGTTTAAGGCCTTTTCTCAAAGAAGCATTTAGACCATCCCGATGGGAGATGGATGCATAGAGGCATTGCATGTCCATGGTGAAGAGGAGGCAGCTGGTGCCAATAAACTGGATTTTTTGAAACCAATGCACTTCTGATGAAGGGACACTGGACTCAATGTTAACCTTGTTTTCTTCTCTCCAGATGCTGCCAAACCTTCCCAGTTTTTCCAGCATTTTCCGGTTTTGTTTCAGAAGTAACATCTGTTTAGAATCTCTGGTTGAGGGGCGAAATACACAAAGGCAACACAGGGATGCTATGAGCGAATGAATGCTGTGACATCAAATGAAATCAAATAGTGATGCAGCATGGTACAGTCCAAGAGCTGGGTGCATTTCCTTGACAGCACAGTAGCCTTGCCTGCAAGGTTTACAAAGGCAGTTGCTAGAGCATCCCGCAAACACCAGTGAAGTGCAATAGCATCCTGTAAATGGATCCGAGATGTGCCATGAGGGCTCCAAAAGGCTCAGTACCTGTTGGAAGTCAATGTCTGTGTATTAGATTGATGCATGGCTAATGCCTACAGAACACACACAGTGTCCAACGTTGATGCACTTTGGAACAAGCAGCAAGCTGAAGTCACCAGATACCCATTCTGATTTCCACGTTGAGGTTTCTTGACATCTTGCTTGTTTGGTGCATTTGTTAAGATAGGAAGCTGACTATTAAATGAGGTGAGTTGGACCATAAACAAGGCATTTAACAAGCCATAATCCCCCTTGTTAACTTTTGAGTGACCAGCGAGAAACTCCCTTGGCTATTGAAAGCAAAGATAGCGCAAGATGCTCTTTCTGGACTTCTCATCTGAGTCAGCCACAAATTTCACTACTGCCCATGTTGCTCAGTCCCTTATAAGATTCTACCCTTTGCCACCAGCTATAATACAGATTTCTGTGGAAACCATATCACTTTATAAAACGGGCAGACTTTGGCATATTGATAACATCACTGATCTAGTAATCCGTAAATTTATGCTCATGTTCTGAGGACAGGAGTTTGAATCATGGCTGACAGAATTCAATAAAATCTGGAATGAAAAATGAATGGTGACCACTTAACTACTGTTCATGTCATAAAAACCCATCTGTCCTACTAATGTCATTTAGGGACGGAAACCTCTGTCCTTACGCGGTCTGGTCTACATCTGACTCTAAACACCACGGTAATGTGGTGACCTTTAACTGATTATGGGAACCTAGCGATGAGCAATAAATGATGAAACAGTGACCTAGCCAGTGACACCAACATCCCAAAACAAAACAGTCAGGGTTTGATACAGTTGGTCAAAGTCCTACAACAGAACAACTTCAAGATAACCCAATGAATGACTTCAGAGTAGCCTAGCAAAGGAGGATACATAATGGAAGCGTTAATACAATCAAAAATTTTCCTGAGGCTTCCTTTCTTGCATACAGGAGGAACTCCTGCAATGCAAATGCTCCCATGTGCCCCACCCTTATAAAGCAAAGATTTTTACTAATTACATTTACACAAATACAGACAACAGTTTCTGTACTTACCAGACACTGCCAGTTCTTCCCCTTAATGTGTTTCATTCTGTGCACAAACAACAAGTCACAATTTATAAATGTTGTGCTACATTCATGGCAGGTATGGGATTCTGAAACTTTGGTCTTTTTAACTTTTCCTCCAGTTACTGACTTTCTTCTTGTTCTTAGTTTTAATGTTGCATTAATTTTTGGTTGTATTTTCTTCAGTATTTGTGCAGCTCCCCGCAAATTCTAAAGAATATATATAAAGCCATGGCATTATACGTGATTGCATGGGCTTATTTTCCTCATTATCTTAAAGTACATACCCATTCATCATGTGCTATGTTACAAGATTCAGCGTTTCATTATACGAGTAGCACCTCACGATGAAACTAAAGACACAAATACATTGTAGGGTCAGAGTCATGCAGCAGAGAAACAGGCCTCTTGGTCCAAATCGTCCATGCCCATATCCCTCTAAACCGTTCCTATCCATGCACCTGTCCAAATGTCTTTTAAATATTGCAATTGAACCTGCTTCCACTGTTTTCTCTAGCAGCTCATTGCACACATGAACCCCCATCAGGTCCCTTTTAAATCCTTCCCCTCTCACTTCAAATCTATGCCCTCTAATTTTGGACTCCCCATGGGGAAAAAGGCCTTGGCTATTAACCTTATTTACGAACCTCATGATTTTATAAACCTCTAAGGTCATTCCTCAGCCTCCCACACTACACAGAAAGAAGTCCCAATCTATCTAACCTCTCCTTACAACTCAAAACTTTAAATCATTTTTGTACCCATTCAAGTTTAATAACATCTTTCCTATAGCAGGATGACCACAACTGTACTCAGTATTCCAAATGTGGCCTTAACAATGTCTTGTACAGCTGTAAAATGATGTCCCAATTGCTATACTCAATGTTCTGACCAATGAAGGCAAGAGTGCCAAATGTTGCCTTCGCCACCCTATACATGTGATGCCACTTTCAAGGAACTACCCGCACCTAGATCTGTTTGGCCACACTCCCAAATGCCCAACCATTAACTGCATAATTTCTGCCCTGGTTTGTGATACGAAAATGCAACACCTTGCATTTATCCAAATTAAACACCACCCGCCATTCTTCAGCTCACAGACCTAGTTGATCAAAATCCCATTGTACTCTTAGATAACCTTCTTCATCTGTTCATTATTTTGATGTCATTTGCAAGCTTACTAACCATCCCTCCTTTATTCTCATCCAAATTGTTTATATAGCTGACAACAGTGGACCCAGCACTGATCTTTGCAGCACACTGCTGATCATTGGCCTTCGGTCTGAACAACAACATTCTACCATCACCTTCTGTCCCCTACCATCAAGTCAATTTTGTATCCAGTTGGCTAGCTCTCCCTGGATCCCATGGGATCTAACCTCACTAACCAGTCTACCTTCTTGAAAGCCTTGCTAAAGTCCATGTAGACAACATCTACTGCTCCGCCATCATCTATCTTCTTGGTCACCTCACCAAGAAACTCTAAATTTTTGAGACACATATTGCCATGCACAGTCATGCTGACTATCCCTAATCAGTCCTTGCCTTTCCAAATGCACGTAGATTCTGTCTCTCAGCGTCCCCTCCAACAACTTACCGACCACTGATATTAGGTTTGCCAGTCTGTAGTTCCCTGGCTTTTACTTGCAGCATTTTATTAAATAATGGCATGACAAAATTATTTTGCCAGTTGCATATATTTGCTTACAAAACACATGTTTCCATAATACACCTCAGTACCAGCTTTATGCTGCTATTGGAGTGTACAGTTGGGCTTCTGTATAAGTGGGATCAATTATAGTCTGCTCATCAGGTCAAATTGTCATTTTATACTTGCAGCTGAAAAGAAATTTAAAACGTTTTTATACGAGATTCGTACGTATTTTTAACCTCCTATTCCATCCGAGCTGCTATTTTAAACTAAGAATATATTGTCAACCATAATGTTGGTACAAAGCACTTTCCTGGAGAGCATAAAACACCAATTCAGTCTTTGAACAAACAATATAATCATAGCAATGACTGAAGCCATGATTGCTTCACCCGGTGTTAAACTCATTCTCTAAGTGGTCTAGTTCTGCTTGAATGGTCAGCTATATTGCAATACATGATGGCAAAAGCTAAATTCTAGCTAAAGCCCTATCTGTGGGCCAAGAAATCTGTTTACAGTATTCAAATTGAACAAGTAGCACACGTGCCTTTAAGCAGCATAAAAGATAAGTAGCATTACATGCTAGAAAGATGCACAGTAGTTGGCAGCAATTATTTTCCAGGAAGTTCTTCATATAGACTATTGCGTGTTTACTTTAGGATTTAATGTTCTCAAGGCAGTAATGAATATGAAAGGAACCGAACCAAACTCTCTGCTCTGCTTTTGCTTGCTTTCTATTCAAATTTAGGTTGGTCAGTCTGATCAGCATCGCATCAGAGGTTAGTATTATACTGGGAAGTGGAACCTAATATCTCGCACCTTCCTCCAATCAGCCTCAAGGTCGCAGAATTGAACAATATCAACTTTGATGTTCTTTGACTAACTACGGAGTTCAAAAGTATACTAGTGAGGGCACACTGGGAATTTTAGTATGTAACAGCTAAAATCATCATGGTCCTCATCTTCACCTAGACTGCCAATTTCCATAGCATCACAACATTAACCCTGCATCAGTAGAGCAGGTCAAGCAGCATCATAGGAGCAGGAAAACTTGACGTTTCGGG
>JAHRHZ010000061.1:13771841-13828982 GCA_024137785.1 Ginglymostoma cirratum | reverse complement strand
GTCAAGTTTTCCTGCTCCTATGATGCTGCTTGACCCGCTGTGTTCATCCAGCCCCATGCTTGTTATCTCGGATTCTCCAGCATCTGCAGTACCTTTTATCTCTTAACCCTGCATCAGTACTCTGCCGAGGAACACTCCTTCACTGATCTCCCACATTCTACCCTTCACAGACTTGGTCACTGAGAACTCAGCTGCCTGCATCTTTGCAGCTAATGCAAGAGCCCATCACCCTTATGTTCACTGGCCTACATCGGCTCCTGGTTAACTAACACATCAATTTTAAAACTCTCATCTTTTTCAGATCCCGACATGGTGTCATAAGAACTGGGATCAGGAGTAGGCCATCTGGCCCCTCAAGGCTGCCCCGCCATTTAATAAGATAATGGCGGATCTTTGAGACGCAGCTCCACTTACCTGCCCACTCACCATAACCCTTAATTCCTTTACTGTTCAAAAATTTATCTAGCCTTGCCTTAAAAACATTCAGTGAGGTAGCTTCAACCACTTCACTGGGCAGGGAATTCCACAGATTCACAACCCTTTGGGTGATGAAGTTCTTCCTGACCTCAGTCCTCCATCTGCTTCCCTTTATTTTGAGGCGATGCCCTCTAGTCCTAGTTTCACCTGCTAGAGGAAACAACCTCCCTGTCTCCACTTTATCTATTCCCTTCATAATTTTATATGTTTCTATAAGATTTCCCCTCATTCTTCTGAATTCCAGTGAGTATAATTCCAGTCTACTCAGTCTCTCCTCATAATCCAACCCTCTCAACTCTGGAATCAACTAAGTGAATCTCCTCTGCACCCTCTCCAGTGCTAGTATATCTCTTCTCAAGTAAGGAGACCAAAACTGCACACTGTACTCCAGGTGTGGCCTCACCAGGACACTATACAGCTGCAGCATAGCCTCCCTGTTTTTAAACTCCATCCCTCGAACAAGGGCAGACAAAATTCCATTTGCCTTTTTAATCACCCGCTGCACCTGCAATCCCACCTTCAGCAACTCATGCACAAGGACACCCAAGTCCCTTTGCACAGCAGCATGCTGCAATTTTTTTACCATTTAAAACATAGTCCATTTTCCTGTTATTCCTACCAAAATGGATGACCTCACACTTATCAACATTGTACTCCATCTGCCAGACCTTTGCCCACTCACTTACATCTATATCCCTCTGCAGACTTTCGGTGTCTTCTGCACACTTTGCTCTACCACTCACCTTAGTGTCATCTGCAAATTTTGACACACTTGGACCCCAACTCCAAATCATCTATGTAAATTGTAAACAACTGAGGTCCCAACACTGATCGCTGAGGCGCACCACTAGCCACTGACCGCCAACCAGAAAAACACCCACTTACCCCTACTCTTTGCTTTCTACTGGTCAACCAATCCCCTATCCATGCCAATACATTACCTGTAATGCCATGCAACTTTATCTTATGTAGCAGCCTTTGGTGTGGCACCTTGTCAAATGCCTTCTGGAAATCCAGATTCACCACATTCACAGGTTCCCCACTGTCCACCATGTAAGTAATGTCCTCAAATTAGTTAAACATGACCTACCCTTCATGAACCTATGCTGGGTGTTCCCAATGGGACAATTTATATCCAGATGTCTTGCTAAAAGATGTCACTGCTCCTTTCTTTGTAATATCTTTTCAGTCCACATATCTCACAGGTGTGCTGATTGAATCTGGATCTGATTAATCTATCCCCAGTGGCTATACTTTCAGCTTTAAGTTCTAGAATTCCCTCCTAAAATCTTCCCTACCTCTACTCTCCTCGAAGGCATTCCATGAAAATTACCTCATCTACATTAATATATTACACTATTTGGTGTCAAATTTTGCTTCATAATGCACCTGTGAAGCATGTTGAAATGTTTAACATTAAAGGTACTAGACAAATAAGTTGCTTTTTTGTTTAACTGTTCATGGGACATGGGCGTCACTGGCCAGACAGCTTTTATTGCCTGTCCCAGGCTGCACTTGACAAGGTTCTTGGTGAGCTGTCTTCTTGAACTGCTGCAGTCCACATGCTGTAGGTTGACTCATAATCCCTTTAGGAAGGGAATTCCAGGATTTTGACCTAGCGACAGTAAAGGAACAGCAATATATTTTCCAAGTCAGGATGGTGAGTGGCTTGGAAGGGAAGTTGCGTATGGTGGTGTTCACATGTACCTGCCATTTGTTCTTCTAGATGGAAGTGGTTGTGGGTTTAGAAAGTGCTCGTCTAAGGATCTTTGGTGAATTTCTGCAGTACATCTTGTAGATAGTACAGACCGTCCTTCAATTCTGATATCATTCTAGTAAATCTCGTCTGCACCGTTTGAGGGGCCTTAAGAGCCTTCCTAAAGCATGGCATCCAGAATTAAACACATTCCAGCTGAGGCCTAATTATATTATGAAGAATTAGCAAAAAAAAACTTCATTGACCTTTGAATACACTGCCTCTACTCATAAGTAAACTACAATCCCGGTCAATTTGGGTATAAAATGATTAGACTTAATTTTCATTTCCATGGTTTATCCTGTCATCTTAGTCCTCAGATCAAAAATACTGTCATTAATTCTCAAACAAAAGCAGCATACCTTTGGTGGGTCCTTGGAACCTATGAGCTTCGAACTAGCTCTGGCTACTCTTTGCAACTTTATTGCCTTCTGCGAGGTAGACAGTTGTTCATCTTTCATTATCATGTTAGGATGCTTTGCCCTTTTATCCAACAGTGTATTCTTAATATTCAAATTTATTAGCTTCTTTCCGTACAAGCCAACTAGTTTCATTTTATTATTTTTTGCTGCTACACTTTTTGTCCTTTCTGAAATTTTTGAGCATGAGTTTCGTCCAATGCCACGTTTAGTTGTGCAACAGTTCTGCCTTGTGTTAATCAGTGTTTGTTTGATGGCTTGCTTAGAATCTCCTTTCACATCCACCTTTGCTTTAGCTACACGACTACCCTTCAGAGTACAACTAGGAGACAATTCGAATTGTTTACTTTTGGTTGGATTGGGTAGCTGGAGTATGTCAGTTCTTTTCTCACGTTGAGACATAAAAAATCCAAAAGAAAATCCAGCTTCAATCAGTTTTTGTGTTGGTATGTGTTTTCTTTTACCAAGTACTGGAATATTTCCATCAGTTTGAATGTTGTGCAATACAGTACCTGAATTTTGGTTTTCAGCACCTAAAGATCGGCACCTTGTGTTTTTTACTTTCCTTCTAGGTTGCATTTTTTCACATGGAACAGTTCTAGTCTGCTTTCCTGGGTCCTTGAAAACAGTTTTTAACTGCTGTTGCTTCTGTGTCTCCTGCTTAGACCTCAATTGTGATGGCATAGGCTGGTCATTTCCTATTGACTTCCTATCTAGTTGAGTCGCTCTCTTCTGCTCATTTCCCACTCCACAAGTGTTTTGGTGAATATTTGGAACTGCTTTATTCCCTTCATATTTCCCTTTAAACTTTTGAACATTACCTACTACTGCTTTTTCAGACAGTTGATTTGAAGAATTCTCATCCAGAACTTGTGTCTCATTAGTTTTGGATGATATGGTCATAGAGATGTCATCAGAAAATGACTCCATTAGTTTTGAAGTCTGATCTAATGATCTAGAATGATTTGGTAGCATTCTGATAGATGTACATCTTCTCAGAGTAGCATTTTGTGGGCAACAACTTGGTATTTTATTATCCAAGTCTGTTAAGTTACAAGTGCTATAATTCAAAGATGAATTATATGAATGCCTAGTCTTCCGTCTGCCACTAGGAACATCATCTGTCAGGCAGGGTGAGACCGTAGATGATGTGCTTCCTTGCAAGGAAGAACTTTTTACAGACATATAATTGGCACATCTTCTACTTTTTCTAGTCAATAAACTGCCTTCTGTATCCTTGCTGTCATGTGACTGAGGTTTTGATAACACTGTTTTTTGTTTTCTGTCTTCTCCGCAGAACTTCTTCCTATTCCTCAATACATTTGGCGAAATACTGGAATCTAATTTGCAGTGTTGTGATTTCTTTGTTAAAGGTACATTCCTCTGGCTACTGTCTTTACTAAATTTATTCACTTGTTGGATTTTCTTGTCAAGACAACTGCTTCGGCTTTTAGGTTTAGCTTTAGGATTATTTACTTCTGTTTTAGTTGGAATGCAAACCATTTCCTTTTTGGCGTGACCCTGAGAGACACTATTTTTACGACTTAAAGATTTTGATTTGTTTAGTGCAAGCATTGTTTTGTTTAATTTTTGATTGTCGACCTTTTGTTTCTGTACTGATGGCAGAATCTTTTCAATGACAACAAAGCAATTGGCAAGTGCTTTTGCTTTAATATGGTCATCTTGCAACTGAGTTTTTGCAATATCTACTTTTCTTCTCTTTGTCCCAGTAAGTAATGAATAATTTTTTACTTTAGGCTGTCTAAGTCTTCTTTTTTGTTTCCAACCAGCCTGTTCTTCACCATCTGCAACAGAAGATTTCCTCCGTAACCCTAAAACACTGAGCAATTTGTATTTCTCTGTTGTGTTAGGAGAATAAAGTTCTTCTTCAGTGGTCATTTGTCTAACAGGTGATCGGAGAAGTGCATTCATTCCTTTACAACCAGAGGAGTCCTGAGTGCTTACAATGTTACGATTCAAATGCTTTGACATTCTTGTACATGGTTTGGATTTTATGGGAGCTTTCTCAAAGTTGCATTTTCTTTGAGTAGCATTTTTTGACATGCCAGCTAATCTAAAATCTAGCGAATTAGGGACGCTACTCAATGCTTTATTTACAGATGGACATCTTTGTGGGGAGAGAGATTTAACTTTTGAGAGGATTTTAGATGGAGTTTTATCATAAAAGTCAAATAATTTAAATCGTCGACTTGAACTTTCCAATGTCTCCGCTTCAAGGTTATTGACAGAAGTTTCACAATGGACTGGCGTCACTTTGTCTTTGAGAAGCCCTGATTGTATTTCTTGAAACTTAACAGTAAAATCTGAGACTTTTGTTTCTCCTTGAATCATTGCTGAATGTGCTCTTGCACCGAATACATTTCTATCCACTTTTTGTTGTGGTGTGCCATCTTCTAACTGACTTAACTTTGAACAAATATCTGAAACATGCTGTCTAGCTCCAGTTAAAGACTGATCAATAAAAGCTTCAAATGAAGGAAATTCCTTTTTCTCTTCTTTGCTTTCCTCCTTATGTACTTTATTGTTCCCTGTTCCATGGAATTTATGCAACGCTGAACACATCTCAACCACTTCCCAAATCCGCAGGTGTCTTGCTAAAGCAGATGTCTCAGCAAAATAATCCGGTTTCAGCGACAACGAAGATGTGTACGAAAATTCCAACAGTGGAAGGAAACTCTTGCTGCTGAAGCCTAGAAGGCAAAACAGAATTATCAATTGCGTTTATCTCCTTAACAGTGAACACTTTGACACTTTGCTCAATAAATGATGGTTCTACAAGCAAAACCTTTTCCATTTTCATCTTCGAGTGTTATTAACAAAAAGTTAAAAATGGAAATAAGATATTTCACTTTGAATTGAAGAACCTAAAGATTTTTTTCTCCCCTGATAGCAAATAAAAAATCTGACTTCATCCAGTGCTATCTGAAAACAGTTTCAGGATCACCATAACATTGCACTTCAAAGGATTCCTTAAGACTAGAAATGTAACTCTTTCATGAAAAAGTTGGACTGATTTTCCCAAACTTCATTACTGAGGTACATTTCAAGCATATTTTTAGCCTCGTCTATGCTTCCTTCCAGTTCACATTCAGTGGAACCAAACTCATCCCACTTGATGATTGTATTGCACAATACAGTTTCTATCTCAAGTTTGGATTTACATCTGAAGCAATTTCCATGCTTTCACAACTGACTTTCACTAACTTTTAAAATCATAATGTTAAATAGTGAGCATTTAAACTTTTATCACAAGTTACCGTGATAAAGTTGCCATAGTCCAACCAGACCATGAGACTGCTCTTTCATTAGAGAGAGACAACTAGTGGTGGTTCAACCCGAGGCTCATCACACTCAGGCAAGGGAAAGGGTTGCAAAGGAGTGCACTCTGTGGTAACTCGGCTGGTACAGAAGTTGAACATACACTGTTACCATTATTCTGCATCACAGACCAGCCAGCCAACTCAGCTGTGATTCAATAACTGTTGAACCTTAAAGCAATCAACTCACCTTAGAAAATATAATGGAAGTCATTTCATGTAATATGCATTGAGAATATTAGCTCTCTAATGAGAAATTTGCACAGTGACACCTCAGTCACAAAGAGAAATTCTTGACATTGGACATTAAATAAATTTATCAAACTAACGTTTTCTGCAGTTTCATTTAATCTAAAGCTTCTGAGCTGGAGCAAACTACTACAATCATCCTGATGTTGCAACTATACCAACAATACAAATCTAATTGCTGGCCTTAAAATTTAATAAATCACAGTCTTCTAAATACACTGAAAAAATAGCGTGGCTTATAGGGTAAAGTCATAAAGGTACATACTATGGTGCCCTGGGCCACACAAGGTTTAAAACTTGTACTTTCAATAATTTGCATTTTACTCAAGTTGGTAATACCAACAGATCTTAATGTTTTCCTCTAAGTTCACTCATGAGTGAACAGTGCTCAGAACAGCACTTCCAAACCCATAAAAACTAGAAGTATCAGTAAGTTAAAAAAACAAAAGCAGTAATTGAATTACTTATGCATCACGGTTTACAACACAAAGGCAGTCCATTCAGCCAACAGGTTTATGCCAGCATTTAAGCTTCACACAAGCCTCCTTCTAAATTACTTCATCCTCTTGTACCACCATACATTTCTATTTTCTTCTACCAATATTTAACTAACTTTTCTTAAAGTGGATCACTTGTTTGCCTCAATCATTATTTGCTGTACATCATTTCACATTTTAACAACCTAACAAAAGTTCATGAATTGCCTATTAAGATTATTAATCAAATTATTAGTGTGAGAGAATTGACTTAGATGCCCTTCAACGGTCAAACTTCAGGGTCAATAAGCCAAAGGTTGAGCTTTTCTGGCAAACACAAGAGGCATTAAACACTCAAAAGCAAATTACTGAGGATGTTGGAAGAATGAAATAAAAACAAAGTCCTTGAGAAACTCGGCTACATCTATCGAACAGTTAATATGTTGAGTCTTACATGACTGTTCTTCAGAACAGAGGAGTTCTGAAGTGTCATATTGAATGTGAAATATCAACTCTGTTTTGCTCTTCAAATATGCTGCCAGAATTGCTACGTTTCTATAGCGTTTTTTTGTTTCAGCAAAGGTATAAAACCTTTTACAATCAAAAAAAGTAAAATTCTCAAAATTTAAAAGCCTACGTGTCAACCTTGGTTGACCGGTACAACATAAAGCAGGCCATCCTACTGCCAGTTGAGTAAGTCCCCTCAACCCGATGAGTGGCAGCCTAGAAAATTGAAGGGAGCAGCTAAAGAGATACTGGATGAACTGGTATATTGGAAATTTTCCAGTTGAAAATCTTGGGGCCAACTGGTTTTCGGAAAATAATATTTTTGGTTTTCGTATATGTTAGGACACCATCTCAGATACGATCAAGCCAATGTGGATCCATTCCACACCTTTGCCTTAAAAGCAAAGATTTTTTTTTTCTAAAGCTCATTTCCAAACTGCCCAAACTCAGCACGGTCTGCCTGAGTCCACTTTCAAAATACCTTTCAAAAACAAAGCTGCTGGAAAAGCTCAGCAGGTCTGGCAGCATCCGTGAAGGAGAAAACAGAGTTAACGTTCTGTTCTGAGGAAGGGTCACCGGACCCGAAACGTTAACTGTTTTCTCCTTCACAGGTGCTGCCAGACTTGCTGAGCTTTTCCAGCAACTTTGTTCTTGTTCCTGATTTGCAGCATCCGCAGTTCTTACGGTTTTTATTCAAAAGACCTTTGGTTTTTAGGTTTTTGCAGTTTTCAGATGTGTGGATTAGGATATTTCACCTATAGTAGTCTTCCAAGAATACTTAGGTTCTGGGAAAGGTCCAGAGAATTGGAAAGCTCCCAATGTAAACACACTTATTCAAAAAGGGAGGGGTTTAAAAAAGATAAAACAGATCAGTTAACTGAACACACAAAAACAAATTGCTGGAGAAGTTCAACAAGTCTGACTTGAACATTAAATCTGATTTCTCTCCACAGACACGGGCAAACCTACTTAGTTTCTCCAGCAATTTCTGTTGTGTGTTTCAAATCTCCAATATCCGCAGTTCTTTGTTTATTTTGCCAATTATTTTAACAACTGTCACTAGGAAAACATGACTGTTTATTATAAAGGGTGAAGCTGCACTGCACTTAAAAATGCATAATCAAGCAGAGTCAGCATTGCTTCATTAAGGAGAAATTATGCTTGATGAATTTATCAGAATTTTTTTAAGGCAACATGACGCAGGATAGATAGTGGGGAATGTAAAGATGTAAGACATTTCCATTTCTAAAATGTATTTGATAAGATACCACTTACATGACTACTTAATACGACAGGAGTCCATGGTGTCATGGTATTCTGGTAGTATCAATGCAGGGATGGCTAACAGTAGAGTTGGTATAAGGTTGGGAGGAGTGGCATTTTCAGGATAGCAATTTGCAACACAGGGATCAGTGTTGGGGTCACAATTATTTACAATAGATATTAATGACTTAGAGGCAGAAAGTGAATATACTCTTACCAAGTCTGCGGATGAAACAATTATAGGTCAGACGGAAAGTTGAGAGGAAGACAGGATGCAGACAAGTGAATGGGCAAAGTAGCAGCAGATGGACTATAATGTGAGGAAAGTGAGAGATTATATACTTGGCAGGAAGAATAGAGGAGCTAAATACTACTTAAATAGAGACAACTGTAGAAAAATACACAGAGATTGGGGATCCTCATACATAAACCACAAAAAGCTAGCATACAAGTTCAATAGGTAACAGGGAAGGCAAATGAACTGTTATCCTTTATTTCAACAGGAATAGGGTATAAAAATAGGAAGGATTTGCTAAAATTACACAAGGCAGTTATTAGACCACAATTGGTATAGTGAACAGTTTTGGTTCAATCTAAAGATACACTGACATTGGAGACAGTCCAGCAAAGGCTCACTAGGTTGATCCCTAGTGTAGAGTAATTCTCTAAAAAGGAGTAGAGGTTGAGTAGATAGGGTCTGTACTTATTGATGTTCAGTAAAATGAGGGGTAACTTTCATGAATAAGATTCTTAAGGAGCTGAAAAGGGTAGATGCCAAGGGGTTGCCTCCCCTTGTGGGAATGTCTAGGACCAGATGGCATAATCTCAGAGAAAGGGACTGCCCCTTTAAGACAAAGATAGAGGAGGACTTCCTTCTCTCAGAGGGTAGGGAATCTGTAGAATTCTTTACTGCAGAGAACTAGAGGGGCTGGGTCATTAAGTATATTCAAAAAGCTGATAGAGATTCTTAGTCATAAGCGAATCAAGGATTATGGGGATAAGACAGGAAAGTGGACTTGATGATTATCAGATCAGCCATCTCATTGAATGGCAGAGCAAACTTGATGGCCAAATGGCCTACTCTGGCTTGACATCTTATGGTCTAGAGCTATTCAACAGCAATTATGCTCTGTCCAGTTGCCACAGTATGTCAAAGACTCACCCGTAACACTTGCAAAAGTACAAGAATTTGACTCTACTTGGCATGCTTCACGTCCTCAGAAAGTTCCAAAATGATTCATAAATTGATCTTTTGAAATGTGGTCATTTTTTCTTCGGCAATCATAACAGCCAAATTGCATATATTGAGGTATCTCAAAAAGCAATGAAATAAATGACTGGTTAATTGAAGGTCAAATGTAGGTAGAATAACGAAGGAATTCCCTGCTCTTTGTCAAATAATGCAACACAATCTTTTATGACCAACTGGTGTCAGAGATATGGTTTGAAGTCTTATTTTAAAGAACTCATCTCTGACACAGCACAACATCCCCTTCAGTGTTGAAGGGGCTTAATTGTCAGCCTATATAACATGCTCAACTCTGTAGCACGGAGTTGAATCCATGTCCTCCAAACTCGTCAGTACACTACGTTAAGCTGACATTAGAAATAAAACAAACTTAAATAATCATTTCAAAATGCTTCACCTTTCAAATCCACAATTTTATTAGAAGTAGATCCCTTCTCTGAAAACAGATCCTGGAAGTATTCACTAACAGCTGCTAACACAGCACGATGAGCTGGATAGGATGTTTTCTCCACTATCAAAGTTACATCACAAAAAAGGCCTTTAGAGCGTTGATTGTTCAGTCTCTCAAGCACTTTGGTGCAGTGTGTAGGCAATTCACGAGTTATATGCTTTTCTTCTGAAATCTGCCAAAAAAAGTATACAAACGTAACTTTTCACAACATTTATTTCGCTCCTTCCATCTGGGAAATCAGATCTCCATTAGTAGCCTTCCCAGACAGGCTCAAACACAATTTAAACATCACAAACACAAATTAATCTCAGTCCATTTTATCATAAGATGTATCAGTACTTCAAGGCAGCAAATGGAATCAATAAACAAATTACGCAGACTGCAAGTATCAATGATTTACAATGGGTACAATTTTAGATAAACGTTTGACATTGTTTTGAATTTTAACCTGTAAAGGTAAAGTTGCCATAATCCTAGCAGGCCATGGGTGCTCTCTTATTAGAGAAACACAACTGGTGGTAGTTTAACCCAAGGATCACCACACCTTGGGCAAGGAGAGAAGTCGAAAAGTTACGATCTTCATGGTAAATTACAGCCAGCATGGGAACTGAATGCATGCAGATGGCATTGCTCTGCTTTGCAAATCAGCCATCCAGCCAACCGATCCCTTTTCATTTGTATTAGGCTAGAAACAATATAAACACTGCATGTACCAAAAAAGAAAAAACACTGCTTGCATCAATAATATAACTTGAAAGCACAAAAAAAATTCAACAAAACAAACCTGTCAAACAGTTAACGATCAGCATTTTAATGCGACCCATTTGATTATTAAACTCCTCAAAGCATTGCTTATAAGAATGCCAGTAAAAATCAACATGTTTCTGGGGTCTTATTAACCTGAGGCTTAAAGTCCTCCGAAATGATTCTACTTTGGCTTCAATATAAACTCTAAAAACACAACTCTGTTTTCAATAATGGAGTCCTTAATAACTCAAATTAATTTAAGAAAGTTCTCTGGTAGACTGACAAAGTCCGTTTCATTCATCATGCCCGTACTTGCTGACTTAGTTATATCCGGTTCAGAAACATTAGTAATTTTAAAATTCTCATCCTCGATTTCAAACGTATTGCTTTTCCCCTTCCTATTGCCATAACCTTCACACCCTGCTAACCTTCAAGATCTCTATGTTATTCCAATTCTGGCCTCAAGTACCCCAAATTTTATTGGTTCAGCGATTATGGCTGTGTTCCACCACCCAAGCCCATGAGCTTTTTCCCTTTTGAAACATTCTTTCTTCAACCTACTACAGCCCTGCAATCTGTTGAAATGTCTGCATTCCTTCAGTTCTGGCCTGGTTAGCATTCTTGATATTAAACTGTCTCAACACTGAGCTGTGGAATTTCATCCCTAAACCTCCCCATCACCCTCTCCTTCTCCTTAAAACTTATCCTGATGACCAAGCCTTGGCCACTTATCCTAACATCTCCCATTGTGACTGTCAAATTTTGTTTGACAATACCCCTGTGAAGCATTTCAAAATATTTCATTGTATTAAAAGACACTATATAATCAGCTATGATCTAGAATGGCAAAGCTGACTTGAGGGGTAGAATGCTTACTCCTGGTCCTCTGCTACTACATAAATGGAAGTTATTGTTAGTCATTAGGACTGGATTGCTTCACCATTAGTAGTAATTTTTGAAAATATCCGATTTTAAACCTAAATCACATATTCCCACACATCCATGATACCCTTTCACTCTTTTGTTTGTGTAGAATCTATCCAGTACTGCCTTTAAAATGATTATTTGAAACAGAATTGGATACAGATTTGAAGGAAAAGGAAAACAGCAGGAAATGCAATTAAAAATCCATGACTGCAAATGGAGTTTGAACACAAACAGACATGATGGGCTAAAGAGCCCAAGAACCTATTCAGGAGAAAATTTATATTCAGCTAAGCAGAACAAGTTTACAGAATTTACATGACCACACTGATTATAGCTTTTCTACTCCTTCACCAATAGTTCTCATAAATCTAATACTATCAGCTTATTTTCCCAACACTTACCAGAAGATTATCTTTTCCATCTTTACATTGATTGCATCCCTGGACATAGTCTCTGATGTCTGGAAACATCCCTGAAATAGACGAAGTTGCATTAGAAAATATATAAACTGCTGATCAATTTATACTAGTTGCATTAGTTACATTTGCTATTAAACCACTTCGATGGTCTCATTGTCAAACATCCATATAAAATTACAAGCAGCTTTTGATGGTATTAATAGAGAAAATAAAAACCACACAACTAATACAAGACTTTGCATAAACCTCTGAACCTACATTACGTTCTTCCATTATTGTACAGTCTGTCTAGGGACCTTTTCATCCAAACCACAATGACTCAAGTTATGGTGAACCGATTGTTTTGATTTGTCTTCTCACCAGAATTCTAATATTCTTGTATGCACAAAATAAATATTGAAGAAACCCAGGAAAAAAAGAACACCAAATCTACAGCTCTCAGAATGTAGCAGTGAACATGCCACATTGGTCAGTCTTAATTCTTGAACAGTTGCTGCATATTTGATTTCCAGTGCTTTAAGGAAGATTACATGTTTCACAAACAACGGATTCCAGAGGGAAGGCAAAAATATAATTCCACAAAATAGACTTTTGCCAAAGAGTTGTATCTGCTTAAAACAAAACAGTACCTCAACTGATTTCTCAAGTGTGAATGACCTGTTCAACGGGCAAAATTCACGGCAAGTTACAATGCTGTAAATTCCTAAAGCATCCTTTAATACTCCCTAAAATTGAATTGGCTTTGAAATGAAACTTGCATGAACTTATGAAATTTCTCAAACCGTGACCCAGCTTCAAACACATGAAAGATAGCCCCCAGATATTCTCATAAGGTCACAGTATCACTAGCAAGGTCACCATTTACTGTCCATCTATAACTGCCCTCAAGGTGGTGCAGATGAGTGACCCTCTCGAACTGTTCCTGTCCACAAAGTATAGGTACATCCACAGTTATGTTGAGAGGGGAGTGTCATGTTTTTGATCCAGTGATATGAAAGGAACAGCAATGTAGTTCCAAGTCAGATGATGGGTGGCTTGGAGAGGAGCTTGCATGTGGTGGCAAGTCCACATGTCTGTTGCCCTTGTCCTTCCAGGTTGCAGAAGTCACAAGTTTGAAAGGTGCTGCAAAAAACAAAAACTAAAAAACCCTGTGAAGTTGCTGAAGCATACCCTGCAGATGGTACACAGTGCACCAGTGGCTCATGAAGCACATGTTTAAGATGGTGAGTAAGGTGATGGCCAAACAAGCTGCTTTATCATATCTAATGCCCAGTTCCTGAGTGTTG
The DNA here is from genome assembly GCA_024137785.1 of Ginglymostoma cirratum. Lineage (NCBI taxonomy): Eukaryota > Metazoa > Chordata > Chondrichthyes > Orectolobiformes > Ginglymostomatidae > Ginglymostoma > Ginglymostoma cirratum. The sequence goes on along the minus strand of JAHRHZ010000061.1, from coordinate 13,815,418 downwards.
TTGGAGCAACATTGTCAATGCTCAGTACCAACAGTTTATACCAGCCACAAAGGGTTCTTGGGGTTCAGTGGTAGTATCTCTACCAGGAGCTCCAAGTACATGGCTTAGCTGTTCCAGAGGTGAGTAATAACATCTCTGAATAAATTAATTGGAAAATAGTTTCTGCATCATCTACAAGATGCACTGCAGAAATTCACCAAAGATTCTTGTACAGCACCTTCCAAACTCAACCCCTACCATCTAGAAGGACAAGGGCAGCAGATACATGGGAAACCCAAAATCTGCAAGTTCACCTCCAAGCCACTCACCACCCTGACTTGGAAATGTATCACGTTCCTTCAGTGTCACTGGGACAATATCCTAGAATTCCCTCCCTAACAGCATTGTGATCTACCTATAACATACATACTGCAGAGGTTCAAGAAGGCAGCTCTCCCCCCAGCTTCTCAAGAACAAGGTGGTACGGGCAATAAATGCTGGCTCAGCCAGCAATGCCCACAGCTCAAGAGTGAATTTTTTAAAAGTATATATTTATTGAGCCAAGTGGAGAATATTTCATTGCAATCCTAACTTGAATCCTGTAGACTTTGGACAGACTTTACAGTGTCAGGAACTGAAGTCCAAGCCTCTAATCTGTCCCTGTAGTTACACAGCTGCTTCAGTTAAGTTTCTAGTCAATGAAAACACCTTCCAAGATGTTGATGGTTAGGGACTCAGCAATAATAAAGCCCTTGTGCAAATGATCATTGCCTCGCACTTATGCCACACATTACTTGCCACATATCAGCCCAAACCTAAATGTTGTACAAGTCTTGCTGCATGTGGAAAAGGTCACGTTCAGGGAGATAACTTCCTCCATTCCATCTAAAACAAGTGTAAATCTCAAACTTCTTCACCCATTTTAAAAGGAATGCATTTGTGGGTCTTTAAAAAAAATTTACATTCCAAAAGAAAAAACCAACTGCCACTGGGGTCTATGCACCAAACCAATACTAGGTCCTTCAATGCAAACTGGGACCATAATTCAACTTTGCCAGGATTCAAATGCAGAATTCCAGACTTGGCACCTCCGAATAGTATTTACAATGGTCATTTTAATCATTCTATTATGAACTCAAGCTTTTAATGCTGTTCTCCTACAATTTGTGATCTCCATATTATAGTTGTATTCTGAAGGACTTGATAGTTTGCCATACATGCCTTAGGTGCTCAGAACTTCAGGATAACTCATGCGTTTGAACTAATCACCTCCCTCAGCCTTCAGCTGAGGCTTCTACACAGTTCCCTCTTTTTACGTGGGAAATATTTAAGCGTATTCCTCTTTTGCATTCACTGGCAGCTGTGAAATTGTCTTGTCTGAGGATACTCCTCTTTTTCACCTTCACATGATAAAGTGTGATAAATTCCCAATGGTAACACACATTAAAAAAATTCATAAAGAAGCTTTGGTCACAAAGATGCTTGTTCTTTACTTTCATAAGAAATTCAGGAAAGGGGGCACGATATTTTCTGAGATAGCAATCAACCCACATAAGTTCCTAATTCTTGATGCTACCCTATCTTTCACTCCATCTCCCCCAAAGAAGTAGTCTATTCCCCCTCTCCACTTCCTTCTGCATAAAATTTCTAAGTCTAAACTTTCCCAAGTTTATCCACTCTCCTTTACCTTAGGGGCTCACAGAACTTCAAAAAAAATTAGTAAACATGCTTAATAATCTTAAATAGCCAAAAAAATCTCCACTCCTCTTTATCACCAGAAAAACAAACTTTAGATTCTTCAAATATGCCAGAGATCTGTATTACGCTAGTTTTCTTTGTGGTTGTTGTCTTTGTGTTATCTTCAATATTAAAATATCCCTGGCTGTCATTAATTGGCCTTTACAACATTTTTCCAGATGTCAAACCAGCATCTTGTCCAGACGCATCATCTCCTCCACGTTGTACTTTACTTGTATGATTGTAATTCTAATATCAAATTAGATTTATAGCCATCATCAGTAAGTTATCAACCAATACCTCAAACTCCCATGTTGCGCCCTGCATCCTATTGGCATATGAATTTTACCACTTGCCCATATCTAATACTAGTGGCCACTTATTTATCAGCTCACCCTCCAAAACGGTTTTATTTCTTTTTCCTGCAAATTTTGCCATATTCTCCAACTGTAAGATATTTTACTGTCACCAATTAAAATATTCCAAGTGTCATGTGAAAATGGCTGCATGCAATTGTTGTGATAAATTATTCATTTTACCACGTCCGTAACTTAAATCAAAATCAAGTTTAAAATTAATAACCAATGAACTGTCACTAAGACAGCTTTGAAATAAAGTTCAAAAACTTTGTTACTAAATGCTAAAGTTCGGGGAACGCCTGTAGGATCTATTTCTCCATAGAAACCATAGTTTCGAAGGAGATTTGGAAAGATATGGGCCAGGCAGATGGGACTAGTTTAGTCTGGGATTATGGCTGGCATGGACTGGTTGGACCAAAGAGTTTGTTTCCGTGCTGTATGACTATAATATAGAACACACAATTGTAGATTCAACTCAAATGTTGCTTACCATTCCACAGCATAATTCAGAACACAGACTCGTCAGGCAAAAAAGCCTGGAAATTTGTTCTCAAGGCACAACGGACCAGTAACTCCATTCTCAATAAATTGAGAACCAGCTTTTACCATAAATACTGCAATCATGATCTTCTGCCACTAGAGGCTCTTAATGAGCTACCTAAGTAGGACAGCCCGCTAGCAATGGAAAATACTGAAGTAGGTACTACAACTACGGACTTATAAACATAGTGTACTTGCACAATTTCCTAAACAATGAACGAGTTGCATTAAAAAAGGAACTGAAATTTCAGATAACTTTATAGTCATTGACACTAACAGCTCTACAACAGAAATGCAGTTGAACTAACTGAAAGTTTGAAAAAAGCTGGATTCAACTGGCATGGCGAAAGCGAGCAAAGCAAATAAGATTTGGACAGGACGTGGCTCAGATTACCAAACAAACATGACATCACGAACCCAGGTTGTCCACGGAAACGCAAGCTTCATTACATCCTTCGTACCATTGGAAGCTCTATATATACTCAATGTCAAATAACCCACATTTCTTCCACTACTCAAAATCGGAGTTTATTTTTAATCGTTAGTTACTAGTGACATCCTTCTCATAATTCAGCATACTACTCCACCAATCATTCCATTGAGCTCTCCGGCCTTCAGGAGATGCGTCCAGTTTTACAGAAACAAGGTGGCGCAGGGAAGCAGCGTCAGGCCAAATCATACTTGTGCATTTCTAGCAGTCAGTTCAACAAATCAATGATCTCTGCAGGTGAACAGAGCATTCTGGCCCCTCACCGCCTGACTGAAAAAAAACTTTTAAGAAAGCTAGAAAAACAAAGGGGAAGACAGCGGTTTAACCGTGCAGATTTAAACAAGTCCAGCAAACGGGCCATTTTAAAGTTTATGAAAACACATTTAGAAACCGTGCTACATCTAGACTTGGTATCTTGAACGCTTCCCCGGCTGGAAAAGAATTCGGAGTGAGTGAAAAGGAAACCTGGGTGTTGCCACAACTCCCAGAAAGATTTCAAACACCAAACGAATTTCAGCAAAACTAATGAGTCGAGCAAAACTGTCACATGACAAAAACATCAGCTCTGGTGAGCAGAGGGTACAGGAGTCAGATAGGTAGGTAGATCCTTCTGAAAAGCAAAGTTGCACAAAAAAAGGAAACTGAAGATTTTGACTTTGCATTCCACCACAGACGCACGAATTGATGGGTTGCAAATTAAGCGCAGGCATTTTCTCTATTACACTATCTACTCTCTCTCAACCCACCCCCCTCACCACAACCACCAAGTGTAAAAAAAAAGGGGGGTTGAGAGAGAGAGAGAGGCCGGCGGGAAGTAAAGGCAGGAGTCAAGGCGAGGAACCCACCTTCCCACCAGTAGTTCTCGGAAACATTTTTGTAGGTCTCCTCCATGGTGCAGTGGCGGTGCCCGGGGGCCGGTTGCTGGTGGAAGGCGGCGATGACAGCCCGCCGCTGCTCCTCGGCGGGGGCGACCAGCACCTCGGTGTAGCTGGTTGCCCCTCTCTCCAGCCTCTTGCGGTACAAGGTGCCGTCGATCAGCTCGTAACCGGAGGCCGCCCAGGTCGGATCGCCCGAGGAGCTGGAGGAGGCGCCGGCGACCTTTCTTCCAGAATGTTCTTTTTCCTCTTTTTCTTCTTCCTCCTCCTCCTCATCCTCGTCGCCTTTGCCCAGCTCCCCACCGCCGCCGCCGCTGCCTCTCTCCGAGCCGGGGAAACACGGCTCATTTCTGTCCTTTAAATACCGGCTGGTCACCACCTCATATGTGCCGCTGTCGCCGGCCATTTTCCAGGCCCCTATTTTCTTATTGAGGAATAAATAAATTAGTTGATTCCGTCCCTTCTTTGGTGTGTTTTTTTTTTGTTTTGTTTTGTTGCTGTTGTTTTCAATTTTGTGGCTTGCCTCTTTTTTGGGAAAAACAAATTCTTCTCTTTCTCCACTTGAGTTATTCACGTCGCCGGTCACTCCCTAAACACTCCCACTTCTCTCTCACTCCTTTTTTTTTAAAAAAATGTTATACTCAATACCTCCCTCAGTGGCCAAACACCGCGGAGACAACTCGGCCTCAACAACTCTGGAGCTTTTTTTTTTCCCCCTTCGCTCGCCCCGCCGCCGGTTCACCGCCTCCTTTATATAACCTCGGAAATCAACCTAGCTTGATGGTCGGCGACCAATCGTGTCCTTCCAAGGTGGCTATTGGGCCTCGTCTGGGGGTTACGTGTACCGATTGGTGAAGATGAGGGGGCGGGGCCAGTAATGACAAGGGTGGGCGAAAAAATACCCGATGACTAACGTCGCCCTTGCTATTAAGGTAGGATGGCCGAGCGCTCGAGCCGGCTGCTGGAGCACAAGGCGCCACGCGCCAGCCTGGAGTAAAATATTGTCAATGTTGCAAATATTTAAAAAGTTTTTAATGCTTGTCCATGATCTTCCACCTTCACCACCATCCTACACCTCCCATATTTGAATGTGTAGGGCTTTTCTTTTCCTTTTGCGTTTTGGAAACAACTCTGGATACCAGAGACACACGCACACAAGAAGAAAAAATTATCAAGTATCTTGAACATATTGAATCCATTGCTTCTTTCTTTAATAGGAAGAGAAGAAAGGTTTCTGCATCACAAGGACCGTTAACTGCTAGATAGTTTGCAGCCACGTTCAAGAGGGGGACCAACCCAACTGTTAATGAATTTTTTTGTGGGGGGGGAGGTGCGGAGGAGTGTTTCCAGGAAGGGGAGATTGTTTTCGTCAGGCTGTCGTCCATTGCCAAATAAACTTTCCAAGTTTGGGAAGATGTAACGAAGACAATCAATGCAAATGCAAGGAGAACGTGAAATTATTCAAAGTCAATCGGGAACTGGCTTTTTGAGATTAAAAATATTGAAATCTCACAGCAGGTCCATCAGAAGGAACGGATGGAAGATGTTGCAGCCTTTCTGTACAAACTCTATCAAACAAATGGAAGGGAAAATAAAGATGTATCGTAAACTAAATAGCAATCTTTCAACAATGTGAGGAAGGAAGAACCTGCACTTCTGTAATGTCCTTTATGACCTTTGGATGTTCCAAAGGACATTAGAGTCAATTAGACACTTTTGAAACATAGTCACTGCTATAATGTAGGAAATATGACAACAAATTTGTGCTTAATGAGGTTGCATAAACTCTGATGTGATAGCAACCAAATAATCAGTTTTAAGATTCTGTTAATAATGTGTTGGTTGAGAGATTGGTATTGGCCAGGGCAATTTTCTGTACATAAGTTTCTGGAGAAAGACTTGAGTTCTTCCAACTAAGTCATGGCTGACTGTTTAAAATAAATCTTTATTTCTATCGTTCTTTTGAGATCGCTGGAAAGGCCAGTATTTATTGCCCATCCCTAAATGCATTTTAAAAAGTGGTGGTGTGCTGCCTTATTGAACCACTGCAACCTTGGGAATGGTAGGTACCAGCTGTTAGGAAGAGAGTTCCAGGATTTTGACCCAATGATAGTGAAGAAACATCAATATAGTTCTAAGTCAGAATGACTTGGCATTGTAAATGATAGTGCTCACATGTATCTGCTTCCCCTGTCCTTTGAGATCACTGATATGGAAGGTGCTGTTGAAAGAATTTGGTGAGTTGCAGAGATACATCTTGTAAATGGTATACAACTGCTGCCAATGTACTTTAGTAATGGGGATTGTGAATGTATGAAGTAGTGGATGGAGTGCCAATCAAGTGAGATGTTTGCTCCTGATGGTGTTGAGTTTCTTGAGTGTTGTTGGAGCTACATTCACCAAGAAAGTGGAGAGTATACCATCATCCTCCTAACTTGTGTCCTTTGGATCTGGACAGGCTTTGGGAAGTCACGAGCAGAGTTACTAGCTACAGAATTGGGAAACGTTAGAAATATAATAAGATTTAAGCAAGTGAAGGGAGAAGGATGAATAAAGAACAAAGTAGAAGGAACAAAAACAAAGTTGCTGGAAAAACTCAGCAGGTCTGGCAGCTTCTGTGAAGAAAATATCAGAGTTAATATTTCGGGTCCAGTGACCCTTCCTCAAAACGGGTCTGAGGAAGGGTCACTGGACCCGAAACATAAACTCTAATTTTTTCCTTCACAAATGCTGCCAGACCAGCTGAGCTTTTCCAGCAACTTTGTTTTTGTTCATGATTTACAGCATCCACAGTTCTTTTGGTTTTATCAAAGTAGAAGGTCTGTGTTAAATTGGAAGGGAGGAGACCAGAAGACAGGTGATGCTGAGAGGTAGACGGAGGTGAGGCGGGTATGGGAAAAGGGCAAATTAGAAATCCAAAGAAAAACATTGAGGCAATGGGACAGAATATTGATATTGTAAGAAAAAGCTAAGTGGCACAGACCAGGACAGAATCTAATATTAATACTGCATCAGCGAGGAATGTCTTAGCACGGAATAGTAGTTAAAAATAAAGTTGAAGACATTTTTTATTTGAGTGCATGAAATGTCCACAAGAAGGTCAACAAAGTAGTCACACAAATAGAAATAAATAGTTTATGTCTAAACACTATAATAGATACATGGTTACAAGGTGACCAAGGATTGGAAATAAATATTCCAGAGCACTCAACATTTTGCAGAATGTGAAAAGAGAAGAGATATTGCTTACAGTGAAGAATGATAAGGACATTAGTGAGAAAGAATTTTTGGCTCAGATATCTTTGAAAAAGAAGCAAGAGTCAGAAAGTATTGCTCTAAGTAGTTTATAGTCCTCCTAACAATAGAATCCCCACAGTATGGAAACAGGCCATTTAGCCTAGTGAATCCACACTGACCCTGTGAAGGGCATCCCACCCACTCCCTCCAACTATGCACTTGCCATGGCTAATCCATAAAGCCTGCAAAGCCCTGGACACTATGGGCAATCCACCTAACCTGTTCATCTTTGGACTGTGAGAGGAAACCAGAGCACACCCATGCAGACACAAGAAGAATGTGCAAACTTCACAAAGGTGCTTCCACCAAGGGTGGAATTGAACACAGGTTCCTGGTGCTATGAGGTAACAGTGCTAAGCTGACTGAGCCACTGTGCTGCCCTCTAGAATAGCTATTCCATTGGAACGAGCATTAAACGAGAATTTATTGGTGCATATACCAAAGTCAATGTAATAATTGTGGCTGATTTTAATGTTCATAAAGACTGAACCAATCAAATTGGTAAAGACGGTTTGGAAAATGCATTTGTAGAAGGTTTTCATGTCAATGTTTCGGAACCATAAGTTTTGAAACCAACCAATGATCAAGGATATTTTAGATCTTGTTAACAAGGAATGTATAATTAAATCTTGTGTAACAAGGAATGTATCATTTCTAATCTCTACATAAAAGATACTCTGCGATTGAGTGATCATAATACAAGTGAATTAAATTTGAAAGCAACATAGTTGAGTCCCAGATAAGAATCTTAAATGAGACAATTACATTGGCTCTGTCTATGAGGGAGATATGGGTAAGGTTTAGTGCATAAATAAACTGAAAGATAAGGTGGTAAGTAAGCAGTAATAAATGTTTAAAAAGTAACATTTCAAAACGTTTGACAAAAGTGCATGTGATTGAGAAAAATACTAGGCAACAAAGATTCATCTGTGTTTACTAAGGAGGCAAAGATTAGTATTTCAAATAAAGAAGAGGCTACTTAAAGAAGAGGCTTATGAGATTGTAAAGATTAGTAGCAACAATGCATATTGGGAGTCTTTTAGAAACCAGCAAAGGGAAGAAATAGGATACTTGTAAGGAATATTAAAACACATTATAGGAGCTTTTACCAGTAGACAGAAGAGGAAGAGAGTAACTAAAATAAATATTCATCCCATAGAGGCAGAGACAGGAGAAATTATCATGAGGAGTGAGGAAATGGCAGAGACATTGAAAAATTCTTTGTGTCTGTCTTCACACTAGAGGATAGAGATCAATTTTTTTTTACAAGGACTTTTCCTGAGGTTTCTCTAGAGCTACATTTTGATTTCAGGACTACTTTTTTCATTTTCAGGGGATACCTTTTCATTCTCACTAACTCCTTCATTAGGTAAAATGCAGTCAATACTTTTGAGTTTGCATTGACATTTGGAGTATTGGACTCACAGAAACATAATTAGAAGAATTTGTCAATATCTTCTGCTTAAAGCCACAACACAAATCTTAGATTTTCACAGCATCACGAGACAAGAGCCATAGGATTGCATTTTTTTTGATAATCTGATAGATACGTCATAAAAGAAGTACATTAATTTCCAAGGTGTTCATTACCTGTCACTTTAAAGTTTCCTCTGTTCCAATTCAGTATTCTACTGTTTACAGTCTTGACTAGGCAGTCTCCCTCACTCTTTCCTTTGTAGTCACTCGATTCCCCATCCCCTACCCTTTTCAGTCCCTGGCCTCTGTGTTTGCAGCCAAACACTTTGCCCCTCTGACCATTCTAACTACACACTTCTTGTGTCAAAAGCAGAAGTTGCTAGAAAAGCTCAGCAGGTCTGGTACCATCTGTGAAGAAAAAAAATCAGAGTTAACTTTTCTGGTGTGGTGACCCTTCCTCAAAACGGCATTTAACACACTTCTTGTATCACCTGGTAAACAGTCACTTCTGCAGGCCTCCATAAACAAATTGTCTGCTTCCCCACCAGCCTCGTCCCGCAGCATTATCCTCCTCCCTGCATTTCCCATGCCTGCCCTGCAGACCCACTCACTCCTTCTCTTTACCTTGACCGTGTTAATTGGTTATAGTACCTTCTTGCTACTCCTCCAATCACAGGCTCTTTCCCTCCAATACGTGCTGCTGGTTGATTTACTTTTTACTGATTGATTGAGCCTGGGATTCATTTTTCTGGGCAATTTCGCCACTTTTTAGGAGAGGATTTTGTCCGCTGTCCTCAAGTATTTAGACCACTGCTAGAAGACATAGGTTGCATACTAATAATTGAGGGTAAGCTATGAGCTAAAAAGAGTGAAGACATTAGTGTAATTAGTATCAGAAGAGAAAATATAATGGAGATGCTTATGGGACTAAATTCTGACAAAGCCCTAGGACCTAATGACCAACATCCTGGGTTCTAAAAGTGATAGCTGCAGTGATAATGGATACACTGGTCTTGATTTCCAAAAATTCCCTAGCTCCTGGAATGGTCCCAGCAGATTGGAAGTTCAGAAATGTATCAGGACTATTGAAGAGAAGAGGGAAAGTGGAAACAATATACTACAGGATAGTTAGCCTTCCACCAGTTTCAGTAAGTGCTGGAATCTGTTATCATGAAAATCTTAAAATATTTCAGTACAAATCAGTCAGCATTGGATTCTTTGATTTCCAAAAGGCATTTGATAAGGTGTCGCACAAAAGAAGAATATACAAGATATGGGATCTTGGAGTTGGGGGATATCTAAGCATAGATAGAAGGTTGGTTAATGGTCATGAAGCAAAAAGGGGCATTTTTAAGTTGGCAAGATGTGACTAGTGGGACCAGAGAATGATCAGTGCTGGGGCCTCTGCTATTTACAGCCATATTAATGACTTAGGCAAAGAGACAGGAGTAATTTATATACGTTTGCTGATGATGCAAATCTAGATGTGAATGCAAGCTGTGAGGAAGACGCAACAAGCTACAAAAGAATACAGATGGGTTAAGTAGGTGAGCAACAAGATGGAAGATAGAGTATAATGTGGGCTGTTGTGAGATTATTAATTTCGGTCATAATAATGGATAAGCAGAATTTTTTAAAATTTAGGAATCTTATAAATGTTAATGTTTGAAAAGATTTGGGTATTTGTAGAAAAAAACATACAAAGCATAGAGGAGCATAAAACAATGGAGTTTCAGCGCAGATTAAAGAAGCCTTGCTACAGTTGTACCAGGATATGGAGGAATAGCACTCATAACACTGTGAGAAATTTTGGTTAAATATTTATGAAAGGACAAATTTAACTTGGAGGTAGTACAGCTAGATTGATCCGTGAATGAATTGAGTCTATATTCTCCATGTGTTTGGAAGGCTGAGAGGTGATATAGTTGAAACCTATAAAACTATAAGGGGACTTTAGCGGATACACACTGTAAGGTTGTTATCCCTGCCTGAGGAACCAAGAACATGGGGGCACATTTCCAAGATAGGTGAGTGGTCATTTAGGACTAACAGAAGGGGAAATTTTTTTGTCCGAAGGGTTGTAAATCTTTCAAATTCTCTGCCCCTCAGGGCTGTGGATGCTCTATCATTGAATATATTTAAACCCATGGGAGATTGATTTTTGCTCTCTCAAGAAATAAAGGAAACTGGGAAGAAGAGTGGAATATGACATGGAAACCAGAGGTCAGCCATGATGGCATTGAATGGGGGAGCAGGCTTGATGAGCCTAATGCTTTAGTCCTGTTCCTATTTCTTATGTTCTTATGCTGTTCCTCTAACTTATGATTAGGTTCATTGGAAAAGATCAGGAGATGTAGACCAAAGAGGTCAACTTGACAAAAAGTTGGTTAACGTGATAGGTTTCTAGAAGTTCGGGATCATTCTTTTGAAATGAACAGAAACATTTCACCAAGTGGTCACCCAATTTGCATTTAGTCTCCTCAGAGTAGAGCAGAACACATTGTCAGTAGCAAATACAGTACACTAAATTGAAAACCATACGAGTAAACCATTGTACCATGTGGAAGAATTAGGACCATAAACTTGCAAGACATAGGAACAGAAGTAGGCCATTCACTCCAACAAGTCTGCTGTACCAATTAATGAGATCATGGCTGCTGTGATCATGTTCATGTCCAGATTCCTACATTTACCCCACAACCCTTGATTCCCTTTCTGATTAAAAATCTGTCTGCCTATCTCGACCTTGAATATATTTAATGATCCTGCCTCAAAAGCCTTCTGCAGTAGAGAATTCTACAGATTCACTACCATCTGATAGAAGTGATTCCTTCTAATCTGTCTGACATGTGCATCTCCTTATTTTTAGATTTTGCCCTCTGAGCCAAGACTCTCCCACAAGGGGAAACAACCTGTTCACATCTATCCTGTCAAGCCCCATAAGAATTCATTCTGAAGAAGGTTCACTGGACTCGAAATGTTAAACCTGTTTTCGCTCTACAGATGGTGCCAGACCTGCTGAGTTTCTCCAGCTATTTCTGCGTTTCCTCTCATTCTTCTAAATTCCAATGCATACAGGCCCAACTATCTCATCATCCAACAGTTGTTTGGGACTTTGGATTGTGTGAAGGGAGGAATTAAAAGGACAGGTGTTGCACCTCCAGCCCTTGAATGGAAAAGTGTCAAAGGAAGGGAAAGGTGTGTTGGAGGAGTAATTGAGGAGTGGACCAGAGTGTTGATGAGGGAGAGGAAGATGTATTCAATTATGAAATGATGCTGGAGGTGGTTCAAATAATGGAGGATGAATAGGGAATGGAAGGTGATTGTGGAAGGGAGGGGAAGCAATGAGAGGAATGAATGCTTGCATTTAGTGGGGAAGAAAGAATTTCCTTTGTAGTTTGCAGTTATCCTTTAACTGAAAGCAAGGTTTTAACAAAGTCTCCATTGGAAGAGAAGTTTGATTTAATTAACCAAAGAAGCTGCTCAAACCAGCTCCTCTTTAAGTGGCTCAGCTAGGCCTTTTGCTATCAGAGTGTATAAATACAGCCAGGAAACTCATTCCATCTAGGACTGAAAGAACTGTGGATGTTGTAAATCAGGAACAAAAACAGAAGTTGCTGGAAAAGCTCAGCGGGTCTGGCAGCATCTGTGAAGAAAAATCAGAGTTAACGTTTTGGGTCCAGTGACCCTTCCTCAGAACTCTCAGTTCCTTTCAGTTTTTGTTCCATCTAGGACTGAATACTTCAGTTGAAAGGTAAGGAAGTCTAATATTTTTGTAGAAATATAATTTTATGCATAATTTGTAGTTGAAATCTGCAGTTGGAATTCTAAAGTTCCCAGCCTTAATTGTCTTTTTAACAAGGACTCAATTAGAAGAGCTAGTTCCTCTATAACGTGGTTATATGGGCCTGTTGTTTTAGGAGTATATAAACTAGTCAACTTAGTTTGACTTAGCACTTGGATGTGAATTACAAGAACTTTACAGCTGGGTACTTCAGGGCGCTGGGAAAGGAAGGGAAGAATGTACTCAATTGTTTTGCTTTTTTAAGCTTTCTCAGCCTCCAGAAACTGGTTTTTACTCTGCTATAGAGGAAGAAGCTAATTATTCATGAGTATCTGGTAAATGAGGAAAGCTCATTCAATTCCTAATAGTCAACATTGCATAGCAACTGGTAGCAAGGTTACTAAGATATATAAAAATATAAGTAAGTATATAACTGGATAAATTAATTAAGTCATTAATGAGAGCACATTTAGAATGGTAGGATGGGTGATATGTCACAACTGAAGCACATGGGACTTCTGGTTGCCGAAGTAATCCAAAGAAAATATGTCTGGAGTAAGTGAAGTTTGAACAGAATAGGCTCAAAGTTTACGAGGTGGTGGCAGAACTACCAACACTGCAGTGTATCAGAGAGGGGGTAAGTTACCTGGATTCTTTGTACCAGGGCAGTCACACCTTTTAGGAGAGGATCTTCTGATCTGACCACTGTTCAGGGTCAGGAAAGAGTGACTGTGAATGAGACAAATAAGGCAAACTCAAGGGCCATGGGTATAGGTGACTCAAATTTTGCAATTGTCCAACAGATGTGAGGTTCTTTGACCTTGTTTGGATGAGATTGAGGTCTGCAAGGGGATGAGCTAACTGACCGTGGCAACACTGAAGCAGGAAGTCACTCAAATTGGGGGTATATAGGAAGTGTCACGAGATATCATGTCCAACTTCCACCTCAGCAGACCAAGTGTCATTCCTGGAGCAGCTTGTCATTCACTGAAGATAAAAGGCAGTTGTGCATCCAGACAAACACTGTCAGTCTAGTGCTGCCCTGCCCAGTTCCTGACATTTTCCCTAGGCAGACAGTGGAACATCAGAACCCTGCTTTGTGAACACGGACTTGAAATTCCTGCTGGACAAGGTGGTACACAGTTTGGTCTTCCTCTTTCCCCAGGGTCAGCAGTGACACCAGGCCATGCCTGCCTCGTCCAGGGTTGCCACTCAGTTCAGCCGTCTTGAGGAGGAAGGCTGATGTACTTCTCCATGCTGCCACTTCTTTCTGATGCTTCACACTCACTCTGTCTCGGCTATTATACCCATCTCCCACAAAAGCTCATGTTCTACCACTCACACTATGCATGCAACATCTTCCCTCACTCACAGCATCCATCCCAATCTGCAACACCACTAACCCTGCGCACCCGCTGTGCAGCCTACTCACTCAGGCAGACATGTCTTTTTAATATAGAATCCCTACAGTGTAGAAACAGGCCCTTCGGCCCAACAAAACCACACCAACCTGCTCCTATTCCAATTTTCTATGTTTCTGTGCAAAACAATCAAGGGTTATGAGTAAAAAAAGCAGAAAAGTGGAGTTGAGGATTTTCAATTCAGCCACGATCTCATTTAATGGCAGAGCAGGCTCGATGAGCTGAAGCACTAAAAAGAGACCCTTGGAATGCATTCCCTTCCAGCAGCTTTATGGCGTAAAGAGGGCAATTGATGATATTTGGGCCTGAGCTGTTCACAACATACATCAGTAATTTGGACACAAGGACCAAATATAATATTTTGAAGTCTGTGGAAATAAAGTTGTGGAAATGTTTTTTATGAAGAAGATGTATAGCAACTTCAGGAGAAATTGGATAACCTTATTAAATGGAAAAGAACAAAGAAGATAGAATTTATTGAATAAAAGGTGAGCTTATCTATTTTGGTAGAAGAAATAGATGTGCAGCATAATTCTTAAATGATAAAAGGTTGGAAAGTATAGATATACAAATAAATCTAGGTGTCCCCATTGATAAATCTCTGAAGGATAACATGCACGTGCAGTGTGGTATTAGGAAGGTTAATGGAATGTTAATGTTTATTGCAAGAGGATTTGAGTGTGTGGTAGGGAAGTCTTGCTTCAGTTGTATAGGAGCTGGTTAGGCTGCACTGCATGCAGTTTTGGTCTCCTTCTAGAACATACAACATAGAATGGTGCAGCACAGGAATGGGCCCTTCAGCCCAAGATGTTGTGCCGAAAATGACGCCAAATTAAACTCATCCTTTCTGCCTACCCTTGGTCCATATCCCGCCATTCCTTGCATATTCATTTGTTTACCTTAAACAACCCCATTGTATCTGCCTCTGCCACCAGCCCTGGCAGTGTGTTCCAGACTCCTACCTCTCTGTGTAAAAAACTTGTCCCTCACATCTCCTTTGAACTTTCCCCCTCTTAGCCTAAATGCATGTCCCCTAATATAGACTTTTAAACTCTGGGAACAAGATTCTGACCATCAACTCTATCTATGAATCTCATAATTTTATAGACTTCTATTAAGTTTCTCCTCAGCCTCTGCTGTTCCAGAGAAAACAACCTGAGTTTTTCCAGCTTCTCCTTAAAGCTCATACCCTCTAATGCAGGCAGCATCCTGGTAAATCTCTTCTGCACCCTCTCTGAAGCCTCCACATCTTTCCTAGAATGTGGCGACCAGAATTGAACACAATACTCTAGGTGTGCCCTATTCGAAGTCTTATAAAGCTGCACCATGACATCCTGATTCTTGTACTCAATTCCCCAACTAATAATGGCAAGCTTGCCATACGCCTCTTTACCTCCTATCCACTTGTGTGGTCATTTTCAGGGAGCTGTGGACTTGAAACCCAATATTCCTCTGTACGTCAATGCTGTTCAGGGTCCTGCCATTAATTGTATGCTTTTTGTTAAGATTTGATCTCCAAAAGTGTATTACCTCACACTTGCTTGGATTAAACTCCATCTGCTGTTTCTCTACCCAAATCTGCAAATGATCTATATCCCGCTATATCCTTTGAAAACCTTCTACACTGTCCACAACTCCACTGATCTTTGTATTGTCTACAATATTACTAACCTACCCATCTACATTTTCATTTAAGTCATTTGTATATATTATAAACAGCAGAAGTCTCAGTATGGATCGCTGCACTAGTCACGGACCTCTGACGAAAAAAACATCCTTTCACCACTACCCTCTGCCTTCTATGGGCAAGCCAATTCTGAATCTAGTAGACAAGTCACCATGGATCCCATGCATTTTAATCTTCTGGATGAGTTTACCTTAAGGACCTTGTCAAAACCCTTATTAAAATCCACGTAGACGACATCCACTGCTCTACCCTCATTAATCACCTTTATCATATCCTTAAATTCAATCAAGTTAGTGAGTCATGACCTGCCCTGCACAACACCCTGCCCGGCTGACTGTCCCTAAATAGGCCATGCTTTTCTAAATGCGCATAAATCCTACCCCTAAGAATTCTCTCCAATAGCTTGCCAACCACCGATGTGAGACTAACCGGTTTATAGTTTCCTGGATTATCCCTATTTCCCTTCTTGAACAGAGGAAGAACATTAGCTACTCTCCAGTCCTCCCAGACTTCTCCAGTGGCTAGTGAGGATAGAAGGATCTTGGTCAAGGCCCCAGCAATCTCCTCTCTTGCCTCTTTCAATAACCTGGGGTAGATACCATCGGGCCCTGGGGACTTATCTACCTTAATGGCTCTCGAGAAAACCAATACCACTTCTTTCCTGATCTCAAAATGCTCTATGATGCACCCCACTAATCTCACTATCCTCCATATCCTTCTCCTGGGTGAATAGCAACGCAAAGTCCTCATTTAGGATCTCACCCACATCCTCCTCCAAGCACAAGTTCCCTTGTTATCCTTGAGTGGTATCATATCTCAGGTAAAGTACGATTGCAGTAGAGGAAATGTAACAAAGATTCACCATACATGTTCCCAGAAAAGCAGGACTGTGCTATGTGGAGAGATTGGGCAAACTTGGCTTGTATTTTTTAGATTTTTGAAGAATAAGAATTGATCTCTTGAAACTTGCAAAAATACTTAAAGGAATAAACAGGGTATATGCACATATGAGGTTACCTCTTGTGGGGAGCCTAGATCCAGGATCCACTATTTAAAATAAAGGGGGTATCACTTCAATCTGAGATGAGAAGAAATAGTTTTACTCAGAGCATTGTGAACCTTTGGAATTCTCTATTGCAGAGTGTTGTGTAAGCTCAGATTTTGAACACATTTAAAGTAAAGATTAATATATTTCTGACTACTCATGGCTATGGGTTGTGGGGATGGAGTGAGTAAAAGGAAATGAAGTGTTCATTTAGCCATGATCACACTAAATGGTGTTACAGGCTACTCCTGTTCTTATGTTCCTAACAAAGACTTAGAAAAAAGTTAATAGACGATACACAGGGTAGGAGGCAAAGCTAGCCAGAAATATACAAGACATAGTGTTTAGGTTCTAGAAGGTGTATGATGAAGTGCCTCTTCAAAGATTATTGAAAAAATAAAAACTTATGATGTTGGCAGTAGCACATTGGCACGGATAGAAGGTTGTCTGCCTACCAGGGAGCAGGGAATAGGAATAAGTGGGTCTTTTTCGGGTTGGAAAGATGCAATGAGTGCTGCAGTTCAGAGCAGTACAGTACAGAGGCAGACCCTTCAGCTCACCGAGACTGCACTGACACATGATGCCTTTCTAAACTAAAAGTCATTTTCCTCTATGTGGTCTGTAACCCTGTATTCCCTGACTTTTTAAAAATTTACTTGTGGGACGTGAGCATCGCTGGCTGGCCAGCATGTATTGCCCGTCCCTAGTCGCCTGAGATGTGGCAGGATCTGGGTGTCTTAGTGTATGAATCACAAAAAGTTAATGTGCAGGTACAGAAAGTAAATAAGAAAGCTAAGAGAATGTTATCATTTATTGTGAGTGCAACGGAATAGAAAAGTCAGAAGATTATGCTTTAATTATACAAGGCACAGGTGAAACTACATTTGGAGTAACTGACCTTTTTTAACTGATCTCTCCATCTGTACTGTCACTTCCAATGATCTGTGCACATATGAACCAGGGTAAGACTGCTGTCTGGCAGCCCCTTAAGAACTGTACCCTTATTTTGTATTACCTGTCCATTTTCTTCCTTCTCATTGAACTTATCTGCCACTTATATGCCCATTTCACTACCTTGCAATTCATTTATTCAAAAAGAAGGGGAGAGAAAAAAAGGAAAAGTTCAACCCAGTATACTTTTTAATTTCTCCTGCTGAAATGCACAACTTCACATTTTCCCACATTGTACTCAATTTTTACTTCACCGGATGAACAAAGAACAAAGAACAAAGAAAACTTACAGACCAGGAACAGGCCCTTTGGCCTTCCAAGCCTGTGCCGATCCAAATCCACTGTCTTAACCTATCACCCAATTCCTAAGGATCTGTATCCCTCTGCTCCCCACCTACTCATGCATCTGTCCAGACGCACCTTAAATGAATCTACCGTGCCTGTGTTGAAAACAGAAGCAGTATGCCCATTTACACTGCCATTATCTTAATAGAAAATATAGGATCATAAAACAAAGCAGCTCAGAAGGCAATTTAGTCCATATTGTTTATGCTAGCTCTAGGCAAAAGCTAGCTAATCTTTTCAAATGTATAGCCAGCCCTAGTTTGAAAGTTGCTGTTGAATCTTCTTTTGGGCACTGCTCCCTCCCATTTTATTAAAAAGAAAAAGCCTTTCCCATCTCTCCCTGTGTTTTTGCCAATCCTTGACCTTACTGTCTCAAATATATCTAGAGGAGTGGGCCTTTGACACCAATTACAATTGCGTAATTAAATCTAGACAATCTGATAAAAGCATTTTAAAATTTCACAGTTAAATGAAGGTTACACACTTCATTGCAAATAATGGTTTTTATTTAAACCCCTTATTTGTAGGCTACCCTTGTCAAGTCGCCACCAGACCATAAGGCAGCTCTCTCATGAGAGAGAGATGATTGGTGGTAGTTTAACCTGAGTGTCACCCTACGTCAGGCAAAGGAAGAGGTCGAAAAGGAGAGTCCTTCATGGTAACCTCAGCCCATATAGGAATTGAACCCACTGTGTTGGCATCACACTGCTCAGCAAGCCAGCCATCCAGCCAACTGAGCTAATTGACCTCCACTATTCTTATAAACTATAACTGACTAAATTAACATCATTTGAAATCTAGAAATCTTGCTTTTTAACTATGGATCTCCTTGAGTTTATACCAATGTGTCATTTTACAGGATCAGAAGTCACGCGACACCAGGTTATGGTCCGGCGGGTTTGTTTGGGGTCACAAGTTTTCGGAATGCCGCTCCTTCGTCAGACGAAGTCGCCTGACGAGGAAGCGGTCTCCGGGGGCTTGTGGTTTCAAATGAACCTGTTGGTTTATGACCTGGTGTCGTGTGATTTCTGACTTTGTCCACCCCAGTGCGGCACCTCATTTTACAAGATAGTAGTTGAAGACCTGCACTTAAATCTGACCTCTGCTAGGAATTCTCACATTGGTTCTTGTACACTGAATGAGTTTGAAGTGCTGTGATCATGGCAAACATGGTGGAAATTTGGACCACAATAAGAAGCAATGAGATGTGACCAGTCCATTTGGTGGTGGTGAAGGGAGGAATTGTGGATGAAGGAGCTGTGCTCTGAAAGCTTTTGATTTTAAATAAACTTGTTGGACTGTATATGACTTCTGACAATTTTCTAGATCATTGCTCACTCACTTAAAATCTTTTTGTAGTCTCCATATGTCCTCTTCACAATTTATTTTCCTCACTATTCTTACACCATAAGCAAATTTGGCAACCATATCTTCTGTTCCTTCATCCAAGTCATTGATAAAAATTGGAGGTAGCAAGAACTGCAGATGCTGGTGTCAGAGTCAATGCAGTGTGGAGCTGGAGGAACACAGCAGGTCAAGCAGCATCAGAGGAGCAGGAAAGTCAATGTTTCAGGTTTGCGCCCTTCATCAGGACTGGGGAGAGGGAAAGGAGCTTGGAAATAAATGGGGGGAGTGGGTGTAAGGTAGATGGGATGGTGATGGGTAGATGCAGGTAGGGGTTAATGGAGATTGATCAGTGGGGAGGGTGGTGCAGATAGGTGGGAAAGAAGATGGACAGGTAGAATCAGGTCAAGGAGGCGGGGTTGAGAGGGAGGATGGGGAGATTTTGAAACTGGTAAATTCTATGTTGAGGCCATCAGGCTGTAGGCTCCCAAGGCGGAATATGAGGTGTGACGCGTTGTTCCTCCAGTTTGCATATGTTGTCATTGTGACAGTGGAGGAGGCACAGGATGGACATGTCACCCAGGGACTGGGAGGGGAAGTTAAAAAGGTTGGCAAACAGAAGGTATTGTTGATTATAGTGTACAGAGCACAGATGTTCTACGAATCAGTCAACGAGTCTGCACTTGGTTTCACTGATGTGCAGGAGACCATATAGGGAGCAATGGATATGGTTGACCAGGTTGGAGAATGTACAGGTTAATCCCTGTCAGATTTGGAAAGATTGTCTGGGGCCTTGAATGGAGGTGAGACAGGGAGGTGTAAGGGCAACAGTAGCACCTCCTGTGGTTGCAGGGAAAGGTGCCTTGAGTGTTGGGGTTGGTGGCGAGTGTGGAGTGGATGTGTGAAGTGAGCAGTCCTTATGAAAAGCAGAATAAAAGTGCACAGTTGAGGTACCAGCAACACTCATTTTGCCAAACAGATAAGGGCCTATTTATGACTACTCTCTGCCTCTTGTTAGTCAATCTTCTAGCCACGCCAACATGATACCCTCTACACAGAAGTTTTAATTTTCTGCAATAAACATTAATGGGGCACCTTGTGAAATGCTTTCCAGAGATCAAAAAACAGTACAACCTCTGGCTCGCCTTCATACAAAGCAAGTTACTTTGTCAAAAAGTTCTAATATGTTTGTAAACCATGATTCTCTTTCACAAAACAATGTTGACTCTGCCTGATTACTTTAAACTTATGTAAACACCCTGGCATAACTTCTTTAAGAGTAGCTTCAGACAGACATTCTCCCCATGACAGACCTATGGTTTTCTGCTTTCTGTCACCCTCTCTTTTTGAATAAAGGAGTCACAAGTTGGTGAAATTGTCATATAGGTGGCAGATGATGTTCAATAAGAAGTGAGAGATGACGCATTTTGGTCAGAAGAAAATGGACAGACAACATAAAATAAAGGGTACACTTCTTATTGGGATGCCAGAGCAGTGTGACTTGTATATAGGAATTGGGACATCATGTTGATGTTGCACAGGACATTGGTATGCAGTCTGGTCACCTGCTATCGGAAGGATATTATTAAACTACAAAGGGATCGGAAAAGGTTTACCAGGATGTTGCTGGGAATGGAGGGTTTGAGTTATAAAAATAGGTAGGATAGGTTGGGATTTTTTTCACTGGAGCATAGGAGGTTGAGGGGTGACCTTACAAAAGTTTATAAAAACATGAGGTGATGGATGAGGTGAAAAGCAAAGGTCTTTTCCCTATGGTGGGCAAGTTTGAACCTAGGAGACATATGTATAAGGTGAGAGGAGAAAGATTTAAGAAGGACATGAGGGGCAATGTTTTTACACAGAGAGTGGTTCGTGTGTGGAATGAACCAAGGAAGTATTGGATGCGGGTACAATTAGAATGTTTAAAAGACATTTGGATAAGTACATGAATAAGAAAGGTTTGGAGGGATATGGGTCAAACACAGGTGAGGGGGCTAGTTTACTTTGGGAACATGGTCGACATGGACTAGTTGGACCAAAGGGTCCATTTCCCTGCTGTATGACTCAATGACTCGATGACTATATGACAGGCGGAGAGAGCATTTACTAAAGTACTTGGCTTTAATTATTGGAACATATACTACACGGCCAAGGAAGTAATGCTGAACTTATACAAGACACTGGTTAAACCTCAGCTAGAGAACTGTGTACAGTTCTGGGTCCCACGTGCCAAAGGAAAGTTGTGAAGGTACAGGAGAGAATTCAGAAAAATTTTGCGAGTATAATTCCCTGGATGAGAAACTTCAGTTGTGAGGATAATTTGAGAGGTTGAATCTGATTTTCTTGGAGAGAAGAAGGCTAAGAGGAGATATCATTGAAGTTTTCACAAACATGAGAATTCTAATAGAGCAGATGTGGAAGGGATTTATTCAGTTTGTTAATAGTTAGTTAGTTTGTTCACTATTAGAGTTAGATAAATAAATTGTTACATGTTGATTTTAAAATGTGTGTCAGGGATTTATTTGATTTAGCCATTAGAAGTTGCTGAAAAGCAGGTTACACCACTTCTCACACTCCTTTTACAGATTAGAGGGCAAGGTACGCCTTGGGTGTTTCAGTTTTAGTTCTCAGAGCAGGGTCAACCTCTGCTTCATTACAGATTGGGGGCTCGTCCCAGATTTGGACAGATTTGAACAGATTTAGGGTATGAAAGGTCCCAGCAGATTTAAACAGACTTGGGGACTAGTGTCCTAGACCTTTAAATAAAACTTAAGTGAGAAGTGGAAAATCTGTCTAATTTTGGTTGCTTGTTGTTGGTTAAATCAAAAGTGGGGAAATGGCTCTTAACGTTGCTAAAGAGGTTCTGGGGGTCGAAGATGCTTCCCAAATTTGCCAAGTAAGTTTAGAAAGACAGAAAAAAGTGATACTTTTAGAATTAGCAGTCAGGCTAAAATTATGTTTAACTAGGGATAATAAGAAGACTGAAATTGTAACGGAGTTAGTCAAGTATTTCGGTATATCAGTGAGATAAACAAGTGCAGTGGAGTTAGAAAAAAATTAAATTGCAAATGAGAAAATTGCAGATAGAGGACAAAGAAAGGGAAAGAACGTTCCCAGCTAACAAAAAGAAAAGGAAAGAGTTGCTCTGGCAGAAGAAAAAGAAAAGGAGAGGACAGCCACGGCAGAAACAAGGGAAAGAATGTTTGAATTGGAAAAGATGAAGTTAGAACATGAAGGAAAAAGACTCCAGATGACAGAAGTAAAAGTACAAGATAGAAGTGATCATAGAATCATAGAATCCCTATAGTGAAGAAACAGGCCATTCAGCCCAACAAGTCCATACCGCCCCTCTGAAGAGCATCCCATCTGGACCCATCCCCCTAAATTTTCCTTGTAACCCTGCATTTCACATGGCTAATCCACCTAACAACACATCACTGGACACTGTGGGCAATTTAGCGTGGCCAATCTACCTAACCTGCACATCTTTGAACGGTGGGAAGAAAGCGGAGCATCTAGCAGAAACCCATGCAGTCACAGGAAGAATGTGCAAATTCCATGCAGACAGTTGCCCAAGGGTGGAATCGAACTCAGGTCCCTGGTGCTGATGGAGAGAAATCTCATCATAGCCAGCAGCCTGGTAGGAATGTTATCAAATATGCCCAAACGTTACCAAAATTTGATGAAAAAGATGTAGAAGCCTTTTTCGTTTCCGTTGAGAAATTGGCTAAACAGATGAACTGGCTAGATACTGTGTGGATAATGTTAATTCAGACCAATAGGCAGGCAGGGCTAGTTAGGTGTTTGCAGCACTATCAGAGGAGGTGTCGGGAGAATATGAAAAAATAAAACAGGCTATTTTGAGTGCATACAAAATGGTACCAGAAGCGTATAGACATCGGTTCAGGAATGTAAGAAAGGAACCAGGTAAGACTTACATCGAATTTGAAAGAAATGAACAGATCAACTTCAATAGATGGGTGAGAGCATTAAAGACAGAAAAGACATATGAGGCTCTTAGAGATATTATTCTGCTGGAGGAGTTTAAAAACTCACTCTCAGAAGTGATAAGAACTCATGATGTGGAACAGAAAGTTCAAACAGCAAGAAGAGCTGTAGGGATGGCAGATGAATACGCATTAGTGCACAAATCGAAATCTAGCTTCTGACAGCAATTTGATTTGGTGAGGGTTAGAAATTGGGAAAGAGGGAGATCCTTCAATGAAAAACACAAAGTAGATCAGACTGGGAACATTTACCACATGTGAAAAAAGAATCCCAAGAGGGTGGAAAAGAGATGAAAGACCTCAGGTATTTTCACTGCGATAAGGTGGGACACAGAAAGTCACAGTGCTGGTGGTTTAAGAAAGGGACTGGGAAAAAGGATGTGGTAAAAGAGGATAAAGCAGCGGGATTAGTTGAGGTAGTGAAGGAAATCCCAGGAGAACCTGAGGAGCTGCAGGAGAGTGCACAGCCTAATCACGGGCTGGATAGTAAAATAATGCCCGATCTACTCAAAGACGTCACCTGTAAGGGTAAGATTTACTCAGGTAGTTCAGGGCGACTAGGTAAAGAAGTTAAATATTGAGAGACAGAGGAACTAATCTGTCACTAATAGTAAGAAATGGAAATATTTGCACACCTTCTGGAATATTGCTCATGAGAGTGATAATCTGTGGAAAAAATGGAGAGAGGAAGTGTGTTCCCCGGGCAAGATTAGGCTAGAAAGTCCAATCAAGACTGGGGAAGTGATAGTGGGAGTGATGGAAAAATTGGCTATTCCAGGAATACAGTTTATTCTTGGAAAGGATATGGCTGGATCACAGGTGGGAATGATGCCCATTATAATGGAAAAGCCAAAAGAAAATCAGGGAACTGTGTAGTTAAAAGAAAAAAAAATTCCGGACTGTGTGTTGACACGATCCCACAGCCATAAGTTAAAACAAGAAGGGAAAACAAAAGATAAAGATGAAGGAGTTGAGGTCCAGTTAGCTGACACTCTGATGAGATGGTAAAGGAGAAACCTAAGCAGGTAGAGGATCAAGTAGAGTGTTTTGTTCTGAAAGATTAATGGAGTTACAACAAAAAGATGAGACGATAAAGAATTTATATCATGAAGCCTACTCAGAAAAGGAATCAGAATGTATTCCAGAATGTTATTACCTTAAGGATAAAATCTTAAGGCAGAAATGGAGACCTTGACAAGTTAGTGCAGAGGAGAAATGGGTGGAAGTTCACAAGATCGTGTTTCTGGTAGGATACAGACAGAACGTATTGCGGGTGGCACACAAATTACCAATAGGACGTCACCTCGGAGCGAGGAAGACTCGGGCTGAAATACAGAAGCATTTTTATTGGCCTGAATTACATAAAGATGTGGTTGAATTTTGCCGTACGTCTCATACGTGTCAGATGGTAGGAAAGGCACAGGCAGTGATAAAAACAGTACCTTTGATGCCATTTCCTGCATTTGAAGAACCTTTCCTGCAGGTTATAATTTATCGTGTAAGTCCCCTCCATAAAACTAAAAGTGGGAACCAGTATTTGCTAACCATTATGAATATGTCTACCTGGTTTCTGGAGGCAATTCCATTACAGAATGTCAAGGCACAAAAGGTTGTGGAGGAGTTGCTTGCTTTCTTTACTCGTTATGGACTACCCAGGAGATTCAGTCATGTACAACTTTACTGACAAATTATTTAAGGAGGTCATGGATAGATTAGGCATCAAGCACTTTAAATCAAGTGCGTACCATCCTGAATCCCAAGGAGCATTCAAAAGGTGGCATCAGACCTTAAAGATAATGTTGAGGGCTTATTGCCAAGATTACACAGATGATTAGGATAAAGGTATCCCATTTATGCTACTTGTTATTAGAGATGCTCCAAATGAATCAACTCAGTTTACTCCATTCAAATTGATATTCTGACATGAAGTAAGAGGACCTTTAAACTTAATAAAGAAAGGTTGATAGGTCCGAAGTCAGAGATCTCGCAGTTGGATTATGCATCTGAGATGACAGAAAGATTAAATAGAGTAGCTGAATTAGCTAGATAACATTTGTAGGTGGCAGAGCACCTATTGAAGCAAGAAGCAGATAAGAAATCTAAAATTCTTACTTTTGCCCCAGGGATAAAGTATTGGTGCTGTTACCAGTGGTAGGAGATCCCTTCAAAGCAAGGTTTAATGGTTGCTTTCAGATTGTGAGGAAATTGAGTCAGGTGCATTATCTGGTAAAGATAATAGGAAAAAAAATTATGTCTGTGAATGTGCTGAAACCTTGATATGACAGGGAAAGGGAATCGGAGAAACAGGTATTAGTTACTGCTATTCAGAGTGAGGAATTAAATCCAGATGATTTGGATTCCTCAGAATAAATTGAATAATAAGGAAGTCCTTAAGGAATGGGATAGGGTAATGAGCTATCTGTCCCAGGAATAGAGAACTGAATTGAAAGACTTGTTACAGTGTTATAAGGACCTATATAGAAATAGAATGGGGAGGACTAATGCCATAGTACATGAGATTGACGTAGGGAATGCTGTTCCAATAAAACCCTACAGGCTTAGTCCTCTCAAAGCAGCACAGGCACAGAAGGTAGTAGAAGCGATTCACCAAGAAAAAAAATCATAGAGACGTGTCAAAGCTAGTGGAGTTCAATCATGTTCATTCCCAAACCTGATGGTACTCAACAATTCTGTGTTGGCTGTCAGAAGGTCATCGCTGTGACCTAGTCTGACTCATGCCCAATTCCAAGGCTGGAGGACTATATGGGAAAAGTAGGACAAGCCACTTACATCACAAAGTTGGACCTACATCGCAGTTACAGGCAAGTACCTTTGTCAGAGAGAGCAAAAAAAGTGTCTGCTTTTGTAGCCCCACATGGGCTCTATCAATTTAAAGTAATGCCCCTTTGGAATGAAAAATGTACCAGCCACTTTTCAAATCCTTATGAACAGAGTTGTTGCAGGATTGACTAATTGTGGTCATCTACTTAGATGACTTAGTGATCTTTAGCCATTCATGGAAAGATCACATGGAGCATTTGGTAGAGCTCTTTGAGTGACTACAGAAGGCAAAGTTGGTCATAAACTTGGTAAAATCAGAATTTGCAAAGGTGTAAGTAACATTCTCAGCGCACAACATCGGATACGGACGAATGACACCCAGGAACGGTAAGACGAAGGCCATCGAGGAATTTCCAAGACTATCCTCGAAGGAGGAAGTGCTATGATTTTAGGATTGAGTGGATTCTACAGGGAATTTGAATCAAGCTCTAGTAGTGTGGTTGCACCGCTGATGGATTTATTAAAAAGGAACATGAAATTTCAGTGGACAGAACAATGCCAAGAGGCATTTGAGAAGTTAAAAAGCAGTGTTAACCACTGCACCAGTTTTAGCCACGCCAAATTTTTTGAAACCCTTCCACGTCGCCATCAACGCAAGCAATGTAGGTGTTGGAGCTGAGTTGTTACAGGAGAACGATTGTGGAATTGAAAGGCCACTTGGATATTTTTCAAAATAACTCAATATCCACCAGAAAAAAATTCAACCATTGAAAAAGGGTTATTGAGTTGGCAATGGCCTTACAACATCTTAATGTTTACGTGGCAAGCAATGCACCAGAGACGATTGTGTATCCCGATCACAATCCTTTGACATTTCTGGAAAGATTTAAGGACAAGACACCAGATTATTTCATTGGAGTCTCATGTTACAAGCAATTAATTTACAGATTATACATGTTGCAGGTCATGAAAATGTTATTGCGGATGCTTTATCGCAAGTTTAAAAGAAAAATGTTTGTATAAGATAGAAACGGTAGTATTCAATGTTTTATGTATTATATATTTATAGAATTAGTATAAAATACGTAACTCGAGATTAATGAGCTATGGATCTCATAATATTATGAAGTTAAAATTTTAAAAGAAAAATGAAGCCAACTTTTCATAATGATGGTTCATCTTAGGGGAATGTTGTAAAGTTGGGTGGAGTACTTATGCATTGGGAGGCAGAAAGGTAGAATTTGGTGTGTGTAAAATGCTGGGATGTAAAGTATTGCAAGGCCCTTTTAAAAGATCATGTGCTTTCTCTATGCTTAGAGATTTAAAATGGATGTCTGTGAGCAGTAACATGAAAGTTGGCAAGTACACAGACAGCACCGGAATTTAAAAGGTTTGTATTGAAAAGCTGTACAGTTAGCAGGCCTAGCAGTAGTTTTTACAAAGAACACAAGCTTTTGAATTGAGCCAATCATTTTTGTATCAGGCACTTAGATACCAAAAAAATTAAAATTAAAGCTGACGGTTTTGACGACATAGGACCAATGCTATTGTAAGAAATTGATATGTGATCAAGGGTATAAAAGAAGGCAGCAGTTGGGCATAACCCCACAGGTGACTGCTATCTGCTACAGCTAACATTTCTCAGCTCTCAAGAGAGAGTTGCTGGCTCCCACAGCCTCCTCTATGACTTAGAGAAAGCACCATCTAAATAACAATGGTACTAACAGCAGAAGTAGTTAATATTCCTGACAGAAGAATTGACGGAAATAAGGAGGTATGTTGTTTCCTCCTATACCTAAGAAACAAAAATAAAACATCAGACACATTCATACAAACAAGTCATAAGTTTAAAAGGGATCATGTCTGACACAGACAGAAAGAATAAAGGTCATGCAGTTTAAAGCTCATTGGAAAGCATTAATGAGATTGGACAAAACCAGCATAGGTTTATGAAAGGCAAATCATGATTAATAAAATGACTGGGTCTTTTTGAGGATGTAAGTAGTAGAGTGGTTAAGAGAGAATCACATGGATGTGGTGTATTTGAATTTTAAGAGGGTTTTTGAGAAGGTTCCTCATAAGAGATTAGTAAACAATGTTAAAGCACATAGGATTGGGGATAATATATTGGCATGGATCGAGTAGAAATAAATGCGATCTTTTCTGAGTGGCAGATAGTGACTAGTGTAGATCAGTGCTCGGGCTGTAGTATATATGATATATATGTACATGACCTGGATGAGGGAACCAAATGCAACATTTCCAAGTTTGCTGATTGTACAAAACTAGGCAGGATTGTGCAGTGCAAAGAGGATACATTGAGGTTTCAACGTAATTCAGATAATTTGAGTCAATGGGAAAACACAGCAGTACAATGTTGCTAAATGTGAAGTTACACACTTCCATATGGAAGACTGTAAAGCTGTGTATTACTTAATTGGTGATATATTGGGAAATGCGGATGTACAAATGACTATGATGTACAATTTCCTTGTACACCAGTCAATAAAAGTAGACAGGCAGGTGTAGCAAGAAATTAGGAAGGAAAATAGTATATTGGCCGTATCACAAAACTGATACTTGGATGACAGGACTATCCTGTGAGGAGAGTTTTGTCCAACTGGTTCTGCATTCATGAGAGCTTTGAAGAATGAGTCATAGAGCATTACAGTACGGCAACAGACCCTTCAGTCCAACTCGTCCATGCCGACCAATTATATTAAACTGAACTAGTATTATTTGCCTCCATTTGGCCCATTTCCTTCTGAACCTTTCCTATCCATGTACCTGTCCAATGTATTTTAAATGTTGTAATTGCACCTGCCTCCACGACTTCCTCTGGCAGCTCAATCCAAACACATAGCAGCTTTTCGTGTGAAAAAGTAGCCCCTCAGGTCTCTTTTAAATCTTTTGCCTCTCAACATTAACTTATGCCCTCTAGTTTTGGACTCCCCCACCCCTTGGAAAAGTACATTGATTATTCACCTTATCTATGTCCCTCATGATTTTTACAAACCTCTACAAGGTCACCCTTCAGCCTCCAACTCTCCAGGGGAAGAAAAGTCCCAGCCTATCCAGCCTCTGCTTATAACTCAAATCCTCCAACCCCAGTAACATGCTTGTAAATTTTTCTGTACCCCTTCTAGTTTAACAACATCCTTCCTATAGCAGGATGACCAGAATTATACACAGTATTCTAAAAGCAGATTCACCAATGTCCTGTATAGCTGCAACATGATGTCCCAACTCAATGTTTTGACCAATGGTGTCAAGCGTGTTAAATGCCTTCTTCACCATCCTGTCTACCTGCGACACCACTTTCAAGGCACTATGAATGTGCTCCCTTAGGTCCCTCTGTTCAACCACACTCCCTAGGGACCTATCATTAACTGTATAAGTCCTATCTTGGTTTGCCTGACCAAAATGCAACTCTCCACAATTATCTAAATTAAACTCCATCTGCCATTCCCATTGGCCCTTCTGATCAGGATCTCATTGTACTCTTAGATAATCTTCTTCATAGTCAACTATACCACTAATTTTGATGTCATTGGCAAATTACTAACCATACATTCTATATTCTCACCCAAATTGTTGTCAAAAAGTAATTGCTGAACAACAGTGGACCCAAAATAGATCCTTGTAGCACACTGCTGGTCATCGGCCTCCAGTCTGAATAATCCCCTACCACCACACTTAGTCTTCTACCATCAAGCCAATTTTGTATCTAATTAGCTTTCTCTCCCTGGATCCCATGTGATCTAACCTTATTAAGTAGTCTATCATATGAGACTTTATTGAAGGCCTTACTAGGATCTGATTGAAATATATAAAATTCTAATAGTGTTGGATAAACTGGGTGTAGAGGAATAGGATTGGAAATGTAAATCGGCTCCCTGTTGAGGAAGTCTAGAACTAGGGGGTCACAGTCTCAGGATCATTTAGGATTGAAATGATGTAAAATGTCTTCATTCAAAGGTAGTTAAGCTGCAATAGGGTTAGGTTTATTCTCTACAACAGACGGCCAAGGAAGCCAAGACGCTGAATATATTAAAAAAACGAGATAAGTGTTTAGATGTCTAAGCCGTCAAGCTATATGGAAGAAAGCAGGAATATTGCATTTAGATAAAGGATCAGCCATGATCATATTGAATGATGGAGCAGCTGAACCAGTCAAATGGCCTAGACCTGATCCTAGTTTATATATTTCTATATACCCAGCACTGCAATCAATCTACCATTTGCTTTTCAGCAACTGGCCTTTGGAATATCCATTGAAATGAAATCACATTATTTTCTTTACACCATTTTCAGCTCAATCTCTTCTCCTTTATAACTTTGATGTCCTTCTGTCTATTACTAAAGTCAGTACCTCTTCCATCCACAAATATTCTATTTTTCTTTTCTCTTAGTTGTCACATGCCCAATTCTTATTCTTTATTCTCCCATCTCTTTGGAGTTTAACTCTTTTCAAACCCAGTTTTAATAGAGAATGGAATTTTTAAGGATGTAGATTATTGGGCCGTAGGGATTTCTCAGCCTTTAATCCCATCAATTTCCCCAATACCATTTCTCTACTCATACTGATTTCCTTCTGTGCCTCCCTTTAATTACACCATTTGGTTCCTCAACATTTTTGGAATTTTTTGGGATACAAATAATTCAAACCATTGTGCAAAATAATGTAAACAGGTGTAAAAATGTTAAGAAGACAAGATTATGGACCTATGTCTGAATGTGTGGAGGATTTGCAACAAAGTGGATGAATTAATTGTACAAATAGATATGAACAGATTTGATATAGTTGGGATTATAGAGACATGGCTGTAGGGTGACCAGGGATGGGAACTGAATATCCAGGGGCATTGAGTTTTTATGAAGGATAGACGGAGGAGAAAAGGATTTTGGTAGCATTGCTAGTTAAAGAGGAAATTAATGCAATAGTGAGGAAGGATGTTACTTCTGGTGAAGTGTCCTCCATTGTGAAGACAGAAACAAAATATGTCTTTAACTGGTCTCCCATTTCTTCATTCCCTGTTATGACTTCCTGATTGTAAGGGACCCACATCTGCTTCACTAACATTTTCTCTTCACATACCTATGGTATGTTTTACAATCAGTTTGTTTGTTCCCCATAAATTTACTCTTATATTCTATTGCTCCCCTCTTGTTCAATCATTTTCTGCTCCTTTGCTGAATTCTAAACAGCTCACAGTTGTCAGGTCAGCTGCTTTTTTTGGCCAATTTGTACGCCCCTTCCTTACATTTAATGTTATCACTAATTTCCCATGTTAACCATGTTAGCCATGGGTGGGCCATTTTTCCCAATTTTTGTGCCAGTCAGGAATGATTGCAACTCGTCTGTACATTCTTTTAATGTTTGCCATTCTTATCCATTGTCACCTCCAATTTATTGGCCAGCTAGCACATTTTACCATGGTAAATTTCCATTATTTAGATTCAAAACCCTAGTCTCAGAATCAACCACCTTGACATCACTGTCCATTTTAATGAAGAATTCTATTATATTATGGTCATTCTTCCCCAAGGGCCTCACATAGCCAGATTGCCAATTATTCCTTTCTCATTACACAATTTCCATTACAGGGTGGCCTGTCCTCTAGTTGGTTTCTCAACATTTGT
This sequence comes from Ginglymostoma cirratum, assembly GCA_024137785.1. Taxonomy (NCBI): domain Eukaryota; kingdom Metazoa; phylum Chordata; class Chondrichthyes; order Orectolobiformes; family Ginglymostomatidae; genus Ginglymostoma; species Ginglymostoma cirratum. The sequence continues at coordinate 13,783,717 of JAHRHZ010000061.1, read as the reverse complement.
GTCCAAAAAAATCAACTTGTACACAAGCCAGAAACTTGTTGTCCATGGTATTGTTACTGCTTTGATTTGCCCAAACTAAATGCAAGTTAATGTTGCCGATAATTACAGTTGTGACATTATTGCTTGAAACTCATATTTTCCTGTTTAATGCTTTCTCAAACATTACCACTACAGTTGGCAGGGTGCCTATATACAACCCCCACTATTACTTTCTGCCCTTTGGTGATATTAATTTCCACCTGTACAGATTCCACTTCACCAGAGGTGACATCCTTCCTCACTATTGTATTAATTTCCTCTTTAGCCTTCAATACTGGACCACATCCTTTTCCATTTTTGTCTGTCCTTACTAAAAACCAAATGCCCCTGGATATTCACTTCCCATTCCTGGTCACCCTACAGCTATGTTTCTATAATCCCAACTATATCAAATCTGTTCATATCTATTTGTACAATTAATTTATTCCCTTTATTGCAAATTCTCCACACATTCAGACACAGGGCCTTAATATTGTCTTCTTAACATTTTAGTCCTGTTCACATTATTTCACACTACAGTTTGAATTCTCTGCATATCACTTTTCCTTTTTTCCAGACTGTCTTTTGTTTCTGCCCTTATTCCCTTCTCCTCTCTATCCCTGCAAAGTTTCCTGTCATCTGCACCCTCCAACCACACTAGCAAATAATCCCCAGAAGACATCAGTTCTGGTCCTGCACAAGTACAACCCATTCAGCTTGTACTGGTCTCACATCCCCTAGAACTGTCGCAAAGCCCAGGAAATCTGAACCACACACCCCCACCCCCACCCATCCCCGCCCTTTGCATCCTCTGTCCAGCCACATTTTCAATTGTTATATTCCGTTATTTCTATTCTGATTTGCACATAGCACTGGTAGCAATCCTGAGATCTCTACCCTTGAGGTCCTACTTTTTAACTTGCTTCCTAACTCCCTGTATTCTGCTTTCAGAATCTCATCCCTTTCCTTACCTATGTTGTTGCTAACAATGTTTACCGTGATGGTTGACTATGCACCCTCCCACTCCAGAATGTCCTGTAGCCATTCCGAGACATCCTTTACCCTAGCACCCTGGTGGCAACATACCCTGGAGTCACATTTGTAACCATAGAAGCATCTATCTGCTCCCCCTACAATTGAATCCCCTTTACCTTAGCCTTCCCACATTTATTCCTCTCCCATATGGCAGAGCCAGCCGTGGTGCAATTAATTTGACTGTTGTTTCATTCCTCTAAGAGGATATTCTCCTCAATAGTATCCTAAATAGCATATCTGTTTTGCAGGGGATTGGCCATAGGGCACTGCTGCACTCCCGGCCTCTTTCGCTGCCGGGGGTGGTCATCCATTCTCTTCTTGCCAGTGAAGTCTTAGCCTGGACAGAGTGACCACCTCTTATACATCCTCTCCACGGTGCTTTCAGTCTTACTGATGCTTCATGGTGTCACCTGCCACCGTTCCTGCTCTGAAACTTGAGCTTCCAGGAGCTTCAGCTGCAGATACTTCCTGCACATTTTATAGGCCGGGGCTCTGGAATTGTGACTAACTTCCCACATAGAACAAGAGGAGCACACCATAGCCTTGAGCTCTCCTTCTATAGCTTACCCCATTTAAATTAAACACTTAAATTTCCCTGAATATCAAATAATATTAATTGCACTAGGGCTCTTCTTCTTTGAACCTTCTCACTATTATCCTTACAATCTATAAACCTAGAATAAAGACCGTACAAACTATAAAGTATAAATGCTCACACAATCAGCTGCAAACTCTTACCGTACTTCACATATTTGAATCATGATATCCCCTTAGGAACTTGGCCTGTGGATTTAGTGAAGGATCTGCTCCTTACCAGATACGCTCTCTCTGTGGCCTCCGGTGGTCTGTGCCTCAGATCTCATGTTGATTGTATTTAAGTGCACCCTCTACTCAGTTGCTGCCCACCAGGTGCACTCTCTCTCTCTCACCAATCTACCATGATCACAATGACTTAACCATGAAACTTTCTCAAAAGTTTTCTGACAATACAAATACACAACATCCACTGGTTCTCTCTTATCTATAGTACTAGCTGCAACTTCAAAAGACTGCAGTACATTTGCCAAATATGATATCCTTTTCATAAATTCAAGTTGCCTCTATATAATCCTGTTGGTATTTTCAAGGTGTTCTATTATTGCATTTTACCTAATAAACTCTAGAATTTTCCCTACTACTGATGATGTTAGGATAACCAATATATAGTTCCCGTTTTATTACCCTTCCTCTGTTTTTAACAGTAGCATTACATTTGCCATCTTCCAATCGGCTGGGACTGTTCCAGAATCTGCAGAGTTCTAGAAAATGACAACCAAATCAACCATACTCATTATGTCCATGACCATATCCTTCAGTACCCTGGCATGTAAATTAACAGATCCTAGAGATTTATCTGCTCTCAGTCCTAGTAATTTCTCCGGCACTTTTCTTACTAGTATGAATATCCTTCAATTCCTCCTTTCCAATAGATCCTTGCTTCCCTAGCATTTCTATCATGTTATTTGTGTCTTTTTCTGTGAACACAGAATTTAAGCTGTTTAGTTGCTCCAATATTTCCTTGTTCTTCACTATCAATTCAAGTGTAAAGTTGCTTCTGAGAAACAAATAAGATAGCTAGATGTGTTAACACTAGATTGCATTTGAATTAGGACTTAGTGATAGTCCCAGACCAGATAATCCCTTCCAATATTCTCCATTATATTTGTACCGATGCTGATGCAGTTTAATCCAAGCAAGTGTAAATGGTTGGTGACACAAACATTCCAATAATGTCAAAACATGGACAACATTTGATGGACAAACCTGAGTGTGTAAAAAATTATGCTGACAACCAATTTACAGCTGTCAGTCAGTCTTAAAGTGTAGCACGTCTGTGTGTACTGAAGCTATGCACACAAATACATAGGGTATTGTTCTTTGCAGACTGTAAGAACAAGTACACACACTGCATCTGTTTCAACTTAATAAAAGAGCTGAGACGCATTTGCAGCCTCATTGCTCAAGGCAATGCCCTGACTGATTCCATTCTTTTTCCTGGCCTAGCTGCAGTCAGCTACACACACGATGATCCCAGCTTTATACTACCCTACAATCTACATCCAGTGTTAGTATCTGAGATGGTATCTGAAAGTATCAGTTCCATCAATGGGGCATGCTGTAGTAACATGCTGATGCTGACTTACTTCTTGCTTGGGTTGTACGCCTGGGCAATCATCACACCTCAAGTGTTTGAAAGCAGAAAATCAGAATTGGGCTACTGTGAGAGAAAAAGATTAAGATCAAAATCAGGAGGTACATTTTCAGCAGGTTGCACATTCAAGCTCCAGCTGAAGCCAGCCTTTGGTTATGTGGAAAACCTTCATATTTTTGTGTGCAAAACGTGGCACTCAAACCCACTATATATCCCTCCACAATGAAAAGCTATGGTTAAAAATGTAGGAATAGATCATTTGTTTGGATCTTTTTGTCCATACATGGTTTCTCACTTTAAGTGTCTTATAATCTTCACCTTGTTCTGAAATCAACGCTGTCCCAATCTGGATGGCCTAGTGATATTATTGCTTGACTGTTAATCCAGAGATTTAGGTGATGTTCTGGGGACCTGGGCTCAAATCCTGCCATGGCAGATGGTGGAATTTGAATTTAATAGAAAAAAAAATTGGGACTGAAGAATATAATTGTCAGGAAAACCCCATCTGGTTCACTAATATTCCTTTTAAGGAAGAAAACTTCCATCCTTACCTGGCCTGGCCTACATGTGATTCCAGACCCACAGCGAAGTGGTTGACTCTTTGCTGTCCTCTGTACAATTAGGGATGGGCAGTAAATGCTGGCCTATAACATCTCTGTGTTTAAAGGATAATCTTTACTAATAATAATTAGCTTGGCGTGTTATGTCTCTTCTGTTCTGACAAACCATCTCTCATTGCACTCTCTAGTGTCTTGAATCCCAAGTGTGGAAATTAATCTGTGTAAGAGCAGGTCTGTTCACAGTCCATTTCTTTTGGATGGCCAAGGCATCCCTTTGGAGAAGTAAGTTACCCCTGTGGACATGGTCACAGGATAATTTGAGTGTACATTCAGGGAATCTTTGGAGTTGGAGTCCAGATATACTTCAGGGATAGGGGTTTGGGGGAATGGTGTTCAGATGTCATTTGGAACTATTAACTGTGGAAAGGATTGTGCATATATGGTACGTAAAACCCTTAGAACAGTGCAACTTGTCAAGACTGGTTAACAAGTGTCAACCTATTAATCAGTGTCTAGAAGTAACAAAGTGTATACAATATTTATGAATGAAGTGACTTTCTCAGTTGCATGTATAGAAGTTTTAGCAATAGAACTATATTGTTTTCTCTCATGTAAGCATATGCTTGTTTTTTTTTTAGTCAGACACAGAATGTTTGTGATCCGGGCTAATCCAGTATTTATTGCCTGTCCCTAATTTCCCTTGAGAGGCTGGTGTTGAGCTGCCTTCTTGAACTGCTGAAATCCGTGGTGTATAGGGGAACCAACAATACTGTTAGGGACTTCCATGTGGTCGAAGTCACAAGTTTGGAAGGTGATATTACAGAAGCCTTGGTGAATGTCTGCAGTACATCTTGGAGGTGGTGCTGCCACAGTGAGTCGTTGATGGAGGGACAGAATATTGAAGATTGTCTTTGGGGTTTCAATTAAGCAGGTATACCCACGACCAATAAAACTAATGTAATGTACAAAATACCATGCAAGGACTGTGAGAAACATTACTTAGGCCAAACTGGGAGGTAACTTACAATAAAGATACACGAACACCAACTAGCCACCAAGAGACACGACCAATTCTCACTGATCTCAATACACAGGGACAAAGAAGGACACGAATTCGACTGGGACAACATATCCATAATAGCACAAGCCAAACAGAGACATGCCAGGGAATTCCTGGAGGCATGGTATTCCAACCAGAACTCCATTAACAAACACATTGAACTGGACCCACGTACAAGCCACTGAAAAACAGAATCGGAAGTGATGCCAACCATCCCAGGAAACTGAGACATATAAATAACAAACGGGACAGAACACCAGTGCTTTACTGGAGGCGCACTGATGATGTTACTTAGCAGGGTGACGAATCATTTTCAACCAAACCCACTGGCTCAGCGAGAAAGTCTACAACCTTACATGTTGATTAATAGGTGATCTAGCATGGAGAGGGAAGCTGAATGAGAGATTGATCGTTACATGTATTGAAGTACAGTGAAAAGCTTTGTTTGTGAGCAGTACAGGCAGATCATAGTAAGCAAAGATGTATGGATCAAAAAATTTAGACAGAGACGTACAGGTTGCATTACACAGGACATCTGCTAGGTGAAATCAATGTTAGCGAGATCAGCATTATTTGAAGTTAGAGAGTCATTCATCAGTCTAATAACAGCAGGGACGAAGCTGCTCCTGAACCTGCTCATGCATGTGTTCAAGCTTCTGTATCTTTTGCCTGACAGAAGAGGTTGTAGGAGATCATTAGTGGGGTCCGATGAGTCTTTAATGATGTTGGCAGTCTTTCTGCGGCAACGAGCCATGTAAATGGAATCCATGGATGGAAAGTTGGCTTCTGTGATGGTCTGGGCTGTGCACACTACCTTCTGTAGTTTCTTACGGTCCTGGGCAGAGCAGTTGTTATACCAGGCCGTTATGCACCCAGATAGCATGCTTCCAGTGGTGCATCTTTAGAAGTTGGTGAGCGTCCTTATGAACATGCCAAATTTCCTGATCCGCCGGAGCTATGAGTCAGCATAGGCTGTAAAGGATCACAAGTGTATTTTGGGACATATTTTTGATTTGATTTATTGTCATCATATGTACCTATGTACAGTGAAAAGGCTTTGTTTTGCAAGCTGTACTGGCAGATCATAGCAAACAAGGACATATGGATCATAGATTGTTTAGACAGAGCAAAGTATACGAGGTTACGGCTGCACAGGAGGCACACAAAAGCAAGGTTGATGTTAGATTTGAAATGAGAGAGTTCCATTCAGCAATTTAATAACAGCAGGGACGAAGCTGTTCCTGAACTGCAGGTGGAGGGGGAGGGGAAAGCAGGCTGCGTGCGTTCAAGCTTCTGTAACTTCTGCCTAACGGAAGAGAGTTTTACCAGGGTGGGATGGGTCTTTGATGATGTTGGCAGCCTTTCTGTGACAACAAGAAGCGTAAATGGACTCCATGGATGGAAGGTTGGCTTCTGTGATTGTCTGGGCTGTGCACACTGCTTTATGTAGTTTCTTACGGTCTTGGGAAGAGCAGTTGACATACAAATCTGTTATGCACCCAGCTAGAATGTTTTCTATGGTGTATTTGTAAAAGTTGGTGAGGGTCCTTATGGACATGCTGAATTTCCTAAGCCCCCAATGAAGAAGAGGAAATGTGCCTTCTAGACTGCTGCATCTGCATAGGAGATCCAGGACAGAATCTTGATTATTATCACTCCTAGGAACATGATACTCTCGACCCTCTCCACTTTAGCTCCTTTGATGTAAATAGGGGCATGTTCTCCTACTTTCTTCCTGAAGTCAGTGATCATACCTTTTGTTTTGCTAAAATTGAGAGAGAGATTGTTATTATAGCACCGTGGCACCAAGCACTCTATCTCCTTCCTGTCTTCTGACTCAACATCGTTTGATATCTGGCCTACAATGGTGGTATCATCAGCAAACTTGCGGATGGCGTTCATACAGAATTGGGTTACACAGCCGTGGGTGTACAGGGAGTACGGTATTGGGCTGAGAACACATCCTTGCAGGGTGCCAGTTTTGAGGATTATCATCGAGAAGTTGCCGTTGTCTATCTTCACTGATTGCAATCTGTGGGTTGGGAAGCTGAGAATCTAGCTGCAGAGGGTAGAGCTGAGACATAGGTTTCAGAGTTTTGAGATTAGTCTGGTAGGGAATATGGTATCGAAGACAGAGGTGTAGTTGATGAGTAGAAGTCTGACATAGGTGTCCTTGTTGGCCAGATGTTCTAGAATGAGTGCAGAGCTAGGGAAATGCCAGCTGCTATGGAACTGCTACATCGGTAGATGAATTGCACGGAATCAAGACAGGCTGGGAGGCTTGAAATGACGTGGACCATGACTAATCTTTCTAAGTACTTCATGATTATTGAGGTCACAGCCACTGGGCGGTAGTCATTGAGGCATACTGCATGTGTTTTCTTTGGCTCAGGGATGATAGTAGTCTTCTTGAAGCAGGTAGAAGCCTCAGATTGTAGCAGGGAGAGGCTAAAGATGTCAGTGAATAATCCCGCCGGGTAGTCTGCACACGATCTGAGTGCGCAGCTGGGGACTTGGTCTGGGCCAGTCGCTTTCCTCAGGTTTACTCTCAGGAAGACCAATCTGACATGGGTGTGACAGTGGGAACAGGTGTGTCCTGGGGTCTCAGGGCAGGTGACACTGCACCGCTGGCATTCTGCTTGAAGAAAGCATAAAAAGCATTGAGGGCATCAGGAAGGGATGTGTTTTAGTCCACTGTTTTGTTCTGCTTCATTTTGTAACCCATTATGTTGTGTAGGCCTTGCCACAGGCGACAGGTTTCTGTATGGTTAGTTTGGGCCTCTAATGGTCCAGTACTGCCTCTTGGCATTTCTAATGGCTTTGAGGCCATCATATAGTGGATGAGGGGATAAGGGAAATGAATAGTTTGGCATAGATGGTGTGAGGGTCACAGAGGATGTAGATGACTTTTCAACGCAAATTTAAAATTTTGGTTAAAAATGCAGAGTGAGCATGAGTTAGAAATCTTTACGTAACAAATAGACCTGCCAATGAGAATAGTGGAACCAGAACCAGTAGTGATTTCAAAAAGAAAGTCAATGGGCACCTAAAGGTAATAAACCTGCAGGGCTATGGAGACCCAGCAGAATGTTTGCGAAGCATTTAGAGTGTCTGTACCCCTGAACCAAGAGACCCAGGTTTAATTCCCATCTGCTCCAGAAGTGTGTAATAACATCGCTGAACAGGTTGATTAGAAATTATGGAGACGCAGCAGAGATCAGTGACTGATTAGACCACTCTGCATAGAGCTAGCATATGACCTAATGAGCCAAAGAGCCTCCATCTGTAACATTAGTGACTACATTTTTTGTCCCTCACATACTGGTAAGTCTGGATGCTCATGCCAGTGTCCCTTAGCAATCTCCAACATGTAGCATCTGAAAAGGCAATGTCTTATGGCTAATGATATCCAACACCATCTCTTTTGAAGTGAGCACTGTCTCTGTTTTGACAGCCAGTTTGAATGAGCAAAAGCTTTCCTCCAGTTCTGGCTGAAATTATTGTCTCCAACACCCAGCACAAACTATTTCTTAACCTCCCATTCCATGCCATCTCTCTGAAACTGAACTAGACTGCTTGTGAACCTCAGCAAACTACTTGACCCTAGGACAGTTTCCAACTCAATCATCACAAACTCCTTCCTAATATCTCAAATCCTCATTCCTCCCAGCTCAGTACCTTCATTGAAATCTTCATCTATGTTTTTATTAGCTCCAGATTTGACCATTCTAATAATCTCCTGGCCAGTCTCCACATTGCTCCTGTTTTGGTCTTAGGCTCACCTAAAACATTGCAGCCCAAATTTGAATTTATTACCACTGTTCACCCATTGTCCCTGTATTGACTGAACTACATTTGGTTCAAACATGGACAAAAGAGATGAACTCAAGAGGTGAGGTGAGACATCAAGAGAACATTTGACACATTTAGCATTAAGGAATGCTAACAAAACTAGAGTCAGTAAGAATCATTAGGAAATCTCTCTGCAATCTATTCCCAGCACAAAGAAAGATGGTCGTGGTTGCTGGGGGTCAGCCATCTAGTTCCAGGACATCTCTGCAGGGGTTCCTCAGGGTAGTGTCCTTGGCCCAAACATCTTCAGCTGCTTCATCAATGACCTTCCCTCCATCATAAGGTCAGAAGTGGAGGTGTTTGCTGATGATTGCACAATGTTCAACATCATTTGCAACTCCTCAGATCCTGAAGCAGTCTATGAAAAAATGCAGCAAGACCCAGATATTGAGGCTAGGACTGACGAGTGGCAAGGTAACATTTGCACCACACAGCATTTGTGCCAGGCAATGACCAAGAGACAATCTAACTAGGGCCCCTTGATATTCAATCAAATTACCATCACTGAATCCCTATCAACATATTGGTGATTACTCTAAACCATAAATTGCACTTGATTAGTCAGAGCAGGTCAGAGGAAAGGAATACTGAAATAAGCAACTAACCTCCTGACTCTGCAGAGCCTGTACACCATCAACAAAGCTTAAGTCAGAAATGTTATGCAATACACCTCACTTGCCTAAATGGGTGCAGCCCCAACAACACCCAAGAAGCTTAACACCATTCAGGACAAATCAGCTTGCTTGATTAGCACCACATCCTCAAATATTCACTCCCTCCGCCACTGACTCTCAGTAGCAGCAGTGTGTACCATTTACGAGATGCACTACAGAAATTCACCAAGGCTCTTTAGACATCACTTTCAAACTTGTGGCCATTACAGTCTAGAAGGACAAGGGCAGCTGAAAGTTGCCCTTCAAGCCACTCAACATCTGTTCTGGAGAAGGCTCACTGGACCTGAAATGTTAACTCTGATTTCTGCCCTCAGAGGATGTGATGGCCGAGTGGTATTATTGCTGGACTATTAATCCAGAGCCCCAGATCATGTTCTGGGGACCTGGGTTTGAATGCTGCCGTGGCAGATGGTGTAATTTGAATTCAATAAATATCTGGAATTAAGAGTCTAATGATGATCTTGAATCTATTGTCAGCTGTTGGAAAAACCCATCTGGTCCACTAATGTCCTTTAGGGAAGGAAACTGGTATGGCCTACATGTGACTCCAGACCCTGGAATTCAAATTCCACCATCTAACTTGGTAGGATTAAACCTGGGTCCTCAGAATATTACCTGTGTCTCTGGATTAACAGTCCAGCAATAATAGTACTGGGCTGTTGTCTCCTTATTAAGTCCTAATTACACCATCCAGGTACCATTTTGCTGGATTGATTGATATTCAAGACAAAAGCAATTCACAGCAGGTTTTATCATTAACAGAAAGTAACTTCAATTATTGTATACAATAAAATTTAACAAATCGCAGAAAAATGTATTTCTAAGTTACTCTATGCAATTTAAATTATACCTTTACAAAAGCCCCAAATACACACACACACTTATTCATGAAACAAGCAAAAGACAGATGATTTAATGATAATTTTATGAGTGTAAAAAGAACATGGACAGGGTAAACAAAATTACAAGATCTAAATCCAGATTTCAAGAGTGGGTTAAATTGTCTAACACTTCCCCTTGATCTTTAGCACTGATGACATGCTGCTGTCTATAAGTGATGATCCTTCCTCCATTAGACAGTTAATTAAGCAGACTTGGCCCTTGCCTGTTAGAATTCTTTCTTTTAATTTTCCTTAGTTTTTCTAGATGTCTCAGCTTGCTGTTGCACTCACAGCTTTGTAACAAACTGTAGTCCAACAAACCGGAGTGCTATCGTCAGGCTGAATCAAAGATTTTCAGTGCCACTCAGTCTCAAATGATCTCTCTCATTGTTTGGAAATGCACGTTGTTTGACACTGCCAAAAGTATGTCCCATTAAATACTTAAACTTATTTTCTCCTACAGTCCAGACAATTTCTGCATTGCTTTGTCTCCAGAGGGAATACAGTTTGATTGCTGCTTTTCCTGTGAAACTGCTGCAATCTGTCTGCTACTTCACCCCACAATCCATCCAATTTGTGAGTTGCTTTGCTGCATTCAATACAGTTTGTTTGCTACTTTTCCCCACGGTTGGTACAATTTGTTGGTTCATTTTGCCCACAGTCACTGGAACTTGCATGCTGTTTTCTCCTCACATTGGTTGTCAGTGTAATTTTTCACACATTCAGGTTTGTCCATCAAATGTTGTCCATGTTTTGACATTATTGGAATGTTTGTGTCACCAATCATATACACTTGCTTGGATTAAAATGCATCAGCATCGTTATAAATATAATGGAGAATATTGGAAGGGACTATCTGGTCTGTGGCTTTTCCTTGTGCCCATGGAAGTTTGTGTGTGCTTTCCCTCACAGTCAGTGCAGTTTTGTGTGGCTGAATTGCAGTTCAGTTCGACTGAAACCTGTCATCCGAGGAGAAGTGTCTAGTTTGTGAAGCTCCCAAGGCATAGAAATCTGCAAGTTATTGGACCTGAGAAAGTCCAGGCTGTTGGATTTGTGAAGTGTTTGTGTTAACAGATTTAGAAAGTCATCATTAAATTGCCTCCAGAAGTAAATAACCTGAACAGAACCAGTTAAGTAGAAGCCTAAAGGATTAAGGTAAGGGGAGTGAGTTTCTAGATCTTAGTTCCCGTAACATTTAGTGTTAGGGCATTGGTTGAAAATTTGTTTCGAAGCTTGAATTTACAGCATTCTAACTGTAGTACGTGTATAAGCTTAACATATTTATAACATGCGAGATAACACGGTGTGGGGCTGGATGAACACAGCAGGCCAAGCAGCATCATAGGAGCAGGAAAGCTTGACGTTTCGGGCCTAGACCCTTCATCAGAAATGGGGGAGGGGAAGAGGGTTCTGAAATAAATAGGGAGAGAGGGGGAGGCGGATAGAAGATGGATAGAGGAGAGGATAGATGGAGAGGAGGCAGACAAGTCGAAGAGGCGGGGATGGAGCCAGTAAAGGTAAGTGTAGGTGGGGGGGTAGGGAGACCTGCCTACCTATCTCCTCCCTAACACCCCACCTACACTCACCTTTACTGGCTCCATCCCC
>JAHRHZ010000061.1:13736498-13766841 GCA_024137785.1 Ginglymostoma cirratum | reverse complement strand
GATGCTGCTTGACCTGCTGTGTTCATCCAGCCCCATGCTTGTTATCTCAAAATATGACATATCAAGCCAGGCTTCAGTCTGGGATCTCACTTGTCTAGTAATAACATTCTAACAATGGAGGCATAGAAAGAACTGCCGATGCTGGAGTTAGAGAGAACACAGTGTGGAGCCGAAGGAACACAGCAGGCCAGGCAGCATCAGACGAGCAGGAAAGCTGACATTTCGGGTTGGGCCCCGGATTTTTGAATTCATTGGATTTAAGGGAATTTGGTTCCTTGTAAATCAGCTATGAGGTAGTTCGGGGTGTAAAGGAGTTGTGTTTTGGTGGAGTTTATGGCACAAAATGTGAAGATGGCTTTGAATGTTGCCAAGAGTTTTCCGAAAGCGGTAGTTATAACAATTTTAAATTTTCAACAAAAGCTAAATTAAGCAGGTTTAACAGATAAATTGAAGTTAGACATTAAAACAGAATCTTTAAGGTGGTTCAAGTGACTAGACAGCATTTAGAATTAGAAGGAATGATATCCAAATTGGGATGTCGCAGTTGGAATCTGCTAAAGTGAAGTCAGAAATGAAAATACATGAATTAGAAAATAAAGAGGAAAAACAAGAACAAATTTGAAGTAAAAAGAAAGGAGAAAACAAAGCAGGGAATAATGGGAAGAAAAATGTAGTGTTACAAAGCAGAGGTTGACATCCACCCTGCCCCTAGCAAACTAAAACCGAAACATCCAAAGAGGAATGCCTTGCCCTATAATCTGTAAGAGGAGTGTGAAAAGTGGTGTAAGCTGCCTTTCAGTAACTTCTAATGGTAAAATAAAATAAATCTTTGCCACTCACTTTATACTCAACAAGTAATAATTTATTTATCTAACTCTAATAGTGAACAAATTAAACCATTAACAAACCGAATAAACCCCTTCTAACAACTAACTATTCCTGAATAAAACAAGGTTCTAATAGTATGCTGTTCCAATAAATACAAGTCCCACCTTTATTAAAAAACAATAGAATTTAGTCCCTCAAAATGACAACCAGGTTATGTATCTTCCGGAATGCTCTGTGCCTTCTCTGTCATTTCCTCTATCAGGAATATTCACTAGTTGTGCTGTGGGTGCCATTGTCATTTAGATGGTACTTTGTCTAATACACATAGCCAGCAATTCTCTCTTGAGCTAAGGACTGTTAACGCTTTTGGAGTTAATATTAATTGGATGTACACGTGGAGATTACAAATCAGACTTTATCCAAATGCCTCCTTCTTTTACACCTTTAATGACACATCAATTTCTTACAATAGGATTAGTCTATGTTGTCAAAACCATTAGATTTAAATTTGTTAGGTTTTTTTGTATCTAAATGCCTCATTCAAATTGATTGACAAAATTCAAAACTTGTTCTCGTGGTAAAACCTGCTGCTTGGCCTGCTAACTATACAGCTCTTTGATACAAATGTTTCAATTTGGGTGCTCTCTGAATACTTGCAAACTTTCCAGCTGCTGCTTGCAGATATCCTTTTTAAATCCCTAAGTATAGAAAAACATATAATCTTTTAAAGGGACCATGCAATGCCTTTCCCCATAGCATTTTTCAAACAGCAAATTCTAACTTCTTACTTCCCAGTCCATAAGTACTCTAGTCAACTTTACAACAGTTGTGGAAAACAGAATTTGAAAAATTTGAACTCCAAGGAAATAGAGAAATTAAAGAAAACAAGTTGGCTGTGAAACAGCTCAGAGTAATAGGAAATAGAATGTTTGTGATGTATTAGTTTTAGACAACAGACAGGACATTAAAATGAAAAAGTAGAGGATCTAGAACCATAATGTTACATATATAAATTAGTATGTTAAATTGTAATAAGATTGAACATGTCAAAGACGATTGCTGGAAACTAAATGGGAGATTTGTTTTCCAGAAGGATCGTTGAAGAAAAAAGAAAATATTAATTGGATGTACTCATGGAGATTACATATCAGTCTTATTATATAGAGTTGGATTAAAGATTGACTTGGCAAATGGAGAAGTTATAGTTGAATTAATGAAACAAGTTCCATTGGAATGATTTGACTTTATTTAAGTAAATGATCTGGATGGGCCAAAAACATTGGCTTCACCAAGGGTGGCAAAACAGCTAGTGGAGGTAAGAAAATAACCCATCCTGGATTGTTTCCCAATTGTGTGATCTCAGGCCGATTAAAATCAGATAGGGAGAAAAGGAATCTACAATACAGGGAGATGATTTAAAATTTAGGTATCAGATACAATTCTTGAAAACTCAACTGAAAAGGATAAAGGCAAAAAAATGAGGCTGAGATATTTAGTCTATCTTCTTCATTCGAAATTCAAGGAACAGATTTGGAATTGAAAAGGTTATACAAAATGACCTACTCAGAAATTGAATCCAAAATAATATCTAAGTGTTATTATTTCAAAAATAAATTTTTCATGAGGAAAAGGAAGACTACCTCAAATACCAGCTACTGAGAAATGAGCAGTATTTCATCAAGTGATAGTTCCATTTGAGTAGGGCAGGTCTCTGACATATTAGGAAAACACAAGCTAAAATATAAAAACATTCTTATTGGCTTTGATTACATAAAGATGTAGCCATATTTAGCCAGACTTGTCATACATACAAGATAGTTGAGAAATAACAACCCTCGATTGCAACTACACCTTTATTTCCAACGACAACTTCAGAAGAATTATTCAGCAGGTTCTAAACAGATTGTCCAGGACCTCTATCCAAAATCCGATAAGGAACCAATATCTTTTAACAATTATGGATGTTTCCAACAGTGATCCTGAAACAGTGCCTTTAGAGAAAATGACTGAAAAATTGCTGGTGGAAAAGCTACATGAATTTGTTAAAATGTATGGATTTCCCAAAGAGTGCAATCCAATTAAGGCTCAAATTTTGTGTTGCAAATACTCAAAGAAAATACTAATTCAGGAATAGATAATTTTGATCATTTACTTATCACTCACAATGTCAAGGGACTCTGGAAACATGGTATCGACCTCTGAAGATTGTAGTTAGAGCTTATTGCTAAGAATGTCCTAATGATTGGGATAAGGAAATCCAATTGTTACTATCTGTCATTAGGGATGCTCCTAATGAGTCCACATGATTTAGCCCTTTAGAACTAACATATGGACAAGAGATGAGAGGAACATTTTCATTGATTAAGGAGAAATTGATAAACCAAACATAGAAAGTTCTTCCAATGTACATTTTGACTTTTAGAGAGAATCTAACCAATGCCTCTAGGTTGGCAAAAAGGCATCTGCAGAGTGTTCAATAAACAATGAAAACTAAGCAAAGAGGAAGGTGAAAGTTATTTTAAAAAGGGTGACAAGGTGTTAATGTTGCTTCCTAACTTTTAGACCTGTTGAAACAAAGTTCACAGGAGCTTACTAATAAAAAAGAAACTCAAATATGTAAATTATGCAGTAAGTACTGTGCACAAGAGCAAGAATCAACAAGTTTAAATTTAAACATTTTAAAGTTATTTTGACTGGGGTGAAAATCAGGAGAAAAGTATACCTATGGTAATAAAAGAAATAGGAAATAAATTGAAATAGAGCAATTGTAGAATGAATCAGAAATTGAAAAATCAAAGGTTGAGCCTTCAACAATCCGATTAGAAAACATGGAAATGGCTAAAAGGCTTGGTGGCATCATGTTTTGTCAGAAAGATGTTGGGGTGACTTATAAAAGTTATTACGGAGTTTTAAATAAATTTCGGGAAACTCTTCTGGAAACCCGGCTTTCAATGTTCATGATATTATTGTGACAGGTGCATTACCTTTGAAACAACACCATTACAGACTCAAACCAGAGGGATCAACTCAAGGCAGGGAATGGATTAAGTTCATGATGGACAATGACATTAATGAACTGAGTCATAATAACTGGTGCTCACTTATCTTGATGGTGCCAAAACTGATGGGTCACAAAGAGTCCATATTATTCATTGCAAAATCAACATGGTAACAATAGTGGACTCATATCCTATACCAAGATTAGAGGATTCAATTGAACAAGTTGGATATACATGATTTTTCACAAGAAGTCACAAGAACATTAGATTGTTTTTATCCAAAATTGTGAAGAACATTTACATTATTTGACTGAACCGTTTGATTGGCTATATTAAAAAGAGGTCATAAATCTGGTTAATAGTCGATTTGCCAAAGCAAATGTGACTTAATTGGCCACACTATACAACAGGGCCAAGTAGTGTCTGGAGAAGTAAAAGGTAGGGCTATTTTAGATTCCCCAGTGCACAGAATAAAATATGAAATTTTGCATTTCATGGCATGGATGGATTTTATTACAAGTTTGTTCTGAAATTCAGCGATTTCTTTAAGAAAGGCAGGTTTTTAAATGCATGCCAAAGTGTCAATGTGTCTTTCAGAACTCAAATGCTGCACTGACAACCGCATTGGTCTTAGCCACGCCTAGTTATGAGAAGTAATTCGAACTGGCTGTTTATGACAGCAATGTCAGTGTGGGATCTATTTTACTTCAAGATGACGAGGTGGGGAACAAACAGCCTTTCAATAGTTTTCCATAGAAACCGGCCACATGTCATCAAAATTAGTAGAAAAGGAGACATTGAGCTTGTGATGGCTGTACACGATTTTGAGATTTACATCACCAACAATGTGGAATTTTCTGTTATATATACAGACCATAATCCTTTGATTATCTTAGAAAAAAATGGGGAAAGAACTTACAATTATTTTGGTGGAGCTTAATTCTCGAACCGTGTAATTGGAAATCATTCATGTGCCCAGAAAATAAAATGTTCTAGCAGCAGTTTGTCAAGAACATATTTTAAGGACATTATGTAAAATAGTGCCTTTGATCTTAAATAATACTCAATTTCTGTGTAACTAATGTATGTTTAATGTCTAATTGTTACCACTGTTAACGTGACATACATAGGAATAGTATTAATATAATTTTTGATAGGAAATGAAAATGCCTGTTAAAGATAAATTTCACTCTTCTTGGGGGAGATGAGACTTAATGTATGTATTTCATTTATGTTTTAAAATAATTTACTTTAGAGTTAGTATGTTTGACTAGTGGCATATGGGTTTGGTCTGTGTTTGTGTAGGAGTTTAATGATCAACTTGTAAGTATGATCGAAGCCATGGTGATTTCTTTTTTTAAAAAAAGCAGGTTAAGAAGGATAGTTCTTTGAGGCTAATGGGAATTTACTTACATTGTCAGCATTTTTATGAGTTAACAAAATAAACAGTGCAATGCATTTGGCTTCAGTTAAAAGGCTTGTTTTTCTTTTACTTTAGGGGAAACACCCATAGCTTAGAAAAAACATTTTAGTTTCAGATTGGCAAAATCCAACAGTCTTGGCTGAAGCTGAATTTATAAAACATTTTCTCCTAAAGAAAGCAGATAATTTAGAACTGTTAACAAATAGGGGAATGGATCTGGGTGGGATACTCTTTGAAGGGGTGGTGTGGACTTGTTGGGCCGAATGGCCTGTTTCCATACTGTAGGGATTCGATGATCTATAAACATTCTATGATCTATAAGGAGTTTATTTTTAAAGTTCCAGAGGAGAATTATTTTAACTAAAATCTTGAAGGCATTATTTGAAGCTGAGAGAGTCTAAGCTCAGTTGTATGAAGACTCAAGGCTACTAAATCCCCAAGATGGGGGAATTGAAGCCACAGTTGAGCCCCATAAATATGACAGAGAAAGGAATTCTCACTGGTGTTATGATTAATGGGATTGTCTTTTACAATGTGTTTTGAAATTTTTAAACTTGTGCTGTTTGTAAATGGTTATGTTTATTCTATTTTGCCTTAGTTTCTTTTGTATCATAAACTTCTGTTTTATTGTTGAAACCAAATCTGCAGCATGGTGTGCTTGTGGTTCTCTGAACGACTACCTCATTAAAACCTATGCTCAGTTCACACTAAACAACTGCACCTCCCAGTCGCGAACCATTTCAGCTCTCCCTCCCATTCCTCAGACGACATGTCCATCCTGGGCCTCCTGCAGTGCCGCAACAATGCTACCTGAAGGTTGCAGGAACAGCAACTCGTATTCCGCTTGGGAACCCTGCAGCCCAATGGTATCAATGTGGACTTCATAAGCTTCAAAATCTCCTCTCCCCCTACCACATCCCAAAACCAGCCCAGCTCGTCCCCGCCTCCCTAACCTGTCCTTCCTCCCACCTAGCCCCTCCTCCCACCTCAAGCCCCACCCCCATCTCCTACCTACTAACCTCATCCCACCCCCTTGACCTGTCCGTCCTCCCTACCTCCCCACCTACACTAACCTTTACTGGCTCCATCCCCGCCTCTTTGACCTGTCTGTCTCCTCTCCATCTATCCTCTCCTCTATCCATCTTCTATCCTCCTCCCCTTCTCTCCCTATTTATTTCAGAACCACCTTCCCCTCCCCCATTTCTGAAGAAGGGTCTAGGCCCAAAACATCAGCCTTCCTGCTCCTCTGATGCTGCTTGGCCTGCTGTGTTCATCCAGCTCTACACCTTATTATCTCAGATTTTCCAGCATCTGCAGTTCCTACTATCTCTGAAACAAAAAAAAATCAGCCAGATTTTAGCCTGGGATCTTCTCCATAACAAAAACCATACTAGTTTTTAAACAACCATTCACTTGAATGTAAGGGAATCAGTATCAATTAAATAAAATCCTCTCCAGTTAAGCCTATAAAAACAAGTTCAGGTGGAAGCAGAGACTTAATATGTGCTAAGAACTCACTTGATTTGATCTAGCCAAAGCAGTGGGAGTTCACCAGTAGTGTTAGTTCCTAAACCAGATGGGTTGGCAAGATTCTGTGTAGTTTACTGTAAAGTTAACATGGTATACACCTAATTCCTTGGTTCGGAGATTATATTGATAGGCTTAGCAGTCCGTCATTTCTTTCCAAGTTTGGAAAGTACCATTAACATCAAAAGCTATAGAGATGCCATCCTTTGTTACACTGACTGGGCTATATGAATGCTAAATGATGCTATTTAGATTTTAAAAATGTCCCAGCTACATTCCAAAGATTGATGTATCAAGTTGTAGCTAATGTGCCTAATTATGGAGCTTGTTTAGAAGTTGTTGAAATAATAGCAATACCTGTGAATGTAAAGAAGCTGATGACTTGTTAAGTAACTACAGTTAATTAGTTTAGTAATATGCTTCACCAAGAGCAAATTGCAAAAACGAGAATGACTTACCCAAGACATATTAAAGGCATGGGCAAGAGTTACTAAAAACAATGAATGTGAAGATTATGATAGAATTCCCCATTCCCAAAATTAAATGAGTGACATTCCTGGGAATGTGTGGATTTTGTGAGAAATTTGTGGCTAATTTCCAAACAATGTCTGTACCTTTAACATAGCTGTTATGAAAACATGCAAAGCTGGCATAGTGAGAAGAGTGCCAAACAGCCTTGGAAGCTGAAAGACAATCTTGTTAAATGATCCAGTGTTGTCTAACTTTACAAAACCTTCTTTTGATGGAACTGATGCTAGTCACCTGGGAGTAAGTGCAATTGTACAAGGTGATGTGTTGTGAGTGGAGAGGTCAGCGGGCACTTTAAAGAAAAGCCATAAAATCAGAAAAAGTACTCTACATTGTAAAATGATACTTTGTGATTATTACTGGCTCTTCAACATTTTGAATTCGATGCCTGTTTATGGTTGCAAAGATTAGTCCAAAGATGTGCAGGTTAGGTGGATTGGTCCTGTTAAAATTGCCAGTAGTGCTCAGGGATGTCTAGGTTATGTGCAAGAATCATGGGAAATGCAAGATTACAGGGAATAAGGCTAGAGGTGGATGGGTCTGGGTGGGATGCTCTTCAGCCTGTCAATGCTTCCACAATGTAGGCACTCTATTAATATGTTTGCCAGCTTTTGTAGAGGAATTTAAGATGCAAAATGCAAGATTGTTAAGATGGAGCTTATTAATTCAACAATTTAATACAAAAATTGGTACGTTACTGGAAAACGTAATAGAATATCTAAACCATTGTCAGAAGTGAAATAGTTTAAGAATTTGAGAAGTAAATGACAAGAAATTGTTTAAATGAGTCATGGCCATTGGACCTCAGCAGTCATGATAGTGCTGAAACTGAATGAGTACTGCAATTCTGCATTGATTATAAAGTCAGCACAGTTACAAGAACAGTATACAATTCCACAACATTATGATGCAGTGACAGAATAAGACACATGTGATTTGCTACCAAAACTGACTTGTTAAGTGGATATTATATAGGGTAATTGACTGATAGACCCAGATTTTGTTGCATCGATGGATGTCATCAATGCAAAGTCATGTCAGTTGGAATAAAAATGCATTAGCAACTTTCCAAAGATGACTCAGCAAAGTCATTGAAGGACTAGTAATTGTGTTATTTACACTGAAAACTTGATTCTGTTCAGCCAATCCAAGTGAGATCATTTACATCACTTGAATCAACTGTTTGATTAGCTGTAACAGCTAATTTGGTTATAAATCTAGCTAAATGTGAATTTGCCAGAGCAGAAGTGACTTATTTGGAGCATAATGTGGGACGAGGTCAAAAAGTGAAAGAAAGAGCTGTCTTGGATTTTCCAACGCTTGAGACAAAACACAAAATTCTTAGATATGTTGGCATGAATGGATTGTATCGGACACATGTTCCAAATTTCGGCATTATTGTGGCTCATTTGACAATGTATTAGAGAAATGCAAGAAATTTGGTGGATGAAAGAAAGTAAGAGTGCCTCTGACAATTTGAAAGCTGTTGTGAGAGTTTGAAATTTACATATCTAACAACCCTGAAGTAACTATTATTCTTACAGACCATAAAATTTTGATTATTTTGGAGAGATTCCACAGAAAAAAATAGTCAAACGTGTTTCATCAGTGTTTAATATTGCAACCCCAAAATTTTAAAACCATTCATTCAACTGGCAAAAATCATATAATTGACAAATCATCCAAGGGAAGAAGTGAATGAGGCTAAATAATTAGATCGAAATGGGCCTACATAAAGTATGGTTATTATGAAACTCATCGTGCTGAATATAAAGATATTTTTACCACTCTTAAGGATACTTTTTATTTTATTGCAATGAGAATTGTGCAGTATATGTGATCATGTTTGAAATTTTAACTGCTTTAAAAAGGGAAGCAGATTGAAGAGAGTCAGTTCGTTTAAGGTTTCTTTTAAAACAAAATGTCAGCAAGTCATTTCTGGAACAGTGACCCAAATACAGCATTTTTCATCAGATACAACTGCAGACTGTTGTGGTTTTAATGGAAAGATGTTTATACTTCTGGCTTTATGTCTCGTCATGAAAGAAGATTGTGACCACTAGCTTTGTTTCCAGTTGAGTTTAGGAAACCCCAGAGGTGATTTCAGAATTAGTTCAGTAAGGAGATTTACAGCTTAGTTTGAGGGAAGCCAATTATCCCAGCAGAAGTGTCCAGTTTGTAATAAGAACTCATGCTTAAGGCAAAAGGTTACAATTGTTAGTCAGTCAACAGAAATAGCTAATAATTATGTGCAGATGCATGAAATGAAACTTTTTTTCTGTCACCCTCAATAAAATCAAGAAGCATAAAGGATGGGTGAGTAAAAGGAAGGCAACTAGCCAGGTTAAAGAAAGGACGGCTGGGAATTCCACAAGATCTTCTCACATCAGACATGAAGGTGCTGAGGGTGTATCTGAAAATCAAGAGTGTTAAGTATTTCCATTGTAATAAAGTGGGACTCATTCATTCAGAAAGATAGAAGTTGCAGGGAAAGCCCATGGGACTTATTGGTGTTTGTGAGCGTGAGTCCAAGAAAGGAATTCACAAAGAAAATACCACTGAACAAATTGTAGTTTTGATTACAATGAGGAGAGCAAAAATAAAAACTGCTGTGAGGGCAGGAGAGACAACAGAGGTAGATGAATGTTTGCCTAAAAGAAGGAAAAACTCTTTTTACTGTAAACGATGAAGCTAAACTCATAACTATATTAAGAGACACAGGAGGGACTTCAACTACTTTGCTTCACAGGGACATAATATTCCCTTTGGAGAATTCACTGATAGCCAATGTTAATAAATGGGTTAAGTGAAATGTATAGCCAGGTTCTATTTGCACAAATTATAGTTAGAGTGTGATTTGTTGTCCTGAATGGTGATAGTGAGAGTTGTTACAAAATTACCTGTGGACAGAGTTGGTTTATTCCTAGACAATGACTCAGCCAGAATGAAAGTTATAGCTTTGACTGTCATCACAAATGATGAAAGTGATGTTAAAGCGACAGAACAGTTATAGAACCAAGCTCAATCTTGCATAGTGACCAAAGCTATGGCTCAACAAATCACCAAAGTATTAGCACAAGCAGATGTTCAAGTTGCTGAAATTTTCTTCAAGCATGGGTGTAATTCAAAAGAACTGTTCAGTTGTCTTCACTACTTTTGACTCAGGAAGCATGTCCAAGTTAACACAATCAGCTCACAGTGTCTTTGAGGTTGACAGAGTTCCAGAGTGTTACTATGTCAAAAACATACTTGTGATGAGGAAATGGAGTCACATCTACAGCCCTATGGATAAGGAAAGAACAACTTTTCATTATATAATAGCACTGCCCATATATCATAAGGAGTTATTGTAAGGAACACATGAAATACTCATGGCAGGACATGTAGGAATAGAAAACTGAAGCATCAATAAACAGGGATAACAAGCATGGGGCTGGATGAACACAGCAGGTCAAGCAGCATCATAGGAGCAGGAAAACTTGACGTTTCGGGCCTAGACCCTTCATCAGAAATGGCGGAGGGGAAGAGGGTTCTGAAATAAATAGGGAGAGAGGGGGAGGTGGATAGAAGATGGATAGAGGAGAGGATAGGTGGAGAGGAGGCAGACAAGTCAAAGAGGCGGGGATGGAGCCAGTAAAGGTGAGTGTAGGTGGCGGGGTGGGGAGGAGATAGGTCAGTCCAGGGAGGACGGACAGGTCAAGGGGGCGGGATGATGTTAGTAGATAGGAGATGGGGGTGTGGCTTGAGGTAGGAGGAGGGGATAGGTGAGAGGAAAAACAGGTTAGGGAGGTGGAGATGAGCTGGGCTGGTTTTGGGATGCGGTTGGGGGAGGGGAGATTTTGAAGCTTGTGAAATCCACATTGATGCCATTGGGCTGCAGGGTTCCCAGGCTAAATATGATTTGCTGTTCCTGCAGCCTTCGGGTGCCATCACTGTGGCATTGCAGGAGGCCCAGGATGGACATGTCATCTGAGGAATGGGAGGGGGAGTTGAAATGGTTCGCGACTGGGACGTGCAGTTGTTTGTCGCGAACTGAGCGCAGGTGTTCTGCAAAGCGGTCCCCAGGCCTCGGCTTGGTTTCCCCAATGTAGAGGAAGCCACAACGGGTACAGTGGATGCAGTATACCACATTGGCAGATGTGCAGGTGAATATCTGCCTGATGTGGAAAGTCTTCTTGGGGCCTGGGATTGGGGTGAGGGAGGAGGTGTGGGGGCAGGTGTAGCACTTCCTGCGGTTGCAGGGAAAAGTGCCGGGTGTGGTGGGGCTGGAGGGGAGTGTGGAGCGGACGAGTTTAGTTGTTGAGGGTGAGGACGAGTTCGGCTAAGTGGATGAGGGTGTTGGTGGAGGGGGATTGGTCAGTCCTGCAGGACAGGAAGAAGCGGAGGGCCTTTAGGCCATCAGCATGGGGAATACAGGTGTATAGGGACTGGACGTCCATAGTAAAAATGAGGTGTTGGGGACCGGGGAATTGGAAGTTCTGGAGGAGGTGGAGGGCGTGGGTGGTGTCACGGACGTAGGTAGGGAGTTCCTGGACCAAGGGGGTGAAAATGGAGTCTAGGTAGGTAGAGATTCAATAAACAGGTATTTTACATCATCAAGAATTCATAAGGACACAGTGCAGTTTTGTAAAACATGCCGCGCATATCAAGTAGTAGGAAAACCTCAACACAACCAAACCAGTGCCTTTAATAGCTGTGCCAGTTTTTGAAGGATAATTCAGTTAAGTATTAGTAGATTGTGTAGGGATATTACAAACAAATTTCTGGAGGCTATTCTCTCAAAACAATTACATTTAAGGTAGTTGTGGAACAATTTATTCAGTTTTTACTCATTATGGGCTACCAGTGGGGGAAAAAATAGACCAGAGATCTAAATTTATGTCAGAATATTTCAGGACATAATAAGCAATTTTGGTACAAAAAAAATTGAAGTCCACATCTATCTTCTGCAAATTCAGGGAGTTTTGAAGCAATACTATCAGATTATCAAAACAACAATTAAGACATAAGGTCACTATTATTCATAGGATTTGGACAAATGAATAGATTTTTTTACATATTGCTACCAGCAAACGAATCAACTGGACAAAGTCCATTCAAGTTGATCTATAGTCATGGAATGAGGGGCCCATTAAAATTATTTAAGGAAAGGTCTATAAGGCAAAAGTTGAATCCTCAATGTTGGTGAATGTCCAACATTGTTTCTAGAGAAACTCACAGAACCATGCAAAGTAGCACAGGAGCTTTTAAAACCTTTGTGGGAAAGTGAAAGAATAGGCAGACACATATGCAATAGCTAGAACATTTCATACAGGAGACAAAGTGTTACTCTGCCTTTAGAAGGTGAACCTCTGAAAGTGAGATTCAGTGGTCCATACAAGATAGTTAGGAAGGTTAGTGATTTATCTGTTAGATATTCCAGATCCCAGCAGAAGATTCTGTTGTGCCACATAAATATGTTTAAGTGTTGTCATTGTAGAGAGATGGATCAGAAAGGCTGACTGTGTCAAGTGATAGGGGCAGTAGCAGTTCAGTAACAGTGAAGTTGAAAGAGAAGTAGATTGTTCACAACATGAACTGCCTACAATTCACCTACTCAATACTGAAATACTGAGTAAGTTAGACAAAGTATTTTAGTTCTCAGAGGAAGGACATTGGAAAGTTCCGGAAAGGCTATTTAGAAACACAGAGTCACGGAGCTATAGAGTCATACAGCATGGAAAGAGACCCTTCAGTACAACTAATCCACACTGACAATATTCCCAAACTCAACTAGTCCCACCTGCCTGCATTTGGCCCATATCCCTCCAAACCCTTCCTATTCATGTGCTTATCCAAATGTATTTTAAATGTTGTAACTGTAGCCACATCCACCACTTCCTCAGGCAGGTCATTCCACACACGAACCACTCTCTGTATTAAAAAGTTGGTCCTCATGTCCTTTTTAAAATCTTTCTCCTCTCACCTAAAAAATATGGCCCCTGGTTTTGAACTCCCCCACCTTTAGGAAAAGACCTTTGCTATTCACCTTATCTATGCCCCTTATGATTTTATGAACTTCTATAAGGTCACCTCTCAACCTCTGCTCCAGTGAAAAAACTCCCAGCCAGTCGGCCTATTTTCATAACTCAAACCCTCCATTCCTGGCAACATCCTGGTAAGTCTTTTCTGGATCCTCTCCAATTTAATAGTATCCTTCCTGTGACAAGGTGACCAGAACTGTACACAGTACTCCAGAAGAGGTCTCACCAGTATCCTCTACAACCTCAATATGATGTCCCACTCCACTACTCAAAGGTCTGAGCAATGAAAGCAAGCATGTTAAACACCTTCTTAACCACCCTATCTGTCTGTCACATAAATTTCAAAGAATTATGTACCTGAACCCCTAGGTCTCTCTGTTTACAACTACCCAGGGCTCTACCATTAATTGTTTAATTGTTTTATCAAAACACAGTACCTCAACTTTATCCAAATTAAATTCAAACTGCCTTGAAGGAAATCTGCAGACATATACAAGGATATAATTATGCTAGCCAGCCAGGGTGTGGGTGTAAGGGAATCAGTACCACTAAGACAACAATTAAACTTGGAATAAACAAGCTCAGGTGAAAACAAAAGTTCAATACTTACTAAAAAAGTTCACCTGATTGAACCTAGCCAAAGAAGCTGGAGTTAACTAGTTGGGTTAGTTCCGAAATTGATGATTTGACTAGATTCTGCATAGAATACAGAAAAATGAATACTGTAATGAAAGCAGATTTATACCCAATTCCTCACTTAGAAGATTACATTGATGATGTTATCATCAAGAATTACAGAGATTAACCTTTGTTACATCAAATCGGTTATATCAATGCCAAGTAAGGCCAGTCAAGTTTTCTTAATTTTCCATGCAGACTGTGCAGTTTGTTTGTTTCTCTCCCTGTTAATTGGTGTAGTTTGGGCATTGCTAATGTCCTCAGTCATTGCAATTTATGCATTGCTTTTCTCTACAGTCAGTAGAGTTTGTGCGTTCTTCTTCCCCGCAGTTGGTGCGGTTTGTGAGGTGCTTTCCTAATACATCCCTGTGCTGTTTTTCTCTGTAGTCAATGCTGTTTGTCTGTTGTTTACTTCTCCTGTAGTCAGTGCTGTTCTCTGTCTATTTTCCAGTTTCTGCGCTGCTTTACGGTGTGGCTTGAAAGTTGATTTTCCTCTGTAGTCAGTGAAGTTTATGTTTTGCTTTCCCCTTCTGTCAATGTAGTCTGTGTGGGTCTTTACCATAATCAGTGCAAGCCATGACAAGCTTAACACAGACCCTGTGAGGGAAATACAGAGAAGCTAGGAAACCTCCAGGACCTAGCTGCTTCAGAAATTTTCTCTCTTGCTTTGTCTAATTCCTCTGATTAAAGAGCAGGAAAACTACATTCAGAGAAGCTGAAAGAAATAATTCTAAAACAAAAGGAAAAGGAAGATCTTGGATTCAACCAATCGACAGTTAATCCGTGTATTAAAGACTAATCATAGCTGTGCAGGTAACATTATGGTATCATGAAAGAATCAAAAACCAATTCTACCTCTATAACTCTGTATGTGTGTGTGTGTGTGTGTGTGTGAGCGTGCACGCATGCGCTTTTCCTGCCATTGACTAAGCAAACTAGTTTGATTACAATGAATAGTTATTTTCTTGATAATGGTAGAAAAGTGGTATGTATTTCCTTTAACCTGTAATCAGGCAGTCAGGTAAATTGGGTTTCTTTTGAAATTAAATGAATTTTTCAAATTTTTGAAAATGGTGGGTTCTGTATCAGCAGACTTTCTCGAGGGAATCCTGACAAAGTCTGGGGCTCATGGTGGGTATATTTTGGAACAAGACCAACATAAGACGAAGTGTGGAGTTAGTAAGTGGTAACAGATAAAAAGGACAAATGCCATGTTTTGCATTATAAAAAAATAAGATGGCATTAAAAATTGCAAAATCCTTCTGCTATTTGAAGAATTATCTATAACAGATCTACGAGAGCTGACAAAACTGCATTGGTAAAAGCCAAGAAGGCAAGTGTAATTGGAAGGTAGACAAACAGGAGGCTGGAAGAACACAGCAGGCCAGGCAGCATCTGGAGGAAAGTAGTAGTTAACATTTCAGGTATTACCCTTCTTCAGGACTGGATGTGGGGATAGAGGGAGCTGCAGATAAAGTGGGGGGGGGTCAAGGGTAGCGGAATGGTAGTGATAAGTGGGCACCGGTAGTATGTGCAACCTGGTTGGTTGATGGGTGAGATGAATCCAGTCAGTAGCTGGAAGGGAGGATCAGTAGCTGGAAGGGAGCATCAGTAGATAGAATGGAAGGGAGGAAGCAGGGCTGGAAATGGAGCTGGGGGATGGGTGGGAAGTATATTTGAAACTAGAGAATTCAATGTTGAGTCCTTCAGTCTGTGGGATGCCCAGGCGGAAGATAAGGTGTTGTTCCTCAAATCTGCATTCTATATCACTGTGACACTGGAGGAAGCTGAGGATGGACATGTTGGAGGGAGAGTGGGGTGGAGGTGTTTAAATGGGCGGTGTCCAAGAGGTTAGGCTGGCCCTTATGGGCCAGGTGGAAGTTATTAGCAAAGTCAATGAACTGCTCCAGTTCAGCCTGGGTGCAGGATGCAGCACTGGTGCAGTCATTGGAAAAGGTGGGGAACAATACCGGTGTACGTACTGAAGAGGGACCATTTGACATAACTGACAAAGACGGAGGCATAGCTGGCCCCATGCAAGTGTCCACAGCCACCCCCTGGATTTGGAGAAAATGGGAAGAATAGAAGGAAAAGTTATCGAGGGTAAAGACTAGTTCAGTGAGACAGAGGAGGGTATTGCTAGAGTGTGTCCGGATGGCTCTATTGGAGAGGAAAATACAGAGGGCCGGTAGGCCGTCCTTGTTGGGTATGAACATATATAGGGATTGCACGTCCATATAAAATATGGAGCAGTGGGGGCCAGCGAACTGGAAGTTTCTGAAGAGGTGGAGGGCATGGTTTGTGTTCCAGATGTAGATGGGGAGCGCCTGGACCAAGGGGGAGAGAATGGAGTCACTTCATCTTTACTATGGAAATGCAATCTGAACATGAACGTGCAGAACTAGTTCATATGCACCCAGATAGCCAAGTAGCCTGTTTTACAGTGCCATAAACCATAGAAACTTCCTGTGGTAGTGAAGCATAAATTACAAATTACCTGTTACTTCTGAAGGAATGTCCAGGCTATGTTCTTAATTTTCAAAATATTTGCCTGTAAGCTTCCTTCATTGGAATAAGAACAGAAATTGCTGGAAAAACTCAACTGTTCTGGCAGCTGAGTGGGGAGAAAAATAGAGTTAATGTTTCTGTCCGATATTCCTTCTTCTGCACAGAAGGGGGTTGGAAAATAATGCTTTTTATGCTGTTGGCAAAGGAGAGGTGAAGGTGTCCAGAGCAAAAGACATAGGAAGTGCTGATGCTTGTAAAGGAGAGGTCTAGGTACAAAATAAGTGTTGGTGATAGGTGTGAATAGTCTAAAAAAGGTTGGCTTAGCTGAGAGAAAATGCACACAGGGAAAATACTGAGAAAAGGTGGCGGCCTAATCAAACTGGAGGACAGTGCTCATGCTCTGAAGTTGTCAAACTCAGTAATTGAGTCCAGAAGGCTATAAGGTGCCGAAGCAGAGCATGAGTGTAGATCCTCCACCTTACATTGGGCTTTGTTGCAGCAGGCCTAGAATAGAAATGTTAGCAAAAGAGCAAGATAGCATATTGAAATGGCAAGCAATTGGAAGGTCAGGGTAATTCTTATGGACAGAGTGGAGGAGTTACGCAAAGAAGTTACCCTGTCTGTGTTTGGTCTCACCAATGTAGAGGAGACCACACTGTGAACAAGAAGTGCAGAGACTAGACTGAAAAAAATGCAAGTAAATCACTGCTTCACCGGTAAGGAGTCTTTGGGGTCTTGGGCAGTGAAGAGGGAGGATGTGAACGTGCAAGTGATGCACTTTATGCAATTTTGTCAAAAAGTGTCATTTCAAAATGTGAGGAAGAAATTGGTAAGTTTGAAAGTGAGGACAAAGGGAACTGTGATGTAAGTTGTGTGAATTATATATTATTTAATATAAATTATTGTGGACTTTGAAATTAAACTCATGCCATATGTGTTTTCTATGTACCTGAAGGGGTTCAATAATGAATTTGTAGATATTTTTGTGGCATGGTGATTTATTTTTAAAACACTTTCAGTGAGATATCTTGGGAAGCTAATCAATATTTGTTTACATTGGCAGGTTTCATGAGTAAACAAGGAAAACAGTTGAGCATTAGGCATTCAGTTGAGAAGGTCACAATTTTTTTTGTTTTGTTTAGGGGATACACCCGATTGTTTGAAAGAAAAATCTTTCTTTGGTTTCAGTTTGGCAGCTTTGCAAGACATCTTGTCTGAAATGGGAGGTACCATTAAATGAGACTGTTACCTTAGTGTAAGGAGTTTAGTATAAAAGTTTCAGGCCAGATACGTTTGGTCAAAACTCTGAATGAATTGTATGAAGTTGCGAAAGTCTAAGCTTAGTTGTGAGAGTCTGGGAAGTTATCAGATTCTCAAGCTGGGCATTGAAGCCACAGTTAAACTGAGATTTATAGGTATGAACTGGAAGGGATTTCTCACTGGTGTGAATGCTATAAATGAAGATATTGGGGATTAATGGGATTGCATACTACCATTTGTTTCTAACTCTTTAAGCATGCGTTATATACAAATTAATTTATTATATTTTATCTTCATTTCTTTTGAATGATTAACTTGTGTTTTATCATTAGAACCAAATTTTGTATTGTGTGTATGCTTTTCAAGTGAAGACATGTCATTAAAACTAAAAACAAAACAAAGTACAATCTATCAAGTCAGGTTTCAGTCTGGGATCTGGCTTGTCTGGTAAAAATATCAGCTGGCATAATCAGAGAATGTATTATTATTCTCTGAGGAAGACTAAAGGGTGAAGAACTGAGAAGTGAAGGAAATGGGTCAGAGACATCTGAGGGCCCTGTCAGATATGGTGGGGGAAATTCCTCAGTTGAGGGAAGAGGAAGCCACATTAGAGGCATCTGTGTGAACGGTGGCATCATCCAAACAGACGTGACAGGAGAAACTGGGAATATAGAAGAAAGTGTTAACAGGAAGCAGAACATGAGGAAGTGTAGGCAAGAAATCAACATTGAATTTGAAATTTCTTGTAGACTGAAAATGTGAAGAAAAGATACTGCTCTTAAAAGGAGGAGAATGTACTAGGATATGTTTGCAGTTTGGGAAGCTAACAACGAACATAGAACAAAGCCATTGTTTTTGGCAGAAACACAAGAGATCAGGTACTCCATATGGTATATCATTGGTGTCTGTTAAAACTAAATTACATTTAAGGTGGTTTAGACATAAGGAGAAAGTAAAGCAGCTTGAAATGAAGAAGAAATTTAAAAAGAGGCAATGGACAGTTAGGTGCAAAGGGCAGACAAAGATAAGGAAAGGGCATTGGAATTAAAAAGAAAGGAAACGAGAATGTTAGAATTAGAGCTTCGAGAGAGAGAGAGAAACACAGGAAGAAAAACAATTTAAGCTTATCATGATGCTGTTAAAAGACACATTAGATGTCAGTATAGTCTCTGATGGGGAAAATCCTCATCATAAACTAAAGTTCAGTAAGGAAATATTAAACATTGTAGAAGCCCTACCAAAATTTGAAGAATAGCCTGTAGAGGCATTCATTTAGATTTTAAGATTTTTAAGGGACATTGTATGCAGATAAACGGGCACCATTTCTAACGAATTCAAGAAAGCTCAGCATAACAACCTAGTGACTGCGCAGCTTGCAGTTTAGCGCAGACCATGTGAGAGGAGTGAAGCAAAATGAAGCAAGGAGATGTCCAGAAGTTATCTGCATCAATCATTGTTTTTCCCGTTCCTTTCTCTACAAAGTTGCTCTTGAGATTTGTAATTTATGTAACTTAGACTTAACCTCTTGTAAAATCCCCCATGCACATGCACACATACGCACAAAGGAAAATACAGATAGACACGAATATTGAGCCTCAAGAGCTGAGAAAATAAATTTTGGACCCTCAAAGAAATACTTCTAAAAACCAAAGACAACAAAAAGATCCCACATCCAAACAAACAGCCAGTGAACTGCAGGCTGCTCATCACTACAGATTGTACAATCAACTAACCTTGTTTTATCATTTGGCTTGGTGATACAGAACTGTTATTCTGACTATGGTTTTTCCCTCAACTCAATACTTGTGCTTGCCTGTGTTGCAATAAATAGAGTTAAACTTTGCTTTTATTGAAGAAAACATAATGGAATCTGCTTTTCTCTTGGGTAACAAGCAATCAGAAGCAAATAGGGATTATTGCTAGTTTCATTAAATTCTCATGTTTATGGTGATACCAGGAAAAATGGGACTTGACATTCGGTGTGATACTCCAGTGAGTCGTGACAAAGCTTGGGGGCTTATCTTAGATATTTTGGAACAAGGAAATTGTTAGATTGGTTGTGGAGTTAATATAAGTAATAAAAGATAAAAGGACAAACATCAAGTTTTCCATGAAGAAATAAAAATCATGTTAGAAGTTTCTCAAGCGTTTCTGCAGGAGGAAGAGATGTCTCTGACAAATTCAAATGAGATCACAAAAAATAGTTTGATTGAATTGGTAACTAAATTGGACGTGTAACAGCCTGCCACAGCTAGAAAGGGACTTGTTAGAAATAAAAGAGAGATCATATACTTGACATTGTGAAAGAATGGAGTCAGTTAAGATTGAATTACATTTAAAGCAATTTAAACATGGGGAGAAGGATTAAGCAGCTTAAAATGGAAAAAACAAATATGAAAAGGAGAAGATGGAGATACAATTTCAAAGAGCAAAGAAAGATAAGGAAAGAGCATAGGAATTGAAAAGAAGGGAAAAGAGAATACTGGAGTTGGAGCTTCGATGGAAACAGAGAGAAACAGAAAGAAAAGTCATTTAAACTTACATAGATACAATTAAAAACAGAAGCATCAAATGCTAGTGCAGGCTCTGACAGGGAAAATCTTAGTTATATACTAAAGTCCAGTAAGGAAATGTTTCAATTTGTACAAGTCCAACCAACGTTTGAGGAAAGAATGTGCAGGTATTCTATATGTAATTTAAGACAAGAGTGAGGCAAATTAATTGACTGAAAGAGACGTGGGCACAGCCCATGCAAAACAACTGGACAGTTAAAGCACTTAAAATTTATGTGTCAGTATCAGAGGAGATTTCTATGGATTGTGATGCTGTAAAATATGTGATTTGGGGTCTATGTGAAAGAGTCCCTGAAGGAAACCGGCAGAAGATTTGGTATTTAAGGAAACATCCGGGACAAATCGAGACTGAATTTGAAAGGGTTGAGAAGGTAATTTTTACTGGTGGAAGCAGACATCTGGAGTAAATGAATGAAGGTCCCAGAGAACCACCTTTTGTAATGAGAACCCCTGTTGAAGACCAGAGGGTTCCAACTGCCAGACAGGCAGCTGTAATGGTTGACAATTATGAGCTTATCTGTAAACTAAACCATAACATCACCACAGTGAGGAGACAGGCCATTTGGCCCAACAAGTTCACACCAACCCCCTGAGGACCATCCCACCCAGACCTATCCCCCTACCTTATCCCTGCATCTATTGCATCTAACCTACACATCCCTGAACACTATGGGTGATTTAGCATAGACAATCCACCTAACCTGCACATCTTTGGACTGCATGAGGAAACCAAAGCATACGGAGAAACCCACAAAGACACAGGGAGAATGTGCAAACTCCATACAGGTAGTCACCCAAGGTGGGAATCAAACCCAGGGCCCTGGCACTGTGAGGCAGCAGTGCTAACCACTGAGCCACTGTGCCACCCAATTTTTCCAACACATCCGAAAATCAAAGAATGTCAGAGGATGGAAGAGTGAAAGCAAGGCAAGTAGCCAGGATAAAGAATGGACAATAGAGCTGCTCCAAGATCTCCTCCTTAAATCAGAGGAAGGTGCTGAGGGTGGAGAAGAAGATCAAAGGCCTAATTGTTTCTATGGTAATAAAGTGGGACACGGTCATACAGAATGCTGTAAATTGAAAGAACAGCCAATGGGACTTAATATGGTGTGTAAGAGTGAGTCTGAGAATGGAATTCAAAAGAAAAATATCACGTACCAAATTGTCATTTTAACTACAACCAAGAAACCAGAGGTAAAAACTGCTATGAGTACAGGTGAGGGGAATTAGATTCAGATGTGATGGGGTTTTGTCAAAAGGGGTGACTGCCCTTTTCTTTAAATGATGATGCTAAACTCATAACTTTATCAAGAGACACAAACTCTTTACCTGAAGAAGGACATAGTGTTCCCTCCAGAGAGTGCAGTGTAAGCCAAAGTGCTAATAAACAGGATAAGGGGAGAGTCCTGTTTGCAGTGTATAAAGTTCAACTAGAATGGAACTTGTTAATCAGAACAGTAATAGAAGTTGTCAATGCATTACCTGTGGACAAGGTTGACTTATTCCTGGTCAATAATTTGGATGGATTAAAGGTTATAGCATCATCCACAATCATGGAAAGTCCGAATGAGGTTAAAGAGTCAAAACAGGTGCAAAATCAAGTTTAGAGATAACAAGGTGTAGAGTTGGATGAACACAGAAGGCCAAGCAACATCAGAGGAGCAGGAAAGCTGACGTTTCAGGCCTAGACCCTTCTTCAGAACCTAGACCCTTCTAGGCCCGAAAAGTCAGCTCTCCTGCTCCTCTGATGCTGCTTGGCCTGCTGTGTTCATCCAGCTCTACACCTTGTTATCTCAGATTCTCCGGCATCTGCAGTTCCTACTATCTTTGAATCAAAAACAAGTTTGATGTGTTTTTCCATTATATATGCTGACCAGGGCAATGGCTAAACTGGGCCTATCACCAGCAGTCAAAGTAACACCACAAGCAGATTTTATAAAAGCTGTAACTTCCTTTAAGAGTGAAGATAATTTGCAAGAACATAGAATACTACAATTTAGGAACGGACCCCTCTGCCAACCATGTCTGCACTGACCATGATGCCTTTCTAAATTAAACACTTCTGCCTGCACATGTATACCTCTGCAACCCTCGATTCCCGGCCTGGTCATGTGTCTGTCTAAATGCCTCTTAAACTTTGCTATTGTATCTGCTTCTACCACCTCCCCTGGCAGTGCATTCCAGGCACCTACAACTATCTATGCAAAAAAAAACTTGCCTCGCACATCTCCTTTAAACTTTATCCCCTCTCACCTTAAACCTATGCCCCTTAGTATTAAATATTTCCATCCTGGGAAAAAGACCACCCATCTTATCTATGCCTCTCATAATTTTATATATTTCTATCAGGTCACCCCTTAGCCTCCAACACAAGAAATGATTGGTATGTTTTTGCTGATTTGAGGCTCAGGAAGTAAATCCAGAGATAAGCAAATTAACATAATCAGCCTACTCTGAAGCTGAGGTGAAGGAGTTCAGGAGTGTTAAAGTATTGAGAATGGAGCTTTGATGCGTAAGTGGAGACACCCTCACAGACCTGTGAATGAGGAATGGACGTGTGTTCATCAGATAGTGGTACTGCCCACACATCGTAAGGTGATATTGTGAGTAACACATGAAATTCCTATTAGTTGGACACTTAGAAATACAGAAAACCCAAGCACCATTGATAAACAGGTATTTTATTTGGCCAAGGCTGAATAAGAATGTGGCTCAGTTCTGAAAGACATGTCGTACATATGTAGAGGGAAAATCTCAATAAAACCAGCACCTTTGATACCCAGACCAGATTTTGAAGAACCATTTAGTGGGGTGTTAGATTGTGTAGGACCATTTCCCAAAACAAAAGCAGGACACCAGTATATCCTTACAATTATGGAAATAGCAATCCAATTGCCAGAAGCTATTCCATTGAGTACAATTACAGCTTTTCCAAGGAGGATTGTAATATTAAAATTCAACAATGAACTCTAGAAGGAGATTTTGGTTGAAACAGAGGAGGTGTTAGTCAATTCAGAGGAAAACTCTAATTGTGAAAAAATAAATCACTGTTTGGTTTGAACCAAAGCAATAAAATACTGGAGCTGAAGCCCTTATAAAGTAAGATGCAATAGATAAACCTATCACAAGAAACTGAATAACAAAGGTTCGATCAGTTTGAAGAATACGTTCAGTGTCCTGTTGCAGAGTCATCTATACCATCAGATTTAGATATTGATTGCTATGCTCAGAAGGTAGTAATTTTACCCATCGTGCAGGAGAATAAGGAAATGCAGGCAAACACTGTATAATGAAATGACCATAATATTATCGAGCATCCTTTAACAATCTCCACAGTTGCTAGCTCTTTCAGACTGTGGTTTTGGAAATGGCAATCTTGTTGGTGAGGGAGCCACAAAGGAAATGCAGGCAGCCCTTGTAAAATTAGAAGGATGAGAAATGGTTTTTGAGCCTCCTGGTTTTCCTTTAAATTCCAATGTCAATCTGTCAAACTATAGTCAGCAAGCATCAACATTTCTGAGTGTTTGATGTAGGCTTTGAAGTACAGGAATTCCCTGCTGACTCTGATGAAGAGGAATGGGACATACAGTCAGATAGAACGGCAAATGCATTGGGTTTGAAGTGCAGGAAATAAGCATTCAATTAAAATCATCAAACTTGTAAGTGGAACCTGAAGTGACTGAACTTCAAATTTCTCACACTGATAGCTATATTGATGAGCAGCCCAAAGAGCAGAAAGATTTGATGGATTTCAATAAACTAAAATGGTCAGAATGTTCAGCAGCGGTTGCTTCAAACACAATGGACATACATAGTTCAGAGTAACAATTAGGAAGTGAAACTCTCAAAAATAGATTTTGAATTTAATGTGATCATTCAAAACAATGTGTTTCAGTGAAGAGAAAACAGAAAGATCTGCAGATGTTGGAAATCAGAAACAAAAACAGAAATTGCTGGGAAAAAATTCTCAGCAGATCTGGCAGAATCTGTGGAGAGAAAACAGAGTTAAATTTTTGTCCAATGACGCTTCAGATTTCTTCGGTTCCCAAGAAGTGTTATTGGACTCGAAATGTTATTTCTGCTCTGTCTCTCCACAATGCTACCAGACCTGCTCAGTTTCTCCAGCAATTTCTGTTTTTGTTACAGTATTGCTGTTTATCATAAATACTGATCAACCTCTTGAAGCAACCAGGTTTTGCTTCCAATCTGAGTAAATGGGATGAGTGATGCAACCAAAAGTAGGGTAACAGACCTAAAAACTGGTGAATGGGAATACGTTTTTAGTAGGCGTCTCTGATAATTTTAGTTAATTTAGTTTTAATTTTACTTAATTTTTCTGTTTTAAGTGAAGATGTTGATACATACATTGATTGATTGATTGTTTTATCTTAGATTAACATTATTTTTCTTTGGACAAAGAGATTGAATGCAGAGATCTAACAGAATTTTCTGTTTCTGAGAAATACATTTTGTTGAGCAATTTGCAGAAGAGTTCAACACAGTCAAGGTATTAACTGGAAGAGGTGAAAGCCTTCCTTTACACTGCAGCATATTTTACAATAGCATCTATGTCTAACATTTAAACCACCGCACAAGGGACAGTCACTAAAGAGTTAACTTTTTCAGAAGTTGCCACTTGACCACCTAGGGATTGAAATGTAAGAGCTAAAGGGGAAAGTGCACAAGGTCAAAACATCAGCTGCATTCACAATGTTATAGGAGTGATGATGAAAAAGGACTACAGTGGGTTCATTATTCAGGTTGTAAAAATAGTGAAATAAGTTAAAAATGTAAGGTAAAGACAGCAATAAATCAATTAAGCACTGTCTAGGAGATAAATGGATGTAGGTTCCATGTTTTGCAGTCTATGCATCATATACCTTGCAATGAAATGTAATTTTGAAATGGTATTTTATCTCTTTTAAGGGTGGAGATAGATAAGAGACAGCATCCTTTTTATTTGTGGACTGTCATCTGAAATTGGAAAAAATGGACACTGCTTTTTAAAGAAGAGAATGTACAAGGAGTTGTTTTAACCTGTAAAATCAAGTGAGACTAACTAATGCATACAAGGTAATGGACAGAACTATTTGATTTTATGCCAAGCCTGAGTTGCGTTGAATTATTTGGAGGGTTCATGAGGTTTTATTTTCAGACAGCAAAAGCAATCACAAACAAAACAGATAGAGGGTGATGTTTTCCCTGACAATACATTGCCTGCTCCAATTGAACAGAGGACAGCACGCCGAGATAATGCAGCACACCCTGTCCAACTACACAGGAGGGCCCTCTATACTGCTCGAAGCAGTAGAAAACATTTTCCAGTTGTCTGCATCCCCGTCAATGCTATCTGTGTGTGGCTTTTCTCACACAGTCAGTGAAGTTTTAATTTTATCTTTCTCTGCCAAATAGACCATAAGATATAACAGCCAAACTAGGCCATTCAGACTTTTGAGTCTGCGCTGCCATGAGATCATGGGCTGATCTGACAGTCCTCAACTCTACTTTCCAGCCTTTCCCCTAGAACCCTTGAATCCCTCACTGATTAAAAATTTGTCTAACTCAACTTTGAATATACTTCGTGACCAAGGCTCAACAACCCTCTGTGCTGAAGAATTCACAACCCTCTGAGAGAAGAAGTTTCCTCCTCATCTCTATTTTACCCTTAAAATAAGCTTGCTTAAAACTTGCAGCTACATAACTTTAAATTGCAGAGTTAGCGTTAAAGCCAAATACAAATTCTAATCTGAATTATGTGAGAACAAATAGAAGATTTGGACACTTTCTAAACAAGTAAATGTCCAAGCACTTCTTAAATGTTATCAGGGTTTCTGCCTCACCTTTTCTGGCAGTGAGTGCCGGATACCTCCGACCTTCAGGATGAACAAACTTTTCCGCAAATCCTGTCTAATTCTCCTGCTGTTACCTTATTTGTATGTCCTCTGGTTATTGAATTCCCTACTGAGGGGAAATATTTCTTCCTAGCTACCCTGTCTCCCTCATAATTTTCCACTGCTCAATTAGCCTTCTCTGCTCAAGGAAAACAACCCCAGCCTGTCCAGTCTCTCTTCACAACTGAAATGCTCCAAACCTGGCAACATCCAATGATCTCTTCTGCACCCGAACAAATGCAGCCATATCGTTCCTAAAGTGAGGTGACCAGAACTGCACATCATCCTCCAGTGTGACCTAACTAATATTTTGTACAGCTCCATCACAACCTCCCTGCTCTTGTATCCGATCCTTTGACTGATAAAACAAGTGTCCGATTGCCTTCTTACCCAGCTTATCTGCCGCTCCTGCTGATTCAAGGATCTATGACATGCACACCAAGGTCCCTCTGATTCTATGTATGTTCTCAGATCCTACCGTTCATCTTGTGTTCCAATGCTTTGTCAGTCCTCCCAAATTGCATTTGCCACTATTCAGCCCATCTGACCAGCCTGCCTATGTTGTCCTGTTGACTAATGCTTTCCTCCTTCTTATTTACTACACCGCCAAATTTCATGCCATCATGAATATCAGACAACAGTCAGTGTGAGAAATTTGAATCTCATTTGCTTCATGTCTTAGCTCCGAATTTGATGATTGTGATTGACTTAATTTCTGCACCTCAAATTCAATTCATTTCCTGCTTCCTCTATCTGAATGCAGGCCCTACTCTTCCCCATCAGAGTTGCTAGAGAATTTTCTCTCTTCAAAGTCTACAGCAAACATTTTGGGAAATATTGATACTGCCTGAATATAGTTTGAAAGATCTGTATTGGGTTCTAAAGGATAAATTGAGGCAGGAGGCTCATCAACCATGTTACATTCTTTTAGAGTAACAAAGTCTGTCTGTATATCCTTAGTCTCCCCTTCACTAGGCAACACTGTCATCTCTGAAGCACAGAATGAAAGATCTGGACATGATGTTACCGTGGAGACTGTTAAGGACTGTTAAATGATATTAGCTTAATTTAATTGCATAGAACGGACCTTAATTTCCTTGTTCTCCATCACATTGGACAAAATTACTACTTCCTGAGCAGAATAATCAAGATTTAAACCTGTTGGGATGGATCAGACATTGTAATCAGACACTGAATAGTTGTTTCATATTCTTTAAACTGAACAAATGTCTGTTGTCCATTTTTATTATGACAGGGGAATAGAATAGAATAGAATAGAATAGAATGGCACAAGAAGAAAAATACAGTGAAAAGCTTTATAAATCACCACACCATGGTGCCTGTATTAATGACAAAAGACATAGATGAGACGAAAAAAGTGAAAATTAAGACAGAGTTCATCTCAGATCAATTTCGGTTCAGGGCAAGTCAGTTAAAACAACCAACAGTGGAATACCCAAAAGCTGCCACTGAAGATCTCCACTTTATGAATTCCACATTCCTGGATTAGAGCTTTAGATCCAGTACATTCATCTCGGCTTTCAATTAAAGCAGTGATTCCTTTATCACGATTAAACAGTTCTTCAAAAATTGCTTTGGGTATCAAATGTGTGAGTCTAATTATATGTTGAGGTTACCCTGATATCTATAACATGTTTCACTGAATTGCACTAGATCCTTGTGAATTCTAGGCCAGGTAAAGTTGACACTTGAATAGTCCACATTCGTATATATCCTACCTGTGGAACTTTATGGGCTACTCGCAGAATGTTAGGGAAATATTACGAATTTTAGGAAGTACTGCTATTTGATGACAAACTGGTCATTCCTCATCTGTAAGATTGTGAAGATGCAGCTATTCCCTCATTAGAACTACGTTGTTAATGAAGACTAAATAAAGGGTGACCTGGTGACAGGATACCAGCCTTTGCAGAGTTATTTCACTGTGAATTGGCATTCTAGAGTAAGCAGTATTTGATCATTCACAGTCAGTGAATGTTTGCAGGCCTAAAGTGAATGGTGTAGCTTCTCATCAGCCAATTCCTGTTGCTCCGCTGCCACCTGTATTACTTCCAGTTCATTCATGCTGTGTGCTTCCCTACTAAAACTAAATTCTCAAGTGTACATCTACCTGTGCAGTCACCACAATCTGTGCAGTGTGCCCTTGTGTATTGAGAAGTGAAAGGCTCAAGATCCTACAGGCCTGTATCTGGCAGCTCCTCGGGGACCCATGGAAAGGAAAACATAGAGTAATTTTTATATTGATATCAACAGCACGCTCTGTAACTAGTGACTTTCCAAAACATGCTACATCTGATAACAGTGTGCTTTAAGATGCTTGTGACTGTGAGGATATGTAAACTGGAGGGGTTGAAGCAGCAGAAATGATGGGAGTCAGCCTGGCTGCAGGAAGCTGTCCTTTGCTCCCTTTCCAACTGGCTCCAATGATTCCCCAATAACTACCTGCAAGGCATTACTTTACAGTGGCTTAGGGCTTCAGATTGATGGGATTGCACATCAGCTGTTCCTCTTTCTGTCTGTCTCTCGCTCACTCTCTCTTGCTGACTCTCCTGTGATAATGTTTTTCTTTGCAAATAAATACAGATTTATAGAAGTGCCATAACTTTAAAGAGCCCCTCACATTGCTTCACATAAGACTATGGTGATTCTCAAAACATGAACCACTGGTGGAAACTACAAGTCCACGTTTTCAAGTGAACCAGTCATTTGAAGGAAATTATTTAATTACTGATGTTCTCTTGTTGTTCTTGGAGAGGTTCACATTCCATCTGGTTATTTGTTTTCCCTCTGCTTCCAATCAGCAGCATACATTCTCCCTCGAGACCATTTGAACTACGCTTTTATAAAAAAAGTCATTATGGAGTTGGTTATTATTTGATGTCTATTTGACCTGAGACTGCCACACGTGTTTAAATTTGACTGCCAATTCTAATGAAACAATGGTGTCTAAGAAAAAGCATACGTAATTTGGAGAGATTAAAACAGGATTATTGCAGGGATAGTCGGTTTCATTTCAGGGTTCCTTGGACAGACGGAACTTGTGCATATATAACAACATTTTATGCTGAGGTATATATTGCTGAGAAATTCATCTGTGGGCTTAAAGCTATCTTAACAAGCAAAAAGCTGATAGTAACTCAAGGATTTTTCTTAATTCAACAGAACTAGTCTCTGTAGCCTGCATTTAGTTATAAATAAGCTAAATTGCGTATTTAGTCTGATTGGCATTCTTGTAATGGTTCCATCTACTGAAGGACAAAAATGTGTTTGGCTCAGGGCACTAAAAGTCTAGCGTTAAACATGCCATCACACAAACCTGGAAAATATGCCTTCTAGAATTTGTTATGTGCGACTGACTCAAAGGAATGCAGGTAGGATTTTGTAAAGTTCTCGTAGTTACTTTGGAAACTGGAAGACATGATGCATGATCATGGGTTGCCTGGTGATTGTCTGTTCCCAAATGATTCTTGGGCATAAAAGTCAAAAAGCAGCAGGTTCAGTTGCAAGTGTGTGTTGCAGCTGTGCTATGGCACTGCAGTTCAAGCAACTGCGCTGATTTGCACTTAAGTTAGCACAATTCTCAGCATGTCAAGCCTGTTTTCATCATTTATGCCAAGGATCTCTTCCATGTAAGACATGGCCTCTTCACCTGTTCCGTCGCCCCTTCCCAGGAAGACTGGCTACTTCTGAGAATGCTTACATGGAATCCTAATTCGAGACGGTGGCAATTTGTTCTTCAATCATATGGATTGCTTGCTTTCACTACGGTAATAATATCCAACTCGTCCCCTACCGCAGCTCACTGGCTATTGCACCACTTAGCCATGTTTTTATTACCTCCAGACTCAAGTATCCCAATGGTCTTCTAACTGTCCTTCACTTTACTACACAATTCAAAACCTATTGACCATGCCCTAACCCATTCCAAGTCTCACACAGCTATTGTATCTGAGATAAAAGGTACTGCAGATGCTGGAGAATCCGAGATAACAAGCATGGGGCTGGATGAACACAGCAGGTCAAGCAGCATCACAGGAGCAGGAAAACTTGACGTTTCGGGCCTAAACCCTTCATCAGAAATCAT
>JAHRHZ010000061.1:13691984-13736098 GCA_024137785.1 Ginglymostoma cirratum | reverse complement strand
CTTCATCAGAAATCATTTCTGATGAAGGGTTTAGGCCCGAAACGTCAAGTTTTCCTGCTCCTGTGATGCTGCTTGACCTGCTGTGTTCATCCAGCCCCATGCTTGTTATCTCAGCTATTGTATCTGCCTGCTGACCTACATCAATTCTCAGTTCACAATCGCCTGACATGGAAACATAAAAACATAGAAAATAGGACTGGGAGTGGGTCATTAGTCCTTTGAGCCTGCTCTGCCATTTATTCTGATCATGGGTGATCATCCTACACAGTACCCTCTTCCTGCTTTCTCCCATATCCCTTCATCTTTTTGACCCTCAGAATTCCAAGTCTTACCACTCTCTGGGTGAAGATATTTCGCCTCATCGCAATCCTAAGTGGCCTATCAAATACTTTCAAACTGTGACCCCTTGTCCTGGACTCCCTGGTCATCAGGAACACCTTTTCTGCATTAACCCTGTCTAGTCCTGTTAGAATTTTATAGGTTTCCGTGAGATACCCCATTCATTCTTCTCAACTCTAGTGAGTATACACCTAACTGATCCAATCTCTCTTCATATGTCAGTCCTGTCAACCCGGGAATCAGTTTGGTACACTTCCATTGCACTCCCTCCATAGCCAGAGTATTCTTTCCTCAGATAAAGAGAAAAAAATGCACTGATTAATCTACGTATGGTCTCATTGAAGCCCTGTACAATTGGGGCAAGGCACCTCTGTGCACTCCAATCATCTCACTATGAATGCCGACATACCATTTGCCTTCTTCACCATCTGCTACAACTGCATGCTTACCTTGACATTATATTGTTCATCTGAATGTGAAATCCCAGCGTGATTATGTTTCAGATAGGAAGGAACATGGAAATAGAAACAGGCCTTAAACTCCATGAAGCCAATTACACCCTTCAATAAGCTGATCTTCAACTTCAACTGCATTTGATTTCATTTGATTTGATTTATTACTGTCGCGTGTACCAAGGTACTGTTAAAGGTGTTGTCTTATGTACTTTACGTGCAGATTGTACAATACAAGTGCATCAGGGTAACAGAACAGAGTGCAAAATATAATGTTACAGCTGTCAAGAAGGTGCAGAGAGTGGGATTTGTATGACCTATGTACTTTTATGACTTATTGACGCGTCCCTTGATTCCATTAGCACCTGGGAATCTATTGATCACAGCCTTGAATATACTCACTGAATGAGAATTCAAACAATTCACAACCCTCTGACTTCTTTTCATCTCAATCTGACTTGGCTGAGTATTTATCCTGAATCTGACTCCTAGTTCCAGACTCGAAAACAACTTCTTTGCATCGGTCCTGCCAAATGCTTCAATAAAATTAATTCCATTCTTCTAATCTACAGAGAAGATAGGACCATTCAGCTTAATTTCTCTTCATAGGACAACCCTGTCACAACAGGAATTTTTTCCTACCACAGGAGGAACACAACTTTGTTGCCGAATCTGGCTGCCCGGGCTCATCATGAGGGAATGAGATGAAATAGCAAGACCTTCCACTGATGGCATCAGTCCTGATGGAGAGATCCTGAGCAGGTCACCCATTCCTCCCTGGAAGGAGCCAGTCATATGGAAGATCAGTGTCACAGTGACCTTCACAAAAGAGGATGAAGTTTCTCCAACAGCCCTGAGGTCCTGCTCACGCAGGCAGCATTGTTCCCTCTGTGACGATATTCTGGTTTCAAGAGGTGTATTTTGTCCTGGTATTTTTGTTTTAAGAACAGAGTTTGAGACAGAGGTAATGGGTGGCCTGTTCAAAACCAATAGCGTAAACAGCTTGTGAAGCCTTGAGTTTTTTTTTGAAAGGTTGGAACATTAGAAGCAGCATGAATGGGAGGAGTCAGGCTCCTACAGACCCAATCTTATTTTTGTTTTAATTTTTAGGGAGCAAATCTCTTCAAAATGTGACTGATTTGAAACTTCGAAGCATTATTAATGCATTTGCAATCAGTGTAAAGAGGATAAAAATTTGATGAACTGTTCAAACTTTCTTTTCCAGCTCCCTCTCTGAACATGTGGAGTTTAAATCCCTTCCACTATTTCCAAGACAGAATCTTACTTTGCTAAATTTTCTCGGTAGTGGTGCATTTGGAGAAGTGTTTGAAGGAAAAGCTGAAGATATTTTGGGGCCTGGTAGTGGCAATGTCAATGTAGCTGTAAAGGTAAGTGCTCAATAACATGTTCAGTGAAGGGAATGCCACAAAATCTCAGCTGCACAAGCAATGTAAATTGGAAATAAAATGGATAATGCTGTTAATTTGAAGTAAAAACATAAAATTTTGGAAATACACCAGGC
This sequence comes from Ginglymostoma cirratum, assembly GCA_024137785.1. Taxonomy (NCBI): domain Eukaryota; kingdom Metazoa; phylum Chordata; class Chondrichthyes; order Orectolobiformes; family Ginglymostomatidae; genus Ginglymostoma; species Ginglymostoma cirratum. The sequence continues at coordinate 13,733,785 of JAHRHZ010000061.1, read as the reverse complement.
CAGTCTAAAAGAAATAAATTAATATCGCAGGTAGTATCCTATTTTGTAAACTCAAACAGAAATGTTTAACAGCACAAAGAAAACTTTGACATTCAATGATTGATTCATGAGAGTAGACCTGAAATTAAAATTAGAAGGTATAAAGTTATAATCTTACATTGTGCTCATGTTACAATATCTCTCAATTATAGCAATCCTGTCTTTCCCCATTAAAGAACTAAAGCTTGGAATTGAAGTTTAGCTTTCAGCAGTTAGTCGGGTTCAAAGTTGGCTGTGGAAATTCTCTCTCTCTCTCTCTTTGCCAGACCTTTCCGTCTGTTATAGCTAAAAGCTTGAGTTCTCTTTCTGCTGCCAGCATCACATGTGAGACAATCTGTTTTACTGACCTTGCCTTTACCAAGGGTATGTTTATGGGATGTTACTGAGTTGAAACCGTTATTGCTTAGGAGTTAAACAGTCTATTATTCTGTTAAATTCTCCAGTAGAGTTAAAAGTGTAGCAATTTTTTATTTTGTTTGCATTTTAACTGGGGGTAAGAATAAAGTGTGCTTTGCTTAAAGCTGAGCAGTGTAACCAATTGAATTATATCTGGAACACAGTACCTTACGCTTGCCTTTAAAAGAGATAAAAGTTCGGGTCTAGGCTATCTGCTTGGTAAATTTGCAGTGGGGAGGTTGATCTGATTAAAAAACTGGGATCTTGTTGGGATCAAAATCTTTAATTCCAGATTAGGTGTACGATTATTGCAATCAAAGACAGTGAGTGTTGGCGTGCTTTTTTCAGGACTTGCGCGCTCAAGAGGTTGCTGCCAAAATACCACCAAGACATCTCCATCCCCACCAGGGGACCAAACATCTGGCCCACTGCTACTCAACCATCAAAGAAGCCTACCGCTCCATCCCCCAATAAGATCACAGCGCAGTGTGTTTCTCCCCCCACTTTACAGGCAGAAGCTGAAACAGGAGGACCTTTCACAAAACTAAGTACAACGCTGGTCCATGGCTGTGGAAGACCGTCTCTGGGACTGCTTGGAAGTGGTGGACTGGAACGTGTTCAAGCACTCACCAGAAAACTATGCCACCACTATCATGGGCTTCATTTGCAAATGTGCGGAGGACTGCGTGACAAAGAAGTCAGTCCATGTGTTCGCCAATCGTAAACCTTGGATGAACCGGGAAATCCACTCTCTACTGAAGACCCGACGTGCAGCATTCAAGTCAGGTGACACAGACCTATATGGGGAATCCAAATATGACATCCACAAAGCCATCAGAGATGCCAGGAGGCAGTACTGGACCAAGTTAGAGGCCCAAACCTACCAAACAGACTCCCACCATCTATGGCAAGGCCTAAACGACGTTATAGGATACAAAATGTCTTCTATCTTGCTCTGATTCAGAGACACATCCCTCCCTGATGTGCTCAATGCTTTCCACACTCAGTTTAAGCAGAATACCAGCAGCATGGTGAAGCCTGCCCCAGCAGCACTTGACACATCTGTTCCCTTGGTCACTGCTGCAGATGTCAGATCAGTCTGCCTGGGAGTCAACCCAAGGAAAGTGACAGGCCCAGACAGAGTCTCCAGCCGAGCTCTCAGATCCTGTGCGGACCAAATGGCGGAGGTATTCACCAACATCTTCAACCTCTCCATCCCACAAGCCGAAGTCCCCACCTGCTTCAAGAAGACCACCATCACCCCAGTACCCAAGAAAGCACATGCAACGTACCTTAATGACTACTGCCCAGTGGCTCTGACCTCAATAATCACAAAGTGCTTCGAGAGACTGGCCATAGCCCACACTAACTCCAGTCTCCCAGCCTACCTCAATATCCTACAGTTTGCCTACCAACATAACAGGTCCACAGAGGATGCCATGTCCCTAGACCTGCACTCATCCTTGGAACATCTGGACAACAAAGACACCTATGTCAGACTCCTACTCGTTGTATACAGCTCCACCTTCAACACCATTATCCCCTCCAGGCTGATCTCAAAACTACGTGACCTTGGTCTCGGCTCCGCCCTCTGCAACGGGATCCTCATCTTTCTGACTCATAGGCCACAATCCGTGAGGATAGGTAACTGCACCTCCTCCACAATAACACTCAACACTGGAGCGCGCTCCCCACCCTGCCACCCAAGGATGCATCCTCAGCCTCCTACCGTACTCTCTGTACACCTATGACCGTGTTGCCAAATTCTGAATGAACGCCATCCACAAGTTCGCTGACGACAGCACTGTAGTGTGAGGGATATCTAACAGCAACGAGTCAAGATACGGAAGGGAGCTAGAAGGCTTGGTGACGTGATGCAATGAGAATAATCTCTCTTGCAATGTTGGCAAAACTAAAGAACTGATCAGTGACTTCAGAAAGAAGGGAGAACACGCCCCCATCTGCATTAACGGAACTGAGGTTGCGAGAGTGGAAAGCATCGAGTTTCTGGAAGTGACAATAACCGACCACCTGTCCTGGACTTCGCACGTAAGTGCAACAGTCAAGAATACACAACAATGCCTCTTCTTCCTCAAGCAGCTCAGGAAATTCGGCATTTCCATAAGGACCCTCGCCAACTTCTACAGATGCACCATTGAAGGCATACTGTCTGGGTACATAACGGCCTGGTATGACAACTGCTCTGCCCAGGACCGTAAGAAACTACAGAAGGTGGTGTGCACAGCCCAGACCATCACGGAAGCCAACCTTCCATCCATGGATTCCATTTACACGGCTCGCTGCTGTGAAAAGGCAGCCAACATCATCAAAGACCCATCACACCCGGTAATGATCTCCTACAACCTCTTCTGTCAGGCAGAAGGTACAGAAGCTTGAACACACACATGAGCAAGTTCAGGAACAGCTTCTTCATGGTCATTATTAGACTGACGAATGGACTCTCTAGCGTCAAATAATGCTGATCTTGCTAACGTTGATGCCCTGTGCAATGTAACCCGTATGCCTCTGTCTTCGTTTTTTTTTAAAAACCTTTGATCTGTACATCCTTGCTTGCTATGATCTGCCTCTACTGCACGTAAACAAAGCTTTTCACTGTACTCCAGCACACGTGACAATAAATCATTCAATCAATTAATAAAACATCAATCATTCCTTTTGTTTAAATAGGCTGTGCCTTGTGTAATAATGGCTGTTTCAGTCGCTAAGAGTTCAGTCTTTGTGTCTTTTACAGAAAGTGTACAAGGCAAAACTTTCAGAATTGGCAAGCAAGCTGAAGTTGGAGTTGCCTGAATCTGTGAGGAAGAGGGAGAGATAATTATGGCAAGTGCTCTACATTTACGTTGCATTCAAAATCATTGGAAATTGCTAAAATTCAACTGCAAATGGAGCAACTTGAATTAGAGGCAACGGCGAGGAAAAAGGCAAGAGAAAAGGGAAAAAAACAGTTTGAATTATAATTAAAAGCAGAGGAAAATGAAAAGTAGGACCCAGCAGAACATAGGGGAAAAGTGAGCGGTTTTGAATTTCAAAGTTGGCAATGAAAGAGGAAAGTCCACTGAAAATGGTGGAGATGTAGGTAGAAGATATCAGTAGCAATGGGGACAGTTATGTAGAATAAACCCATCATTGCCAAAGGTTTGGTGGGATTCTGTCTAAATATGACCAAGCATTGCCAAAGTTTGATGAGAAGGACAGAGAAAACTTTTTCATTTTGTTTGAGAAAATGACTAAACAAATGAAATCGCCAGTGACTGTGTAGGTATTGTTGATTCAAACAAAATTGGTAGGTAGAAGTAGTGAGACATTGGCATCACAATCAGATGAGGCATCTGGGGAGTATGATGAGGTGAAAAAAGCCATCTTAAGTGCATATGAACTCGTGCCTAAAACCTACTGACAATGTTTTAGGAATCTAAGGAGCGTACTTGTCAAATGTATATTGAATTTGAAAGGTAGCTTTGGTAGACGGATAAGGGCATTGCAAATAGATCAAACATATGATGCTCTTGGAGAGACTGTTATTTTGGAGGAGTTCAAAAATTCACTTCCTGAATGTGAAAGAGCAGAGAGTTAAGACTGCAAGATTGGCAGCTGAAATGGCACACAATTGTAAGTTGGCTCATAAATCAAAGTCTGGCTTCCAGCATCAATCTGTGAGGGGCAAAAATTAGGGAAAAGAAAAATTCACAGGTGGTAAGCGAAAAGGAGGTTTCCTTGAAGATAGTAAAGATGGTTACAACAGATTAAAAAAGAAACCTATGAGGGGGTTAGAGAAGTAAGAAAAAACTCATTGTTTTCATTGTAATTCAGTAGGACACATGAAGTCACAGGGCTGGTGGTTTCTAAAAAAAGCACTGGGAAGACAGATGTGGTAAAACAGGATACTCCAGTGTGGTTTATTAAAGTGGTAAAGAAGATCCCAATGGAAGCTAAGGAGCTGCAAAAAATTCACGTCAGGGGTTGGTTAGTAACAAAGTAGCAGATCTCTTTAAAGAATTTACCTGTGTGGGTAAGATTTTCTCATGTCTACCAGGAGGATTGGGTAAAGAACTTAAAATTTTATGAAATACATGAGCAAGTCAAACTTTGGTAGTGAGAGATGAGTAGGTGTATATTTTGGAAGGAGTATTGCCAGAAACAGTGGTAAAATGTGGAATTTATAATGAGGAGAATGATGTTCCATGCTATAAGATGATGTTGGAGAGTCCGGAGAAAAGTGGTGAAGAGGTGGTGGGAGTAACAGAGGAATTCTGTGTTCTGGAGATACAATTTATCCCTGGGAATGATATAGCTGGATCCCAGTTTGGAGTGATGCCTACTGTGATTGAAAAGCCAGTGGAAAATTAGGCAACTGAGATGTTACAACAAGTATTTCCTGGGGTTTTCCCGAAAAGCCAGTGGAAAATTAGGCAACTGAGATGTTACAACAAGTATTTCCTGGGGTTTTCCCTGACTGTATGATAACAAGGTCACAATGCCACAGGTTGAGGCAGGAGGAGAAATCAAAGAATAAAGATAAAGAAGCTGAAGTTTAATTATCAGAAACAATGTTTGATCAAATGGTTGAGAAAAAAAAGGCAAGAAAAGGTGAAGGACAAAGTGGATACTTTTAGTTCAGAGATTTTAATGGAATTACAACAAAAAGATGAAAAAATGAAGCAGTTGTCTCAAAAGCATACACAGAAGAATAATTTGAGTGTATCCCAGAATGTTTCTATCTTAATAATGAAATCTTGATGAGGAAATGGAGACTATTACATATTCAGAAGGATGAAAAATGGGCAGATCTCCATCAAATTGTATACCCAGTGGGTTACAGAAAGGAGGTGTTGCAGGTAGCATGTGAGTACCAGAAGGAGATCATTTGGAAGTAAGGAAAACTGAAGCCAAAATACAAGAACATTTTCCTTGGCCTAGACTGTATAGAGATGTGGATGAATCTTGTCTATGTCCTACATCAGGTAATAGGAAAACCTCAGGCAATGATTAAACAAGCACTATTAATACCTATTCTAGCAATTGAGGAACGTTTTACAACAGTTTTAATTAATTGTATAGGACCCCTCCTTACAACAAAAAGTGGGAATCAATATTTGTTGACCATAATGGATGTGTCTACTAGATTTCCAGAGGCCATTTCATTGCACGCAATATCACAGCTAAAAGGATTGTCGAAGAATTGCTCAATTTTTTTATGAGATATGGACTACCCCACTGAAATACAATCAGGAGTCCAATTTTACATTAAAATTATTCAAGGAAGTTATGGATAGTTTAGGAATAAAACAATTTAAATCAACTGTGTACCATTCAGAATAGGAAGGAGCATTAGAATAGTGCGTCAAACTTTAAAGACCATATTGAGGTCTTTTTGCCAAGACTATCCAGAGGATTGCAATAAAGGAATTTCATTCGTACTTTTTGCAGTTAGGGCTGGGCCTAATGAATCAACTAAATTCAATCCATTTCAATTAGTTTTTGGACATGAGGTGAGAGGACCATTGAAATTGTTTAAGGAAAAAATAGTAAGTCAAAGTTCAGAGACCACATGTTCAGACTATATCAAATTTTATGGAAAAGTTAGATAGAGTGGGTGAGTTTGCTAGACAGCATTTGAAAACAAGGTTTAATGGGCCTTATCAAATCAAAAGGAAAATGACTGAGATGACTTATTTGACAAGTATGCCAGGTGAAAAGAAATCTCACAGAGCGTATCATGTGAATATGCACGAAAGGTATTTTGATAGGGAAGGAAAGAAAAAGAGACTGTTGTACAGTTTACAACAGAGTGAAGAACCAAGTTCAGAGGATTCTGAATTGGACATTCCTCAGATTAAATAGGATAAAGAAGAAGTTCCCAAAAGTTTGGATAAATTATTGAGTTACCTTCCAGAGGAAAATCGAATGACCTGAACAAGTTATTACAATCACTTGGGGAGATATGTGGGAGGAAGCTGGGAAGTACTGACAAGATTACACTTGATGTTGAGATAAGGAATGCTGTTCCAATTAGGCAACATTCTTCTAGGCTTAACCGTCTAAAACTGGTTCAAAAAGAGATTGAAAGCATGCTCAAAGGCAATATAATTGAAGTGAGTTTCAGCGAATGGAGCTCACCCACAGTTATGATGCCAAAGCCAACTGGAACCCAACATTTATTTACTGACCACCACAAAGTCAATGCAGTTACAAAATCAGATTCAAAACCTATTCTCCAGCTGGAAGACTGTATTCAGAAGATGAGATACCAACTCATATTTCAAAACTGGACTTGGTTAAAGTATTTTTAAGGTTTTAGCGAAAATTTGTCGCTCAGATTGTGGATCTAGTCGTTTGGTAGCTCGCCGAGCTGGTTGTTCTGTGGTGTGCAAATGTTTCGTTACCCTTCTAGGCAACATCATCAGTGTGACCTCTAATCAAAGCATTGGTGTTCTGCTTCCTTCCGGATCTACATGATCCTCTGGTGTGATGGCCTTGTTGCTTCCGATTCTGTTGTTTTAGCAGTGAGCTGTATACGGGGTCTATTTCAATGTGTTTGTTATTGTGTTGAGAACCAGGCTTCCAGAAATTCCCTTGCATGTCTAGTGTTCACTTGTCCCAGTATGGTCACTTTGGCCCAGTTGAATTGATGGCCCTCTTTGTCTGTGTGTATCGAGACAAGTGAATAGTGATAATGTACGCTGGTCGTCAGTTTCTTCCCTGTTTGTCCAATGTAGTGTTTATTTCACTCACTGCATGGGATTCTGTATATCATGTTGTCTTGGGTTTCATATACAGATGCCTACAAAACAAACGACAGTCAGAGGACACGGTATAACAGAAGATGCTAATAATGCTACATCACTAATATATCAGAAACAACTACCAGACTCCTAACATCGCATAAGATCAAGATTGCACACAAACCTACAGCAACACTGCACCAAATGTTATCAAAGACTAAAGACCCCATACCAACAATAAATAAAACCAACACGTTATACAGAACACTATGCAGTAAGTGCAATAAACATTATATTGGACAAACAGAGAGGAAACTGATGACCAGGATACATGAACACCAGCTGGCAATAAAAAGACACGACCAATATTCACTTGTCTCAATACACACAATGAGGGCCATTAGTTCGACTGGGATAAAGTGACCATAGTGGGACAAGCAATCACCAGGCATGCAAGGGAATTTCTGGAAGCCTAGTTCTCAACATGGGACTCCATTAACAAACACAAAAATAGACCCTGTATACAGACAGCTGCTAAAACAACAGAACCGAAAGCGACAAGACCATCACACCAGAGGATCATAGCAATCCGGAAGGAAGCAGAGCACCGACACTTTGATTAGAGGTCGCATTGATGATGTTACCTAGAAGGGGAACGAAACGTCTGCACACCACAGAACAACCAGCTCGGTGAGTTAACAAGCAACTGTTACTTAAAGTATACTGGCAGGTACCTTTATCCAAGAGACCGAAGAAATTTCTGCTTCTGTGACACCGAATGGACTTAACCAGTTTAATGTTTTGCTGTTTGATATGAAAAATGCACTTGCTATATTTCAAATACTGACCAATAAAGTCATTTCAGGATTATCCAATTGTGTGGTGAACATTGATGATCTGGTTTTAGTCACACATGGAAGGAACATTTGGAGCATTTATTGGAATTGTTCAATCGACTTCAGTAGGTGGGCTTGGTGATTAAACCTGGCTAAGAGTGAGTTCGCAAAAGCCACGTTCTGTGGCCATGTCACTGGACATGGGCAGATGGCCCCATGAGATGTGAAAACAAAGGTTAATGGGGAGTGTTCCATATCATCGATGAAGAGGAAAGTATTACAATCCCTGGGACTGAGTGGTTTTTATCAAAAATCTGTACCTGACTTTAGCAGCCCAGTTGCTCCACTGACTGACTTGTTGAAAAAGTGCAGAACTTTTCAGTGCACAAGAGTGTCAGGAGGTGTTTGACAGCCTGAAAGTTGTGTTAACCACTGCCCTAGTGTTAGCCACACTTAATTACACAAAGCCATTCAAGGTGGTTGTCAATGTGAGTGATGTGGGTCTTACACAATGACGAGAAGATAGAAAGATCTATTGAGTACTTTTCCAGAAATTTGAATATTCATCAACAGAGATATTCCACAATTGACAAGAAGACCTTGAGATTAGAGTTACTGTTGCAATATTTCAATATTTATGTTGCCAGTAATGTGTCTGGGGCAATTACATATACTGATCATAACACTGTTTGGAAAAATTTAAAGATAAAAATACAAGACTGTTTAGATGGAGTATTGATTGAACGTTTGCATGCTTAGAGTCAATATAACGTACATGCATTGCACTATACTATTGGCATAAAACTAAAAGTTATTAAAAATGAAGCAATCTTTGGAAATTGATGGTTAATTTTTTTAAAGGGGGAAGGTGTGATGATATAATGCATTTAAGAGGTGAATTTTGTCCTGTTTATTTTATGAAGAGAGATTGAGACAGAGGTGAAAGTAGTCTGTTCTAAACCAATTAAGGAAACAACTTGTGAGGCCTTGGATTTTTTTTTAAATGACAGCACAATAGAAGCAGCAGAGTCAGGCTCCCACAGAGCCAGCGTTTTAATTTAACTTTCAGCAGTTGTTAGGGTTTGAAGTTGGCTGTGGAAGCTGTTATATCTCTCTGTTACTGTTAAAAGCTTGGGTTCTCTTTCTGCTGCCAGAAACGCATGTGAGACAATCTATTTTACTGAATTTACCTTTGCCAAGGGTGTGTATTGGAACAGTTGCTCTTTAGTAGATAAATAGTGTATGATTCTGTTAAGTTTTCAAAGAGTTAGAATTAGACTTTTTTTTCTTTCTTTTGTTTGTATTTTAACTGTAGAATAAAATGTGTTTTTATTAAAGCTGAGTTACGTAACTAATTGAATTACATCTGGAATACAGCACCATACACTTGCCTCCATGGGAACAGAAAGATGTAGCTGACGACACAGATTGCAGTGAACACTGGCAACGTTGGGCTCTACCTCGTAGTGATTGTAATGAGGTCAGCCCGGTGAACCTCATACAACATGAGTTCCTTGATCCGGACAATCAGGGAGCCCTGGATGGCAGATATAAACAGGAGTATCAGAGGTTCTGGTCATTCTGTGAGCTGGTTCTGAGGAAGCTGGACCGGTGTCAAGGACTCTCCACATGTAAATAAAAGATGACTTGGTGATGGGATACTGGCCTCTGTGGAATTATTTCAGTGGTGATAAGAGAAAAGCTCCTGATAAAATTTGCTCACAACAATTGTCTTTGGTTTGGGGTAAGAAATTCTGGCATCATGCCATTATTCGGGAAGCTTGACTCATTCAATCCTGCCATCGAAGACTGGGTCCAGTATGTGAAGAGAGTGCATTTTTTTCTGGGCAACTGACATTGGGGCAGGTGAAAAGCAATGAGTAATTGTCCTGACAGCTTGTGGACCTGCAGCTTTTTCAGTTATTAGGAGCCTAACTCTCCCTGAGGCACCAGATAGAAAACATTTCAAGAGTTGATGGATTCAGTTCAAGAATATTATGACACCACTCCTCTCTAATTCTGAGATGCAATTGATTTTATTCGGCAATTTGAGAACCAGAGGAATCCGTATTAGGATTTTTCACTAGGCTAAGAAGACTAGCGAAGGCACATGACTTTGGTTTAACCCTTGATGAGATGCTTAAAGATGTAACCATTTAAAAGTCTACCAGCTGAAGGCCACTGGACTTCAAAGTGGCTTTATCATTGGAAAATGTGGCAAGGGGAGTATATGAGTTGCTGGGTATTCTGATAGAAGTGGATTCCCTCACCAGTCTGATTAAATTTGGGGAAACACCTTTTGAGTGAAGGCAATTTCATAGCCTCACTGAGGAAATATCCTGAACAGAGGGACTCTAGATCAGCCCACAGCAAAACCCCAAAACAAAGCCAAGCCTCAGCCAAATGGTTAAAAAAAATTTCAGAGTCCAGGCTGACACACCATTGTCGATGCTGACGATATGTGGACTTGAGACAGCAAAAGAGTCCCACTAGAATGAAACTGAGTAAGAGAATTCATAGGCTGGTGTCCAGGAGAGTGCACGCACTGGAAAGTCCGCGTACATTTTGATTGGAGCAGTTAAATTGCTTAGCAACATCCAAATCAGACACAATCAAAATAAATGTCTGGTTAAATGGTCACCCAGTTCTAATGGAGGCTGATACTGACACAGCTGTTTCAATTATCACAGAACCAGTCTTAAACAAAATTTGCTCTGGACTCCAACCCTTAAGTTTGCAAAAGACCTCGGCTAGACTGAGAACCTATCCCAAGGAACCTTTATAGATAAAGGGGACAGTTTTGGTTCCAGTGTTTTATGAGAAGCAGCTGCTTCAGTTGTAGTAAAAGGCTCAGGCCCAAGCGTTATGGAGCAAAACTGGTTGAGAAGGATTCACCTAGATTGGCTCAACATTTTTGGACTAGAAAGTGGCTGCTTGAGTGAAGACCTGGTCAAAGACCCAGAAGTTTCCCACAAAGGTCTAGGGTCTATCAAAGGAGCCAAGGCCACCTCTCATATTGATCAGGAAGCAATTGTACGATTGTGCAAGACCTGCCCAGTACCATTTGCCTTACAGGCCACACAGAGATAGAAATCAGGAGGCTGGAAAATGAAGGAATCATCAAACCAGTACAGTTTGCAGAATGGGCAGCACCCATCGTACTGTTTGTGAAGCTGGACAGGTCAGTTCGCTTTTGTGGGGATTTTAAACAAATGGAAAACCACTTTTTGCAGCTGGGTAAATATCCAATCCCTCGCATGGAGGATTTATGTGCCAAGCCTGTGGGGTGGGTGCGGGGGTGAATGGTTGTCCTTCACAAAGCTAGACATGAGCCATGGCATACTTGGAATTGCGGTTATCAGAGGATTCCTGGAGGTATGCTACAATTAATACTCATATGGGCTTGTACCAATGTACGAGACTGCCACAGAAACAAAGGTGCTGGAAAAGCTCAACAGGTCTGGCAGCATCTGTGAAGGAGAAAACAGAGTAATGTTTTGGGTCTGGGACCCTTCCTCAGAACAGTTCTGAGGAAGGGTCACCGGAGCCGAAACATTAACTCTGTTTTCTCCTTCACAGATGCTGCCAGACCTCCTGAGCTTTTCCAGCAACTTTGTTTTTGTTCCTGATTTACAGCATCCGCAGTTCTTTTGGTTTTTATCTACGAGACTGCCATTTGGGGTATTGTTACCTGCGGCCGTTAGAGAACATTTTACAAGGTCTACTCTGGGTGGCCATTAACAGGAAAGACCAATAAGGAGCACTTAGAGAACTTGGTCATAGTCTTTAGATGCTTCTTGCAGATGGGCGTATACCTTGGCAGGGAAAATCATGTGTTCCAGGCACCCCAAGTGACTTACTTGGCTACAGTGTTGACAAGACCTGGTTACACCCACTGGAAGATAAAGTGAGGGTGATCAAAAGTGCCCCAGCTCCCACGTCAGTACAGGAGCTTAGATCTTTCTTTAGGCTGGTGAATTATTTTTCAAAGTTCATACATAACTTGGCCTCCATCCTGGCACCTTTGCATCACCTTTTAAAAAAGGGTCAGCCTTGGAAATGGGGAGGTGATGGCCTAGTGGTATTATCTCTGAACTGTTAATCTAAAGACTCTGCTAATGTTCTGGGGATTCAGGTTCAAATCCCACCAAAGCAGATGGTGGAATTTGGATCCAATAAAAATATCTGGAACTAAGAGTGAAGACATTGCTGATTGTTGGAAAACATCTGGTTTGCTAAGAGTAGGAAGTGCAGGAGCTGGGGAATCTGAGATAACAAGGTATAGAGCTGGATGGACGAAGCAGGAAAGCTAATGTTTCAGGCCTAGACCCTTCTTTGGTCTAGGCTTGAAACATTTGATTTGCTGTTTTCATCCAGCTCTACTCCTTGTTATCTGGTTCACTAATGTCCTTTAGGGAAGGAAACTCCCATCCTTACCTGGTTTGGCCTACATGTGACTCCAGACCCACAACAATGTGGTTGACTCTGAACTGCCCTCTAGGCAATTAGGGATGGGCAATAAATGCTGCCTGGTCAGCAATACCCTCATCCCTTGAATGATTTTTTTTAACAATCCAAGCCATAATCTTGAGGTGTTGGCACAGTATGATCGCAAGCAAGATCTAGTATTAACGTGTGATGCCTCCCCGTCGGGCATCTAACCAGTATCAGCTCATAGATGGCCCAATACCGTATGCATCCTAGACTTTAACTAATGCAGAGCGTAAAAACACTCTGAAACAGAAGGAAGATTTGGCAGTCATATTTGGAGTCAGAACTTTCCACCAATATCTTTACAGAAATAAATTTGTAATAATAACGGACCATAAACTCCAGCTAGTTCTACATACGGAGGACAAGGCTGTGCTGCCTATAGCTTCAGGGTGAATTCAGCAGTGGGCTCTAATACTAAGTGTGTATAATTACAAGTTGGAACACCACCCAGCAGGCCAAGTAGCAAATGCAGGTGATTTGAGCTGCCTCCCACTGGGAGGTACACAACTGGTGGTACCGCCACTGGAAGAGTCTGTAATAGTTTTAAATTTTCTGGGCACACTTCCAGTCACAGCTGACAATATCAGACTTTGGGCGCAGAAAGGTCCTGTCCTAGCAAAACTGAAACAGCTGGTAGTGATGGGGAAAACCAAAGAACCATCACAACCAGAACTGAAACCTTCTTGGACCTGGAGAGACCAGATGACTATAAATAAGGCCATATTATTATGGGGAACAAGAGTGATTGTCCTAAACCAATGTCACCACCAGATACTGGCTGACCTTCTCCACCGTCATCAGGGTTTCCAAAATGAAGATGTTGGTGAGAAGTTATGTCTGGCAGCTAGGATTGGATGCAGACATAGCCATGTTGGTGGAGCAGTTCCCAGAGTGCCAACAAAGACAAAAATTACCACCAGCAGCTTCCCCACATTCATGAAAATAGCCAGGTAAACCCTAGACTCAGTTACACATCAACTATGCAGGTCCGTTAATGGATTCAACATTCTTAGTTATTGTAGATGCTCACTCAAATGGTTGGACGTGCAAAGAGTTCATTCATCAAACACAGGTAAGATGGTAGGAAAACTGTAGGCATCTTTCATAATACACAGGCTCCTGGAAATGTTGGTCACAGATAACAGGCCATTGTTTACCAGCAGGGAATTTGAGTATTTCTTAAAATCAAATGGCCTTCATCATACAAGGACAGTTCCAAGCAATGCATCACCCAATGGTCTGGCAGAAAGAGCAGTCCAAACGTTAGAGGCAAGCTTAAAGAAACAGCCTACAGCTTCACTAGATACCAAACTTTCCCAGTTCCTATTTGATTAAACAACCACCCCTCATGGAAGTTCAGGGATAGGTCCAGCAGAGTTGCTAATGGGGAGAAGACTCCACACCAGGTTAAATCTGATCTTCCTGGACCTGGAGTGTGGGGGATGGGTGAAGCGACGCCAAAAACACCAATGCCAGACACAAGATTCCCCTAAGCGAGAGAGACAGTTTACTTCAGGGGTCGAGGTTTGGCGTAGGAACCACGGGAATGGCCCTGCAGGGGTAAGAGGCATGATTGACATGAGGTCAGGTCCAGTGATGTATAAAGTTCACGTAGGTGCGATGGCCCTGAACAAGCACGTGGACCATTTGAAAGCTGCAAACTCAAAGTGTGGAAGGCAAACATGCCCCAGCTCCTCGACTGCCTTTCCGAATATTTCAGAACCCATGGGTTCTTCCTCTCCATGAAGCATTGAAGATACCTCAGAATCTGAGATAGACTCAGTGGATGTCATGCCTCAATGCCTTTGCCACCTGAAGAAGAGAACAAATTTCTTCCGAGACGCTCCAGGTACACAAGGTGGGTGACTGTGTGTTACACGCTGCCCATATCAGAGGCAGAGTTGGAGGAACCTGACCCGGTGCTAAGATGATCCAGGAGGAGCTACAAAAGGTCAGCCAAGTGAACCTCATAGAATGGGTTACCAGATTGGGGCTGTTAATCTGGTCCAATCAGGGAGCCCTGGCTGACAGATAAAAACGGGAGTGTCAGACATCCTGTTCACTCTGAGAGTTGTCAAGGACTCTCCACATGTAAAGAGTGATTTGTTTAAGGGATACCAGCCTCAGTGAAGTTATTTCACACCTGATCACCAGCTACCTCTCCCCCGCACCATGTCCAGCACATCCCCTATTACGTTATGTTATCCCAACAGCCCATTTTGACCCATCCCCATGGCACAGCGTGGTAAGGTAAGGCACAGATGGTATGCACAAAGGCAAGTGAGTGATAAGAAAGCAAGTGAGCACGTTTGAGATGTAGCCTGATCCAGTCCATGAGCTGAGTGCCTGTCCCTGTGTGCAAAGTGTCCCTGCTGCAGCCTTTCAATGTTAGTTCCAAGGGCACACTGCAATGCAATTCTGCACTTCCAGAGTGGTTCTCCAGTGTACTGGACAGCTTCCATGATGGTCACAATAGATTTGTAGATACCAGATGCCAATGTCCATTCAGTAAGTATGTACAACTCTGTGGCCCATGGATCATGCCCTCGGATATTTTTGCTCAGTGTCCAGCATGGCAGTCATTCAGTGCAAGTAGTGAGCTGAATCCACCAGCTACCAGCTCTGGTTTCTATGTTTTGCTAACATCAAGCTTGGTTGGCAAATTTAGTAACGCGGGAGGCTGAATATTAATTAGCTGAATTATGTCAGCAACAAGGCATTTAACAAGCGTTAACCCCTTCCAATTGTACCTTGCCACGGTCTAGTGAGAATCTGGCCAAGACGCTTGTGAAAAGAACAAAAGATGGCGTGAAATGATCTAAACATCAAGATGGGCCTCTCTGGACCTCACATCTAATTCTGCAACACATCTTGTCATAGTCCACATCGCTCAAACCCCTGTTGTATTCCACCCTTCCATCCATATTATTCCCTTCAATCACCCTTTGTAGTAGAAAGTTCCCTATTTCACCACTCTTTTAGGAAAGAGATTTCTTTTGAATTCCTGAGAAGTTGTTTTGGGGCTATCTTACACTGATGGCCATTAGTTATGCACTTCCCCACAAGGGAAAAAATTTTCTCTGTTAACGCTGAATCAAAGCCTTTCATGTTTTTAAAACAGCCTTAATTTTGCAGGAAAAGGAAGAAAACAAGACTGTTCATCTTTTTCTAATATATATGTCCACGCATTTCCAGTATCATCCATATAAATCATCCCGTAACCTCTCCAGGATCTTTGTATCTCTTCAGTAACTTGACAACCTGAACTATAGCGGTATTTATGTATATCTGTATCTATTATCCATACTATTGCAATACTTATGTTGATGATATATGGTTTTTAAACATTTTTGTCATTTCCTGCCCCGAATAACTAACTAATCAGATACACTCTCAGTCCAGGAGCTCACCCTGAATACACATCAAGACTGACTGCAGAAAGTTCAGTGGGGTCAGCACTAATGATAGACTTTCTTGTCTGCCCTTTTGATACTGATTGCAGCACAGTGCCCATTCTCACACTTTGTAAGTGTATAGTAACACTTCCAGAATGATTCTCTCTGGTTTGGTGACCTTGTGATGTGAAACCTACATTATTTCCTCATTTCTGTTAGCATTTTCAAATGATCAGCATGAGATATGTAACAGTATTCAGAACTCTCTGAAACTTCTACTCTCATTCTTGCCATTGAGTTACCTTTATATTACACTTATCCACAGATAAGAACTGTTATAATCTCAGCTGATGGTGATACTGAACAAGTCAGGTTCCAAAGTTAATACTGGATTCATAGACCACCCGTTTTATTTCTGAGTCCTATTACCATAACGGTCAGCCACTAAACATACAGTGAACATGCAGTGGTCACCATATTAAAGGAAGCATGTGATTGCACTGGAGTGGGTACAGAGGAGATTCACCAAGATGCTGCCTGCATGGAGCATAGAATCATAGAGTTATACAGCAAGGAAACAGAGCCTTCGGTCCAACTAGTCCGTGCTGACCAGGCATCCCAATCTGACAGAGTCCCATTCGCCAGCATCTGGTCCATATCCCTCTAAACTTTCCCTATTCATATACTCATCCAGATACCTTGTAATTGTACCCGCCTCTACCACTTCCTCTGGCAGCTCATTACATACACGGGCCAACCTCCGAGAGAAAAGGTTGCCCCTCGGGTCCCTTTTAAATCTTTCCCCTCTCACATTATACCTATGCCCTCTAGTTTTGGACTCCGCTACTCTGTGGTAAAGACCTTGGCTATTCATCCTATCCGCACCCCTCATGATTTTATAAAGCTCAGCCTCCAATGCTCTAGGGAAAAAAAAATACAGCCTATTCAGCCTCTCTCTTTCTATCAAACCGTCAAATCAATTCAGCCATGAAGGCAGGCTGGATAAGCTTGGGTTGTTTTCTTTGGAGCAGAGAAGGCTGAGAGGGGACCCAATGGAGGGGTACAAGGTTAAGAGATGCTTGGATAGGAAGCAGCTGTTCTCCTTAGTTGAAGGGTCAATAACAAGGAGCATAATTTTAAGATGAAGGTCAGGAGGTTTAAAGGGGTTTTGAGGAAATCCTTTTTCACACAGAGGGTGGTGGCAATCTGGAATGCACTACCTCCAAGGGTAGTTGAGGCAGGAAAAGTCACAACCTTTAAAAAGTACTTGAATGAACACTTGAAATGTCATAACATTCAAGGCTATGGGACAAGTGCTGATTGTGGGACAAGTGTGGATGTAAAGTAGTTTTTCTCAGTGCAGACTCAGTAGGCCTGAGGATCTCTTCTGCGTTCTATGATTCTATGATTCTAACGCTATCAATGCACTTTTACAAAATTACACAGTTTTCACTTGGTAACGTACAATGGTCAGGAAAGATAATATCATAAGCAACAAAAAGAAATTCAGTTCTGAAGAAGAGTCACTGGACATGAAGCGTTAACTCTGATTTCTCTCCACAGACGCTGCCAGACTGCAAAGATTTTCCAACAATTTGCGTTCTTGTTTTTGATTTCCAGCATTCGCTGTTCCCTCAGTTTTTTAAAAAGAAATTCAACCCTTTTTCTCAGTATTATTCTTTATAAACACACAGCCCCTGTGAAGTATTACTCCTGACATCACTTTCTATTTTCTTAGTCATTTGAACAGCTTACAAGGGACATTTAGTGATTTTCAGCACATTCATCAGTTGTGATTCTCTCCATCTCTCCCGAAACATACAAACACAGGTTAATTCACTTGTATTCCTTCACTGAACTGTAAAACAAAGCTAGGGTTTTTTTCTAGGCCTATCTGCTTGGACTGTTGAAATAGTTTAAGACCCTTTTTTCAAGCTCTGATGACCAGGACACAGCTAGAACATAAACTGCCCGTCTGCTGGTATGGATTTTTTTTCTTTCTAAGTGGAACTTTTCAGTGGCCCCTGGTCATCTGTCTCTCTCTGGGTCCTAAAGTTTCAGCATTATAAGCACTTAAGTAATTATGTTCCCAGCTGGTTTATATATTAGGTTAAATCACATGCTTTCCTGGAAGTGCTGTTCAAAATAACTCCCTGCCCTTTTAAAAAAAAAGCCACCCTCACAGAATTAAAATCAAAATCCATTTACCTCAACTTTGGAATCCAAGTTTCCAAATTAAATTAATAACAGAGTGTAAACATTCACTACAGAAATTTTACACTGTTCACTGTAGATTATTTAGCTGTTTGTCATTATTGAAAGGATACAAGGTACTGGAGAGGATGCAGAGAAGGTGTATGAGGATGATACCAGAAATTGATAGGTATACACGATCAATAGGCAATTCAGAAGGGATCTCTTTACACAAAGAATGGTGTGACTGAATAACCACAGGGAGTTTTTGAAATGAAATAGTATAGATGCACTTTGAGGAGAAGCTAGATAAACACATGAGGAAGAATGGAATAGAAGATTACAATGACAGCTTCAGTCAAGGGAAGATGGATGGAGGTTTGAGTGGAGCATCGGTGGCAAAATGGGCTGGCTCTGTGCTGTATCCCAATGCAATTGAGATGTCAATTGATAATTTTCCTGGTTCAGAATCAGCGGTCAACCAACATCCACTACAGTTTGCAAAACAACAGCTAATCACTTTGTCATTTAGCAAGGATAAGCCACTTCTGATTGGTCAGTAAGGATGATGCCGTTGCCTTCAATCCAAATTAGATTTTGAAAGGGCTCACTTATTGGAGGGATACATGCCAGATTGATCAGTAAGCATCATCTCCATAGAATCAGCACACACATAACCTGATGTTCAGGGGAGGCCAGGAAATTGGTTGTCACAGGCAGATAGATAGTGTGGCTCTGGGTTAGTACATGTGATGCGATTATGGGATGTCGGGATAGAGTGAGGGGCAAGTTCACTGTGGATAAGAAGATTTGTGTGGGGCAAGGAAGAAATGTAAGGATGAAACTCAAGGCTCAAAAGTTTCTTTTTTTGCGTGTTGTAAAAACTTCATTGGGATTTTCTGCCATAAGTGTGACAAAAGAAATTCAAGGCTCTTATTGCCTTCAATTGGGAAAGCAAGGCTATAATGTCCTTTCGAAAATATGACACTGGATTACTCTATAGAAGTTGCATCATGCATGATAGGATTTTGAAGCACAAGGCCCAATTTTAACTCAAGAATTGGGCATGTGTAGGCACCAGGATGAGTGACATGAGAGATAAAAGGTACTGCAGATGCTGGAGAATCCGAGATAACAAGCATGGGGCTGGATGAACACAGCAGGTCAAGCAGCATCATAGGAGCAGGAAAACTTGACGTTTTGGGCCTAAACCCTTCATCAGAAAATGTTCAGATTCTGAGGCCAAACTGATTTTGGCTCTGGGGCATCATTTACATACATAAAATCAGGCTCCCACTCAAGCATAGCTACCATTGTAACCCTCTATTATCTTGTGCCTCATGCTTATATCCAGCTTCCCCCTCAAAATGCATCTGTGCCACTCACTTAAATAACTCCTTTACGCAGGTTCTACATCCATACTGCTATTTGGTAAAGTCTGGGGGTTAGGATAGATCAATGTTTCCCTCCAGTCCCATCAAAAAACATGAAAAAGAAGTCAAAATCTCTCCTTGCTGGACCCTTTCTGGCACTGAATTTGGTGCTCAGTAGATTTAATTTGGCAGAGATACCACTCCTACTCTTCAACTTACTTCAAGGTAAAATAGCAGATTAAGTCCAGACAACATTATTGGAGCTCAACCTGAATATTTAATGACAACAACGCCAGTTTTTGTGGATATGCAAAATACAGGACAGCATTTATACTTTTGTTCATAGATTGCCAAATTACTATTGAACAAAACAGCTTACCAGAGCTTCAGTGCAGAAGACTGGCATAATAATGCAAGCTTCCCTTGTTTTTTTTGAGTCTGCCAGAATGCACAAGCCATGTGTTCATAATCTTCATGTCAGTCTCAGTCTATAAAGGCTGCAAATTGCTTGAAATAAAGTAACTTGCTTTTATTCCATTCACTGTGAGTTATGCGTTTATTGCCAGTATCATTTACAGTATTGTATTTTCTTGTTTATGAAATGTGATAGTCTATGGCTTTTTATTGCTGCTTCCTTTGTTAGCAAGTATAAGTGTGTTGGCTGGATATAGAGAGGAGGTGGGGCTCAGGATAGGTAGATAATCTTCAAAAATGAGCATAGGAAATGCAATGCATGATGAAACCATATCCATTCCTTCCAGTAAAAGAAATTCCGATATTGGAAATCTGAAACAGAAATTGCTGAAGAAACTCAACAGGTATGGCAGCATGTGTGAAAAGAAAAACATTTCAAGTCCAGTGACCCTAGTGATGAAGGGTGACTGCACTCAAAGCATTGACACATTTTTCTCTCCATAGATGGTACTAAAGTTGCTGACTTCCTCCAGCAATTTCTGTTGTTGGTCAATCCCTTCCGAGCAGGCAGATGCCTGCTCCTATGATGCTGCTTGGCCTGCTGTGTTCATCCAGCTCCACACCTTGTTATCTCGGATGCAAACTTCATATTGTCTGTGTATTTATGTGACTGGAGTTTGACACCAAGGTCACTATACAGAGGCTTCACACCTAAGCAGAAGTGGTAAAATGATGTCTAAGTCATTTACAACTGGCAGTTTTTATTTCTTATAGTGCATAGCAATTAAACTTTAATTAAAGATGTAGTCAACAAAATCAAAATTAAGGAGCTGGTTAAGAAGGTTTCTTTACTAAAAGAAAAGGGGAGTTTTGTTACCTACTCACCTCAAGTAAAATAATGCGAAACAAAATCAAACACATATACAAACACAGGTAATAGATTTAAAGAGGGGAGTGTGTCAAGTATAGATAGAAAGAATAAATGATATGCGGTTTATAAGTTCTTACCATTCTTCAGACATAATTTGTTGAACCACTAGTTATTAACTGTTGATTGATATCTTCACTAGTTGCAAAATCTGTAGATATCTTCCAGTTCTCTGGGAGTAGTTATTTTACTAATTTGCTTTTACACTGAATGCTGTATTCTGAGATGATGAGAGAAACAATGCAGTGAGATACAGTGTCATTCAGTTCTTGCTTACACAGAGACAGTACAGTGACTCAATAGTTAGCACACAGCACCTGGGACCCTGGTTTGATTCCAGCCTTGAATGACTATCTGTGTGAGGTTTGCAGGTTTTCTCCATGTCTATGTGGGTTTCCTCGAACACTGTAAAGA
This sequence comes from Ginglymostoma cirratum, assembly GCA_024137785.1. Taxonomy (NCBI): domain Eukaryota; kingdom Metazoa; phylum Chordata; class Chondrichthyes; order Orectolobiformes; family Ginglymostomatidae; genus Ginglymostoma; species Ginglymostoma cirratum. The sequence continues at coordinate 13,712,560 of JAHRHZ010000061.1, read as the reverse complement.
TGTGCAGGATGGGTGGATAGGCCATGCTAAGTTGCCGCATAGTGTCCAGGGATGTGCAGGATAGGTGGATGAGCCATGGTAAAAACTCCAGGCAGGGTTGCGGAGGTGGGATTGGGGGTTGGTCTGGGTGAATTGGTCTGAGGCTCTTCAGACGGTCGGTGCAGACCTGATGGGCTGAATGACCTCTTTCTGCCCTTTAGAAATTCTATGATTCCTTGTTCATTACTAAACCTTGACCCCATCCCCAGTACCCAGATCACCCAAGAATGGTGGCATTTCATACAACAGCATGTTCTGACGTACTAACAATTCCAGGTGAGAAGAAAGAAGTACTGCAGCTTTCTGAAGCCCTGTGAAAGCTTGCAATGTGTTTGGGAATTGTTGACCACAAGTGAGACTTCCACAATTCCTTTTGCCTCACAGAGATTACTCATATTACTTTGCAATGATCAATTTCATGGTCAGGATGGCTTGTAGCCAGGATTTGCAATCTGCATAGTTTGTAAATGAATGAGATGCACATGCAGAATTGATGATTACTGATCTCCTTAATCTTAAATCAGTGAGTGTCTGATTAATGCAATTGCCCCTGGATGGACCTCACATTGCCTTCAAGTGGATCCTGCTCCCAAAGACAAAACAACTTTATTCCACAAACTCTGTGTGTGCTGGAAGCTGGAATGTTTATTATACATTTTAGATTCGGTTAAAGATCACCATCTTTCCAGATTGTGCTCATGAGAGTGATTTGCAGGCTCTGCCTATTAATCTCAGTGCACCCCCTAAACTTCTTGTTTCTTTCTGCATAGTAATCCCTGTAAACCCCCATCAGGTTGGCTTCTCCCCGTAATCCCATCCAACCCTTTTATTTAACTACTAATATCCCCGAGTACCAGGTCTACCACATAGCCTTGCCCGACAATGTGGTACACTATCCTACAAAACCAAGAATCCCAAAAATTGACTATTCAAAGTTCAACATCAATGTTACTGACACCCTTCAATACAATAGCTACACCATTCAATACTCTGCTCTTTGTGAATACGCTCTGTATATCTTTCTTTTTGGACTCATCTTTTGTTTCCTAAACTGTGTACGTGTTGTATCACTAACTATCTCACATTTAGTAATTAATAAACTCACTCTTTTTGATAATTCAAGAAGGGCTGGTTAAATTGGCTCCTTGTAAAACATGTGTTCATTTTGGTCAGGGACAGAGGTATCCGGAAGAGAAAGGGTCCTTTTTAGGCTAATCTTGTAGAAACCAGTCGAGAGGAAGAATGAAAAATGAAGGGGAACCAATTCACCCCACCTCCCTCAGAACTTTCACTGTTTGGGTAGCCCATCTGGAATTGTAATGAATTGGGGAACCTTGGTTGAGCAATAACACTAGAGCACCGAAAAGAATTGGCAATTGAAAATGTTTACCTCCGTTATGTTTTGTCTTTCAGTCAGCAGGTCAGTGTGCCTTTAAGAGACATGCTCATATCATCACTGTGTCACAACATGTGACTTTCATATACAAAAGTCTCATACTCCACCTTACCTCAGATCACATGAAGCATGACTCTGCTAGAAACATTCTTGCTGAAATCAAGAATTTAATAGTAGCCCAGACATTTAAAGTTTTTGACAAGATTTGTAGCTTGGGTTGTGGATGAGGTTGCAGACTTGCTCGCCAAGCCAATGTGTTTGATTGTAGACATTTCATCACCCTGCTAGGTAATATTGTCAGTGCCTGTCCAGTAAAGCATTAGTGTTCTGTCTCAGTTGTTATTTATATGCCTCGGTTTGCTGGTTGTTATTACTTCCGATTCTGTTTCTCAGTGGTTTGTATATCGGGTCCAGTTCAATGTGTTTGTTGACAGCGTTCCATGCCAGGCCTGCAGGAATTCCTTGGCATGTGTCTGTTTAGCATGTGCTATTATGGATGTGTCATCTCAATCGAATTTGTGTCCTTCTTTGTCCGTGTATATTGAGACTAGTGAGAATTGGTTGTGTCTCTTGATGGCTAATTGGTGGTAGTATATCCTCATTGTCAGTTTTCTTCCAATTTGGCCACGTAATGTTTCTCACAGTCCTTGCATGGTATTTTGTAAATTACATTAGTTTTATTGGTTGTGGGTATGTTCATCAGTAGCTGTCGCAGGGTTGGGTTGTTGGTTTGTGGGCTACCCTGATACCTAGGGGTCTGAGTAGTCTTGTGGTCATCTCTGATACGTCTCGGATGTACGGTAGAGTGATTAGTGAGTCTGGTCGCGTTGTGTCTTCTTGTTGTGGTCTGTCACGGAGGTAATGACAGATTGTGCTTTTTGGGTATCCATTCCCATTAAAAACTCCGTATAAGTGCTCCTGTTCTGCTTTGAGCAATCTGGGCTGCTGCAGTGTGTTGTGGCTTGTTTGCATAATGTCCTGACGCAGTTTCATGTCAGAAACATTACATAAGGCAAACTGGAAGAAAACTTACAATAAGGATACACGAACACCAACTAGGCACCAAGGGACACGACCAATTCTCACTGGTCTCAATACACACGGACAAAGAAGGACACGAATTCAACTGAGACAACACATCCATAATAGCACAAGCCAAACAGAGACATGCCAGGGAATTCCTGGAGGCCTGGCATTCCATCCGGAACTCCATCAACAAATGCATTGAACTGGAACCAATATACAAACCACTGAAAAACAGAACTGGAGGTCGTACCAACCATCCCAGCAAACCGAGGCATATAAACAACACACAGGACAGAACACCAATGCTTCACCGGAGGTGCACTGATGATGTTACCTAGAAGGGTGACAAAATGTTTGCAACCAAACACACCAGCTCGGTGAGCAAGTCTACCATCTCATTAGGTTAGACATTCATATGCCTGAGCAATGTAATGTTCGTAATAGTTAGTTGTAAAAATATCTGTTTGGTTCTTCAATACTACAATATTCAATGCCATCTTTTATATTATGGGACATAAGTATGTCTGCATCAGGTAAAATACCCTTTTGGAGGCAAAGTCATACCATGGTCACAGCAGTGGTTAACTACAAAAGACACAAAAGTTTTGTGGTCGATATTTGGAATACTAACTGAAGACTGGTCAGAAAACATCTTTGGAAAATAGAGAAGTTGAACAAAAGAAGAATTTCTCACCATTCTAGAGCGTCAATTTCTGAGAGTGCATGAATTTGTATAAATTTGTTAACAAAGCATGAGTCAAGAAAACAGAGCTAATTTCTTACTCATTAGAATGTGACTTCTTTGAAAACAAAAGAAATTTCTAAGAATGCTTTAATTAAAAGTAAAATAAGATTATATAAAAAAGGGAAAGTGTACTCTTGAACTGGGACACAAGGTCAGTGCAGGGCATTACACTGACAGTTGATAGACAAGTGGACAGTTACAATAAAATTGTGAAAAGACTTTATTCTTAGAGTAGGAGCAGTTGCAATGATACTATAGCCTTAAGAGATGTATTTTGACCTTTATTTTATGAAGAAAGGTTGAGACAGAGGAGACGACTGGTCTGTTCCAAGCCAATAAAGTAAACAGCTTGTGAGACAATAGAAGCAGCATGAATCTGTGGAGTCAGGCTTCCACACAACCAGCGTTCTAGTTTAGATTTCAGTAGTTATTGAGGTTTTGCAGCTGCCATATTTCTGTCCCTGCTACAGCAAAATGCTTGAGTTCTCCCACTCTGCCAGAATTTTTTCTTGGTGTTCTTTCCTCCTGGACTGGAGAAACATTACATGTGATACAATCTATTGCAAAGGGTATATTTATGGATCGTCACTAGATTGGAACATTTACAATTTAGTAGTTAAATAATTAATTATTCTGTTACATTTTCCAACAGAGTTAAAGTTATACAAATTCCTCATTGTTTTGTTTATGGTTTAACTATATAGCAAGGATAAAGAGTTTTTTTGTTTATAGCTGAGCAGTGTAACCAATTGAAGTACATCTGTAACACAGCAGCTTACACTTGCCTTTAATTAAGATAAAAGTTAGGGTCTAGGCTATCTCCTCGATGTATTTGAAGGGGTTTTAATCCGGTATATAACACAGTTTTAATTTACACAGACAAAGTCAGGGATGCACAGCCTATAGTGCATTGGTACAACATTTTTTGGGAGGAAAATGAACTGCATATTCAGAAACACCCTTACTGAATTTCAGCTATTTAAGCAATTATACAGATCAAGCAATAGATGGTTGAAAGAACTATAAAAATCTTGCTTTCCATTGGAAAAGGGGAGCTTCACTTAATTAACATATGAAATTTGCTCATGGATGATCAGAAAGATCCAGTAAAAATCCAAATGGTTCTTGAAGGCCACTTCAAGGTGAGAATTAACTTCTGCATTAACAACTTCTCACTCATACCATTCAAACAAGAGCCTATTGATCAGTTCGTTGAAGGTACTACAGCAAAGGGTATGAATGTGACTTTTCCAAAGAGAGGCGCATTGAATTGGTCATCGCCTCTATACCAATTGAGTCCCTTCTGATGGACAAACAAAAAAAGGCAAAATCATTGAAGTATTGTTCAAGAATGGATTTATGCATGAAGGCTTTATGGCAGACCAACAACATGTCTCACGTGCAGCCAAAACTATTACCATGGTCAGAAAAATGCACCAAACCCATAAAAAAAAACTGCAGGAGCAAGTTACTGCAGATGTTGGAATCTGTACTGAAAACAAAAAGTGCTGGAAATTACAGTAGGTCAGGCAGTATCCATGGAGCGAGCTAACAAGCTAACGTTTTGAGTCTAGATGACTCACGTTCAGTGGTGACGATAGTGGTGGATGGACAGTGGTTCTAGTTTGTTCCTTGTGGCTATGGCAGCAATGTTGCAGCTTCAGGCAGCGACTGAAGTGGCGACAACTTGAGCATCAGCTGCAGCATTAGCAATTTGGTGGCTCCGCTCTGTTCCTCTTTCCTATGACAGTGATGCAGTAGCATTAGTGTGGGTTTTGATGGTGGCAGTGTGGGGTGACTCCAGTCCGGGAATCCTTGCTGTAGCAGCCTCATGGGGCGGCTTCAGCAGTAGTGTCCCATAACCGCTCCAGAAACCCAGGAGCCTGGAGGGAACAAACGATAAACCTTGCATTAACTTTGTCTCAATTATTTCTTTTAAAAACGGCTCCGAATTGTGGCTACGTATACACAACTCACTGTATTTTAATAAATACAAGTGACAATAAGTTGCTTTCTATTCTAATCTACACCCCTAATTTGTGCCTTGTAGATGGTGGACAGGCTTTGGGGAGTCAGGAGGTGAGTTACTTGCTGCATTTTTCTAGCCTCTGATCAGCTCTTGTAACCGCAGCATTTATTTATATATTTTTTATTCATTCACAGGATGAGGGCATCACTGGCTGGGCTCCATTTATTGCCCATCCCTAATTGCCGAGAGGGCCGTTCAGAGTCAACCACATTGCTGTGGGTCTGGAGTCACATGGAGGCCAGACCAGGCAAGGATGGCAGTTTCCTTCCCTAAAGGACATTAGTGGGCCAGATGGGTTTTTCCAACAATCGACAATGGATTCATGGTCATCATTAGATTCTTAATTCCAGATATTTATTGAATTCAAATTCCATCATTTGCCATGGCGGGATTAGAACCCAGGTCCCCAGTGATAATGTCACTAGGCCATTGCCTCCTTTATGTAGCAAGTTCAGTTAACTTTCTATCAATGGTAACTCCCTGGATGATAATGGTGCATTCAGGGATGATAAGACCATTGAATGTCAAGGGGTGGTGGTTTGATTTTCTGTTATTGGTGACAGTCATTGCCTGGTATTTGTGTAACTCAATAATAATTTGCCACTTATCAGCCTAAGCCTGGATATTGTCCAGATTTTATTGCATTTAAACATAGACTGCAGTAGTATCTGAGGAGTCACGAATGGTGCTGAACATTGTGCAATCTTCAGCAAACATCTCCATTTCTGACCTTATGCTGGAGGAGAGGTCATTGATGAAGCAACTGAAGCTGGTGGGACTACCCTGAGGAACTCCTGCAGAGATGTTCTGAAGCTGAGATGACTGACCTTCAACAACCATGACCATCTTCCTCTGTGCCAGGTAGGACTTCAACCAGTGGAGAGTTTGTCCCCTGATACCCATTGATTCCAGTTTTGTTGGGGCTTCTTGAAGCCACACTCGGTCAAATGTGGCCTTATGCTTCTCTTCAGCCAGAAGAGAAGATGAATCTCTCCAGCAGTGTTGTAACCATACCTGAGATCTTGCTCAATGATGGTGCTAAATTCATTTCTAATCCTCCCACTCACATCTCACTGCACACTCATCGCATAATTCATTCTGATTTTCAGGCTGCAGCTGGTTTAAGGGTGCACCTTTTATTTTCCCCCTTCAACTCCAAGCAAGTGCATCCTTATCCCTTTTACCATCCAGGCACCTAAAAAGTGCCAATCTGGCATCATTCTGAAGTGATGTGGAAGCAAGAAGTGCAAAGGAAATATGGTGCTGAGCGTACCAAAGATTGTTTATTAGAGCAGAACATTGCAGAACCTACCTTGGAACCAATCATTTTAGGTCTAGTAATACAGTACAGTTATAGAATTCAACGCAGCACAGGAACAGGACCTTTGGCCCACCTAGCCTGCGCCGATTCCTAGTCCATATTTAGACCCGCTACCTATTGGCTATACACAGTTTCTATCCCTCTGTTTGCCTCCCATACATGTGTCTGTCAAGATAAATTTAAGTGTTGCTAAAATGTCTGCCTCCACCACGTCCACTAGCCGTGTGTTCCAGGCACGCACCATCCTCTGTGTGAAACATTTTCCGCACACTTCTTCCCTAAATTTTCCCGCTCTCACCTTGAATCTGTGCCTTGTTGTAGGTGACCTTTCCACCCTGGGAAAAAGCCTCTGACTATCCACCCTCCCTACGCCTCTCAAAATTTTGTAGACCTCTATCAGGTCATCCATCAGCCTTTGTCTTTTCAGTGAAAACGATCCGAGTTTATCCAAATTAGAACCGAAAGAACTGCAAATGCTGTAAATCAGGAACATAAACAGAATTTGCTGGAAAAGCTCAGCTGGCCTGGCAGTATCTGAGAAGAAATTATCAGAGTTAATGTTTCAGATCTGGTGACCCTTCCTCAGAGTTCTTTCCTTCACAAATGCTGCCAGACCAGCTGAGCTTTTCCAGCAACTTCTGTTTATGTTCCAGAGTTTATCCAACCTCTCCTCATAACTAAGACCCTCCGAACTAGGCAACATCCTGGTAAACCACCTGTGCACCCTCTCCAAAGCATCTTTCTGGTAATGTGGTGGCCAGAGCTGTACACAGTACTCCAAATGTAGCCGAACTAAAGTTATAGCATAACTTGCAAAATTTTATATTTGATGCCCCGGCTGATGAAGGCAAGCATGCTATATGCCTTCTTGACCACCTTATCCACCTGTGATGCCACTTTCAGGGATCCGTGGATCTGTACAGTCAGATTAATGTGGTAGGATTCTTCAGCAATCTTATGGTTCAGAATGTTCTAGGGATTAGCGATCACAGCATGGCGGAACTCAGCTTGGGAGAGAGCAACACCTGCATCAAACCAATGCCCTCATATTAAATGGAAGCAATTACAGAGGAATGAATCTAAAGTGGACTGGGAAAATTATCTAATGAGCAGTGACAGATGAGAAATGGCAGGCATTTAAGCAGATGTTTCAAGCTGCTCAGCAGAATTTATTCTGATCAAAAAGAAGGACTCGATGAGAAGGATGAACCAACCACAGCTAACAAGAGGTGGTTAAGGAGCATATCCACTCAAAAATTAAAGCATACAAAGCAGCAAAATCTAGTGGTAGGCTAGAGGATTGGGATTTTTGTCTAGGTACTAATAGGAGATGACTAGAAAACTAATAAAGAGGGAGAAAATTCAATACAAAATAAATTTGGCAAGAAATATGTAAAAAAGAAGGGAAAGGGCTTCCACAAGCATTCAAAAAGAGCAAGAATTAGCTAAGTGATTGTGGGATCCTTGGAGAATGCTACAAGGGAATTGATAACAAGGACATTGAAACAGCAAGTAATTTAAACCAAGATTAAGCATTGTTCCTCTCTGTGAAGGATACCACAAACATCCCAATGATACCAGATAAGCATGAAGGTCTTTCAAATATATTTATTAAGAGGGACAAAATATTTGACAAAATAATGAATTAAAGGAAAACAAGGTGCCAAGACCTGTTGGTCTACATTCAAGTGATTTGAAAGGAAGTGGCTGCAGAGATAGTGGAATATTCCAGAACTCACTGAAATTTAGAAGGGTTCCAGCAGATTGGACTGCTGCTTATGTGATACCCTGTTCTCATGGAAAGAGGGGAATGAAAATGAACAAACCACAGGCCAATTAGCCTAACATCTGTTATTTGGAAAATACTACTGAGTCCGTTATTAAAGATGGAAGAGCAGGATATTTAGAAAAGCTTAACCCATTGCACAGAGTCAATGTCATTTTCTGAAAGGGGAATTATGTTTGTCAAATTTGCTAAACTTCTTTGAGGATACAATATACAGATTTGATGAAAGGGACCAGTAGATATCATGTAATTGGATTTCCAGAAGACATCTGATAAGGTGCTATATAAAATGTTATCGCACAAGTTAGGAGCTCAAGGCATTGGGGGGTAACTTATTGATGTGGATTGACAACTGGTTAACACACAGATAAAGAGTTGTGATTAATGGGTCTTTTTTGGGTTGGAAAGTTGTAATTAGAGGAGTACCACAAAGATAAGTCCTAGGGCCTCAAATGTTTATGATCTCTTCATGACTTGGAGGAAAGGGCAGGTTGTCAGGAATCCAAAATTGTTGATGATACAAAAGTAAGTGGGAGGGCATGTTGTGATGAAGACATAGGGAATCTACAAGTGAATCTAGACAGATTGAATGATTGGGAAAAAGCTTTGCAGATGGAGGTTAATGTCGGAAAATGTGAGGTCATACACTTTAGTAGAAAGGATCAAGAGGCACACAATTATTTAAATGGAGAGAGACTCCAAAAATGTGCGGTGCAGAGGGATCTGTGTGTTCTCTTGTATAGAACATAAAATGTGAGCATGCAAAAGTAACAAGTAATTAAGAAAGCAAATGGAATTTTGCCCTTTAATGATAGGAGTTGGAATTTAAAATAGAGAAATTTTGTTACAACTGTATATAGTGTTGGTGAGACCACAGCTGGAGTACCGAGTGCAGTTCTGGTCCCTATATTTGAGCAAGGGATACGCTGATGTTGGAGGCAGTCCAAAACAGATTCCCTAGGCTGATTTCTGGGATGTAAAGTTGACATATCAAGAACAGCTAAACAAATTAGGCCCTTATTTATTAGGTTTTAGAAGAATTGAGCGTGATCCTAATGAAACCTACTAGATTCTGAAAGGGCTTGATGGGGTAAATGTTGAGAACAGGTTTCAGGTCATGAGATAATCTCAAACTAGGGAATATAGTTTCAGAATAAGAGAACACTCATTTAAAACTGAGGTCTGAAGGAATTTCTTCTCCTAGAGGGTAGTGAATGTCTTGAATTCTCTACCTGAGAGAATTGTGGAAGCTAGATCAGTGAAAGTATTTAAAGAGGAAATAGACCTTTGAAATATTGAGATATCAAGTGCCCTAATAAGCTGTCACTAAAGAGGATTTAGGGCCTGGGACAAATTAAGAATAATCTTGTTCAAAGGCAGGGCAGGCTTGAAGGGCTGAATGGCCAGTCCTACTCCTATTTCTTACGGTCTTACATTCTAATGATTCTAATGAACAAACCCTATCTCTCACTCTCACAGTCACCAGCTCAGGCACTGTAACTGTGTTTAATTTAAATAATTGCAGTGTGGTATGGTTTGAATCTGATGTGCAACCAGCCACAAGTGATCTGAACAGGGAAACAGGATTGCACAGAATCTCTGAAGTGCAAGGTCAGGGACGGCTTCTACTGCAAGGGATTCTGATAAGGATTCCAGTGGACTGCAATTACGTGATCCCTGCACAGACCAAAAACTTTTATTTTTATAAGCAAGATCCCCACAATGCCAAGAGAAAGAAATTTACCAGACAATGTTTTACTTTGGAACAAACCTTAGGAAAAATACAATGTTTTCTTTTGCATGATGTCTCCTTAATAACAGGGGCTTTGGAGTATTCGAAAATAAGGTTAATTGGTTTCGTAGTTGTGGTATCATTAGGTTCCAGGATATATCCACGTGACCTGAAATTGCCACTGGGATGAAAAGCTAAGAAGCAAAGGATAAATAGAAAGCTAATTACAGTGCTGCTGTGCTTTTTCAATGTATCTTTGATAGATAGTTCAGAACCCACTGAGAATTCATGTAAAGGCGAAAGAAGCAGGATTCTCTGTCAATGGAGGTTTACTTATGGCAGACCGTGAACAGATCCTGGTGTTGAAGCAGGTCCCAGAGAACAAAGCAAAGCCTGTGTAATTATTTGTTTTATGGAGTTGGAAAGAACAAATGCTGAAGAGCAAGGTTAAAGGGCAAGGGTTTGTGGATTGATTGAGATCCTTTGTTTACTGCTGCTTCTGTGTTGCCAGAGGCCACCAGATAATCTAAAGGAGTGAGAGAAGAGGATTTCTGGGGATTCTTTGCCATCTGCACTGTTGTGACCTGAGTGAGAAGTGTTCAAATACATGCATCTTGTTCGTGGTAAGTGTGTCCAGGCACTTCAAATGGAATACAGTCGTTTGTGAATATGATTTAAGGGACAAAGAATTGAATGGAAAGGGAGAAACCCTACATAGTGGAGGTCAAATAGCACACCCCATTTTTCTGGGAAGTGACGTGAATGCTTGTATCTGTGTGTAAATGGAGATGGTAATTCAGTATTAATCCAGAGGCTCAGCCCCAATGCTCTGGCAAGCATGAGCTCTAATGCCATCATGGCAGTTAAAGGGATTTAAATTCAATTAATTAACTGTGGAATAAAAACAAATTTCAGCAATAGTGACCATATAGTTCTCACTAATTGTCACAAAGACTCATCTAGCTCACTAATGAGAGAAAAGGGTGGTTCAGGTCAAATAAGCAAAGCCTTGTGTTAGAATTAGAAAGAGATGAAAGAAGGTGGGCAGCACAGTGGCTCAGTGGTTAACACTGCTGGCTCACAGCACCATGGACCCAGGTTTGATCCCAGCTTTGGGTGACTGTCTGTGTGGAGTTTGCACATTCTTCCTGTGTTGGCATGGGTTTGCTCTGAGTGCTCCAGTTTCCACCCACAGTCCAAAGATGGGCAGCTGAGGTGGATTGGCCATGCTAAGTTACCCATAGTTTCCAGGAATGTGCAGGCTAGCTGGATCAGCCATGGAAAATGGTGGATTACAGGGACAGTGGTGAGGAGACGGGGGGGGATGCTCTTTGGAAGGTTGGTGTGGACTCAATGGGCCAAATGGCCTGCTTGTAGGGATTCTAGGTAAGGAAGGAGAGAGGGAATTGAAAACAAACAAGTTTAAAGACCATGCATTGGAAGGGACAGGTGAGGGTTACCCTGAGTCAGATGCTTGTGTTTTTGATCTGGCAAGTGGGATTCATTTGATGCGTAAATTTAGTGAAGAAACTGTAGAACGTTCCTTTGTTACGATGAAGAAAGTTGCTGCAAAACTGAAAAGACCCCAAGATGATTTGGACTGTGTTCCCATCGAGGATTTTTGTGGGAAAATCTTTGGAAATGCACTCATGTCACTCAGAAGAGCAAATTAGATGACTATGACTGCGTGAAGAATGTTGTTTCCAAAGTCTATAAATTGGTACCAGAAGCCGACGTGCAGAAGCTCAGAACTCAAAATGAAAATAGTCAGCTTTTTGTGAAATTTGTTAGACAGAAAGAAATGATGCTTGGTAGATAATGTCGATCAACAGAGGTTGAACAAGATTTTGAAAACGTTAGGCATAAGTTTCTGGTGGGAGAATTTAATAATAATATCTCTGCAGGAACATGTTCCTTTCTGGATGAAGAAAGATACAGGTTGCTGTAGAAACACATGGTAATGAATTGACTCACAAGCATGTTAGCAACAGGCCCTAGTTTGGACATTCACAGAGAAACAAATGTATCTTTTAATGCCTTAATGCAGTTGACGAAGGTTAATCTGTAGGCATTAGACAGGGGCTAAGAGGGGATTCAATGGTCAAAAGAAACCTGATTGTGGTGAGAAAAATGTCATAAGAAGATGTAGGTATTCCTCATAGAGTCATACAGCATGGAAACAGACCCTTCTGTCCAACCAGTCCATGCTGAACATAATCTAAAACTAAACTAGTCCCACCTGCCTGCTCCTGGCCCACATCCCTCCAAACATTTCTTGTATTTATCCAAGTGTCTTTTAAACATTGTAACTGTGCCCACATCCTCCATTTCCTCATGTATATAAAAGACAAAGACCAGAAGCTAAGTCTGATTCAGGGGAAGGCCATTTATAGGCTGAAAGTTGGAAGTGGAAAAGGATAACTGGAAGTAAGGGTACAGTTGCACATTGTCCGACTGAATGTGCTAATGAGTAACACTTATGACAAACCAATAGATTCTTCTACCTTTATTGATGAAATAAGTTAGGTTGTAGAAATTTTATGTTTAAGAATGAAAGCATTTCCAATTTTGTCTGGTATGGCAGCCAATTTATTGTTATCCCTGGAGATTCAGGAGCAATACTGTCACAGATAGTGTCAGAGATAAAAGGTGCTTGAAGGGTTAGGCCCGAAACGTCAAGTTTTCCTGCTCCTATGATGCTGCTTGACCTGCTGTGTTCATCCAGCCCCACACTTGTTATCCCTGTCACAGATAGTAACAGGCAATATGAAACTTGCTCCAAAAACATTCACTGAATAAAGTAGGAATCATAACATTGCATCAGATAAAAGTTTATTGACTTAACATACATAAACAAGTGTTTGCTCTATTACACCATTTGCAAACAAAATATGATGTAGCATCTGATGTCCCAGCTTCCATACCAACCTAAGCAGATTCTACCCTGTGTTCTTCAGGAGGCTTGTACTGTTAGCTCATCTTGTTACCATGGAAGTGCTGCATGTTGCTATGCAAACTCAGACTGCTGCTGCCAAGACACTAGCGTTCAAAGGAGTTTGCAGGGAGTCAGAGCAGTCTAACAATAAGCTGTGATTCAACATGTCACTAGTATCGCTGACATTCCCCCTCCAGGGGAACTGGATTGGCTCTATGGGGCACAAATCTGCCCGGTAACATCTCAAGGAGACTGCATTGTCCTCCAATCCCACTGCTTCTTCAGTGTCCTTCCCATTGCTTGTCAGCCACACAGGCAGAATTGCTGTCTCACAGAGCCAAAGCCAGACTGCCTAGGCCTAGCAACGCTCCAAGTTGTCCTGCAAGGCTATCCCCCTCTATCTGTCTTCCCCCAGCCATGCTGTAATCACAGGGATAGGAACTGTGTGGGAATACTAGGAAAGATGGAGGCATAGCAACAAGGCACTTAGGGAATGGACACGGGTGGTTAAACTATTACTGTACAGAACATTGAATCATTTGATTTATAAAGTTTGTTCAGAATGTTTGTGTTACAGAGTTTATTTCAGCATTGTGGCCAAAAGGATACTTCTGGTGGTAATGGTCAGTGACAAAGGGAAGGTAATTGTTGAATGGAATTACGTTCACTGGTACGAAAGCTGCATGAGTCAAACTCTGTAATTTCCCATTAAGAGGCTGTGTTGATTTTCTCGTCTCTATCTCTTCCTCCTCCATTTATTCCACCTCTTCAGTTGTGCTTTGTTGGTGAATGTTGTACCGTCATGAAATTATGCAGCAAACAAGATTACAAGAATTGTAGGTTGCACCCTGGGGAGTCTTGGCAAGCTCCCGAGAGGTCGAGGCAGTGAAATCACTTGCTTTAACACCACAATAGTCTGCTCAATGATAACTTGTGCGACAACATGTCTTTTGTTACATGTTTGCTGCCTTCACTTTTGTGTGTGTGTGTGTGTGTCACATTGGAGTGAGTCAGGGATTAGCAATAGAACATATCACCCTCCCCCTGCAACATATATGCTGATGTTGCAATTACAGATCGTACAGTGAACAGCTGTAGAATGACTGCTGCCAGGATACTGGCATTAAGCTGCATGATGTACAGAAGATAGTCACTCTCCAGAGGCTCTTTGAGGAACTGGAGCCACTTCAGGTGCAGTGTGTCTCTGAATTTACATATGATACCCTCAGAGCAAAGCGTGAACAATCAGTGGTGCTCCACATAACATCTTTAGTGAAAGACCTCAGAATGACTTATTTCCCTGAGCCCTACTATCTGCCTTTTTTGAGTGGGTGAGTTTATTCATTATTTATTCCTCTCTAATACCAAGGTCCTGCTCCAGAATTTCTGTGAGCTCTGAAAAACGCTGAACACTACATCATTAATTCCAACATATGTCTTATAGTAATGTTTACAAGGCTGAGATAGGCAGATTTTTGATCAGTAAAGGATCAAGGCTTATGAGGAAAAGACAGGAACATGGATTTGAGCATTATCAAATCAGCCGTGATTTCATTGAATGGTGGAGCAGAATCAATGGACAGAATGGCCTATTTCTGCTCCTATCTCTTATAAAATGTTAACTGATTTTCTAAATGTAGTGTTTTAACAGTGAATTTTCAGCACATTTAATGTGACTTCAGAGTCCTTGGTCACTGCTAGATGCCCAGATGAAATGGTAATACACTGCCTAGCACTGATAACCTTGATGAGATTAAATGCAATTTACCAAAGAAAATAATTTTAGGGGGAAAATGGGATATTATAAATAAATATGTTCAGCCCTGGATGGCCAATTCTGCAGTTTAAGTGGCATAGATAGGGTAGACAGGAAGAAACGTCTCCCATTGGTGGAGAGATCAATGACCAGTTGGCATATATTTAAGGAAGGGGGCAGAAAGTTTAGAGAAGATGTGAAGAGCATCGTTTTCACTCAGAAGGTGGTGAGAATCTAGAATTTACCACTTGTAAGGGTGGTCAAGGTAGAAATTTTCAAAACATTTAAAAACTAGTTAAATGTACACTAGTGATGCCAAGCCATACAACGGTAAAGGACCAAGAACTGGAAAATAGGGATTAGAATAGTTGGCTGGTTGTTCTTGTTAAGTATGGATGCAAAGGGCCTTTTTCTGTGCAGTAAATCTCCAGGACTCTATGACACAGATTACTGTTGGGGGAAGTGACCTTTATCAGTCACAACCATCCTGTCTTCACTGAGGGCGGGGTGGGGTGGTGGTGGAGGGGTTGCGGGGGGGGGGGGGGTGCGGTGTTGGTGTTAGAGGTAAACGACACAGTATGGCTAAAGTACAGGACCAGGGTCAGGGGAAACATCAGGAAACAAAAGCTTAAAGAGTTGGGTGTGAACATTTGAGGCTCAACCAGAATCAACAGGCTGTGCAAGGAAGAAACGAAAATGGAAGTGTGTTGGTGGTGCTTGATCACAAGTCAGTCTGCCAAGTGTAACCTGCATTGCCTTCCATCCTCATCAGAGTTACAATTAGAATTAGAAAATGAAGTGAGTGGAGTTAGGGTTTTTGTTTTCCTGTCTGAGTAAGTGGGCACTATTTGTGAGTGCTGTGAAATTCTGCGAGGGGCAATTGTATTAATAAGGCACTTTTGCAGTAATTACATGATCATAGTTTATCAGTTTATGTAATCATAGTACCCTGGACATGAACTGCGCGCAGTGTCCAACCACGTGGGTTGCAAATGCTTGTCACAAGCAAACTTGACCACAGTGTTGCCTGTTACAGATTGATCATAGTCATCTCTGTGAGGGTTTAAGAACCAACCTGAACTGAAACATTACACTTTGCTGAAGAACTGCTTCCTGAATCTCAATGTCGGATCAAGCCAACAAGATGTAGAGCTTAAATCATTTTCGTAGCTCATCAACTACAAGCAAAATGTCACAAAAAACACCAATCCCTCCACATAGCACTTTTTGTCTTGACAGAGACCTTCAACTCTGTAAATTATGAGGCACTTTTTGAGATTCTGCTGATGTAAGGGTGTCATCCAAAAGTTATCACCACCCTTTGCTAGCTTCATGATGACATGTGTGAGTCGTGGACCTTGCCAATATTTCCATTACAGACATCTTTGCAGTTAAGACAAGGTTGTTCCTATCTTCAAAGCTTTGTTTGGACCTTCCTAGCTCCATCTGACCAGAGGCAAGCTCCTTGCTAGAACACAGTGTACTTATTAAATGGTTGTTAAACTTCTTAACTGCACAAGACTCCAGTCAAAGACTAAGGCAATCAAGACTCCAGTCATTGAGCTCCAATGCATTGCCGTAACCATTTGGTCAGGTATAAATCTTCAGGGAGCCATTGACATATTCACCAAGGTATATCAGGAGTTTGGACTTCCGCTCAATATTACAAAGACCAACGCCCATCAGCAATCTCCAAACACAAATTGTAACAATGATGTGTTAGAACTTCAAAATACTACAGATATGTTTAACATTGAATTCAAAAATGTGCTTTTAAAAAAACGACAATTGCACTAGAGGCAAAATAACTGTAAATTTGAGGTTGGCTGGCTGACTAAAGATTCTGTGTGGAACTGATGAGCAGTAACACCTAAAAGTGTCAAAGAAACTTTGCACAGACTGGACTATGATCTCTTGTGACTTCAAAGATAAAGCAGTGATGATGACTCCCTGATTAATAGCAAGATTCCCTGGTGGATTCTGTCCCACACTGCAGACACA
Organism: Ginglymostoma cirratum; assembly: GCA_024137785.1. Lineage (NCBI taxonomy): Eukaryota > Metazoa > Chordata > Chondrichthyes > Orectolobiformes > Ginglymostomatidae > Ginglymostoma > Ginglymostoma cirratum. The sequence goes on along the minus strand of JAHRHZ010000061.1, from coordinate 13,695,794 downwards.
TTTTATGTTTTCCATTTGAAGAATACACAATAACAGTCTTTTGAAATCCAGTTTCAACTTTACTTGAGTGTTCTCATATGACTGAACATTCTCATATGTACCAGCTTGGGTTCAAGCGTTCATGTGCTGTGAAGGTCATAGTCAATGAGTGCTGCATTCCAACTGAGAAATGAGAAAGGACAACAAGAGGTCTCTTTCTCATCCTGAATGATGGAAGTCAATTGCTGTCAAAAGGAATGGAACTACCAGATCTTAGCACATCTGCAAAATTATGAATTACAAATCTGGCTGTTCAACCACCAATGTGCTTACTCCCAGCAACAGCCACAACAGTCAACTTGTCCTTTCTCACATACAATTGAAAGACTGACCCATATGACATTCTTTTTTACTTTTATCTAATTGAATTCACCTCTGATTTCTAATTTCGTGCATGTGTGTTGCATTAGTATTTCTTCTCATGTGCAGTAATTAATAAACTCCAGTATTTCAGAAGTCTTGCCTGGAGCTGGCTATCTGCAATATTTACCCCTAAAGTTACAGTCATACAATCATAGAGATTTAAAGCACAGAAAAATGTCCTTCGGCCCACCCTGTCCGTGCCAGTCAAAGACAACCACCCAACTCTTCTAATCCCAAAACTGTTTAGAAATAGGTTACCTCAGAGTGAGGAGTTTAGTTTAAAAGTTCTGAACCAGAAGTATTTGAATAAAACCCTGAAGAGATTACATGACACTGAGAAAACCTAAGCTCAGTTGTGAAAGGAATTAAGAATCCAGAGGTTATCAGATTCTCAAATCCAGGAATTAAACTCAGAGCTGAAAATAAAAACCTAAATATGATCCATCAAGCCAGATTTCCATCTGGGATTGGACATTATCCAGTAATGATATCAGCTGGGATCATTACAGTTATTTTGTTTGAGATGTAGTGCTAGGTGTGGTAAAGTGTGGTGAGGGAAAGAACAAGCAGTGACTGCAAGCAACACATAAGATGTAGTTGGGATGGCAGGGGGACAATGGGAAGGGGAGTGGTGGGGAGAAAGATCCCCTCAGCAGCTTCCTTCATGATTACTTCCCCAGTGACAAAGTTCTCCACCCGTCTCTTAACCAAAATTGCCACAATTTTCATTTGATCCCATCAATGACAGATCAGTACCACAATCCTGAACATTGATGTAACTCAAAATGTATCCTTCAGTCAGAGCGCATCATTACACAATCTTTAAATCTGGTGAAAATAGAAACACAAAAGTACTATTTAACAACTAATACTATATTACCAAAAATACTTTCTAACATATTTCATTTGATGAAGCACTATGAACTAAATTGGGTTCTTTCCGCATAATTTATTGATAAGAGCCTGCAGAGAACTAGCAGGAGAAATATATTTATCTACACATGTTCTTTGTATTTGAGGTGTGTGTCTATTTAAGATTTGTCTATCAGTCTTTGCACATGCTTCATAATAAACACTTCCTAAAAACAAACTCTAAATATTAATAGTTGCTTACTTTCCCACAAGAAACACCGGAGGCTTTTATATGAAATGCGACATGTGCAATAGCACTGTGAACTTGAAAAAGAGAAGGAACACAAATTTTGAGTGGGTTTCTATTTTTACTGATTTGGTAGAGAAACTACTTTTGTGGGAAAGGATAATGTCATTAACATTTTTCAAGTCAGTGTTTAACAAGTAATGCTTGACATTCAGTACCTTTTCCCTGGATGTGTAGCTAGTTGGTTAGCTTCAGGAAATCTTAAAATATTTCTAATTTTCTATCTAACGTCAGAAACATGGTCATGACATGCAGTACAACAGCTTAGGCGAAATAAAGATAAGGAGTTTCAATAGTTCTTGGAAAGCATAGCAAAATACACAGAAGTCACAATGATTGATGCTAGTAATGAATAAGTTATTATGCTGTTTTGAAATTCCTTGTTCCACTGTTTTAGCAATATTTCCAAATTGTGATAGCATGCTTTGAAATTCATACTATTAATATCACACAGCTCAATCACAAATTCTCTCAAAGAAGTCTAATTTCAAAATACACGCATGGCATCAAATTGATGGATATAATTAATGATGAGGAGAACTATGACAAAATACAAGACATTAATAAATTTGTCAAATAGGCACGTAAATGGCAAATGAATTTCAACATAGATTGCCCTGTTCCCTAGAGAGACAGATAACCTATTAAAGAATTCAATACTCCAATGTGTTGGAGACTCCAATGGAAAGAAAACCAATGGACAAGAATAATTCAAATATTAACTAGTACATGAAAGATATTGCAAACAAAAAGGCAAATTTTACTTTAAGTACTCAACACAACAAAGAAATGCCTCACATATTTACGAGAGCACACGTGGCTTCACATGTGTAGTCTTTCCAGTTCAGCCTGCACTATGTAGGATCTCTCACTTCTCATTTAATCATTTAGGCCCAGAATCTCATTCACCAGCAACTGGATTAAAATCCTCAGATGAAGTTATCACTGATGTGGCCCATTTCGACAAATCCACTCTCACTTGGATAATGATAGACACAATGGCATATCTATCCAGGACTCCTTTTTAACAGGCCAACCAATAGACCCAGTCCATGGCCTGGTTGACTTACTCAAACATTCAGATTGCTGAGATACAGCCTCACCAAAATTATCTAGGGTTGTGTTTCCTTCTCATTAGCAAACAGAAAACCAATCTATTAATAGCAAGCTTGGTTTGCCCCCTGCCTGCCCTAAATAACCAGGAAACCAATTACCCCCTCTTTCAAAATTTTCCCGAGATCCACTTTGGTCTTAAAGGGACCAATGAGCAAAAAGAAAATGCAGGCTTTTCGCAAAAATCATGGCTCTTTACAGGTGTAACTTGGTGCATTTTACTACGGTGAACATTGAGGACATAAAAATGTTACAAAACAAGGCTGCAAAGTTAGGCTTTCTAAACTCCAGTGAATACAAGTCAAACCTGCCAATCTTTCTTCATCAGATAATCCCTTCAATCAGAAATCAACTGAGTGAACCTTATCAGGTCGAATGCAACTATATCCTCGCCAATGCCTTCTACAATCTCAGCAGAATAGCCTTAATTTTACATTCTATTGCTCCTGCTCTGACTTAAACATGACACTCCTGCTTGGACATCAATGCTTTGTAAAGATCCAGCAAAACTTCCTTGCTTTAATACTCGATACTTTCATTTAAAAAGCCAAGGATCAAATGTGCCTTTTTAAAAACCTCTTCAACTTGCCTGGCCACCTTCAAAGACTTGTCTGCATACACTTGCAAGTTGTTTTTTCCTTTTATCCCCAATTATACCACTTAGCTTTATGGTCAATATGAGCAAAATGAATCACTTCACATTTCTTTGTGCTCAATGTAAACTGCCAGTCTGCCTAACTCCTCCTAATCGATTACTATCCTTCTTGCTGTTTATTACATTTCTAGAGTTTGTGTCAACCACAAACTTTGAAATTAGACCCTGAATATACTAATTCTAGGTCAGAAAAAAAAAATCCAACAAAGCAGCGGTCCCAAATTTCCTTCCAGTCTGAAAAATAACGATATTTGATCTTAAGCAAGGAGAGAGGGCGAGGCAGATAGAGGATGGATAGAGGAGAGGATAGGTGGAGAGGAGGCAGACAAGTCGAAGAGGCGGGGATGGAGCCAGTAAAGGTGAGTGTAGGTAGGGGGGTAGGGAGGAGATAGGTCAGTCCAGGGAGGACGGACAGGTCAAGGGGGCGGGATGATGTTAGTAGATAGGAGATGGGGGTGTGGCTTGGGGTGAGAGGAAAAAC
>JAHRHZ010000061.1:13663893-13691584 GCA_024137785.1 Ginglymostoma cirratum | reverse complement strand
AGGGTTTAGGCCCGAAACGTCAAGTTTTCCTGCTCCTATGATGCTGCTTGACCTGCTGTGTTCATCCAGCCCCATGCTTGTTATCTCGGATTCTCCAGCATCTGCAGTACCTTTTATCTCTGATATATTTGATCTTACTTTATTTTATTTATTGTCACACGTACCTAAGTACAGTGAAAAGCTTTGTTTGCAAGCAGTACAGGCAGATCGTAGTGAGCAAGAACATACAGATCATAGGGTGAATAAGACTTGGACAGAATAAGGCATACAGGTTACACTGCACAGGAAGTGTGCGAGGCAAAATCAACGTTACCAAGATCAACATTATTTGAAGTTAGAGAGTCCATTCATCAGTCTAATAACGGCCAGGAAGAAGCTGTTCCTGAACCTGCTGGTCTGTGTGTTCAAGCTTCTGTATCTTCTGCCAGATGGAAGTGGTCATAAGAGAGTATTACTGGGGTGGGATGGATCTTTGTTGATGTTGGCAGCCTTTTGGTGGCAAAGGGAGGTGTAAATGGAACCCATGGATGGAAGGTTGGCTTCCCTGATGGTCTGGGCTGTGCACAAAACCTTCTGCAGTTTGTTATGGTTCTGAGCAGAGCAGTTGCCATACCAAGCCTTTATGCACCTGGACAGTATGCTTTCAATGTGTAAAAGATGGTGAGGGCCCTTATGGACATGCCAAATTTCCTGAGCTGCCTGAGGAAGAAGAGGCCTTGTTGTGCCTTCTTGACTGTCGCATTTACATGGGACATCCAGGACAGGTTGTTGGTTATCGTCACTCCCAGAAACTTGAAACTCTCAAGCCTCTCAACCTCAGCACCATTGATGTAGATGGGCGTGTGTTCTCCTCCTTTCTTTCTGAAGCCAATGATCAGTTCTTTCATTTTGCCAACATTCTGAGAGAGGTTGTTATCATTGTACCCATCACCAAGCCCTCTATCTCCTTTCTGTATTCTGACTCATTGTTGTTTGATATCTGTCCGATCACGGTGGTGTCGTCAGCAAACTTGTAGATGGCATTCATTCGGAATTGGACTACACAGTCGTGGGTCTATAGGGAGTACAGCAGGGGGCTGAGAGTGCATTCTTGGGGGGCTCCAGTGTTGAGTGTCATTGTGGAGGAGATGCTGTTATCTATCTTCACTGATTGCAGTCTGTGGGTCAAAAAGCTAAGGATCCAGTTGCAGAGGGTGGAGCCAAGACCAAGGTCACGGAGTTTTGAGATCAGTCTGGAGGGGATAATGGTGTTGAAGGCAGAGCTGTAGTCGATGAGCAGGAGCCTGATGTCGGTGTTCTTGTTGTCCAGATGCTCCAGGGATGAGTGCAGGGCTAGGGATATGGCATCCGCTGTGGACCTGTTACATCAGTAGGCAAACTGTAGGGGATCAATGTGAGAGACTGGAGTTGATGTAGGCCATGACCAGCCTCTCGAAGCACTTCATGAATATTGAGGTCAGAGCCACTGGGCGGTAGTCATTAAGGCACACTGCATGTGTTTCTTAGGTACTGGGATGACAGTGAAGCAGGTGGGACTTCGTCACTATATGTCACTATTCTCTGTTTTCTACTCCTGAGGCAAGTTTGTATCTATCCAGTCACTACCTATTTAATCTTGTGGACTTCAATTTTATCAACAGGTCTCTCATAAAAATCCATATTCATAACCTCACAAGTCCTACCCTCATTCGTTCTTTCCTTTAAGTTATCAAAGAATAATCAAGTTTGTCAAACATCATTTGCTTTACCAAATCACTTCTGGCTTTCAGTGATTAATCCATAATTACCAAGTGAAAATTAGTTTTGTCCAGCATTAATATCTCCCAAGATTACCTCAACACTGACATTCGGCTCTCTGGTCTTTAGTTGTTAGGTTTACACATCTCCTGTTTTTTAAACACTGATGTAAGATTTGAAATCGTCCAAGCCTCTGTCATCATTCCCCTATCTAAGGAAGTTTGAAAGATTGTGACCAGAAACTCCCAAATTTCTACTCTTCCTTTCATAAGTAACCGAGGGATCTTTTCCAGGTTGGTTGCGCGCTGACAGTCTTTTTAAGTACCCAACGCCCATCCCCCAACCCTAGATATCCATTTTTATTTTATTCCATTTCTATGCAACCTCCATTTCTACTGTGACGTTGTCAGCATTTCCTTCTTTCATGAAGATGTCTGCAAAGTACTCACAAGGGGATCACTTTTCTGGTTCCTAATTGGCCCCACCCTTCAATTATTTACCCTTATAGTACCAATAAAAGACTTTGGGGCTCTCCTTTTTTTGTTATCCACTCAATTATTCTCATATTTTATTTTATGTTATCCTCAGGACATGTTTGGTGGTAAGAAGGGCATTTCATTCAATGAGTAGGAACCTCGTCGCCTCTCCACCTCCAGCCCAACTAATTCAGGAAGGCCCTTGTACAGCTTTCCCTCCCTGCCCCTGCTGAGGCCCTAATGTGGACAATTAATGCCCAATTAGACCCTTATTCCACTAATGCTGTGAACGCTTTGAGCCCTTTATTTAAGGAAAGATATAATGGCATTGGAGGCAGTGCAGAGAAAATTCTCTAGACTGATCCCAGGGATGGAGGGGTTTTTTTTATCACAAGAGGTTTAGTAGGTCGGACCTGTACTCATTGTATTCTTACACTCATGCAGCAAGGAAACAGACCTTTCAGTCCAACTCGTCCATGCTGACTGTTTCCCAAACTAATCTCGTCCCATTTGCCTGCATGTGGCCCATATCCCTCTAAACCTTTTCAATTCATGTCCCTGTCCAAATGTCTTTTAAACGTTGTAACTCTGCCTGCATCCATCACCTCCTCTGGCAGTTCTTTCGCACATGAACCACCCTCTGTGTGAAAACGTTGCCCGTCTGTTCCCATTTAAGTCTTTCTCCTCTCGCCTTAAAAATACGCTCCCTAGTTTTGAACTCCCCGACCCCAGACATGACCTTTTGAAACACAACTAGAGGACTTAAAAGGGTAGTTGCTGAGATTCTGGGAGCAGAGGGCAGAATCTCAGAGGAAGGGGTTTCTCAATTTAAAACAGAGAGGAGAAGGGATTTCTTCTCTCAGGGTGCAATGAATTTGTGAAAATCCTTACACCAGGAGGCTGTATAAGATGGGTCATTAAATATATTCAATGCTGACATAGTTTTTTAATCAGAAGGAGAATCAAGGGCTACGGTGTAAAATGCAAGAAAGTGGTGTTGAGAATTATCAGATCAGCCATAATCTCATTGAATGGAGGGCAAACATGATGGACTGAATAGCCTGCTCTGTTTCTGCATCTTATGGCCTATTACTGCAATTAAACCAGCAGGAGACAAGCCTGATGCAAGTGAGCAGTATGACACATTAACCTGGGTGACTTACTCGCCGTTTCCCCAGGCCTCCCTCACCCAAGGGCGCTGTGTCCTAATCAAGGGACCCTACTTTGAGAAGGGAGTGGCATTTGCTGCTGACTACGCTGCACTATTTTCCCCATGGCCCCCATGCTATGAAAGGACCTCCCTCCATCACTCACCTCAATTCAGAGATCCAACAATGCCCCATACCTCTGGATGGCGTTGTTCCTGTATCTACCAAGCTGATGGCAGTGTTGAGGAAAACAGCTCCTGCCCTCTAATTGGCTGGCATCTCTCAGTGGGTTTGAATGCCACCTCTAGGGTCCATGATCTTAGTGAGAGGCCGACAGTGACCTCTCATTTGCCTAATTAGCACATAATACAGGCAGGCCTTCCCAAGAGGAGGCAATGCAGATCTCTCTGCAGCCCACCAACAAGCAGCCAGCATGTCTATCACCTCTATGCGTTGCCCTCACTGTCCTATTCCTATATTTTTCAGTTCTTCCCTGTGCATTTCACAACCAGTTTGATTCTTGGCTGAAATATGAGCCCAATATTTTGCATAAACACTTCCATTTTCTGTTTCTTTTTAATCTATATGTCTTCAGACATCTGGAGAGTTCCTGTTTTTTATAGCTTTCCATTTCCCCTGGGCAAGTGCCTAGTGTCTACTCAAATTATCTCTCCTGTAAATCATTCCATTATTCATTTACTGTTTTACCTGCAAATCTCTGATTCTAATCCATTCGGTCAGGTGCGTGTTCACCTCACTGAAATCAATCTGCTTGTAGTTGAATACTTTCAGATTTAACGTTTCCTTTTTTGTAAGCCCAATGTGATCGCTAGTTCCCTAATATTCCCTCATTGCATTGCAGAACGGATGTTCTACTTCTGCTCCTACACCTTATGGTCTCATAGTGTATTCCTAACTTACAAGGCAGGGCACTGCCATTTATCATGGTCACTGTGACACACCAGCACACACTCAGTCACACCCATGATGTCAGGTCATTAAGAAACAAACTTTCCAGCATCAATTCTCTCTCTTGTCACTTTACCTTGGAGAGAGTACATGCCTAAATATAGCCTTTAAACAGACTTAGAGAAGGTTCCAGCAAAGGATTTTCTGCCTCCTGTATGAAACACCAGAGAGGTTTATGGCTCCAGGAAAATTTGTTAAACTTCCTCCAAGCGTTCTCGAACCATTCCCCCAAATGTAAACTTGCCTTTGTCTGATGGACTTTGACCCCAAATTTGATCCAAACATCAGGGATTCTGTATGAAATAGCTAACCCATTACCCAAGTGAGAGATACTAGGAAATGTCAATCCCATTACCCAAGTGATTGCTGCCCTTGTCTGTTATCAGTGCAACAGGGCACAAGGCAGTTATGGTCTTCTGACTTACTGGGCTATTCTGTATACTGCCATTTCCTTCTTTATAGATTGTGGATGGCATAACACCAGCTGCAACTCAAAGCTACTGTAACAGAACAACTGTCTCATGGTAGAGGTACTGCTGGTTGTTGAGAAAACACAGAAGGCTCTGAGGCCTTGTCTAAGGGCCAAGTACTCGTTCCAAAGATTTTGGCTGAGGAATTGATGGTTCGTATTTCTCCACGTAAGTGACAGGTTTATTTTTAGCCCTTCATGAGATCAAGCATCAGTGGCAAGGTCAGCATTTGTTGTCTACGCTATATGCCCTTGTGAAGTTCACGGTAAATAGCTATCTTGAACTGCTGCTGTTTTTGTGGAGAAGTTACTGTGCTGTTAGGGGAGAATTTCCATAATTTTGACCTAAAGATGATGAAGAGACAGCTATATATTTCCAAATCAGGGTATTTTAACACTTGGCAAGGAACTTAGAGGTTGTGGTACTTCCATATACCTGTAGCCTAATATTTGGAGGTGGTACATTGGATTCTGTTTAAATGTTCTTGGTGAGTTGTTGCAGTATGTCTTTGTGATGTAGGGAGTGAATGTTTAAGTTGCTGGATATGTTGTCAGTCAAGTTGGCTGCTTTGTCTTGAGTGGCATCATGAAGTTCCTGCTAAGCTGCACTCATCCAGGCAAGGGGAGACTGATCTATCATACTCCTGTCATAAGCCTTGTAGATGGTGGAAAGGCTCTGGAGAATCAGGAGGTGAGTCATTTGCCAAAGAAGACCCAGCCTCTGACATGCTCTTGCAGCCACACTATTTATGTGACTAACCAGCTAAGTTTTTGGTCAATGGTGACCACCAGGATGTTGGTGGTGGAGGAATTTGATGATAGTCATTTTAATGATTCGCAAAGTAAGATGGTTAGATTCTCTCTTGTCATTGCCTGACAACTGTGTGACAGAGAAGTTACTTGCAGTTTATCAATCCCAGCATGAATGTTCACTTAGTCTTGCTGTACAAGAGGTTATGATTGGAACTGAATATTGTACAATCATCTGTAAACATCCAGACTTTTGATCTTTTGGTATGTCATTGACGAAGTAACTGAAGATGGTTGAGCTCTGGCTATTATTCTGCGAAAGTCAGGATTCTTGTGGCACACTGGTAAACTCCCTCACACTGGGCCAGGACACCTGGGTTCAAATCCCACTTGCTCCAGATGTGTGTCATAACGTGTCTGCACAGATTGATTGCAAATATCTATCCTGAGGAAATCCTGCAGAGATGTCCTGGGGCTAAGATGATTGCTTTTATTTTCTTCATTCGTGAGATGTGGGCATTGCTGGCTGGTTATTGTCCATCCCTAGTGCCTTTTGAGAAGGTGTGGTCAGCTGCTAACTTTAGCCATTTGGTGCAGTTAGACCCATAATGGAAATTCCAGCATTTTGACCCAGCGACACTGAGGGCAGAGTGATATATTTCTTTAATTCTTCATTTTTCTGTCTTTATATTCTATATTTTGGTTTATTTTCTGTATTTTAAGATGGTGTTGGGGAACGGCAAAACTATACAACACTTTTCACTGTATTTCGTAACAATATATACATGACACTAAATAAATCAAAAGAAAAATCTAATATACTTCCAAGTCTGGATGGTGAATGATTTGAAGGGGAACTTGCAGGTCATTGCTTCCAATGCATCAGATCCTCTTGGATGTTGTGGATGTAGATTCAGAAGATGCTGTCTAAGGAGCCTTGGTGAATTTCTGTAGAAACTACAATTTTTTTTGTACTAGGCATGAACTGACCAGTGGAGAGTTTTCCCCATGATTCCCATTGTCTTCCATTTTAATAGGGCTCTGTGATTTCACACTCAGTCAATATTGCCTTGATGTCAAAAGTTGTCACTCTCACCTCTTCAATTCCACTCTTTTGTCAAAACTTGGGCAAACATTGTAATGAGTCTGGGAGCTGAGTGACCCAAGCAGAACCGAACTGAGGATCTGTGATTAAGTTTTCTGTCAGGTTGAATTATCTTTCTTGCAATGTAATTTTCATGAGACTGCTTGAATTTTTCAGGGCAGATTTTACATTCAACAATACACAACTGAGTTTGAGTAGAAACCTTAAAAAGATAAACACTTCTGAAAGCCAACACAATTTGGGATGCAGTTTGCACCCAAATCGCTGATTGTGTCCCAAGTGGAAAACTCTATCTCAAAGTCTAGGGACTGGAATTTCTACCCAAGGTAGGGGCCACAAGGGAGCATTTCCTTACTTTGCATATGTGATTCAGCTTGAATTTTCATTCCAGGGTGGTGGGGTTCGTTGTGAAATGGTTTGGTGACACTTCAACAAATGTAGGGACTTATAGCTGTAAGCCTGGGCTGTGCACATGACCAGACTCTATGCCATGCTTCTGCATGGAAGATAAATGGATAACTAATAAAAACAGAACCAGCCTCCATCCTTCACCCCCTCTCATCCACATACGCTCCCTAAGCCTGACCATGCTAACCAACACTGCTTCTGTTCTTCAAGTCATCCTATATCTCTGCACCAAATCATCAAGATGCCCCTTAACACATGCAGCAACTTATGCCCCTACTTATGCCCCCGGTCCATTGTAGCCCCATGCTATACTACCATCATCATGTCAACCCATGCCCTCTACCTATCACCATTTACTGACTCCCTCCATGCCAACTCTCCAGTACCCATTATTGACAAACGTCAAGAAGCATATTGACAGAAAGAAAAGTTATATGATTACTGATGGCATCATTATTTTTAAAAATCCTCATTGATTAAAAACAATCAAAGCGTTGAAATTTCTTAAACTAATCTCTTGTGAAAACAACCGTTCATATTCTACATAAAAAGAAATTACCAGAGAAACTCAGTAGGTCTGGCAGCAAAGTGGAGAAGGGGCTGTGATGAAGGGTCGCTGGACCCAAAATGTTAACTCTGTTTTCTCTCCACAGATGCTGCCAGGCCTGCTGAGTTCCTCCAACAATTTCACTTTGTGTTTCTGATTTCCAGCATGAGCTTTATTTTTTTAAATTTGTATTCTACAACCACGTGGATTGATCCAGCAAAGATTTACACTTTACAAGATAATGTTCTGTAGTAAAATCAATCATTTAGCATACACCCTATAACGGGAACCCTAGACTCAAGTCAACATATAGAGGAAAATAGTAATAACTAATTTAAAATTCACACTCCACAGATGTTCCTTTTTAATTTAAAGTCCATAAAACTTAAATCACTTGATGGTAATTTGACATCTTTGACAATCCTTTGACAGCTTTACAGTTCTTGGATATTCTCTAACAGCTCGACATTCCAATGTTTAAGCACTTTTTAGCCACATTCAAGGATACTTTAAGAAAATCAAAGGCTATCTGACCTCCTAAAGTGCACTTGGCCCTTGCCAAAGATGGCATGGAACCACATCGAAAGGGATATTTTACATCTACAAAGAGATATCCTGGAGTTACAAACACATCCATAAAGTTCAGATCTTCTCTAAGCAGACCTAATGTGAGAACTACATGTTCCATGCTACAGGGATACCACTTCAGTGGAAGCAACTGATATCTTAAAACGATCAGTTGTTCCATAAATTGTTTACTTGCAAGACAGAACCTGATGAAGTTAGGATGAAGTTAGCTGCATGTTCCAGGAATGGACTTGCAATTTTATCTATTTTCTATCATTTACCCCACAATGGAGAGACTCTACATCATGATGAAAATCTGGGCCTTTGTGTTTTCTGCATGCACTGCAAGTAAGACGTTAAAAGGCACTGGGGTTGCAAAAGGCAATTTTACCACATCAATATGACTTTACCATACCATTTGACTTTTTTCACTGGAGCATAAGAAGTTGAGGGGTGATCTGATAGAGGTTTACAAAATCACGAGGGGTATGGGTAAGGTAGAGGCAGATATGTAGTCTCTATTCTGGAGTATAGAGACTATATAGTAAAGACAGATGTCTTTTCCTTAGGGTGGGGGGATTTCAAGACAGATGGGCATATATTTAAGGTGAGAGGTGAAAGATTTACAAAAACCTATCGGTGCAATTTTTTTTATACACAGAATGGTTTGTGTGTGGAATGAACTTCCAGAGGAAATGGTGGATGTGGGTTCAGTTACAATGTTTAAAAGACATTTAGATAAGTAAATGAATAAGAAATCTTTGGAGGGATATGGGCCAAGCGCAGAAAGGTGGAACCAGTTTAGTTTGGGATTATGGTTAGCATGGATTGGTTGGACTGAAGGGCAGGCCGTTCAATGCCTCGAGACTGTTCCATCATTCAATGAGATAATGGCTTATCAAAATTTGAATAGAGATACTAAAACTGTTGAAATACAAATTCAATGCTCCCAGTACAAAAGCAAAGTAGCAGCGCACAATTCTAGCCAGTCCTAGATAAAGTCAGGTGCATTGTGGACAGTGTAGATGATAACATAAAATTAGAAAGGAATATCCATAGACTAACTGAGTAGGTAAAGCTGGAGTCAAATATGACCAAGTGTGAGGTTATCAGTTTTGGATCAAAGAAGTATGCTCTCTCTTGATAGTATGAAATTGGGGTCCAGTTGCACAGCTCTTTAAAATGTCACAAAATAGGTGCTGAAAATAATTAAGAAAGCTAATGGAATGCTGACCTTTATATCAATAGGACTGGCATACAAGGATACAGAAGTCATGCTGCAGATGTACAAAACCCTGGTTAGAGCTGACTTGGAATACTGTGAGCTGATCTGGGCACCACACCTAAGGAGAGATATTTTAGCCTTGGAGGGAGTACAACACAGGTTCACAAGTATGATACCACAGTGTGAAGCTGGAGGAACACAGCAGGTCAGGCAGCATCAAAGGAGCAGGAAAGTTGACGTTTCAGGTCGGGACCCTTCTTTAGAAAGAATTCTGAATTTCTATGTTAGGAAGCACTTCTATACAAAGGGTGGCAGATGCTTTGAACTCTTTTCCACAAACAGCAATGGATGCTGGATCAGTTGTTAATTTTAAATCTGGGATAGATAACATTTTGTTAAGCAAAGGAATTAAGGGATATGGGCCAAAGGCAGGTATATGGAGTTAGGCTACTGATCAGTCATGATCTCATTGAATGGTAGAACAGGCTTAAGGAACTGAATGGCCTACTCATAGAATCATAGAATTCCCACAGTGTGGAAACAGGCCATTTGGTACAACATGCTCACACTGGCCCTCCAAAGAGCATTCCAATCAGACCCATCCCACTACCATTTCTCTGTAACCCTGCATTTCCCATGGCTAATCCACCTAACATACACATCCCTGGTCACTATGGGTAATTTAACATGGCCAATCCACCTAACCTGCACATCTTTGGACCGTGGGAGGAAACCGTAGCACCCGGAGGGAACCCATGCAGACACGGGGAGAACATGCAAGCTCCACACAGACAGTTGCTGGAGGGTGGAATCAAACCCAGGTCCCTGGCGCAGAGAGGCAGCAGTGCTAACCACTGAGCCACCATGCAGCCTCCTGTTCCTATAACTTTTTTTTACACACTCGTGGGACACGGGCATTGCTGGCTGCCCACCACATACTGCCTGTCCCTAGCTGACCTTGAATTGAGTGGCTTGCTATGCCATTTCGGAGGGCAATTCAGAGTCAACCATGTTGCTCTGAGTCTGGAATCATGTATAGGCCAGACTAGGTGAGGATGATGTTTATCATTCCCTGAAGGACATGAGTGAGCCAGATGTGTTTTTCCTGACAATCAGTAACGGCCATCAATAGATTCTTAATTCCAGATTTTGTTAATAATTGCACTATCTACCATAGCAGGATTCAAACCCTGGTCCCCAGAATATTAGCTGAATTTCTGGATCAATAGTCTAGCAATAATACCACTAGGCCATTGCCTCACATTCAAACAGAAACAGTTAACATGGTAAAAGTGAATCACAATCTTGACCAATTGATTTTGAAAGGATATTTGATATTGCACTGTAATGCTGTGGACACCAGGGGCTATAAAGATGAGTTGAAGATGAGATAGTTAGACCCTTCTGATCATTTTGGGAAAACAACGTTTTTCCACCATATCTGGGCAGGTCTAGGAACTTGAGACAAACAGAAGGACTAGATGCAATATGAGGACTTTGAAATTTGTTCAAGGCTGAATTATATAGGCTTTTATAGACAAGACAGCTAGGGATTGTGAGCTACAGTCAGGAAAGCAGATCACAACCAGACCAGCCACGATCTTATTGAATCGTTGAGCAGGCTTGCAAAGCCAAAAGGCCTACTCCTCTTCCTAAGTCCTAAATTCCTATGAACATTCATAATTATTTACTCAATGTAGACAGACATGATTGTGCTAATTTTACTACAACATTCTTCACTCAGGTCCAACCACATGTCATCTAACATCACTGATGATGCAGTCTACTTTGGACACTAATAGAGGGAAAGGCCTAATAGTAGATGCCTCTCTCTTTATTCAAACAAACATGCAGAATGCTGGAGAAACACAGCAGGTCTGGCTGCATCTATGGAGAGAGAAACAGAATTACAATTCAAAACCAGTATGACTCTTCTTGAGAACTCTTCCTTTCTTCAGATATTTTCCTGACATAAACAGTTCCTCCATTTCCTGGTGCATTGGTGCCCTCAGTCTCTCCGGGAGTATGATTCATCCATCTTAAAGCATTCTGGTGGATGTCCTGCACCACATAATGTTCCTGGTCGGTAGTGTGTGTCGCTGTGTGTGACGGCTATCCCACCATCAACCTGCCCTGTGTAATTAATTAATCCTTACCCAGCAAAATGTTTTTAGTTCACAGCTGTATCCAAAAGCTAGAAGTACCAAACACGAATAAAAACCCTTCTTCTCTAGGAATACAGAGGATCAATTTCTAATAGATTGGAAATGGAACAAAATTAAAGAACACTTTGAAAATTTGTTTCAGCGCAGATTCCTGTCTGATCCCAAGGATTAAGTGCAGTGTATCAGAGAGAAACAAATTTGATGTAGTGATCCTGCAAATTAGAATCAGAGAATTTTTTATGATAGCTCAGAAGGATGTCATTGTCTGATGGTGATATCTGATTTTTTTTGTCCCATTTCCTGCTCTGGCCCCATGAGTCAATCTAACAACATATTTGCATCGTGGTGCAATTTGCTATGTCTTGTGTGCTGAATTTTCTGAGGAGTCTTTTGCTCAAAACTAAAACAAAAGGCCTTTACGGCTGCTGTTGATTGTCTAATTTAAGGTGTTCCATTGATTGTAGAAGAAATGCTCACGTAACCCACACGCAGAGTCAAGACACGTACTATGGATTGACTGAGACCAGGGCGTCAGGTAGCTGAATTAGGATAAGGAATGCACAAGGTATTAAAGCAGGGTTGATAAGGTTCTGAAGTGCGTCGACCCTTGAAAGCAATGGTTGTTTTTGAGTCAAGATGTATCAACATGTCAAGGGTTCAAAGGTAGAATCCCACAGCAGTTGGTACTGCAGTCATTGCCATTCAAGATACAAATAAATGATCTCTGCAGACCTCAGTGTGTGAGATTACCATCCATGGAGTCCTAAGTCCCAGGGAAAGCCCAATGCTGGCCACTTAGGTGCAGCTCTTAATACAGTGGACCCATTGCTGGGCTCTCATCAAATCTCCAGGCTTTAGGTGAGATACTGTCACCAGGGTTAAATACTGCATCCAGAGAAAAATAACCTGCATGGACAGTTTATACCTAACTCATTTGGAATGGCTTGCCCAAGTTGGCAGAGATGAAAACAGTGTGAATAATTTGATGGAGAATTGATCTTTGAGAAAATGGAAGGTTGAAGGTTATCAGAAGAAAAAACCACAAAATCTTCTGCTCCCATATGTTCTTAAATTCCATTTCAACCAGCCTTTTCTTAATTTCTGCTTGTATTGTGATTCCTGTGTTTGATGCATGACTAAGGATATCATCCATTGATTATGATCAGTGGCAGCACCACACAAGCTCCCTCCAAGCCATGTAGAATCTTGATTTAGAACTATATCACTGATCACTCGGTCAGAATCTTTGAACTCCCTCCCTAACAGCACTTGAGATATATCTTGTTACACTCAAGACTGGAAGAGTGCACTGTGTTTCTCGTCCCACTATTCCATGAGTTAAGACAGAGCTCAGAGAGAGAGAAAGAGAGAGAGAGAGAGATGAAAGCGTAGGCAGACAAGGGGATTACTCAAAGTAGACCAGGACAGAAGAAAAGATGAATAAGTGATAATGAGAGCTGGGAGTAGGAGAGAATGGGTAGTCTGTGCTGAAAGGATAGGATTGAGTATGGGGGTGGTTAAAAAACATGGAAAGATGGAATCAAGTTCAAAATTTATTTAACTCCCATGTAGAGAATGCAGGGTCCCCAAGCGGAAAATGAGATGCTGTTTTTCAAACTTGCGCTGAGGTTCACTGGAGCACTACAGCAGGCCTGTGACAGAGATGTTGGCCAGGGAACACAGTGGTGTATTGAAGAGGCAGGCAACTGGAAACTTGGGATCACTTTTGCGGACAGATCGTAGGTGTTCTGTGAAGTGGTCACCCAGCCTGAGCTTCGTCTCCCCAGTGTAAAGGAGACCACATTGTAAGCAGCAAATACAGCAGATGAGATTGAGTGAAATACAGGTAAATCGCTGTTTCACCTGGAAGGTGTGCCTGGGGCCTTGGATACTGAGGAGGGAGGAAGTAAATGGGCAGGTGTTACACCTTCTGAGACTACACCCATAACTTTTTCTCCGGTACATCATTGACATCATTGGTGTTGCTTTCCTTTCTTGTAATTCCTGCACTGCCCCCATTTTCACTTGGTCCATCTCTGAAACCTCCCTTACCTTCCTCGACATCCCTGTTTCCATTTCTGGGGATAGGCAGGCCATTACTAAGCCAGCAATTTCCCACAGTTATCTCAACAATATTCATGGGGGTGTGGGAAGATGTTGACAGTGGATGACAAGTGGACCAGAGTATCCCAGAGGGAACAGTGCCGGTGGAAGGCTGACAAGGAAGGGAAGGGGAGTATATGTCTGGTGGTGGCATCCCACTGGAGTGATGGAAATGGTGGCTAATGATCCTTTGTGCAGAGGCTAGTGGGTAGTGGTGAGTGAGGACCAGGGAAGCCCTGTCGTTGTGAGAGGGAAGAGAAGGAGTCAGTGCCAAAGTGCAGAAAATTGGGTCAGAGACTGCTGAGTGCACTGACAAAAATGACCTCAAGCTTCCAGTTGCCTAAAACTTCAACATACCACCTATTTCTATGCCAACATCTCTGTCGCAGGCCTATTGCAGTGTTCCAGTGAGCCTCAGCACAAGTTCAAAGAACAACATCTCATTTTCCATTTGGGGACCCTTCAAACTTTGGGACTCAACATCGAGTTCAATAACTTTAGAGCCTGATTCCATCCTTCCATGTTTTTTATCTACCCCACCAGACCCTGGCCCTGCTATGACACGGGCTGCTATCGGCATGGCCTATCCATTCTCTCCTACTCTCGGCTCTCATTATCACTTACTCAGCTTCTTTTCTGTCCTGGCCTGGTAACAGTAATCCCCTCATTGGCCTTACAATTTCCTATCTCTTTCTCTGGGATACGTCTCCACCTATCCACTCACCTCTCCCCCCATCTCCCCCAATCTCAGCTTCAGCATAAATAGCTGCTATTTATGTTATTATGAAGAGTCACCAGATTCAAAACTTTTATGCCATAACATATAAGAGCAGAACTCGACCATTCAGTTCATCAGATCCGCTTCACCATTCAGTCACAGATGATATGTTTCTCAACCCCATTCTCCTGCCTTCTCCCCATAATCCTTGATCCCCTTGCTAGTCAAGAAACTATCTGTGTTAAATACACTCAATGATTTGGCCTCCACAGCCTTCTGTGGCAATGAGTTCCACACAATCACAATCCTCTGGCTGAAGAAATTCCTCCTCATCTCAGTTGTAAAGGCTCATCCCTTCACTCTGAGGCTGTGCACCTGGGTTCTAGTCTCTCCCACGTATGGAAACAGCTTCTCTATGTCCACTCAATCAAGACCTCTCAGTATTCTTTAAATTTCAATCAGATCTCCCCTCATTCTTCTAAACTTCATCATATACTGACCCAGAGTCCTCAACCACTCCTCACATGACTAGTCCTCTGTCCCCAGGGTCAAACTTGTAAACCTCTTGTGGGCTCCCTCCTAAGCCAGGACACCCTTCCTTAGAAACAAAGCCCAAAACTGCTCACCATATTCCAAACACGGTTTGACGGGAGCCTCATACAACCCCAACAGTACATCTCTGCTCCTGTATTCTAGCCGTCTTGGAATGAATGCTAACATTGCATTTGCTTTCCTATCTGCCGACTGAACCTGTTTGTTAAACTGAAGAGAATCCTCAACTAGCTATTCTCTTCTTCCTGCCAATGAACCTCATAGATTTCCAACATTATATTCCATCTACCAAGTATTTGCCCACTCATGTAACTTGTCTATATCCCTCTGCAGACTACTTTTAGAATTAGAATTAGGGTTTGTTTTTATTGTTATGTGTACTCAATTACAGGAATACAGAAGTACAGTGAAAAGTGTACAAAGTTGCCATTCCTGGCACCATTTTAAGTACAAAGGCACCTATGCACAAATTCTTAGGTACGATGTAGAAAAATAAAGAAAAAAGTTAGAAGTTCACCACTACAGTCCTTCTTTAGCCACGGGCCTGTAAAAATGCTCAACATGGGCTTTCCCCATGAGGACTTGCATTCCTCACAATGGCTTGATCTCTCGCCCGCGCGGGGCATCCTCTCCCCTGCACTGGGTTCATCCTCTCCCCTGCACTGGGCTCAATCTCCTCTGCGCTGGTCTCCCACTGCCAACTGCCATCCTGACTCCACAGCTGCCATTGGCTCTGGATCACACCACTTGCCTTCCCACCTACTTTAGTGTTGCCTGCAAAAGTACATTCGCTTCCGTCATCTACGTCATTACTTCATATTGTAAGTAACTGTGGCCCCAGCACTGATCCCTGTGACACTCCACTAGTTACAGGTTGCCATCCTGAAAATGCTCCCCTTATCCAAACTGTCTTGTTTTAGTTAGCCAATCCTCTATTCATGTTAACATACTACCCCCAACACCATGGGATCTTACCTTATTGAGTAGTCTATTGCAAACTTGTGTCATTTATAACTGTAAGTGTTAGTGCTTGCCCACGTTCGGAGAAGAGTCACTGAACCCTTAGTTTCCTGGCTGGTTAGCTATAGTAGCTCTGCGTGCCTGGACTTCCTGAGAAGGCCCTCCCCTTTGAGTTGATTGAAGCCTGCTGTCAACTATGCAAAGTTTTTATTCCTTTATGTCAGCACTAAATGGCAAGGCAAGGCAGACGTAATATGAGCCTGCTATCTCTGAGGGGGCAAAGTGCAAAAAAGCCAAGCAAGGCAATGAAAGGCAGAGAAACTGTGAGTAAACAGCTTGGAGATGCAGCCTGATCGACTCCATGAGCTGGGTGTGTGTACCTGAGTGTACAGTGCCCCTGCTCCAACATTACAATGACTATTGTCAGTGCAGCCTGAGGTGCAGCACCAAAGTGCAAAAGCATTCTATAAGGAGGTTGGAGATGTGTCACAAGGTTTCTCACAAACTGTCGCAGTTCCTGCCATAACCCATATCACTCAGACCCCTATAGAATTCTGCCCCCTAGTGTCAATGTTAAAGGGGAGTGTATGGAATCACTGGAAGGTGGAATTTCGACACAATTAAAAGAGATAGAATATAATTATTAGCGATAAAGACTCTGAAAAACATGGAGAATGCTCTGACTAAGGTAAACATGAACATGTGAAGAAGAAATGCAAACTGAGAAGAATAAAAATTGTCATTTAATTTTCAAGAAGCCTGTAAGGTGGAAATGTTTATCAGATATTAAATGGATGTGCCAACTCATGAGTGGATCTGCCTACGCCCAGTCTGTCCAGGTTTTGGTACCACAGCTCAAACTGTGGAGTGCTTTCTTACCATTTGGCCCTTTTTACTGCGTAAACAAGAGGTTTTTTCTGGTCTGAGATGGCAGTGGAAAAGGATTCCTGTGCCAGAGCATGTATGTTCGACTGATTTTATATTTTGTTTCCATCTGTTTTCTTCTTTTACTAACTCACCATGCCCTGAGCTTGATCAGCATTGGCGGGGTTGGAGCCCAAGTGGAGGCAATGCAGAGCACAGTCAGCCTCTACTTACTTTTCCAGAGCAAACACAGAACCTGGGATCATAGGCTGCTACATCAGCAGAGCTGACATTGACGAGGTAGGCCCAGTAGCTAAAGATGGCGTTTGAGGATTGGCAAATGTTGTTGGTCAGGCACTGGCGGCTTCAAAGCATTGACAGGAGGGCATCATTGGCAACATCGATGAGGTGGGCCCAGCAATGAGGGACAGGACTCTGACATTGTTGGGTCCAGATCAGTCAGCAGTGAGACAGTGGCAGAGGTGCAACGGCCCAATGGCAAAGATGGCACCTGAGGGCTGGTGAATTTGATGTTGGTTTGGTCTGGTGTAGACAGTGGTGAAGGTTTGGCGGAGGGATGGCAGCACAGAATTTGTCATTGACGGTGATGAGGTGGCTCTCTACAAGCTATACTCTTCTCTTTTCCCTTCTTCTTAAATTATTTTAAATGGCGCTGTTTTGTGGTGACAAATGAAAGCTTTTCACTGTATTTTATTGTATTCATATTGTAAAATACACATGACAATAAGATCAAAGTCAAATTTAACACATTAAATGGGTCCATTGAGAACTTAGATATCAGTGAGGGGGCATCAGGTATTAGGTCCAATCAGGAATCTCAACATCAAGTGAGCCATATTTCTACAAATCATGATCTAGATTCAATAGTGAATCTGTCGCTGTGTGTATTTTTTTGTGATGAGAGATGAAAGTATTAGCAATTCCTCTGATTCTTTACTGATGTCAACGGAACAAACTGGAAGAATGCAAATGGGCAGTTGATTCACCTATTGGACAAAATCACAATCTCCTGCTAAGAGCTCATCGGCCACATTCGATAAAGAGCAAAATAACAAGGATTTCTTTTTGAAAGGGAATTCTGGAGAATTAGAGTGTTCTAAGATAGATAACGGGTTCTTTACGCAAGGACACACTGCTCCTGCCCACTTTGTTGCTGCTACCTCTCAGAGCATGGAACAAGTCACAATCAGTAGATTCTGAATTTTTTCTGATCGCGCTTTCCACTCGTGAAGCCACTCACAAGCAATTCCAAAGGCAATTTGAAGCGAGCTGACACCCACTCCCCTTTCTCTGACATGTTTTAATTTGTTAGGGCTATATTTCTCGGAGGAGACATGTTCCCCAGTGAATGACGGTCTTGAAATGCCCTGCATTCCTTTCCCAGATAAACCATTTGATGTTGCCAGGCAACAGAGCAGGTATCGATTTGCATGTTTCAGAACCTGCTATCAAACATTTGACTGCTGCTGAAACGATATGGCTGTGTTGCATTTTGTCACCAAATGAAACTTCACAATTTTTCTAGGTAAAGAATATAGTGCAATAATAGCCTTACCTCAGGAAGGTCGCAGATTCCTCAGTTACTGCAATAGCATTGGGGATATAAGTACCCTCGCATTATATTCCGTTTCTGATTTGGACAAATTGAAGAAAAGAAAATGAAAAGGGATTTCGTTGTTGGGATAGATATTGACTTTGTGCAGTTGCATAAAAAGTGTCAGGAGCACACTTTACATATCCAGAGATTTTTATTTCCACAGATTTTTTATTTCTATTAACTACTATTGATGGCGATAGAAATGGCACTGTACCTCAGGAAGGATACTCTGACCTTAGAGGAGATGCATTCACCAGAATGGCAGCAGCAGCAAGGTGACCATGAATCCATTGCCATTTGTCAGAAAATCCCATCTGGTTCACTAATGTCCTTTAGGGAAGGAAACTGCCATCCTTACCTGGTCTGGCCTACGTGTGACTCCAGACCCACAGCAATGTGGTTGACTCTGAACTGCCCTCTGGGCAATTAGGGATGGGCAATAAATGCTGGTCCAGCCAGCAACACCTTCATCCCATGAATGAATAAAGAAAAAAAAAGTATGCGGAGTCTTAAAGTAACATCCATGCTGCCCAAGTGATCTTCCCTAACAAGAGTCTAACCAGCTCCCCTTGGCATTACCATTACCCGATCTCCTACTAGCAACATTCTGAGGGCTACCTTTGGTCAAAATGTGAAATGGAACCATCATGTATGCTAAGACTGCAGAAGCTGATCAGATGCCAGGAATTCTCAGGCAGGTAACTCACCTCCTGACTCCAAAAGTCATAAAGCCAATGAACGGGGGCTTGAGAAACTTGGATTCAGGAACCTCCACCCCGCTACACACACCCCCTCCCCCCCCCCCACCCCACAACCCCCTTTTATAAAGGGCTCCCAACTCAATGGAAATCCAGGCCAGAGCCTCTGATTTGAAGAACACAACCGGCCACAGTTATAAACATAAGCACAAGAGGGGTCTCAAATCCACAGCCCTCTGGTATAACGACCAGAGTCCTATCATTCAAGTCAAGATACCATTGCCTGAGCTGATGCATGACGTATACTTCTATAGTCATCCTATTGTATTTTAATCATTTAAAAGGAATCTTCAAACCCCAAACATGAAACCCAAATGTTACCCAGGTAGAAACATTGCCAAACATAAAAGTAACCATCAATTCACAAGGCAGAAAATTGCTGACCTTCAGTGAGTTAAACACTCAGTCAGTTAAATGCTTAAAGATTGATCCTAAGATTTCTACCCTTCACAACAGATATGAACAATTAATTATTGCTGTGCTCACATTCAGAAAACTCAGACAGAAGCATCAATAGCTTAACTAATCTGCAAGCTTCTGCTGTATGTTGGAACAAAAACAGAAGTTGCTGGAAAAGCTCAGCAAGCGGGGGCAGCATCTGTGAAGAAAAATCAGAGTTAACATTTCAGGTCCGGTGACCCTTCCTCAGAACTGCTGTATGCTGTTTGATTTGCAACTCTGCACTCCTGCACAGCATTCAGCCTGTAATGCTGGAAGAACAGGTCACAGAATACTTAATGATGAAGAAGTCAATTCAGCCCATCCTAAATCTATCCAAAAAAAGGTCCTGTACTTGGTTTAGTGAAGTATTTAATTGTTGTTTAAGTGATGCGAAGGATTTTTCCCTTCACCTCAGGAGTCCATTCCCTTGTTTATTCTGCATTTTGAAGGGTCTCCTGATATCAAGCCAAACACTGCCTCCTATTGGCTTGAACACTCACATTTGAATTTGGAATCTCAACAAAGGCTTGTATAAAGTGGAAGTCTAGTATTATTTAACCTTTGCTCCACAAAGGACCAATCTAGTTCGTTGCCAACGAGGTAAGTGCCATTCTGACATTTTGTTCCTCGCAAACCATTTTCTTTTCAGAGAAAACAGGTGGCATCCCACAGCCCACAGAACCTGCAGTCTTGGTGCTCTCCCAACATGCCATGCATTCCACTGGAAGAGCATAGTCTAAAAAATTTGCTTAGTTCACCTCAGCATGGTCAGCGCCTAATGTTCTGATGGCACTGTATTGGGATCACATCATTGAACCAATCCAGCTGTTGAAACATGCAATATACTTAAGAACAATCACTCCTTAATAAGTCTATGTACACAAGACTGACTTAGCAAATTAGCCTCTGGGCAGTGTTTGCTATTGGTGAGATTTGGCAACTTTTGTCCCTAGATGGTCATGCCTTTCCTCCCACTTGGTTGCATTCACTTCAATTTTCCCAGATTGTGAACTGAGCACAATGGCCGGCCTAGTGAGTGATACGCCCTCTGCTGAGAAATCAAAATCTTAGGCCATCTCATTTCAGAGATGAATGGCTTTTTTTATTGGTTCCAAATGATTTGGAACTTGGTGTCTTTACATGCTCAGGAATAACTCCTTAACCCATCGGTGCGCTCTTAAATTAGATCCCACTGTGCTTCACAGATCTTGGAAGTGGGTAAGTATCAGGCTGAGAGCAGTCCGAATATCCTCCTTATGATAAGTTTCGTGTTTAATTTTTTGTGACATTTAGAGCAGACAGCAATTTGAGTTTTGTGAATCCTAGAGGCAGTGGCAAATTGTAATTCTAATCTTAATAATCATAATGCTATTAATCTCCATGATAGATCAGCATTCCAGCAAGGTGCTGTCCAGTGTATTACACAAGCCTTGTGCACTTAGTGTCAGACATATCTCTGTCATGAGAATAATTGAGCATAATTATATTGCTCATACTTACATCATCTATAAGCCTGTAAAGAAATGAATCATATTCCATATGTCCATGACATCACTGTTTTCAATAACACTTTTGAAATGCTGTGGTTAATTTTGAATGTCAAGCCTGGTTTGCTCTTACAGAGAAAATCTGCTCAGTTACGGAAAACAGTCAACTTTAAACTGACAATGGCCAATGAAGACGACAGTGACACAGGCAACAAAATGGTAGAGGTTTTATTCTGACAAGTGAAACTGAGTGGAATTCCCCTCTGCGGCTCCCTAAGGTGAAGATGACAAAGGGGCAACATTACTGAGATGAATGGTTCATGCCTCTGAGGGCATATTAACATTCCCAGGCCTCTGCCAGAAGCTAAGAAACACAAAGCCACTCAGAAAGCTCTTGAAAATCTATCCCTGGGCAAAATTATAAATACTTCCAGTTCTGAAGAGGGAGCTGCCATGTTCGATTACATACATGGCCTGGATAAAGTTTGGGACTTTTGTTAAAACCTCAGCAGGACTCCAGGAAACTCTCAATAAATTCTATTGAGGACATTACGGCCAAAATTCCAGAAACTTCCCTGCAGACTAAGGGAGCGTTGTCCTATCTTTCAGGTGTGGAATTAAGCTATGCTCTCATCTGCCCTCGCAGATGGACACAAAAGTTTCTCCTTCAAAGGAGGGCAGCAAGTTAATCCCCAGTGTCTGAGTCCTCAGCAGACATCACAAAAAATAAAACAAATTATCTAAACACAACTGCATTGTTGCCAATAGGACTTACTGTGTACAAATTGCCTGTCACATTGTCTCCATTACTTTTCAATAGTGCTTGATCATCACTGTGGCTGAGTGGGGAAAGGCACTATTTAAATACAAATCAACAGCTCCTTACTTTTCACCAATTCGCACACCATTGCCTGACCCTCTGTTGACTGCTTTTCCTTCTCAGTTGCCTCTGCGTTTTTCTAATCGCTAAGCCTGTATCCTCCCCTGTTCACCTCCTCCACTTCTTCATAACCTTCATCTTCTCCCAGCATTTACTTGAGGGCCCAACATTTAAATCTGCTTTGTTGGTGAGCTGGCTTGGATCTCAAAGCAGTTGCTTTCAGCTTTCGAGGTTAATGCAAATGAGGTCCAAGGCCTTATACTTACTGAACCTCACTCTATCCAGTTCTGCTCCAAGATGATTCTGAGTTCACACTAACAAGGTGCCCCACCCAATCTCATAGTTTCCATCTCTGTTGATACTAGGGAGAAGAAACGTATGCTCTACTGTGAGCGGCTTCTAGCTATAGGCTCTTCTAATGGTTATAGCTCAACTTGGGGGCAGAAGAAAACCTTTCTTTTTGAAGTCCACTGTTTATCACTGCTAAGTGTTTTCACTGTGAGCCATTGCCACCAATCTTGATGTAAATCCTTTTTAAGTGAACCCTTTTATCCTCCAAGCTGGAAAAGGAAAGTTGTCATTCTAAATTTCACACAAACTTTGTCCAGAAACAATTACACTCCCTGTTGTATACATTTGTGAGTTTGTGGGGTTTTCAAAGAATCATAGGACAAGAGAGTACACAATGAGGCCATTTGGCCCATTGGTTCTATGCCAGCTCTTCTGAAAATTTTTTTTCTTTTAGTAGGGTGATGTGCTCAGATGTGGGAGATCAGGGAGAATTTGCATGTTCCTGGAGACTATGTCTGCAGGAGACACCACAGATGGTGGAGACGCCACAGATACAGTCAGGTAAATGGTTGACAACCAGAAATGATAGGTGAGTTAGGCAGATAGTGCAGTAGTTTCCTGTGGCTATCTCCATCTCAAGCAGGAATGCTGTAGTGGGGGATAATGTCTCAGATGAGTGTAGCACTGACAGCCAGGTTACTGGTATTGAGACTGGCTCTGCTGTAATGAAGGATCCCAAGCGATCAATTGTAATAGGGGACTCTCTAGTCTGGGGCTGTCAGCGAGACATCAGGATGGTGTGTTGCCTCCCTGGTGCCAGGATCAAGGGTATATCAGAGAGGGTGTAGAATATCCTGAAAGAGGAGAGTGGCCAACAGGAGGTTGTTGTGCACCTTGGTACCAATGACAGAGATAAATAAAAGAATGAGATTCTGCAGAGAGAATATAGGAAACTAGGCAGGAAATTAATAATATCTCGACTACTACTGGTGCCATGTGTGAGTGAGGATAGGAATAGGAGGATAGAGCAGATGAATGTGTGGCTGAGGAGATGGTGCAGGGGGCCAGGATTCACATTTTTGGGCCATTGGGATATCTTCAGGGGGAGAAGTAACCTGTACAGGACGGAGGGGTTCCACCTGAATTGAAAGGGACTAATATCCTTGCAGGGAGATTTGCTGGTGCGACTAGGGAGGCTTTAAACTAGTAGGAGGGTTGGGGAGGGGAACAAAAGGGATAGTGAGAAAAGTGAAAAGGCTGAGGCTAGTCTAGTAAATAAGGGAACCAGGTCAAATAGTCAAGGCAGACAAGACCTCAGCAGAGAACAAGGTAAGACTGATAAATTAAACTGCATTTACTTCAATGCACAAGGCCTGACAGTTAAGGCAAATGAACTCTGAGCATCGTTGGGAACATGGGACTGGGATATCATAGCTATTACAGAAATGTGGCTGGGGGATGGACAGGACTTGCAGCTTAATGTTCCAGGGTATAGAAGCTAAAGGAAGAATGGAAATGGAGGCAAGAGTGGAAGGGGAATGACATTTTTAGTTAGGGATAACATTACAGCTGTACTGAGGGAGGATATTCCTCGGGGATTGTCTGGTGAAGTAATGTGGGGTGGAACTGAGAAATAAGAAAGAGATGATCACCTTGATGAGATTGTATCATAGGCTTCCCAGTAGTCAGCAGGAAATTGGGAACCAAATATGTAGGGAGATCTCAGATATTAGTGAGAAAAATAAGATTGTATTGTTAGGGGATTTTTAACTTTCCAAACATAGACTGGGATTGTCATAATGTTAAGGGCTTGGATGAGGAGTTAAATGTGTGCAAGAAAACTTTCTTATTCAGTATTGGATGTACCTACTAGAGAAGGAGCAATTCTTGACCTTCTGGTGGGAAATAAGACAGGGCAAGTAACTGAGGTGTCAGTGGGGAGAACTTAGGAACAATTGATCACAATTCTATTAGTTTTAAAATAGTTATAGAAATGGATAGAACTGATCAAAATGTTCTAAATTGGAGTAAGGCCAATTTTGATGATATTAAACAGGAACTTTCAAAAGTTGATTGGGAGAAGTTGGGAAGTGAGAGACCTTTAAAAATGAAATAACGAGAGTTCAGAGACAGTATGTTCCTGTTAGTGTGAAGGGCAAGGCCGGTAGGTGTAAGGAATGCTAGATGATGAGAGAAATTAAGGTTCTGGGCATGAAATAGAAGGAGGCATACATCAGGCACAGACAGCTGGGATCAAGTGAATTCCTAGATGAGTATAAGGGCACTCGAAGTATACTTAAGAGGGAAGTCAGGGAGGCAAAAATGGGACATGAGACAGCTTTGGCAAATAGAGTTAAGGAGAATCCAAAGAAATTTTCTAAGTACAGAATGTGCAAAAGAATAATTAAGGTGACAATAGGACCCCTTAAAGATCAACATGACCATCTATGTGTGGAGCCACCAGAGATGGGTAAGACACTAGATAAATAGTTCATGTCAATATTAACTGTGGAGAAGAACATGGAATCTAGAGAAATTGGATAAATAAATGGTGATGTCTTGAAAAGACTTCATATTACAGAAGATGAGGTGCTGGAGGTCTTAAAGCATATAAATTTGTATAAATCCCCGGGACCTGATCAGATGTACCCTAGAACTTTGTAGGAAGGTAGCGTACAGATTGCTGGGTCCCTTGATGAGATGGTCTTCTGGCCATTGAAAATAGTTACTCTTTATTTATTCTAAGCCCTCCATAAGTAAAAACCTGTACTGAATCTTGCTTGTGCCATTATACTCTGCTCCAAAGCTATTTTTTTGTCACATTATCCAGTCAGAGATTATGTACAGTTAATTAAAAGTAACAGAAAATCCTGGTCAGTGCATGTCTACATCTCCAATTTGCACCAGCCTTAGATGAGGATTAGTTCAGGCTCTGCCGTAGTAACTCTTAGGAGTTAGAAGTCTAAAGTTTGACTCATCAAAGTGAATGAAACCAACTGTTACAATTTATGCTTAAATTTTGTTGCTCCATTTCCTGTAAGGTACAAATCATATGGGTAATTGGGAAACCTTATTCTTACAGTTTGTCTGAAGGAACGTAGGTAGAATTTATCTATTGCCAAATAGACATTTGCACAACTAAAAATACTCCCTTCAAATAGTCATATATACTTATGATCATATGAATTAGTAGCAGGTGTAGACCATTCAGAACAGCTCTTAAGATATGTCACTGGACCTGAAATTTTAACTCTGCTTTCTCTGCAAGAATTTATCTACCCCTGCCTTAAAAATATTCAATGACCCTGCCTTCACGAGTCTCTGGGTAAAAGACATCCACAGACTCACAATCCTTTGAGAGAAAAGAATTCTCATCTTATTTGAGAGACCCCTTAATTTTCAACAGTGTTCCCTTGTTCTGGCCTCTCCCACCAGGGGAAACGTGCTTTTTGCATCCTCTCTGTCAGCTCTCCTGTTGATCTAATACATTTCAGTTAGATCATCTCTCATTCTTTTAAACTGCAATGAACACTACCCAAGGCATACAATGTTATGGACCATGTGCTGGCTAATCAGATTCAAATAGTTAGATCAGAGATAAAAGGTACTGCAGATGCTGGAGAATCCGAGATAACAAGCATGGGGCTGGATGAACACAGCAGGTCAAGCAGCATCATAGGAGCAGGAAAACTTGACGTTTCGGGCCTAAACCCTTCATCAGAAATGGGGGAGGGGAAGAGGGTTCTGAAATAAATAGAGAGAGAGGGGGAGGCGGATAGAAGATGGATAGAGGAGAGGATAGGTGGAGAGGAGGCAGACAAGTCGAAGAGGTGGGGATGGAGCCAGTAAAGGTGAGTGTAGGTAGGGGGGTAGGGAGGAGATAGGTCAGTCCAGGGAGGACGGACAAGTCAAGGGGGCGGGATGATGTTAGTAGATAGGAGATGGGGGTGTGGCTTGAGGTGGGAGGAGGGGATAGGTGAGAGGAAGAACAGGTTAGGGAGGTGGAGATGAGCTGGGCTGGTTTTGGGATGTGGTTGGGGGAGGGGAGAATTTGAAGCTTGTGAAATCCACATTGATGCCATTGGGCTGCAGGTTTCCCAGGCTGAATATGATTTGCTGTTCCTGCAGCCTTCGGGTGCCATCACTGTGGCATTGCAGGAGGCCCAGGATGGACATGTCATCTGAGGAATGGGAGGGAGAGTTGAAATGGTTCGCGACTGGGAGGTGCAGTTGTTTGTTGCGAACTGAGCGCAGGTGTTCTGCAAAGCGGTCCCCAAGCCTCGGCTTGGTTTCCCCGATGTAGAGGAAGTCACAACAGGTACAGCGGATGCAGTATAGCACATTGGCAGATGTGCAGGTGAACATCTGCCTGATGTGGAAAGTCTTCTTGGGGCCTGGGATTGGGGTGAGGGAGGAGGTGTGGGGGCAGGTGTAGCACTTCCTGCGGTTACAGGGAAAAGTGCCGGGTGTGGTGGGGCTGGAGGGGAGTGTGGAGCAGACAAGGGAGTCGCGGATGGTGTGGTCCCTCCGGAAGGCAGATAAGGGTGGGGAAGGAAAAATGTCTTTGGTGGTGGGGTCTGATTGCAGATGGCGGAAGTGTCAGAGGATGATGCGTTGGATCCGGAAGTTGGTGGGGTGGTATGTGAGGACGAGGGGGATTCTTTTTTGGTTATTATTGCGGGGACGGGGCGTGAGGGATGTGTTCCGGGAAATGCGGGAGACACGGTCGAGGGCGTTCTCGACCACTGTAGGGGGGAAGTTGCGGTCCTTGAAGAATGAGGACATTTGAGATGTATGGGAGTGGAATGTCTCATCCTGGGAGCAGATGCGGCGGAGGCGAAGGAATTGGGAATAGCGGATGGCATTTTTGCAGGAGGGTGGGTGGGAGGAGGTGTATTCCAGGTAGCTGTGGGAGTCAGTGGGCTTGAAATGGACATCGGTTTCTAGGTGGTTGCCCGAGATGGAAACAGAGAGGTCCAGGAAGGAGAGAGAAGTGTTGGAGATGGTCAAGGTGAACTTCAGGTTGGGGTGGAAGGTGTTGGTGAAGTGGATGAACTGTTCGAGCTCCTCGTGGGAGCACGAGGCGGCGCCGATGCAGTCATCAATGTAACGGAGGAGGAGGTGGGGTTTAGGGCCAGTGTAGGTACGGAAGAGGGATTGTTCCGCGTAACCTACAAAGAGGCAGGCATAGCTTGGGCCCATGTGGGTACCCATGGCCACCCCCTTTGTCTGTAGGAAGTGGGAGGAATTGAAAGAAAAGTTGTTGAGGGTGAGGACGAGTTTGGCTAAGCGGATGAGGGTGTTGGTGGAGGGGGATTGGTCAGTTCTGCGGGACAGGAAGAAGCGGAGGGCCTTTAGGCCATCAGCAT
This sequence comes from Ginglymostoma cirratum, assembly GCA_024137785.1. Lineage (NCBI taxonomy): Eukaryota > Metazoa > Chordata > Chondrichthyes > Orectolobiformes > Ginglymostomatidae > Ginglymostoma > Ginglymostoma cirratum. The sequence goes on along the minus strand of JAHRHZ010000061.1, from coordinate 13,663,977 downwards.
GGGGAATACAGGTGTATAGGGACTGGACGTCCATAGCAAAAATGAGGTGTTGGGAACCGGGGAATTGGAAGTTCTGGAGGAGGT
>JAHRHZ010000061.1:13646254-13663493 GCA_024137785.1 Ginglymostoma cirratum | reverse complement strand
CTATTCCCAATTCCTTCGCCTCCGCCGCATCTGCTCCCAGGATGAGACATTCCACTCCCGTACATCTCAAATGTCCTCATTCTTCAAGGACCACAACTTCCCCCCTACAGTGGTCGAGAACGCCCTCGACCGTGTCTCCCGCATTTCCCGGAACACATCCCTCACGCCCCGTCCCCGCAATAATAACCAAAAAAGAATCCCCCTCGTCCTCACATACCACCCCGCCAACCTCCGGATCCAACGCATCATCCTCCGACACTTCCGCCATCTGCAATCAGACCCCACCACCAAAGACATTTTTCCCTCCCCACCCTTATCTGCCTTCCGGTGGGACCACTCCCTCCGCGACTCCCTTGTCCGCTCCACACTCCCCTCCAGCCCCACCACACCCGGCACTTATCCCTGTAACCGCAGAAAGTGCTACACCTGCCCCCACACCTCCTCCCTCACCCCAATCCCAGGCCCCAAGAAGACTTTCCACATCAGGCAGATGTTCACCTGCACATCTGCCAATGTGGTATACTGTATCCGCTGTACCCGTTGTGGCTTCCCCTACATCGGGGAAACCAAGCCGAGGCTTGGGGACCGCTTTGCAGAACACCTGCGCTCAGTCCGCAACAAACAACTGCACCTCCCAGTCGCGAACCATTTCAACTCTCCCTCCCATTCCTCAGATGACATGTCCATCCTGGGCCTCCTGCAATGCCACAGTGATGGCACCCGAAGGCTGCAGGAACAGCAAATCATATTCAGCCTGGGAACCCTGCAGCCCAATGGCATCAATGTGGATTTCACAAGCTTCAAATTCTCCCCTCCCCCAACCACATCCCAAAACCAGCCCAGCTCATCTCCACCTCCCTAACCTGTTCTTCCTCTCACCTATCCCTTCCTCCCACCTCAAGCCACACCCCCATCTCCTATCTACTAACATCATCCCGCCCCCTTGACTTGTCCGTCCTCCCTGGACTGACCTATCTCCTCCCTACCCCCCTACCTACACTCACCGTTACTGGCTCCATCCCCGCCTCTTCAACTTGTCTGCCTCCTCTCCACCTATCCTCTCCTCTATCCATCTTCTATCCGCCTCCCCCTCTCTCCCTATTTATTTCAGAACCCTCTTTCCCTCCCCCATCTCTGATGAAGGGTTTAGGCCCGAAACGTCAAGCTTTCCTGCTCCTATGATGCTGCTTGACCTGCTGTGTTCACCCAGCCCCATGCTTGTTATCTCAAATAGTTAGATGGTTGTTTCTGACTGACCTGTACACAATGGGCCGAAGGGTGTTTTTCTGTGCTGTAGATCTCTATGACTCTTTGAATCTAACTTGTCCAACTGTTCCTCATCAGACAGCCCCTTCATCCCAGGAATTGGTCAACTGAACACTCTCTGCAATTCTTCTCATGTAGTTATATCCCTTCTTCAATAAGGTAACCAAAATTTTACTTTGGGCGTGGTCTCAGCAGTACCTTATAGAACTGTTGCAAAACATTCTTATTTTTATATTCCATTCCCCTTGCAATAATCAACAATATCCCATTCACTTTCTGGATCATTTGCTGTTCCTACATATTAAATTCTTTGTGATTTATGTATCAGGTTTCCCAGATCTTTCACAGCCACTGACTCTACAATCTCTCTCCACTTAAATAGTTCGCTGTTTTTCCTATTCTTCTTGCCAAAGTGGACAATTTCCCACATGCCACTCCATCTGCCAATTTTTTGCCCACGCATTTAACCTATCTTTGTGTTCTCTTTACAGCTTACTTTCTTATTTATCATTGTGTCATCACAAATTCAGTATTCCTTTATTCAGTCCATTTATCCAAGTCATTAATACAGATTGTGAAGAAATGAGGCCCTGACATTGATCCCTGTGGCACTCCACTCCTTACATGTTGCCAACCCAAAAATGATTCACTTATGCTGACTCTGTTTCCCATCAGCAAACCAGTAGTCATCACTTGATATAAGGCTTTTTCTTAAATAAATGAATGAATTTTTAAAAATAAATAAGTGTTGTGCCATGCTGATTTGGAGGAGGTCTATCTGTTCTGCCTATTCAACAACATAAGTTGAAAGCCTCATTGATTTTATTAGAGATAACAAGGTGTAGAGATGGATGAATACAGCAGGCCAAGCAGCTTCAGAGGAGCAGGAAGGCTGATGTTTTGGGCCTAGAAGAAGGGTCTAGACCCGAAACGTCAGCCTTCCTGCTCCTCTGATGCTGCTTGGCCTGTTGTGTTCACCCAGCTCTACATCTTGTTATCTCAGATTCTCCAGCATCAGCAATTCCTACTATCTCTGAATTGATTTTATTAATTGGACCTTTTTAAGTTGAAGAGATGAGTAAACACTTTTCACTGAGTCGGTTTTTGTGATGTGGACTATACTGCCTGAAAGCATGGCAAAAGATTCAGTAATAACTTCAAAAAGGAATTGACTAAATAAATGAAGGAAGAACAGTGCAAGGCTATGGAAAAACACTGGCGAATTGGACTGATTCAATGCCTCTTTCAAAAGATCCAACACAGGAAGAATGGACAGACAGAATCTTACAGTACGGAAGGAATACAGTGATTCTGTGAAAAGTATCACAACTAGATGAACAGGAGTCTCCCTCTGTTAATTGCAATGAGTTTTAAAGTTTCTTTTTAGCATGCGGCTATCATATTTAATCAAAACATATGGCTATTCAAAATTAAGGAGCCAATTACAAGGTTTTCTTGAGTGAAGAAAGGAATTTTATTACTTATTGTCCGAAGAGAAATTATAAAACATCAAACACACACACACACACACACGCGCGCACACGCACACACGCACACACACATTGACAAACACATTTGCATAATCACACTTGCACACTCACACATACCCTCTCTTTCACACACACTCTGTCGCTCTCTCTCTCACACACACATACACATAAATGTACAGACAGATTCTAAACAAGGTCTCACAACCATATTGCATTCTGACCTGAGATGTCATCTCTTGTTATACATTGATAACACCTTTAATTATCTCGGGGCAATGACTTGAAAGAAATTCTGGGATTTGCATTTTAATCAATAGAAACCTGCATCCCCTTTCTAACTGATTAAAGATTCAACAGGAGGCAGTCAGTGAGCCATTTTTATGGTTGTTACCTTTCTGCTTATAAATTCTGCGTCTGTATACCTCCTCTTCCACACTCCACCTGGGGAAGGAGCAGAGCTCCGAAAGCAAATAAACCTGTTGGACTATAACCAGAGTAGATTTTGAGAAGATGCTTCCACCAGTGGGGAACCTCAAACTAAGGGACATAGTTATAGAAAAAGGAGAGATTTGTTTAAAACTGAAATGTGAAGGAATTTCTTTTTCCAGAGGTAGCGAATGTCTGGAATTCTCTACTTTAGAGTGTTCTAGAGACTAGATCACTAAAAGTATTTAAAGGAGGTAGGTAGATGTTTGAAATATTGAGCAGTAGAGGATTATGAGGAGCTGACAGAACAGAGAAGTTGAGGTTTGGAGCAGATCAGCCATGATTTCATAGAATAGGGTTAGAGTTAGGATTAGGGTTAGATTATAGAGGGGCCTACGCTTGCTCCTATTTCATTTGTTCACCACCAGGGACACTCTCTCAGCCACTCACAAGCAGCCTTTGCTCTACTCTAAGATTCAGATCAATTAATGGCTATTTCCCAATAATAACCCATAAGTGCCATTTCCCACCCAACTTCAGTGGGGGTCTGAGATGTTCAGAGCAAGGGGAAAGGCCTGTAAACTCACCACACCCCATCGACTTCCAGCCTTGGCACTTTTACTTACTTCCTTACTTTCTTGCCCGGATTACTGCTCATCCAATTACAAGGACGGCACAGTGGCTCAGTGGTTAGCATTACTGCCTCACAACATCAACCTCGGGCGACTGTCTGCGTGGAGTTTGCACATTCTCCCCATGTCCGTGTGGGTTTCCTTCGGGTGATCCAGTTTCCTCTCACACTCCAAAGATATGCAGGCTAGGTGGATTGGCCATGGGAAATTGCCCATGGGAAATTGCCCATAATGTTCAGGGATGTGCAGGCTAGGTGGATTAGCCATGGTAAATGCAGTGTTGCAGGGTGGGACTGGGTGGGATGCTCTTCAAAGTGTCGGTGTGGACCCAATGGGCTGAATGGCCTGCATCTACACTTTAGGGATTCTATGACTCTGATTCTATGAATTGCAGGCTGTTTCTCCACTGCATTTGCTACTGATGGGTCATTGTGAACCTATGAGCAGCAAATGCAAGAAAGACCCAGCCTGTGATGGGTGAAGCAGTTCCTCAGCTATTTATTTCAGACTCCCCCTCTCTCCCTATTTATTTCAGAACCCTCTTCCCCTCCCCCATTTCTGATGAAGGGTTTAGGCCCGAAACGTCAAGTTTTCCTGCTGCTATGATGCTGCTTGACCTGCTGTGTTCATCCAGCCCCATGCTTGTTATCTCGGATTCTCCAGCATCTGCAGTACCTTTTATCTCCTCAGCGAGTCTGTTCATTCTATTAAGGGGTGACATTTCTCTGAATCGTGACCTTGTAGCTGAAATTTCCCAGGAACTTTGAGAATTTGATGGATGAATCATGAATGCTGTAATCAAGTAAAGGCAACAGTTCTTCCCAGTTGTTGAAACAGAGATCTGCTCTGCTGAGATCATCCTTTTACGAATCTGGGCTCTTAGCCACACATACATATTGAGGGAGAAGGGTCTAGGCTCAAAACATCAGCTTTCCTGCTCGTCTGATTCTGCTTGGCCTGCTGTGTTCATCCAGCTCTACATCTTGTTATCTCAGATTGTCCAGCATCGGCAGTTCCTACTATCTCTCTACATCACAAGGTACTCCAGTTCCACTGACAGAGTTCTGCTGTCCTCATTATGTGTGATTGGCTGAAAGGCCACAACTGTGAAAGCATTATGTCAGCCAGGAGGTCTGTTTCAGCAGCTGGAAGAATCTGTTTTGCTGAATTTGCTTGTTTGACAACTTTAACTTATTATAATAGAGATATACAGCATGGAAACAGATCCTTTGGTCCAACTTGTCCATACCAACCAGATGTCCGATACAAATCTAGTCCCATTTGCCAGCATTTGGCCCATATCCCTCTAAACCTTTCTCTTGTTGCATTTGAACACGGACTGCTTCAGTATCTGAGGAGTCACGAATGGTGCTGAACATTGTGCAATCATCGGCAAACATCCCCACTTCTGACCTTCTAACAGAGGGAAGGTCATTGCTGAAGCAGCTGAAGATGGTTGGGCCTAGGACACTACCCTGAGGAACTCCTGCACAGATGTCCTGGAGCTGAGATGACTGACCTCCCACAACCATAACCAATCTTCCTATGTGTCAGTTATGACTCCAACCACAGGAGAGTTTGCACCCTGTAACCCATTGTTTCCAGTTTTGCTAGGGCTCCTTGATGCCACACTTGGTCGAATGCAGCCTTGATATCAAGAGCTGTCACTCTCACCTCACCGCTGGGATTCAGCTCTTTTGTCCATGTTTGAGCCAAGGCTGTAATGAGATCAGGAGCTGAGTGGCCCTGGGGGAACCCAAACTGGGCATCACTGAGCAGGTTATTGCTGAGCAGGTGCTGCTTGATAGCACTGTTGATAACACCTTCCATCACTTTATTGATGATCAAAAGTAGGTTGATGTGGTGGTAATTGACCAGGTTGGATTTGTCCTGCTTTTTGTGTATAGAACATAACTGGACAATTTTCCACATTTTTGGGTGGATGCCAGAGTTGTTACTGTATGGAAACAGCTTGGCTAGGGAAGCTGAGTTGTTCTTTCTATGATCTCTTCTGTCAATGCCTCCTTGTTTAATTGCACAGAATAACAGGTGTGAAGACTTTGAAGTCTCTGTTATTTATACTTTAATGATGACAGAGATTGATCAGAACTTAAGAACTAGGAGCAGGACTGGGCAATCCAGCCCTATGAGGCTGCTCCACTATTCAATATGATCATGGTCGATATCATCTTGGCCTCAACTCCACTTTCCTACTCACTCTCCATAACCCTTCAACCTTTCTAATTAAAAATCTGTCCATCTCCTCCTTAAAATTACTCAATGTCCCAGCATCCATCACACTTTGGCATAGTGAGTTCCAAAGGTCCATGACCCTTTAAGAGAAATAATCCCTTTTCATCTGTGTTTTAAATCTGTTATCCCTTATCCTAAAACTACGGCCTCTTGTTCAGATTGCCACACATGGGGGAACATCCTTTCTACATCTACTTTGTCAATCCCCTTTAGCATATTATACACCTCAATTAGATCTCCTCATTCTTCTAAACTTGAGAAATTATAGGCCTCAACCACTCAATCTGTCTTCTTAAGACTAACCCTTCATCTCGGGAATCAACTTTTATCAGGCTGCTGTAACGGCACTATCTTTTTCAAAGGAAGATTTGTGACTTTCTTTTTCTGGGCAGTTTACGTTTGTTTTGGTTCATTGGTTCTATACACATTGTATACTGGGCAAATAGTCATGCAAGGGCCATGAGATGGCATGACATGCCCATGCATCGATGCAATAAGTTCATGTGTACAAATGACAGCAAGTATGTTGGAACTATGCTGCAATCCAGAGTTTCCAGAAATTAACTACTCTATTTTATTTTGATTGACCGTTGCATTAAAGTTGATTTACATGCAGGCCCTTACACCCTGTAAACTCTGTTGTCACTTCATAGATGCTGCCAGACCTGCTAAGTTACCCATTCTCCTTACAAGTCAACATTATGGCACGAGGAGAATCAAGACGTCCGATATGCACCCCTTTTCATCACGTGTCTCTCTTGGTCAATCTCATTTGGTGACTTCTTATTGGGAAGAAACAGAGGCAGGGGACACTGGCCTTTGATTACATTATAATTTAAATGGTGGGCCAGGGCTCTAGAAAGGGTGAGAATTGTATGCATTGATTTGATTTATTAGGTACAATGAAAAATTTTGTTTTGCACGCAGTACAGGCAGGTTATACCATACCAAGTGCGTTAGGGTAATAGAGCAGAGCGAGGAGTACAAGGTTACAGCTGCAGAGAAGGTGCACAGAGAGTGAGATCGACAATAAATTTAAAATTTGAGGGGTCTGTTCAGAAGTCTAATAACAGCAGGGAAGAAGCTGATATTGAATTTGTTGGTACATGTGTTTAAGCTTTTATGTCTACTGCCTGACAGGAGAGATTGGAAAAATAATAACTGAGGTGTAACTGCATGGCAAGGCCTTTTGATGGAATTTAACTACATTTCAGATGATTTAAGATTAGCATATCAATCAATTTCTCGACGTTAATTCCTCACAGGCACCTGGATAGAGCGAATGAGCTCAAATGAAATGACAGCAGTCCCTTTAACAGTGTAGGCAGCGTAACTGATGCTTGTGATTCCAGTTCCAATCTGAAAATCTCTGTTATAGTCTGTCTACAAGCACATGCAGTTAGTTGCCTGCATGCCTCATGACCTAGATGCAGTCTCCACTGAATTAATCCCTTCCTCCTTTCACAATTACCATAATGTTTCTGTATGTGCTCAAGACTAAATTCCTCTCAAGTGTGATAATGAGGCAAAGCCAGTGGCAATTGTAGCAACTGGCCTTGCAGTAATGTTTAAGTAAAATCTCAATTGGAATAATAGCTCACAACGAGCAAAGGCAGTTTTCAAAATAATTAGAAAAATGTTCATTGCTGCATTTTTGCCGAGTCTAACATGTCCAACATTGTTACTAATTCTTTAAGGTCTATGTCCAATTGATTAAAACAGCATTACTGCCAAGAATAATGTATGATTGACAATGATAGGGGAGAGAGAGCAAGGCCAACAAACCAAAACAGACCCAATGACTGTTTTGCATCTCCAATGGCTCCTCTTTTAAAGAGCATGAATAAACTATTGTCCAATCCTTGCTCAGTTTTATATCAAGTTAAATATCAGTAAAGCATCCCATCACAAGGGATGAACCTAAACACTGACTGTTGTACAGATATAATTCACAGGTCATGGATTTACTAGGCCACTGTCCACTGAATGCATTGGCTTCCATTATACAAGTAATTATGTTAAAATAGTATCGCACAGAATTGTTCTAACTGGCAATAATAAAAGCATTGATATATTGAATCGATTTTAGTATTTACCTTGTGTTGTTCTCACCCTGTGCTTGGGCATGGCAGCATTTTTCAGTAATGTCACATTGCATGGTGACATTGTATTCATTAAACTCAGAATAGAATTCTACATTTTATCATAAGAAATCAGAACCTGAGCAGTAATAACCAACCTAAAATTTTAAAGAGATCTCAGTTGGAAGAAGAAGGATGTCACTTTACAGAGGGTTTAATACATCTTCGCTCAGATGCTGCCTGTGCTTGCAAATACAATTAGAATCTAGTAAGAAACAAAAACAAAGCTGCTGGAAAAGCTCAGCAAGTCTGGCAGCATCTCTGAAGGAAAAAGCAGAATAACGTTTCAGGTTCGGTGACCCTTCCTCAGAACTGGTTCTGTAACCGGTGAAAGTGCAACACCTGCCCATTTACCTCCCCCTTCCCCAGTATCCAAGGGCCCAAACATACCTTCCAGGTGAAGCAACACTTCACCTGCACTTCCCAGAATCTAGTCTACTGTATTCGCCGCTCACAATGTGGTCTCCTCTACACTGGGGAAACGAAGTGTAGACTTAGCGACCGCTTTGCAGAACATCTACGTTCTACTCGCAAAAAAGACCCTGAACTACCTGTTGCCTGCCACTTCAATGTACCACCTTGCTCCCTGGCCAACATCTCTGTCTCTGGCTTGCTACAGTGTTCCAGTGAAGCCAACGCAAGCTGGAGGAACAATACCTCATTTTCTGTTTGGGGACCCTACAGCCCTCCGGACACAATATTGATTTCAATAATTTTAGGGCCTAAACTCTCCCATGTCCCAGCCCCCCAACCCCACACATCAGGCCTTGTTACCACATAGCTTGCCTCTACACACCCCCTGTTGTTGGTCACTAACAGTCCCCATTAACAACTACTCACGCTCCCAGCCTGATTGTTAGCAACTCTTTGTCTGTCCAACTGTCTTTCTCTCTCTTTGGGCTCTATCCTATCATTTACTCCCTACTCCACCCACCTCTCTATTTTCTGCATATAAACTGATGTTTTCCCAGCCCCCATCAGTTCTGAGGAAGGGTCACCAGACCCGAAACGTTAACTCTGTTTTCTCCTCCACAGATGCTGCCAGACCTGCTGAGCTTTTCCAGCAACTTTGTTTTTGTTCCACACTGTAGAGCTTCTACAACACTCTATAACTAGCAAAGTTCAGCCAATGATCTCATTAACAGGAAGAATTTAGGGAGACATTTTCAACAGATTAGCAGGATGTTGCAGATATGGAGCCATAAAAGATGAACTGCCAAGAGGTCACATTATACAGGCCAAGGATGAGAAACCATTAGGTTTCTTTCAATCAAACGAGGGACTCACATTGGAACAACTAATCCAAATTGTTAATCAAGTGAAGATCAGGGACCGGCATCAGTCTATTCTTCAAGGAAACACCAGGAATCTTTCTCATATAGTCAGATGGGTAGGACCCGAGATGACATTATCACCCTCAAGTTCTTGCCCAAAGAGTGGGAAACCACGATCATTGACCGGACTGGGCTGCTCAAGGTCCAGGTCAAGACAGCACCACAACTAGTAGCCAGCAGGGGGAGCTGAATAGTATTAATGTGGGAGACTGGAGAACTTCAAAAAATAGTTGCCAAGCAGCAGTACATCCATCACCATTAAAACAGAGGAGAGGTCTCAGGGGAGAATTTCCAAAAAAGGGAAACCAGTTGGAAGATAAAAGAAATGCAAAAATTGAAGGATAAAGAATAAAAAATTAAGCCTACATGTCTAGGTAAAGTCAAAGAGAGTCAGTGGAAGTTCCGGACTATCAGCCTAAATTTACAAGGGTTTGAAAGAGAATTTCAATTTGATACAGGGATGACTATTTCAATATTGCTGACAGCTTGATGTGGTTAAAGTCGGTAGATGATCGATTGATGAACAAAAAACTGCAAGGCCCCAGAGGCTCAGATTTTTAGGTGTGTGATCAGTTTAACCTTAAACACAGTCACAAAACACAAGAAGTCACTGAGACACCCTATGCACCAAAGAAGCAGATCACTTCATTGATAAGTAAAATACACATATTCGACTGAGTCTCTTAGGGAGAGCAGATAAAATGCTTCAAGATGAGAATGGAAGAGAATATCAACAAGAATTTCCAAAGGAAGTAATTTTTACATTGCAAGACAATGCTAAGTCCATCCACCTGTACATTCCAAAGAAAATTCTGCATCCCTGAAAGAAAAGTTGAAGTCTCAGGTTGACAACATAATAAAAGGTGGGGATCATATTACCAGTTCCAGAGCCAACACAACGGTATTTAGGATTAGTAACAATTCCCAAACCTAATGGAGAACTAAGATAATGTGAATTCCACTCAGTTGAACAAGAAAGTTCGAAGAGAAGCTTGTCCAATTTCGTGGGTCAACGACTGTTTAGCCAAATTAGTAAGAAGCAAAATCTGTACTGCATCAGGTGCAAATAGTGGATTTTAGCAGATACCCATAAGCTGTAAATCAAGATTGATGATGACATTCATTGTGCCATTTGGATGATTTTGTTTTAGCTGTCTGTGTTTCAGAATTTCTTCCACAATGGAAATTTTTCAGAGAGCAACATCAAGAATTCTTGTAGGAAACCACGGAGCTACTTATCCTATCAACAATATCCTAGTACATTGTCAGACAAATAAAGGAATAAAAGTCTAGTAGGGGAAATGTTAAAAGCATTACAGAATACAGAGAAATGCCAATTCTTGATAACAGCAATCACATTTTTTTGGAACACATAATCCAAGAACAAGGTACCTCTGTGGATCCAAAGCTCCCAGGACTGGAATCATGTTTTAATGCAGATAAGAGCACACTACTGAGGGAAAACCCCGAGAAATACTTATAGTTCAAACAGCAGAGAGGAGTGCGCAAAGGTTAAACATCTGTCTTGGAAGGTGGTCAAAATTATGTTCTGCAGTTCAAGTTTTTAAAAAAGATGTGTTTCAAACAGAACAACACCTAACAGTTATGGATAACAATAGAATGGCTATACTGAAGGCAATGAAGCAGGTCCCTAGCTCCCTGAAAGTGGCAACACAGGTGGATAAGGTGGTAAAGAAAGAGTACGGCAGTCTTGCCTACATCAGGCAGTCCCCTGAGTTCCAGTGGCCAAAGGCATTTCTTCCTTTCCCAGCTGTGGAGCTGTCACAGTGAGGTACTCACCAGACTGAGCTCCCAAGTTCTCTAAGCCTGACCTTCCCACTGAGGGGTCTGGAGCTGAGCTGACAAGGGACACAGAAGGCAGCTTTGTGGATGCTTCCTCTCGGTTTGACAGTTCTCTCATCCTTAGAGGTCAGAGGGGTGGAATCTGTTAGAAACAACTATTTCTTTGCAGTCCATCCTGATGGGACCTACAAAATACAAGAGAGAGAAAGTGTTGGAGCCAATGGTTACAACTGGTGAGCATTATTGTATGAGTTGCAATGCAATGAAGAGTGGTACTGCAAATCCCTTTCATGCTTTCCTGTTAACCCTGTGAAGTGTTATTCTTACTGAAGCTTTACATCCCTCCTTCTGGCTGGTCCCTTGGTGTTATCCTTCCTTGTGAAGGTTATTACATTATATTACTCACAGTCTTAGCCAGGTTCCCACAGGAATGGAAACATATCCCATCATTCCTACTGTATCAGCTACATTTCCCACCATGCTTCGAGAAAGTGCTCAAGGCTCTATTTGCCTCTTCTAAGCTATTAGTGGGCATTTCAACATCAATCTTAATCAATTGTTACAGAGATAGTAGGAACTGCCAATGCTGGAGAATCTGAGATAAAACGTTGTGGAGTTGGATGAACACAGCAGGCCGAGCAGCATCAGAGGAGCGGGAAAGTTGACGTTTCGGGTCGAGACCCTTCTTCAGAAATTGTCTTAATCTTAATCAATTGTCTCATTTCGACTACTATTCAAGATGGATTGAAGTTTCAAGACTTCATACAACTACAGCTACTTCAATGAAATGAGATTCAGCAACACACAGTTTCCTAGAGGGAATTGCTTCGGGTAGCAGACACCAAGTTGTGAACATGAAATTCAGTGAGCTCACTACAGAGGCAGCTATCAACAACGTGTCAGGTACTCCATCTCATCCTCAGTCAAATGAAGAAGAGAGCAATACTATAAAGTCTCTAATGCCTAAGAATACAGTCTGAAAGTTAGTCAGCTACAGAGCAACATCATTAAATAATGGGTATCCAGCAGCAGATTACTCAAGGGAAGAAGAATGAAAACAGATTGAAGTCATTGTTAAAGTGCAATCATGAACCAAATATGACCTTTCCAGACCATACAGTTGAGGAAATGGAAGTACACCACAGGAGAAAATAGCAGAAGTGGTATGACTCAAGACAGGGTTAGGGCAAAACTACAGTCAGCTTCGAAACACGGTCAGAAAATCTGGATAAGAGATGTAAAAGCAGAGACAACATTCCTTAGAGGAACAAGTCAACTGAGATTACATATCATTAGAACTCTGAAAGGAACAATCAGGAGAAGCAGATAGGCATTGATCTTATTTAAACCAAAATAGGAGACCAAGTGTGACTACCACAGGATCTGGGAGAGAAGCACCCGTTTTTTATTGAATACTACAAAGAATAACACAGTAGTTCTGGGAATTACAGAGAATCACGTGGAAAAAAAAAGAAACCGGATCAGAGTTGATCAGCCAGAGTTCCCAAACATCTCAAACTGGGAGGTTTAAACTTTGGGTGGAGAATTAGTGGGGACAGATGGTGGTGACGATAACTCTGACAAGGTAAGTGATTTTAAAAAATGCTAGACTTATGTAAATCAAAAAAGAGAGACATTTGGGAGCAGATGTTGTATATTGGGAGATGTAAATGATGATGCTGAAACTGACAATGTTTTGTACAACTCAAGCTTGATTTCTACCCTCTTATACTCAATTCCTTCGGGTAAAAGGGCCAGCATTCCATTAACCTTTTTAATTATTACCTGTAGACATGCATAACATTTTAATGATCTGTGTACATGGCACCATGTCTCTTTGAATCACCCCTGTTTGTGTATATTTTTGACATGAGTTGGGTAATTCTGTGGGCAAACTGAAAATTATTTTGCCGTTCTGCACTGATCAGCATCTGGGAATGTTCTGTGTCTGGTCACTGCTGAGCAACGAGCAAGGCACATGGTGAAATATTTGACAGAAAATCTTCTCTCATCTTGATACTTAGCAAAATGCATTGTCCTTCCACTGCTTCGTGATAAAGACTGGTTATCATGTCTAACTCTCCAACTGCTCTGACATTACAGGGTTAGAGGAGGATCAGAAGAACACTAACAAAAGATCCTGTGACTCGAATTAGATGTCTTGGGAGCTAGAGCTCACACAGTGTTGAACTTGGAAGTCACAAGTTGTGCAAAACCCAAAAGGGAATTTCCTCCAAATAAGCAGAGCATGACTTGAGAATTCCCCCAGCAGACTGCTTTGGAGGTATTGAGATGAGTACTGGGGTGTTCACTTTGCTACCCTATGCAAACAAATTGGAAAATAAGGAGAAAATAAGACCTCGCCCTGAGCCAACTCTATTTCCCTTCTCCAAGCAACACCACAATAGATTCTTTCACTCTGCCACATGTAAAAGATGGTGGAGAGGTTTCTTGCCCTCAGGGGTGGCATGGTGGCTCAGTGGTTAGCACTGCTGCCTCATAGCACCAGGAACCCTGGTTCAATTCCAACCGCGGGTGGCTGTCTGTGTGGAGTTTGCACATTCTCCCCGTGTCTGTGTGGGTTCCCTTTGGGTGTTCTGGTTTCCTCCCACCATCCAAAGATGTGCAGGCTAGGTGGATTAGCCATGGGGAATGCAGGGTTACAGGGATGCGATAGGATAGGATAGGGAAGGGGAGTGGGTCTGGGTGGGATGCTTTTCAAAGGGTCAAAGTGGACTCAATGGGCTGAATGGCCTGCTTCCATGCTGTAGGGACTCTCTGACTGTCAGCAGAGGTTTAGCAGCATACCCAGGTGCACTACAGCAAGAAAGCCCTTCAAATAATTATCGTAGTCATCGCTTGTCCCTCTCGGGCCTCAAGGTCTGAAACAAACAGAGATCACAGGACACTGCTTCACCCCATTGCCCACTCACCCCTCTTTAACTTCTCTCAATTGCTGCTGAATCACAGTAATACTGCAGGGTTGTGTCACTTTCTCACTCGCAGGTCTTCTGGCAGGAACCTACAAAAATACCTAAAACATCCCAGAACAAAAGATCGGTTCATAGTTACAGTGCGGTCGCAGAAGTGGAAATGACACCCTGTCTTATCAAAGTAATACTAGCAACAGGATAACCTCTTCCCACTGCTCTCAGGCAGTCTGCACTCAAACACAAAAGAGTCTCTCCAAACTAAGAAACTCTATTTAACATTTTACTGCTATGTTACCTAACCCTTCCAGGGACAACAACAATTCTTGGAATTCATGGAATTATTTTAACATTAGCTTTATCTGGCAGAGCACAGACTGTGTAGGACCTTACAGAGGAGCAACATAATGATAGACAGGTCCCATCAGATGCACTTGTGGGGATTATAACAAGCTCAGCCAGCTGGACCTCATTGAATATGAGTTCCCTGATTGGGGCTGTTAATCCAGTCTAATCAGGGAGCACTGGCTGACATAAAAAGGTGAATGTCAGCGATATTGGGACCCTGAATGCCTTAGTCTGTGAGAGACAGTGCTATTGTCAAAGGCTATGCATTTCTGAATAAAGGGTAAAAACCGAAAGAACTGTGGATGCTGTAAATCAGGAACAAAAGCAAAGTCACTGGAAAAGCTCAGTAGATCTGGCGGCATCTGCGAAGGAGAAAAAACAGAGTTAACGTTTCGGGTCCGGTGACCCTTCCTCAGAATCTGTTCTAAGGAAGTGTGACCGGGCCTGAAACGCTAACTCTGTTTTTGCCTTCACAGTTGCTGTCAGACCTGCTGAGCTTTTCTGAATAAAGGGTGATGGGTGATAGGATTCCTGCCACTGAAGAGTTATTTCAACACTTATCCTAGTGAAGAGAACATGTTCGACTAAAATTTCTGCGGTAGCGCCCTCTGAATGTTTGTCAGTGGATCGCTGCAAAACCTAGTTAAAAATTGAATCAGCTCTGCAGGAATTTTATACTATTTATTTACACTATTTCTTTTACACTTGGCAACAGCCTAATATTGAAATAGAATTGATTCCATGGAAGCCAACCTCATATCTGCCTAACGCTAGAGTAATTAAGGCAGGCTGACAATCATTCCTCAGTTGTGACAAAATGTTGAGATACACTGGGCTGCTGTTTGAAGTCACCCTGAAGCATCCTGATAGGTTTAGATTGGACATGTAGGCCACATTGACTGAGTGTTATAGATTGATAGCTGGTGAGTGATTACAGTCCAAGTCCACTGGCAAACCCAGATAAGCTCTGTGGCCACTGGAAGCAAGTTGATATTTCTTAAGGGACATGAGATAGTGAGTATTTGTTGGGGGAGCTGGCTCATTGTATACTGTAACTATTTCTGCTGTAACAGTAGTGATTGTAATGAAGTCAGCCACAAGGACTTCATAGAATATGAGTTCCCTAATTGGGGCTGTTAACTTTGTCCAATCAGGAAGCCCTGGCTGACAGATATAAACAGGAGTGTCAGGGGTTCTATTCACTCTGAGAGTTGGCTCTGATGAAGCCAGACCAGTGTCAAGTAATGCGTGACTTTGTGAGGGAATGCTGGCCTCAGTGGAGTTATTTCAATGACATGACAGTGAAAAATAGAGAGAGGAATACCAATTAGTCATTTTTAGTGATGTGAGGTTAAATAATGACATTTATTTTGCCACACTTCACTTGTTGAAATCATTGGTGAGGATAATAACTGTTGATTCTGTATGGGAAATTCTATCTATTAAATGTTGCCATCAAACAGGATCTATATGCAAGAGATGTAAAGTATAATGTGATTAAATTGGATGGAAGGCAATGAGTAATAGTCTATCCAGTGTGTATTATGCTACAAAGTCTTCTGACACAGCAGCCTACAATCATCTCTTCTACACAAGTGCTTGGAAACGCAACATGAACAATACATGGAAAAAAAAAGTCCCACAATTTGCAAATAAGATGCTGCATAGCAAATGACGAACAAACAGCTTTGCACTTTGCTGCTGCTGTTGATGGCAATATTAAGGCCCCTGAAGCCTCATACTTAATGACTTACAGAGTTCAGAAGTCACGAAAACCACACACCATAGCAGAAGATCTAATACTCCCTGTGGCTGCAGACATGCTAAACAGACATGCAGGGAACATCCTAAGCTGTACTCAGTGTCAGAATCAGACATGACCATGTTAGGCTGCATTTATGACATGGCCAATGATGACCTAAAATACTTAGTGAATATTATCATTCGCAAACAGTACTTTGATCCACAGCTAAATCAATCCACTGGTGTGTCAGGTTTAGTTCATTTCCTGCTGTATGTGAGGTACGTTTACTGGAAGTATAGTACAGGAGGACATTTTATTTTGCCAGATACAATCTTCCAGGACAATGGAATCAGGGGGTTTTCCAACTGTCCGGTAGCTACACAAATCAACATGACATTGTCTCATCATAATTCATCTGCACTGATGCAGTCATTGACTTGAAGGCACAATGGAGTAAAGGACACAAATCAAAACAGGGTGCTGTATGTTGAGAAGCAATTACTGCCAACCAACTTGAATGAGGTTCTGGACAATGCTGTGAAGCTGATAAACTTTAAAATGGCTTCGCCCTTGAATTCCAGATTATTTTCTGCTTGATCTAACATATGAGAAACAAGTTTGTCAATCTTACGTCACACATAGAGATCTGATGACTCTTGCATGACAAAACTCTGGCAGTTTTCTTAGAACTTCGCTCTGAAATCAAGTTATTACTTACAGATTTAATCAGAGATAAAAGGTACTGCAGATGCTGGAGAATCTGAGATAACAAGCATGGGGCTAGATGAACACAGCAGGTCAAGCAGCATCATAGGAGCAGGAAAACTTGACGTTTCGGGCCTAAACCCTTCATCAGAATTTCTGATGAAGGG
>JAHRHZ010000061.1:13617868-13641254 GCA_024137785.1 Ginglymostoma cirratum | reverse complement strand
TTCCTGCTCCTCTGATGCTGCTTGGCCTGCTGTGTTCATCCAGCTCTACATCTTGTTATCTCAGATTCTCCAGCATCTGCAGTTCCTACTATCTCGGGGACACCGTTCTCTCTCGTCTCTCTCCCAAGAAGATCCAGGGCAAAATGTAATTGTAGTGTAGATGGCAAATGCCAAAACAATTCTCTTTTATGATTTGAAACTCCTGAGTACACATCGCAAGGTATTTCATTAACTAATGTGCAAAGTTCAAGATAAAGTTGTCAGGTGGATTTTATTCCTTCATAAGATGTACACTTCTCTGATAAGATTGATATTTATTGCTTTTCCTTAACACCTTGGACCGTATAGGAATGAGGAACCAAAGCCACATGATAAAGCATGGTATTGGTATGCTGGAACAATCCCTCTGCTGACTGAATTTCTGTGGAGGAACCCTGTAGTGCTCAACAAATTGAGTGTCATGATTCCTGGTGGCCTATGGCATCAAGAGGTGACAGTGTTTGCCAACAGCTAAACACCAGCTGATGAAGTAGAAGAAGAGGAGGAGGAGGATGAAGCCAGGGGAGGAGATAGAAAGCATGAAGCAACCAATACAGCCACTTCCTGCCTGGCCTGCCCATCATCAACTCAATCAGCTGTAATTCTAGAGAGCGCAATCTTAATTGCCCACTCACCAATGGTCCCACATGTTACATTCCTCTGCTATTGGCCATCATAGTATCCACCTGGCAATAATGCAAAGATAAATGCCTACGCACAATAAGCATTCAAAATCAAAATTGTAAATCAAAAAATACCACAGTGCACCCAAGCATCCAAGCTTTGTCTAGAGCTCTCATGCAGTTATACCCATGAGTACAGCATGTTTCATGAGCAACTGTTGACTTTCAGTGGAAGAGAACGTAGGTGGCTTGGCAGAATGACTTCAGGCAACTCTGCAATTTAAGGGCTTGGCTTCAGACTGCATTGTCTTTTCGTGAGCAGCAGTGACCTGAACTTAAATAAAAACAGGATCAAAAGGAGAAACCTAGCAACTCTGACAGCATCTGCGGAGATAGAAACAAGGTTAACATTTCAAGTCCGATATGGTTCTTCTTTGGAGCTAATTACCACCCCATCAGTCTATTCTGGATCATCAGTAAAGTGATTGAAGGTGTCATCAACAGTGCTATCAAACAGCCTGTGCTCAGCAATAACCCACTCACTGGCCCCTATTTTGGGTTCCACCAGGGCCTCTCAGCTCTTGATCTCATTACAGCCTTGGTTCAAACATGGACAAAAAAGCTGAATTCCTGAGCTAAGGTGAGAGTGACAGCCCTTGACATCTAAGCCACATTTGCCTGAATGTGGCATTATCAAGCCCTAGCAAAACAGGAATCAATGGGAAATGAGAGGGCACACTCTTCATACCTGACACATTGGAAGATGGTTGTGGTTGTGGGAGGTCAATCATCCCAGGTCCAGGACATTTCCACAGGAGTTCCTAAGGACCTAAAGAGAGAGCAAAGAAGAGCCAGGAGGGAACATGAGAAGTCTTTGGCAGGTAGGATCAAGGAAAACCCTAAAGCTTTCTATAGGTACGTCAGGAATAAAAGAATGACTAGAGTAAGATTAGGGCCAGTCAAGGACAGTAGTGGGAAGTTGTGCATGGAGTCCGAAGAGATAGGAGAGGTGCTAAATGAATATTTTTCGTCAGTATTCACAAAGGAAAAAGACATTATTGTCGAGGAGAATACTGAGATACAGGCTATTAGACTAGATGGGATTGAGGTTCATAAGGAGGAGGTGTTAGCAATTCTGGAAAGTGTGAAAATAGATAAGTCCCCTTGGGCAAGATGGGATCTATCCTAGGATTCTCTGGGAAGCTAAGGAGGAGATTGCAGAGCCTTTGGCTTTGATCTTTATGTTGTCATTGTCGACAGGAATAGTGCCAGAAGACTGGAGGATAGCAAATGTTGTCCCCTTGTTCAAGAAGGGGAGTAGAGACAACCCTGGTAATTATAGACCAGAGAGCCTTACTTCGGTTGTGGGTAAAGTGTTGGAAAGGATTATAAGAGATAGGATTTATAATCAGCTAGAAAGGAATAATTTGATTAGGGATAGTCACCACAGTTTTGTGAAGGGTAGGTCGTGCCTCACAAACCTTATTGAGTTCTTTGAGAACGTGACTAACCAGGTGGATGAGGGTAAAGCGGTTGATGTGGTGTATACGGATTCCAGTAAAGCGTTAGATAAGGTTCCCCATGGTAGGCTATTGCAGAAAATTCAGAGGCATGGGATTGAGGGTGATTTAGCAGTTTGGATCAGAAATTGGCGAGCTGTAAGAAGACAGAGGGTGGTGGTTGATGGGAAATGTTCATCCTGGAGTTCAGTTACTGGTGGTGTATCGCAAGGATCTGTTTTGGGGCCACTGCTGTTTGTCATTTTTATAAATGACCTGGATGAGGGCATAGAAGGATGGGCTAGTAAATTTGTGGATGACACTAAAGTCGGTGGAGTTGTGGATAGTGCAGAAGAATGCTGCAGGTTACAGAGGGACATTGATAAGCTGCAGAGCTGGGCTGAGAGGTGGCAAATGGAGTTTAATGCGGAAAAGTGTGAGGTGATTCACTGTGGAAGGAGTAACAGGAATACAGAGTACTGGGCTAATGGTAAGATTCTTGGTAGTGTGGACGAGCAGAGAGATCTCAGTGTCCATGTGCATAGACCCCTGAAAGTTGCCACCCAGGTTGATAGGGTTGCTAAGAAGGTGTACAGTGTGCTAGGTTTTATTGGTAGAGGGATTGAGTTTCGGAGCCATGAGGTCATGTTGCAGCTGTACAAAACTCTGGTGTGGCCGCACTTGGAGTATTGCGTGCAGTTCTGGTTGCCGCATTATAGGAAGGATGTGGAAGCATTGGAAAGGGTGCAGAGGAGATTTACCAGGATGTTGCCTGGTATGGAGGGAAGGTCTTATGAGGAAAGGCTAAGGGACTTGACGCTGTTTTCGTTAGAGAGAAGAAGGTTAAGAAGTGACTTAATAGAGACATACAAGATGATCAGAGGATTAGATAGGGTGGACAGTGAGAACCTTTTTCCTCGGATGGCGATGGCTAGCACAAGGGGACATAGCTTTAAATTGAGGGGTGATAGATATAGGACAGATGTCAGAGGTAGATTCTTTACTCAGAGAGTAGTAAGGGCGTGGAATGCCCTGCCTGCAGCAGTAGTAGACTCGCCAACTTTAAGGGCATTTAAATGGTCGTTGGATAAACATATGGATGATAATGGAATAGTGTAGGTTAGATGGGTTCAGATTGGTTTCACAGGTCGGCGCAACATCGAGGGCCAAAGGGCCTGTACTGCGCTGTAATGTTCTATGTTCTTTGTTCTATGCTCAGGGTAGTGTCCTCGGCCCAACCATCTTCAGCTGCTTCATCAATGACCCTCACTCCATCATAAGGTCAGAAAGGAGGATGTTTGCCAATGATTGCATAATATTCATCACCATTCACAACTCTTCAGGTACTGAAGCAGTCCGTGTTCAAATGGAACAGGATATGGACAATATCCAGGCTTGGGCTGGCAAGTGGCAAGTAACATTTGCACTACACAAATGCTGGGCAATGACCATCTCAAAAAAGAGATAATCTAACCACCGCCCTTTGATATTCAATGGTATTGCCATCATTGAATCCACCACTATCAACATGCTCAAATTTATCAGTGTCCAGAAACTCAACTGGATTTGCCATGTAAATACAGTGGATACAAGAGCAGGTCAGAAGCTAAGAAACGTGCAGTGAATAACTCCTGACTCCCCAAAGCCTGTCCCCATGTACAAGGCACAACTCAGGAGTTTGATGAAATATTCCTCACTTGCCTAGATGAGTGCAGCCCCAACAAGACCCAAGAAGCTTAACATTATCTAGGGCTAAGCAGCCCACTTGGTTGGCACTATATCCACCAGCATCCGCTCCCTCCATCACTGACATTCAGTCACAACAGTGTGTACCATCTCCTAGATGTACTGCAAAAATTCACCAAAGCTCCTCAGACTACACCTTCCAAAGCCACAACCACTACCATCTAGAAAGATATGTGCAGCAGATACATGGGAACACCACCCCTTGCAAATTCCCCTCCAAGCCACTCACTATACTGACTTGGAAATATGTCACCATTCCTTCAACGCTTTTGGATCAAAATCCTGGGACTGCATCCCTAAAAGCATTGTGACTCTACTCATACCACTTTCTCAAGGGAAGCTATAAATGGGCAATAAATGCTGGTCAGCCTGTGATGCTCACATCGCACGAATACATTTTCTTTAAATGGTGTTTATCATCTTTTTGCCACAGTCATTTCATGAGATTGGGGTCCTGCTATTATTCATTCACAGGAGTTCAAATATATTCAGGAATGAGTTAAATAATCAGTCAGGAAACTTGGCATTGAATTTACATTTTCAGAACTGAAGAAAGATATATAACTATGAACATAATTATAATCCGCAAATATCTTAGCAATCCAAACTTTCACTTTTACTTGAGTGGAGATGAAAGGAACTCTAGCCTGATTACATTATTGTGGCTCTGGAATAGTTTGTAGAGGGTTATCTGTGAAATTCACTCATTATCAAGCTTTGCCCCCGCAATCTCATCACTCTATGGTTTCTTTCGCACCATAACCTTTCTCTCCCTTTCCTTCTCTTCCCCACACAATCTCTCCCTTCACACAGTACTTTGAGTCCCACCCAACAATCCCTATCATCTCTGATTGCTGGGCTCTGTCTCCAGCAATTCCTGTAGGTTTTCCCACAGGTTTTCCCAGTTAGTAGCCAGTAGCATTCAATCTGACTATGTGAACATCAATTTAATGTCAACCTTTTAAGATTGACTGCTTATTGGTGCTGTGCGTTGTAGACTTTGATATAACTGTGCGTACGACTAATGTTTCCTCAATCCTTACCTGGATCCTTGCTGTCAGTGATTGAGGGCCTAAGATTTGGAATTTCCTCCCAAAACTCTCTCCATTTCCCCCTGCCTCTGTGATACCATCCTTAATCCCACCTCTAGCTATACTTTTAATCTCACCTACCAACATTTCTTTCTTTGTGTCTCTCTCTGTCTGAGTCTGCTTTTGTCAGACATCTCACAACATTTTTCTAGCTTAAAGATTGTTCTCACATTTTCTCAAAATTTTGAATAAACCAGGTATAACATATCTAGTTTGATTTCTTTCTTTCAACCTGAAAATAATCATGAAATATTTTTAAGCTATTGTTTTCAATGAGATTTTCAAAGGGAAATATAGCGCTGTCAATAACTGAAGTTAACTATTGTGATTAACCTGTTCTTTTTCTGGTGATTAATGCATTTAAATGACAGTTATAAAAATGTTATTGGCTTTCTATAAAAAGAACAATACATTGTTTTAAACACATCTCTGGGCCTGAGTACATATCATCTTCCTTTCACAATGAAGAACCAAGCATCAGTTTAGCAGTTAAATGACAGGCACAGTAGGAGATCCAAGTATTGGTCTAATTCCTGTGGTTTGATTAAAAATAATGTAAAATGAATAGCGTTTGCCTGACAAATATTTCTCTGCAGCCTTACCCTGGACATTATAATCCTTGCCACCTAATTTCTACTAGCAGGAATTGTAGGAGCATGTAAGAAGAAAACATAGCAGAAGCTGTCAATAAAGGTGCGAGGGAGCTTTCCCTTCAATGTTGAGTGCCTGGGGACTGGGGTTGGATGGACATGACAGAAGATGTCAAGAAGAGTTGAGTGGGGAAGATGGACATCCATAAAAACAGCACCTAATGTAGTGCAGCCAGGAAAGTGTGACCCTAGTTGCCAAAGTAACAAGCATCTTGCAAGGGTCAACATTCTGCTCACCTTGCACCTGGGACTGTAATATCCCAAGTGCCACTAAGGGTTGCTGACCTGCGTGCCTTCATTTTGCAGTTGCACCTACAATAAGATTCACTCACACAGCGAATAATGAAAAGTGAATATATATTTACAAAAGTGAGAACATATTTACAACTAAGATTGACTCATGCCACCCACCTGCCCTCAAAATGCCTTCTTCTTTCTTTTCATTCCACGATACCTCGGGGTTCACAGCTGGGGTGGAAGGAGTCTGCCCTACAATGGACATCATTGGCCTTGGTGTTTTGGTTGGGCGCACCAGGGACATTTGTAGCTACAATTATGCTGAATACGTCTTGCCCAGAGGCAGCTTCACCATCTTCAGTTTGAACTCCTGTAGGGCTGAGGGGGTAAACAGGGTGGAGATGGAAGGCCCAGCCATCCCTGGAATATCCTGAGAATAGACTTCTGTGGGAGCTGTATATGGTTCCTCTTTCGGTTGATTGTCTGTTGCACCTCTGTGTCTCCTTGTCACGAAGAGGCACCCGGACTGAGGTTAAAGTCCCTTGTCCCCTCTATGACCTTGCCATTGGTGCTGAACGCTAATGGCTAGAGCAATGAAGTGCAAATCTGTGCATATATCTAGCAGACTCTGAGTAAAACATCTGTGGTTATCAATCATAGAGAATATTAACGACTAGTAGAGACTTTACATTATGGTGAGAGACAGTCCAGGCCTAAAAATAACAACATAATGCAGAAAAGGAAGAAGGATTTGCAGAAGGGCCAGCAGAAAGATCTAGAGTACAACAAGTAAATATTGTGGAGAACACCATGCAAAATAACTAGAGGGATGTCCAGCCTAGGGAAAGCTATGATCTAACTGCAAAAAGATGAAACAGTTTGCATGTGAGTGTTTTACTGGAAAGGAAAAAAAAACCTAGAAAGACGGCTGCTGGAGAAATTCCAGACAATTTGTCTGAGCAATCACTCTACATCATTTAACAGGGTGGTATGGATTGGTCTAAAGGTGATGACTGGTTTGTTACTGTAAGGACTGTGAACACAAATGGAGAGCATCAAGTGAATATGAGGTGTCAGATGAATATCAGTGCTTTGTGCAACATCACAATCTTTGCCGAGATATGCAAAATTGCTCAAGATAGGGAACCAAAAGGCATGGACTATAAGGTAAAGTTAAGGCTATATGATAGAATGATAGCCATCCTAAGAGGACAAAGTCAAAAACCCAATGCACTGGAAGAATGAAGATCTGCACATCTGGATGGAAGACATGAAGTAATGACCATCATCTCAGCTGAAGAAAGTATACAGTTTGGACTGGCAAGCCATATACTGGAAGTGATTTGCAGTATAATGCAGATGACGGCTGTTGACTGCTGAACAAATCTTAAAAGATTACAAGAATGTTTTTACAAGTAGTGGATGCCTTCCTGGCAAATATCATTTTCAAGTAGATGACAGTGTGAGATCAACTTAGCATCTGCCAAGGACAGTTCCAGATGTCTTCAAGTTCAGCCTGAAAGACATGATGGTCAGCAGTCTCATTGGCTTGGAAGATCCTGAATAAAGGACAAATGTTGGATATTAGGGAGAGTTTCCATGTTACTGAGGATCCTGTCTGCAGGAAGTGTTTTTGGTTGTGAATCATATTGGATTGCACAGATTGGTTGGAGCAGCAGTTAGAGGCAGTGAGGAATTTACAGGAGCTGGGGGTGTGATGGATGGCAGTTGTTGGAAGGGAGATAAACCACAGATACAATCAGGTAGATGGGTTACCTCCAGGAAAGGTAGGAGAGAGAGGCAGGTCGTG
The DNA here is from genome assembly GCA_024137785.1 of Ginglymostoma cirratum. NCBI lineage: Eukaryota > Metazoa > Chordata > Chondrichthyes > Orectolobiformes > Ginglymostomatidae > Ginglymostoma > Ginglymostoma cirratum. The sequence goes on along the minus strand of JAHRHZ010000061.1, from coordinate 13,633,559 downwards.
CAGGAGTCTCCTATGGCTATCCCCATCTCAAACAAATGTGCTGTTTTGCAAAATGTAGGGAGTGACAGCCTCTCAGGGGAATGTAGCACGGACAGCCAGGTTTCTGGTACCAAGATTGGCTCTAATGTAATGAGGGTCTTCATCAGGTTCCAAGTGGTCAATTGTGATAGGGGTCTCTGTAGTCAGAGGCACAGACAGACATTTCTGTGGCCAACAGTGAGGCATCAGAATGGTGTGTTGCCTCCCTGGTGCCAGGATCAAGGACATCTCGGAGACGGTGCAGAATATTCTCAAAGGGGAGAGGGACCTACAGGGGCTCATTATATATATTGGAACTAATGACACAGGAAGAGAAAAGGATGATGTTCTCAGGGACTTAGACAGGAATTGAAAAAGGATGTCCACGAGGGTGGTAATATATGGATTACTCCCAGTGCCACAAGCTAGTGAGGATAGGAGTAGGAGGATAGAGCAGATGAATGAGTGGCTGACGAGCTGTTGCAGGGGAGAAGGATTCACATTTTTGGAACATTGGAATCTCTTCTGGGGTAGAGGTGACCATATAAGAAGGACGGATTGCACCTGAATTGGAAGGAGACTAATATACTGGTGGGGAGATTTGCTAGAGCTGCTCAGGAGGATTTAAACTAGTAAGGTTGGGCATAGGGGAGCATGGGACCCAGGGAGATAGTGAGGGGAGAGATCAGTCTCAGACTGGCACAGTTGGGAAACAGAGTAAGTCAAACAGTCAGGGCAGGTAGGAACAAAGCAGAGAACGGGTTAGGACTGAAAAATTAAATTGCATTTATTTCAATGCAAGAGGCCTAACAGGTAAGGCAGATGAACTCAGGGAATGGTTGGAAACATGGGACTGGATGTCATTGTGATTACAGAGACGTGGCTCAGGGATGGACAGGACTGGCAGCTTAATGTTCCAGGGTACAGATGCTGCAGGAAGGATAGAAAGGGGAGCAAGAGAGGTGGAGGAGTGTGGATTTTAATTAAGGATGACATTAACTGCTGTACTTACGGAGGATATTCCTGGGAATATGTCCAGGGAAGTTATTTGGGTGGAATTGAGAAATAAGAAAGGGATGATCCCTTATTGGGATCATACTATAGATTATGCTCCACAAAAAGTCAGCAGGAAATTGAGAAACTAATTTGTAAGGAGAACTGTTATCTGTAAGAATAAAAGGGTGGTTATGGTAGGGGATTTTCCAAACTTTTCAAATGTAGACTGGGAGTGCCATAGTTTAAGGGTTTGGATGGAGAGGAACTTGTTAAGTGTGTACAAGAAAAGTTTCTGATTCAGTATGTTGATGTACTTGACCTACTCTTAGGAAATAAGGCAGGGTAGATGCAAAAACAAAGTTGCTGGAAAAACCCAGCAGGTCCGGCAGCATCTGTGAAGGAAAAAACAGAGCTAACGTTTTTGGGTCTGATGACCCTTCCTCAGAACTGAGGGCAGGTGATTGAGGTGTCAGTGGGAAGCACTTTGGGGCCAGCAACCATAATTTTATTCATTTTAAAATAGTGATGCAAAAGGATAGGCCAGATATAAAAGTTAACGTTCTAAATTTCGAGGAAGGCCAATTTTGACGTATTAGGAAAGGACTTGCAAAAGTTGACTGGGGAGTGGATGTTTGCAGGTAAAGGACCAGCTGGAAAATGGGAAAGCTTCAAAAATGAGATAACAAGAATCCAGAGACAGTATGTTTCTGTTAGGGTGAAGGGTAAGTCTGGTAGGTGTACCGAATGCTGGATGACTAGAGAAATTGAGGTTTTGGTCAAGAATAAGAAGGAAGCATGTGTCAAGTGTAGACAGCAGAGATTGAGTGAATACCTAGAAGAGCATAAAAGCAGTAGGAATATATTAAAGAGGGAAATCAGGAGGGCAAAAAAGGGATGTGAGATAGCTTTGGCAAATAGTGTTGAGGAGAATCCAAAGGGATTCTATGAATACGTTAAAGACAAAGTGGTAACTAGAGAGAGTTTAGGGCTCCCTAAAGATCAGCAAGGCCGGCTATATGTGGAAGCGTAGGAGATGGGGGAGATAATAAACAAGTATTTTGTATCATTGTTTACTGTGGAGAAGGCTTTGGAAAATATAGAATGTTGGGAAATAAATAGTGACATCTTAAGAAATGTCCATATTACAGAGGAGGAGGTGCTGGACTTATTAAAACACATAAAGGTGGATAAATCCCTGGACCTTATCAGGTGTACCCTAGATCTCCATGGGAAGCTAGGGAAGTGATTGCTGGGCCCCTTGCTGAGATGTTTGTATCAGTGATAGCCACAGGTGAGGTGCTGGAACACTGAGGTTGGCTAACATGGAGCCACTATTTAAGAAAGGTGGTAAGGAAAAGCCAGGGAACTACAGACCAGTGAGCCTGACATTGGTGAGCTGTTGGAGGAAATCCTGAGGGGTAGGAAGGGTAAACATGGCTTTGTGCATGGGAAATCGTGTTTCATTAACTTGATTGAATTTTTTGAAGAAGTAACAAAGAGGATTGATGAGGGCAGAGTGGTGGACGTGATCTATATGGACTTCAGTAAGGTGTTTGACAAGATTCTTCATGGTAGATTGGTTAGCAAGATTAGATCACATGGAATTCAGGGAGGACTAGCCATTTGGATGCAGAACTGGCTCAAAGGTAGAAGATAGGGGGTGGTGGTGGAGGATTGCTTTTCAGACTGGAAGCTGGTGACCAACAATATGCCTCAAGGATCAGTGCTGGGTCCACTGCTTTTCGTCATTTATATAAATGATTTGGATGTGAACACAGGGGTATGATTACTAAGTTTGTAGACAGACACCAAAAATTGGAGGTGTAGTGGACAGCCAAGAAGGTTACCTCATAGCACAACAGGATCTTGATCAGATGGGCCAATGGGCTGAGGAGTGGCAGATGGAGTTTAATATAGATAAATGTGAGGTGATGCGTTTTGGAAAGGCAAATCAATGCAGGACTTATTTACTTAATGGTAAGGTCCTAGGGAGAGCTGCTGAACAAAGAGGCCTTGAAGAGCACATTTATAATGCCTCAAAAGTGGAGTTGCAGGTGGATAGGATTGTAAAGAATGCATTTGACATGCTTGCCTTCATTGGTCAGTGCATTCAGTATAGGAGTTGGGAGGTCATTTTGCAGCTGTACAAGATATTGGTTAGGCCACTTTTGGAATACTGTATGAAGTTCTGGTCTCCTTGCTATAGAAAGGATGTTTGAAGCTTGAGAGGGTTCACAAAAGATTTCCAAAGATGTTGTCAGGGTTGGGAGGTTTGAGCTATTGGGAGAGGCTGAATAGACTGAGGCTATTTTCCCCGGAGTGTTGGAAGCTGAGGGGTGCCCTTATCGATGTTTATAAAATCCTGAGGGGCATGGATAAGGTAAATCAATAAGGTCTTTTCCCTGGGGTGGGGGAGTCCAAAATTAGAGGGCATAGGTTTAAGGTGTGAGGGGAAAGATTTAAAAGGGACCCAAGGGGCAACTATTTCACACAGAGGGCGGTGTTTGTATGGAATGAGCTGCTAGAGGAAGTGGTGGAGGCTAGTACAATTAGAACATTTAAAAGGTACCTGGATAGCTAAATGAAAGGGAAGGGTTTAGAGGGATATGGGCCAAATGCTGACAAACAGGACTGGATTAATTTAGGATACCCGGTTGGCATGGTTGAGTTGGACTGAAGGGTCTGTTTCTGTACTGTACATCTCTATGATTCTATGACTCTGAAGCAACAAAAAAATCTTTCTTTAAGGAGCTGGCAGCAGTTTGTAAGCATGTGAAAGCAAAAATGACAATCATCACAGAAGAAAAAAATGTGATGGGAAAACCAGAATGGAACAAGAAGAAGAAAGATGAAAATACTAGTACAGAATGTAAAATCTTCCGGGTTCAGTGATAATCAACAGTTTGGCATACTTAGGGAGTCATTGAGACAGCATTGACATTAAATCCAAAAGACAAACCTCATGCTAAAATCAAACAACTTACTCCTCTAATAACTAAATAAAACTGAAGCAAGAATATCAGGAATGAGCAACAGAATCAAAGTGAAATGATGGAAAGCCAAATTTCATTTTGATAAAACTGTCAGAGCTGAGCATTGGAACCAGTCAGAATGCAAAGATTCAATGTCATCAACAAGAGAAAGCCCACATGCCAACCTGCGATCTGCATAGAGCAATTGTGGTCTCACTGAGACGCAGTGAGCATGAACAAGCTGCAATAGGGCTGCAATCACAGGCATACATACAACTCAAAAAAGCTGTTCCTTCAGTGCAGACAGCTGATGAGGAAGACGTGACATCACCAATTACATGAAGTACAGTGCATCCATAAATCCATATGTTCCACTGTTCCCCACTAAGGCCAACAGATCAACAACAGGAGTTTCAATAGCGGTCAAGTTCGGGTTAGCTACAGGAAAGGCATTTTGCAGGGAAGAAACATCGCCCCAGGAACAGGTTGGTAGCAAATGAAAAGCAAACAACAATGCACAAGCATAATGTTAGAAGAGCTTCACATTTTAAAAATAACATGTACAATGCACGTGAAGGAGCAGATGAAGGTGGACTAGAATAGAAAAAGCAAACTCTTCTTGTCCATGCACGGTAAGAGTTTTGTCTGTGAACAATAATTTTCCTTATTGACAGTGTACATCGACCAAGTAACTTGTAACTGAAAATGTTAATGTATGCAAAATTGCATTTTTTAATCAAAGGAAGGACTTTGGTGAAAAGTGTTTTTCTGCAATGTGTACACTCAGCTGCCATAGGCATGTGACCTCTACCGTTTAATTTACCATTTACCAATTAAATTTACCATTTAATTAGCCTTATAGGCTACTGGTTGCTTACAGGATAAGTAACCATCATCATCAGTTCCTCCCCTTCACATCTTTAGATGAAAATGGCCCATGTTGACGACCTGGACACCACCCTCCATTGTTGATTTTCATGTCTTCATACCTTCATTCCCTCCTCTAATCAGAATTTAAAATTGCTCCCAAAGACTCAGAAGCTTTTCACTTTTTTTGCTCAATAACCAACTCAGCTTTTCTATCTAATAATAGCAGTAATGATAAGCAAACATGGATAAGATTCATGCATGAATTGTACCAAGCAACTATGTAATTATTGTCTGGATCAGCTGTGATTATAGTTCATAATGGAGAGATTAATCATGATTATTGTTTTAATAGACTGACAGCCATAGATTATAACTGTAAGGAAACATGATCACCAAAAGAAATTAACATAACACCATCAAACAGGAAGCATCTACAAACTGCCAACACTTTATGTGTTGCGTCACTGTAATTGCGTTGTAATAGCGAGTCAGGAATTATTCAGATAATACCAGGATTGTGATTTAATTGGCACGTTTACTAGATTCAAGTAACAAAACTATGTGACTACGCACAGCCGGTGTGTGCACATTGCTTGCTGATTTATAAAAAAACGCAGGGAAACAATGATCTATAGCATATTGTTTAACGAATAGGTTGTTTTGAGGACAAATGGTCTGATGCCATGCCAACAAATCAACACCTGGAATCAGGTTTCCAGCTGAAAGCAGTTTTAATGAGGAGGGGATGTTGGAAGGTTGAGTAACCCTGAAACGGACACAGAACACTTCCCAATTACTGGTTCAAACATAATAGTTCAGAGTTCTAGGAGGAAGTTCAAGTTAACTTCTCAACAGGGAGCCTAACAAGGTGGAAAACAAAACCGAAAGAGTACATTGGCAGCAAGAATTTAAGAATTTACTTGGAATTTTCCAACACACTAAGCCTTTTCACTGCCATAATTCATTAAATAGTACCAAGAAAATGACGTATATGTAACAGTTTTCATGACTGTCAACAATTAGAAATGATTTACAAGCCCGTCCTCCATCCTGGTTCCTTTGCAATCTTAAAAAAGGGCCAAACAAAAGAAAACAAAAGAGAAGTACAGCACAGGAACAGGCCCCTCGTCCCTCCAAGTGCCGATCATCATGCCCTGACTAATCTAAAAAACAAACTTTCTGCCCTTATTTGATCCATATGTCCGTATTCCCTCGCTATTCATGTAACCATCCAGATGTCTCTTAAATGTCATCAACATGCCTGTTTCCACCACCTCTTCTGGCAGTGCATTCCAGGTTCCTACCACTCTCTATGTGAAAAACCTCCCTCGCAAATCTCCCTTAAACTTTTGCCCTCTCACCTTGAACCTGTGCCCCCTTGTAATTGAAACTTCAACCCTGGGAAAAAGCCTCTGAATATCCACCCCATCTATGCCTCTCACTATTTTGTAGACCTCTGTCTCAGCCGCAGACTTTCCAGTGAAAATAATCCTAGTCATGTTAACCATTCTAACAGCCAATGTCCTTCAACATCCTGGTGAACCTTCTCTATACTCTCTCCAAAGCTTCCAAGTCCTTCTGGTAGTTTGGCGACCAAAACTGCACACAATACTCTGAATGCAGCCTAAAAAAGACTTTATATAGCTGCAACATGTTTTGCCAACTCTTGTACTCCATGTCCCAGCCGATGAAGGCAAGCATGCCATTTGCCTTCTTAATCACTTTGGCCACCTGTATTGCCACTTTTAGGGAACTGAGGACCTGCATGCACAGATCCGTCTGAATATTAATATTCCTAAGGGTTCTGCCATTTACAGTATAATTCACATCCAAATTTGATCCTCCAAATTGCATTCACCTTGCATTTGTCTGGATTAGACTCCATCTCCCATTTCTGTGCCCAAGTCACCAACCGTATATATATCCTGTTGTATCCTTTCACAATTATCGGCACTGTCAGCAACTCCACCAATCTTCGTGTCATCTGCAAACTTACTAATCAGACCATCCACATTTTCCTCCAGATCATTTATATATACTGCAAACAACAGAGGACCTAAGACTAATCCCTCTGAACACCACTAGTTACCGGTTGCCAATCTGAAAAACACCCTTCCACCACTACCCTCTGTCTCCTATGACCAAGCCAGTTTTGTATCCATCTAGCCAGCCCACCCTGAATCCCATGTGATTTTAGTTTTTGTACCAATCTGCCATGTGGGACTTTATCAAATGCCTTACTAAAGTCGATTTGAACTACATCCACAGCCTTTCTCTCACCAATTATCTTTGTCACCACTTCAAAAATTTCAATCAGGTTGATGAGACATGATCTTCCCTGTACAAAACCATACTGCCTGTCACTAATTAGTCCATTTTCTTCCAAATGTGCATATATCTTGTCCCTCAGTATCTTCTCAAAGATCTTCCCCACCAGAGACAGCAGGCTCATCGGCCTATAATTTCCTAGATTAACCCCCTCTTTCCTTTCTTAAACTGCCTTGGAAATGGTTGCATAGCCAAGTCTTAGCTTTCAGGGAAGTGAAGAAACAGCCATCATCTTCTAAGGTGTTGGAACATTATAATTCCAAGCGAGATCTGGTATTGACATTCTGTAGTGATTGGAATAAGGTCAGCCAGGTAGATACCTTAGAGTATGAGTTCTCTGACTGGGGCTGTTAACCTGGTCCAATCAGGGAGACCTGGCTGACAGATAAGAGCAGGAGTGTCAGAAACCCTGTTCACTCTGAGGGCTAGCTCTGAGAGAGCTGAATTAGTGTCAAGGACTCTCCACGTGTAAATAAAGGGTGACTTGGTGACGGGATACCAGCCTCTGTGGAGTTATTTCAAGTGGGGTGAGACTTCTAGTTGTCTTATGATTCTGACATTGAATACTTCACCAATTCTGGAATCAGCTCATTGCATTACTTGCTGGTAGGAACAAGAATGTGACTACCACCATCTTTGGACGCGTTGTCCCAGTGGAAGTCTCACAGAAGGGGATGAAGTGGTTGGTGGTGTGCAGTTTCTATATTTGAAACTGAGTGAGATTGAAGCAACAAGTTGTGGCCTTGATGTCAAGATAAGAAACAAAAGATTTCCATTCACAAGTTACCAGCCAATGATAGAGGTCATGATGGTCAAGATGGAGATAGCAGGAGCTACAGATGCTGGAGTCAGAGTCAATACTGTGTAGAGCTGGAGGAACACAGCAGGTCAGGCACTGATGAAAAGTCCCAACTCAAAACGTCAACTTTCCTGCTTCTCTGATGGTGCCTGACCTGCTGTGTTCCTCCAGCTCCATGTTGTATTGACATACTGGTCCAGAGTACAGGCTGATATCTGGAAGATAACATCCCCAATATGTAAATACGACTGGTGACCATTTTATTGGGTTCATGACCTAGAACAAACTGAACTCAGAAATATGCCTCAATAGGACTGATGCAACATATATTGCTGACTAACCAATAAGGTTAATGTTATGAAAAGATGCCTGGAAGCAACTGAATACACAAGTCTTTAAGTTTTGTTGCTATCCCTATGGTCACCAACAAGGCCACACTGTCATGGGAAGAGTCTAAAAGGCAGCTTCCAACAACTGATAGTTATGTCAGGGCTGGGGGACAGCAGTCTTCTTGGCAATTATCTAGGACTGGTAAGGTTGTAACCATAAAGTCACATTTTACCTTAAGGTCAGTTGCTGACCTCACATTAGCACCATTCTATGAGTGCCTGTTTTTACCTCTGTGACGTTGCCCAACTTTGCCCTGTCTCAGTTCATCTACTGCTGAAACCCTCTTCCCTTCCTTCTTCACCTCTTAACATGACAATTCCAACTTACTCCTGGCTGATCCCCTTCACTTTACCCTCCATAAGCCTGAGATCGTCGAATGGTCTGCTGCTTAAATCTTGACTCACACCTGATTTCATTCAGTTGTTTTGCTCACTGACCTATATTGGCTCCCTTTTTAAGAAATGTTCTCAAATAATTTTAAAGTTCTCATCATTATTTCCAAATAATTCCACTGTCTCATGCTCCAATACCTCTGTAAACTCCTCCAGTCCAGTAGGTCTCCAACAGACTCAATTACAATTGCTCCATCTTTAGTCACTATACCTTAAGTTACTGAAGCACTAAGCTTAGGAATGCCCAATACACACCTCTCTACCTCATCTTGCTCCTTTAAGACAAACTTTAAAATTTATGTCTTTGACTACGCTTTTGGTCAACTAGCCTAATATCACCACATATAGCTCAGTGTTATATTCCATGTAACAATGGTCCTGCAAAGTTCCTTCGGATGTTTTATTCTATGATAATAAATTGTTGTTGCCTATGGGGAAAGTTGAGATCAATTGATTTCAGTGTTGTCTGTATATATTTTCTCAAAATGTGTAGCCGTTGGCTTTCATCTTTGTTTCCTTCATGTCCACAATTCCTCTTCAAAGCGCAGGAACAATGAAAACTCCAGAGTGAAATGCAAGGCCCAGATCAATCTTCTGGTCAGCTTCAGATATGGTGCACCTAATTTAAGCTCACTCCTCACTTTGTACACTGAAGCTTTCTCAGCCTCTGGGGTCAGCTCCAGGAGGGACGCTGGGCCAGAGATTCGTGGGCAGTGGGAAGGGGATGTGTCATGATCAAGAATGTAATTCTCACTTGGAAGATGGTAGATCTTTTGAATTCTGTACCCCCAGAGAACGATGGTGATTTAATTATTAAGTCTACCCAAGATGGAGATAGTTGAATTCCTAGCTACTAATTACAAACAGGAATATGGAATAGTGCACAAAAATGGCATTGAGTTAGATGATCAGCCAGGACCTAGATCAGCAGAACAAGTCCAAAGGGCTGAATGGCCTACTCTTACACCTTTGCTTAAATTTTCATGGAAATAATTGGGGCATATTTAAACTTCCTGCAACCCCCCACTCCCCCACCCCACAACCAAGTTTGTGTTACCAATTCTATGGTCGGACATATTCCAAAAGATTTCTCTGTGGGACCTCTCACCTCCTCAACACTCCACAGCCACACACTCACATTATTGGTCATTCAATATATCCATCCTCAGCCTCTTACACCAATCAGAAAGAGAATCTACAGACTATCCATCTGGATAATTCCTCACTGTTATTCATCAGCTTTTATTCCCACGTCAGGTTTTCTCACATTCAACAATAAAAAGAACTGAGAAAAAGTATTTTTTTTAAAAATGTGATTTTCAAATTTCCCATAAAATGCCATTGGTTGATCACAGAGATGCCTTCAATTCTTGTGTATTCTGAGAAATCCTGACCAATTGGGAACCTGATCTCCAATCCATCTCAATGTAACATAGAGAAGCCTGACGAACAGATCCGATTTCCTGAAGAGTTATTAGAGGATAATTGTACCAGCTGGAATTTCAGAAGATTTTAATGAAGACAGAAAATGCTGGAGAAACTCAGCAAGCCTGGCAGCATCTGCAGGGAGAGAAATGGAGAGACGAGAGTCTTTGGGATGTATGGTTTTACATATAGCAGCACGCCAGCACTAAAGTCAACTGTCCAACACCACCCAACTGCCACTTTTCCTATGGAAATGTCCCTACCAATTGCACATCCTTTTTGACATTTGTATCAAGCAAGGTACTGACTGTACCCAACCGGTCTATTCTTGCAATATTCAACTTTGTGCTACAATAGATGTGATTCTGTTTTGGACAACATTTGCTAAATAGTCCTAAAGAGACTCGGGATTTCTTTGACAACCAATTTAAGGTTGTCAGTCAGGTTCATAGTGTGACTCAGTTGCACAACTGAAAATTGCACATATTAACTTACAGGAGCAATGTTCTTCACAGACAGAAAGAACATGTCCATACATTGCACTTGTTTCAATTCAACAAAACATGTGGTAGCCAATCTCTTATTCATTTCTTAGGGCTATTTACAATCAGAGTCATTTGGCCTGGTTTAAATCTAGATAAGGTTGGCAATTAATTGTCACTCATCATCTCACTGGTGCATTCTTCACAGCAGTTTCTTCTCAAACAACATTAACAGGTTGCTTTCTCTTTACATTGGTATTTCTTTTGAACTGGATTGACGAATGTGAGATAAGTAGCATTGACAAAATGCGTCTTCTTCAGCAATACCCAAGTTCTACATCATTATAAAGAGTCAAATGCCTCACCGCTGATTCACAACAAGGATGCAGAGATGCACTATCTTTGTGTTAACACTTTTTCGATCATCACGTAGCTCAATTATTTCTGTTGCAACCCTTCAAGCGTGAACAAATCACTGTGATAAAGGGAGAGATTGGACACTGTCAATTTTTGAACGACCACAGTCCAAGATGAACTAGGGACTGAACTTTAACTCAATTCAAAATAGCATTGACTGTTATCTGCCAACAGGGAGAATCTCAGGATTAAAACAGTGCTAAAGGATGGCTCAACCACCATGTCTTCATTAATATCAGTTTCCTAATCATGTAACAAATATTGTACATTTTCTATTAAATATTCTCCTTCCCACATTTTCTGTTGTGGCTCAGGATTATTAATAAACAGAACTCAAGTCTGTGAAAAAAATGTACCAAAGCTTTCACTTCGGTTACATATAAAGCAAGATTATAAGTACATTCCTAGACTTCTGAATTAATCTGATGATAATTATCAACGGATGGTTGCAGCTAGGCTTTGTTGTGATGCCATGCATAACTCAGGTGTGCGCACACCAGGTTTTCCCAAACTGTGCTGCTGCTAGAGGATCTTTGACAGCACAGAACAGGATCATTCTGAACCTCAGAAATGAAATAATCGGAGAAGCATATTGGACAGGTGCAGGTGCCCCAGCTGATTGTAGGAAGTGAAGTTCACAAACAACAAAATTAAAGCTTGACAGCCTTGGGTTTGCAGACTCCTTGCTGATTTACACAACAGATATTGACAGTATGTGATAGTTGGAATGAAGCTTCTAATGTAAATAATGCAGAGCTCCTCTGTCCAAAACAATGTAGTAGTGGGGATGTTTAGTTACACAAATAGAATTATAAATCTGAGTCAAAGTGTGATAGAGCAACATGGATTTTGGAGGTCAGCTGGTAGAGATCTATCAGACAGTGAATGGCTGGGCTGTATATCTAATTTGTTTGATCTGTCTTCACTCTTAGTGTGTTGTATCTATGTCTCTGCCTCATTTTAAAGTGACTATTGTCTAACTCTCAACAATTCCAACAAACTCTTGAGTTTCCACGCTATTATACAGAAGATCTCTGGATCACAGCTCTATAGTGCAGGTTATTCCATCTACTCTTCTCAGAGTTTTGATGGACCGTGATTGCGAATGTCAATGTCACATCAGCTTATCATTCATCGTTTCTTATTTTGAAAATATACTTTATTCATAAAAATATCTTTATGTGCATACATAGCCACTAACACAGTTCCCTTCTGTACAGTAACATATGAAGAAGCAAACAAACATTGGAGTTTGACTCTATCCAACAAACAAAGCCAAGGCATCTCTTACTTATACGAGACTATATATTTACATGCATTTGAGGCACTGAGGATCTGATAACTGAACGGAACCCCATTTAACTTTGGCAGAAAGACCCAAATGGTGGTCTTTCCCCACTGTGCCTTGGCAGCAGCTGCCCCAAGCTTTAGTGTGCCCCTCCACATGCTCATCAGTCATCATGTTATTGCATATGCATTCTCACGCAAGGGGAAACAACGTTTCCGCATCTACCCTGTCCCATCCCCTAAGAATCTTACATGTTTCAATAAGGTCACCTCTCATTTTTTCTATGTTACAATGAATACAACATAGGCCCAACCTACTCAATCACTCTTCATGAGACAGCCCCTCCATACCTGGTATCAGCCTAGTTAACCTTCTCTGGACTGCTTTCAATGCAAGGTCTGATGTGGAGAGATGAAGTCGATGTTAAGTTATTTTCTATCTCACCAAGTCATTAACATTTTAATTCTTCGTATTCTCCACAATTGATAGATTATTTCACTTTGATCGACTGGGAGGCCCAGAGAATATGTGCCTAACCTGCATAAATAGGAACAGACTAGATGACGGGTGCTTTTCCTTCTCCCAGACAGTGAAGAACTTACGGTATGCAATTTGCACTGACTCTCTGAATGTTTTTAAAAGAGCGTTTGACTTGGCTGGAACAATGATTACATTACATTGTAATTAACTGATTTAGCTATCAATGTGCATATGGCCCATAATCTCCTGGTCTGATCTCAGTCGCCTGAGGGAGTTAGGGAAACTTTCCCTGTTCTTGTCTCTCTCTCATGAATATTGCTTGTGCCACCCCTTTCCATGCAAGTGTATAACTTTGGGGTTTGAGGATTTAGAGGTTGCTGAGCACGGTGGGAACAGGTGATCATTGCCTACCTGCTGTTTTTGTCCGTTCATATCTTGATAAACTGTCAGAACTCAGTGAGCAGAATAATTTTACCCATTAAGGCTCTGAGTGGATCTAATTCCTGTAATCACAGCAGCTAAGCGTTGTCTTGAAGCTAACATTTTCTAGCTGCTCTGCTTCCATCCCTATTTCCTTCTTCTCACTAATGAGCTCTGCTTCATAGCGTGCACCTTCCTCAGGGTCGACATCAAATTCTCCTCAGGGTGTGGTATATCTGTTGGTGCCTGCTGTGAGCTGGTAAGTTGCTCCTGCGTGATCGCAGGTACTGTTGAAAACAGAAAATGAACAAACATTACAATGAAAGAAACAACATCCTCCCAAATGTGACTTACCAGAACATGGCATGATACAATATTGGGGTGTTACAAAATAGCCACTCAAATGTCTGCCTTTGCTCATCTATTGACTTTTCCCTTAGCCTAATTTCCCAGTCCACTTTAGACAGCTCTTTCTTCTAATTGCCTCTATTTAAGTTAACTTACATGACGCCCAAACTCACTCAAACTGAATTTGAAATTCTGACATGTTGTTATTTCTACCCCCTTGAGTATCCTTATCTATGTGATCTTTTAGTAATCCTATCTCATTCTAAATCAATCTAAAGTAGCCTGTTTTGGGGTGGGTTCTGCAGTGTACTGTTCCTGTGATCCACTATTCTACTCTTGCCAATCTGATTCGTCCAGTTAATATGCAGATTAAAATCACCCATGATAATTGTCGTGTCCTTCTTACACATCTCCATCATTTCTTGATTTATACTTCGTTCCACAGCAAAGTAACTCTTCAGGGGCCTATAGACAAACAACCCAGACTGATCGCATAACATGATCTATTGCACATATGTCACTACTCATCGCTGCACAGATACCTTCCTTTATTAAAAAAAGTTACTCCAGATCCTTTTCATTTTCGCTTATTTGTCTGGAAAGTCAAGTACCTTTGAAAATTGAGTCCCCAGGGCTGGTAACACTGAATCCAAGTCTCTATAAGAGCTATCAAGTTATATTTATTTATTTTTATTTGTAACTTAATTCATTTATCTTGTTACTAATGCTGTGTGTGTTCAGATAACAAGCTTTAAGCTTTGAGTTTTTATCCTTATTACTTATTCTGTTCTAATTTATGATGAACTCTTCTCGATATATTTTTTGCTCCTTCCTGTCGTACTATAATTACGATTCTCCATTTCATTACCCTACACTTTTGATATTTTGTTTCTTTTTGATTTTTTAAATTGAACCCTTCTCCCTAGGAATTAGTTTAAAGCCATATCTAGAACCCCAGTTATATGATTCACCAGGACACTGGTCCCAGTATAGCTCGAATTAAGCCCATCCCAATGCAACAGCTCTCTCTTTTCCCATTACTGATGCCAATGTCCCTTGAATTGGAATCCATTTCTCCCACAGCCATGCATTTACCTCTCCAGTCCTATTTATCCGATGCCAATATGCGTGTGGGTCAGGTAGTAATCCGAGATTATTATTTTTACAGTTCTGCTTTTTAATTTAGCCCTTAGTTGATTGCAATCCCTCAGCAAACTTTCTTTCCTCACCCTACCTTGACATTGCCACCTACATGGACCATGGAAACTGGTTCGCTCCCCTCCTACTTGAAGTTCCTATACAGCCGAGAAAAGGTGTCCTGAAGCAGACAGGCAACGCAGCTTTTGAGACTCTCTGTCTTTGCTGCATATATCTACCCCGCTCCCCCGCTAACGATGCTACCCTATTGCGACTACGTTTCTGTTTTCTCCCCACCCTCGAGTGGTGCCGTGTACCATGGTGCTTTCTCCAGTTCACTCATCCTTCCCACAGTCTGCACTCTCACCCATGTCAGGAGTCCCCTATACCTGATTACCCTTCATTCACTTACTTAACAAAATCCATCTCCCCGTACCTTATAAATATTCATTGTCTTGTTCCACCTTTCAGTCTTTCAGAAAGACTGTTCCAAACATTCAAACTTCCTCCCCACCTCCGTTTCAAATAGGCAACCCCTAATTTTTAAACAATATTCTTGATTCTTGGTTCTCCCATATGAAGAAGTACCCTCTCCACATCTACCTTTGTCAAGACCTCTGAGGATCTTAATAAAAACAGAAAGAATTGCAGATGCTGTAAACCAGGAATTAAAACAAAGTTGCTGGAAAAGCTCAGCAGGTCTGGCAGCATCGTTGAAGGAAAAAACAGAGTTAATGTTTTGGGTCGGGTGACCCTTCCTCAGATCCTCTGAGGTTCTTATATATTTCAATCGAGTCTCTTCCTTGAGATTGAAATCTCAACCATGGAGCTTGAGAGTTGATTTAATTTTGAAATTGATTTTATTGTAATGTGTGTATTTTACAGTGAGAATAAAAAAACACCGTGAAAAGCTTTCATTTGTCATCACA
>JAHRHZ010000061.1:13556594-13588506 GCA_024137785.1 Ginglymostoma cirratum | reverse complement strand
ATCAGGGCTGGGAACTAAATATTCAAGGCTACACATCCTATAGAAAGGACAGGCAGATGGGCAGAAGTGATGGGGTTATCTTATTCATAAAAAATGAAATTAATTCGATAGCAAGAATCAATATAGAGTCGGGAGGCATAGAATCTATATGGGTAGAATTCAGGAGGCTCAAAGGACAAAAGACCCTGATGAAAGTTATGTACATGCCTCCTAGCATGAGTCGGGAGGATGTGGGAAAGAAATTAAGTCAGGAGATAGAAAAAGCATGTAAGGAATGCATTATTACAATAATAATGGGGGACTTCAATATGCAGATGGACTGGGAAAATCAGATTGGCAGCAGATCCAAGGAAAGGAATTCATGGAATGTCTACGAGTTGGTTTTTTGGAGCAGTTTGTAGTAGAGCCCACCAGGGAAAGGGAATTGTCGATTTGATGATCTGTAATGAGGCAGATTTGATTAGGAAGCTTAAGGTGAAGGAAGCCCTAGAGGGTAGTGACTATAAAATGATAGAATTCACCCTACAGTTTGAGAGGGAGAAGCTGGAATCAGATGTACAATTGAGCAATGGTAACTACGAAGATATGAGGGAGTCGCTGGCCAGAGTTGATTGGAAGGACAGCTGAATGAAATGTGAGAGTAAGTTCACCAGTAATACGAAAGTAAATTGCAAAAGTTTTTTTTTAGATATCTAAAAGGTAAGAGAGAGGCAAGAGTGGACATTTCACTGCCGGAAAATGAAGTCGGCAAAGTAGTAATGGGGAGGAATTGAACAGTGATGTTTTCATAGTGGAAGACACCAGCAGCATGCCAGAACTTCAAAAGAATCAGGAGGCGGAGATGATTTAGTGGCCATCACTGAGGGGAATGTGCTAGGGAAGCTGAAAGTTCTGAAGGCGGATAAGTCACCAGACCAGATGGACTACATCCCAGGGTTCTGAAGGGGATAGCTGAGGATATTGTAGACGCATTGGTGGTGATCTTTCAGGAATCATTGGAGTTAACAAGGGTCCCAGAGGACTGGAAAATGGCTAATGTAACACCCCTGTGTTACAGGGAGGCAGGAGATGGGAAATTATCGGCCAGTTCACCTGACGTCAGTCATTGGTAAAATTTTAGAGTCCATTATTAAGGATGAGATTGCAGAGTACTTGAAAGTGGAGGGGAAGATAGGGTGGAGTCAGCAGAGCTTCCCCAAGGGAGGCCATTCCTGACAAATCTAATAGAATTCTTTAAGGAGGTAACGAGTAAGTTATTCAAAAGAGAGCTCGTGGACATAATCAAATTGAATTTCCAGAAGGCCTTTGACAAGGTGCCACACAGGAGGCTGCTAAATAAGATAAGACCCATGGTGTTAGTACCAATGTGCTGGTATGGATATAGGATTGGCTGACTGGCAGAAGACAGAGAGCGAGGATAAAGAAGTCTTTTTCAGGATGGCAGCTGGTGACTAGTGGAGTTCTGCAGGATTTAGTGTTTGGACCACAACTTTTCATACTATACATTAACGTTCTGGAGAAAGGAACTAAGGGAGTTATTGTGAAATTAGCTGATGACACAAAGATAGGTGTCAGGTCGTGTTGGAAAAGCAGGGAGGTTGCAGAAGGACTTGGACAGGCAACAGGAGTGAGCAAAGAAGTGGCAGATGGAATACAATGTGTGAAAGTGTGAGATTAAGCCGTTTGGTAAGAGAAATAGAGCTCTTCACTGTTTTCTACATTGGGAAAGTGTTCAGAAATCCGAAACACAAAGGGACTAGGGAGTAATAATTCAGGATTCTGTCGTGATTCTAACCAGGTTAGCCAGGTGGACCTTATAGAATATGAGTTCCCTGATTGGAGCTGTTAATCAGGTCCAACAGGGAGCCATAGAGTCATATAGTCATACAGCATGGAAACAGACCCTTCAGTCCATATAATCCACACCAGTCATGTTTCCAAACCAAACTAGTCCCACCTGCCTGCACTTGGCCCATGTCTGTCCATACCTTTTCTTTTAATTTACTTATCCAAATGTCTTTTAAATGTTGTAACTGTACCTGCTTCCATCACTTCCTCTGGTAGTTTATTCCTCATCTCTGCGTAAAAAAGTTGCCCCTCATATCCTTTTTTAAAACTTTGTTCTCTCACCTTAAAGATATGCCCCCTGTTTTGAGCTCCCTCTTCTTAGGGAAAAGACCTTTACTATTCACCTTATCTAAACCTCTCATGATCTTATAAACCTCCATAAGGCCACCCTCAGCCTCCTATCCTCCAGTGAAAAATACCCCAGACTATCCAGCCTATTTTTATAACTCAAACCCTCCACTCCTGGCAACAACCTGGTAAATCTTCTCTGAACCTTTCCAGTTTAATAATATCCTTCCTATAACAGGGTGACCAGAACTGCACACAGTACTTCAGAAGAAGCCTCACCAACATCCTGTACAACCTCAACATGACATTCCAACTCCAATACTCAGAGATCTGAGCAATAAAGGCAGGCTTGCTAAACGCCATTTTCACCACCCTGTCTACCTGTGATGCAAATTTTAAAGAATTATGTACCTGAATCCCTAGGTCTCTCTGTTCTACAAAACCACCCAGGCCCCTCACATTTATAGTACAAGGCCTGCCCTTGTTTGTTTTACCAAAATGCAATACCTCACATGTATCTAAATTAAACAGCGTCTGCCACTTTTCAGTCCATTGACCCAATTGATCAAGATTTCTTTGTACACTTAGATAACCTTCTTCATTGTCCACTATGCAACCAATTTTGGTGTCACCTGCAAATTTACTAACCACGCCTCCTAAGTTTCATCTAAATCGCTTATGTAAATGACAAACAAAAGTGATCCAGCTCTGATCCCTGTGGAACACAGCTGGTCACAGGTGTACAATCCGAAAAACAACCCTCTACCGCCACGTTCTGTCTCTTACCGTGAAGCCAATTTTGTATCCAATTGGTAAGCTCACACTAAATCCAATGTGATCTAATCCTACTAATTAGTCTACTATGTGGAACCTTATCAAAGGCTTTAGTAAATTCCATGTAAACAACACCTACCACTCTGCCCTCATCAATCTTTTCGGTTGCTTCCTTAAAAAACTCAATCAAGTTTGTGAGACATGATTTCCCTCACACAAAATCATGCTGATTGTCCTTAATCAGTTCTTGCTTTTCCAATTGTATGTAAATGCTATCTTTCAGAATCACCTCCAGCAACTTACCCACCACCAATGTCAGACTCACAAGTCTATAGTTTCCAGGCTTCTTCTTACATCCTTTCTTAAATAAAGGGACAATATTAACTGCCCTCCAGTCCTCCAGCACCTCACCCTTGGTTATAATTGATACAAATATTTCTGCTAGGAGCCTCACAAATTCTTCCCTAACTTTGCAAAATGTCCTCGGATATACTTGATCACGTCCCGGACATTTATCCACCAATATCTTTTCAAAGACCTCCAGCACTACCTGTTCTATTATATGAACTGTTTTCAAAACATCAAAAATATTTATTTCCCTGAGTTCTCTAGTTTCCGTTTCTGTATCCACAGTGAAACTCACGTGAAATATCATTTAATATCTCTTCCATCTCCTGAAGTTCAACACAAAGGCGACCTCAGTGATCATTAAGGGGCCCTGCTCTCTTTCTAGTTGCTCTTTTGCTCTTAATGTAGTTATAGAATCTATTTGGATTATCCTTAACCTTATCTGCCAAGGCTATCTCATATCCCCTCTTTGTCATCCTGATTTACCTCTTAAGAATGCCCCATGCTCTTTATATTCTTCAAGAGATTCATTTGATCCAAGTTGTCTGTATCTAATTTGTTATTCTTTTTTATTTTTGATTGGAACCTCAATATCTTCATCCATTGTTCCCTAATCTTACCAGCTTTACCTTTCACACTAACAGGAACATGATGACTCCCAACTCCCATCACCACACTTTTGAAAGCCTCCCACTTGTCAATCATCCCTTTACCCGGAAGGTCTACTGCTGTCATCTTTTGATATTCCTGTTTCATACCGATAAAATTTGCCCTACTCGAGTTACGAACTTTAACTTTTATGGAAGGCTTATCCTTTTCCATAACTATTTTAAAACTAATAGATCATTGGTCCCAAAGCGTGCCTCTACTAACATTTCAGTCACTTACCCTGCCTTACTTCTCAAGACAAGGTCAAATTTTGCTCTGTCTCTAGTAGGAACATTTACATATTGATAAAGAAAACTTTCTTGAACACATTTTACAAATTCCTCATCATCCAAGCCTTTAACGCTATGGCAGTCCCGGTCAATGTTTGGAAAATTAAAATCCCCTACTACTGCAACCCAATTATTCTTACATATATCTGAGAACTCCATGCATGTTTGCTCCTCAATTTCCGTTTGACTATTGGGGGTGGGGGGCGGTGGTGAGGGGTGTCTATAGTACAATCCCATCAAGGTGATGTCAATAAATGTGGACCTGGAAAATCACAGCCAGTAAGACAGCAGCAGGAAAGTCAATGTGTCAGGCTGAAACCCTTCACAAAACAAACACGTTGAACTGGACCCACATACAAACCACTGAAAAACAGAACCGGAAGTAATGCCAACCACCCCGGCAAACCGAGACCTATAAATAACAAGCGGGACAGAATACCGACGCTTCACCGTCAGTGCACTGACGAGGTTACCTAGCAGGGTGAGAATACCTCTGCAACCAAACACACCTGCTCGGCGAGCAAGTCCACAACCTCATGCCTTGACTTCATCAGCCTTACTTGTAAGAACATAGAACATAGAACAGTACAGCAGAGTACAGTCCCTTCGGCCCACGATGTTGTGCTGAACTTTTACCCTAAACCGAAGGTCTATCTAACCTCCACCCCTACCTTATACTATCATCCATATGCCTATCTAATAGCCGCTTAAATGCCCCTAATGAGGCCGACTCCACTACCCTCTCTGGCAATGCATTCCATGCCCCTACCACTCTCTGAGTAAAGAACCTACCTCTGATGTCTCCCCTATATCTACCTCCACTCACTTTAAAACTATTCCCCTTTGTAATAGCTACCTCCACCCTAGGAAAAATTCTCCGGCTATCCACTCTATCTATACCTCTGATCGTTCTGTACACCTCTATCAAGTCACCTCTCATCCTTCGTCGTTCTAAAGATAAAAACCCTAGCTCTCTCAACCTTTCCTCATAAGACCTTTGCTCCATTCCGGGCAACATCCTGGTAAATTTCCTCTGCACCTTTTCCAACACTTCCACATCTTTCCTGTACTGAAGCGACCAAAACTGGACACAATGCAATGCGAGACCCCTTGCATTGGAATAAATGCAGTTTAATTCTTCAGATTTACCTCATTCTCTGATTTGCTCTTGTTTGTCTTTTGTAGTTAACTTGCCATTGTCTGATTCGGAACCATCCTCACCTGTCTTTCTATATTCACTGCCAGCTAGGAACCCCGCCACCCCTAATAGTTTACAACTTCCTGAAACAGAACTAGCAAATCTCCCTGCCAGGATATTGGTCCCTTTCAAGTGAAACCCTTCCATTTTGAACAGGTCTTTTTTTACCCCAGAAAAGATCCCAATGATCCAAGAATCTGAATCCTTGCAAATTGCACTGCCTCTTCGGCCATTGATTTATCTGCCCTATCCTTTTAATTCTTCCCTCATAAGAAATTGGCACTGGGAGTAAACCAAAGATTACTACTCTGAGGTTCTGTTTTTTAACCTTCTATTCAGCCTCTTGTATTCATTCTGCAAAGCCTTAACCTTTTCGCCAATTACATTGTTCTTCCCAACTTCCCCTTTGACAATATGCTCCAAATGTTTTGAGACTTAACCCTGGCACCAGGAAGGCAACATACTATCCTTGATTCACACTCACTGCCACAGAATCTGTTTGTGCCCCTGACAGGACAGTCCCCTATAACAATTATTCCTTTAAATCTTGACAAACCCCACCTAACATCAGATTCATTCTTAGTGTCCAAGATCTGTATTCAATATTCCTCTGAGAGACTATGCCCTTCAACAGTAGCCATAGGAGACTTCAGAACTATTTTCTTACGTTTCCTGGAAGTCACACATCCATCTGACTGACCCTGCTGTGTAAACACTTCTTCTAAATTTACTAGCCATCACAGTCTGTATCTCTTGAATGTCCTCAGCGACATCAAGCCTAAAAAGAAGCTGTCAATAGCACCTTATATATAAAAATATACTATACTTGCCTATCCACAGATTTTAACCTTAATCATGCAAAAGATTAAAAAAACTAAACATACAAATATTTTTTTAAAAATTAAGCACTTAGCTGAAACAACCAAAAAAAATCACGTACTCCTCAAGTCCTCCAAATGTCAGCTTTCAAACTCCGGGTTAAAATAAAATCTCTCTCCAGCCCTGGCTGATAGATACAGACAGGAGTGTCAGATGTCGAGTTCACTCTGAGAACTGGCTCTGAGGGAACAGGATCAGTGCCAAGGACTCTCCACATGTCAATAAAGGGTGACTTGGTGACGGGATACCGGCCTCTGTCGAGTTACTTCACTGGCAACAAGAGAAAAACTCACTCCTGAAGAACTTGGGCATTGTCTTTCGACGTTTCTCCCAGGTGAGCGTATGCCTTCGAAGGGAAAAGTGTGTGTTCTAGGCCTCAGTGAGCTACCTGGGCTACAGAGTCAACAAGAAAGAGTTGCACCCCTCGGAAGATAAAAAGAGGGCAATCAAAGGTGCCATGGCTCTCACGTTTGTACCAGAGTTCAGGTCTTGGGCTGATGAACTATTATGGAAAAGTCTGGCACCTCTGCATCAACTCTTTAAAAAGAGTCAGCCTTGGACATGGTTGCATAGCCAAGCCATAGCTTTCAGGGAAGTGAAGAAACAGCTGTCATTCTCTAAGGTGCTGGCACTCTATGATCCCAAGTGACATCTGTTGTTGACATGCAATGCCTCCCCGTATAGTATCAGGGTAGTGTTGGGCATAGGTGGCCCAATGGAGAGGAATGCCGAATAGCACATGCATCCAGGACTTTGGCTAATGCAGAGTGTAAATACGGTCAGATGGAGAAAGAAGGTTTGGCAGTCATATTTGGTGTCAGGAGTTTCCCCCAATAACTTTACAGACATAAATTTGTAATAATAATGGACCACAAACCGCAACTAGGTCTACATAAAGACGACAAGGTAGCGCCACTTATAGCTTCAGGGTGAATTCAGCAATGGGCTCTAACACTAAGTGCTTGTAATTACAAGTTGGAACACCATCCAGGAGGCCAAGTAGCGACTGCGAATGCATTGAGCTGCTTTCCACTGGGAGTTACGCCACTGGTGGTACTGCCACTGGAAGAGTCCATAATGGTTTAAAATTTTCTGGACACACTTCCAGTCACAGCTGACAACAGACTTTAGATGCAGAAAGATCCAGTCCAAGCAAAACTGAAACAGCTGGTGATAATGGGGGCAACCAAAGGGCTGTCACAACCAGACCTGAAATCTTTTTAGACCCAGAGAGATCAGATCACAGTAGACAACAGCATATTATGGAGCACATGAGTGATTGTCCAGAGCAAAGAGCGCTGCCAGACTCTGGCTGAACTCCACCAGGGTCATCCGGTATTTTCTAAAATGAAGATGTTGGTGACAAGTTATGCCTGGTGGCCAGACTGGATGCAGACATAGCTGCATTTGTGGGGCAGTACCCCAAGTGCCAACAAGGATAAATATTACTGCCAGCAGCTCTCCCACATTCGTGGGAATGGCCTGGTAAATCCTGGACTCAGTTACGTGTTGACTGTGCAGGTCCTTTCCTGGGCTCAATGTTCTTAGTTACGATGGATGCCCAGTTCAAGTGGCTGACGTGCGTAGAGTCCATTCGTCAAACACGGGGATGACAATAGAAACAGTGCTCTCATCTTTTACAATACATGGACTCTTAGAAGTTTTGCTTACAGATAATGGACCATCATTTACTAGCAGGGTATTTGAGTATTCCCTGAAGCCGAATGGTATTCGACATATAATGATGGTTCCGTGCCATCCATCATCCAATGGTCTGGCAGAAAGAGCAGTCCAGCTTCGAAGGCAGACTTAAAGAAACAGCCTACAGCTTCACTTGATACCAAACTGTCCCGCTTCCTATTTGATTACAGGACGGCCCCTCGTGAAACTACAGGGACAGCCCCAGCAGAGTTGCTGATAGGGAATATACTCTGCACCAGGTTAAACCTGATCTTCTGGAACCTGAGGGGGACGTGAAATGGCACCAGGAATGCCAATGCCAGACACATGACTCAGCTAAGCAAGAGAGACAGTTTACTTTAGAGAATGAAGTTTGGTGTTGGAAACACGGGAATAGACCTGCAGGGGTAAGAGGCATGACATAAGCAAGGTCAGGTCCAGTGATGTATTAAACAAAAACAGAAATTGCCAGAAAAGCTCAGCAACTCCGGTGGCATCCGTGAAGAGAAATCAGAGTTAACGTTTCAGGTCCGGTGACCCTTCCTCAGAACCAGTGAGGAATTACATTTGGGTAGGTGCGATAATCCTGAACAAGTATTGTGGACCATATGAAAGCTGCAAAACTTGCAAATGGTGCAGGAGCAAAACATGTCCAGCTCCTGGACTGCTTTTCCGTCTGTTCTGGAACCCATGGGCTCTCCCCCTCTATCAGATATTGAAGATACCTCGGAATCTGAGATGGCCGCATCAGATATTGCCACTTGATGCCTCTGCTGCCTGAAGAGAAGAATGAATTTCTTCCGAGATGCTCCAGGCACAAGAGACAAGGTACTGTGTGTGGCGCACCATCCATACCCAAGGCAGAGTCGGAGGAACCTGACCCAGTGCTAAAAAACCCCAAACAAAGCTACAAAGTGAAAAAAAGAGGGGGAGGGATATAGTGATTATAATGAGGTTACCCAGGTGGATCTTGTACAATATGAGTTCCCTGATTTGACCAGAGTAACAGCCTCAACCAGGGAGCCCTGGCTGACAGATATAAACAGGAGTGTCAGACATTCTGTTCACTCTGACAGCTGGCTCTCAGGGACCTGTTCAGTGTCAAGGACCTGCCATGTGTAAACAGAGGGTGACTTGGTGACAGGATACTGGCCTCTGTGGAGTTGCTTCAGATTCTCTTAAGGTTAACATGCAGGTTCAGTTGGAAGTTAGAAAGACAAATACAATGTTAGTATTCATTTCAAGAAGGTTAGAATGCAAGAGCAGAGATGTAGTGCTGAGTCGTCTAATGCTGTGGTCAGACTGCATTTGGAATATTGTGAGCAGTTTGGGCCATCTATCTAAGGAAAGGAGTGCTGGTGTTGGAGTAGGTCTAGAGGAAGTTTACAAGAATGATTCTGGGAATGAAGGCCTTGTCTTATGAAGGGTGGTTGAGGACTCTGGGTCTGTACTCGATGGAGCTTAGAAGGATGAGGAGGAGTCTGATTGAAACTTACAGAATACAGGGACGCCTGGATAAAAGCAGATGTGGAGAAGATATTTTGATGAATGAGAAACTCTGAACTGAGGGCACAACCTCAATGGAGTGATGACCCTTTAGAACATAAATGAGGAGGAATTTCTTTAGCCAGAGGGTGGTGAATCTGTGCAACTCATTGAAGCAGAATGCTGCAGAGGCCAAGTCATTGAGTGTATTTAAGGCAGAGCTAGATAGGTTCAAGATTAGTAAGGCATCAAGGGTTAAAGGGAGAAGGCAGGAGAATGAAGTTGAGAAAACTATCAGCCTTGATTGAATTGTAGAGCAGACTCGATGGGCCATACGGCCTAATTCTGCTCCAACATCTTAAGGTGCTCTAATGTAGGTGTGTTAGCCTAGTGTTCCCATTGGTAGCTCATAATTTGAATACTTGTGTAATTTGTAGCACACTTTGGATTGTTCAATGCCTACTGTTCACAGAATTACATTATTCTTTAAGCTTTGCAAGCAAATGTCCTTCCAATCAGCCAGCCCATGCTGTGAATTCCACTGGAAGAAATGGGAACTGTGGTAACACACCCTTCAGCACATGTGCCATTCCCCTTTGAGAGTCCAGCAATAATTAGAGGAACAAGCCCATGACTTGTTGCTGAGGTAGTGGTCCAATCTCAGGAGCTCAGAAGCTCAAGACAAGGCGAGAGGAGGGAATGACAATTGGGGGCACAGTTAAATCCTGATTCTTCCTGGAAATCCAGGTGTAAAATGTACCTTAGAGAAGATCACGCACTTGATGGTGCAACAGTGAGCCTTCTACTGTTAAATCAGAGGCCAGCAGCTCTTTGATACTCAGCAGAGCCACCAGGTAAGTGGTGGCTTCTACTGGTACTGCACTCCACTGAGGCCAAGAATTGCTATGGATCTAGGCAGAAATGAAGATTGAAGATAGGGGATTTGTACATTGAGGTTATGGTGGAGACATGTAGGGGTTCAGTAGCAAGGACAGGACGATGGTGGCTCTCAGGGGGCCTCCTTTCCTGATGCCAAGCCATTTGACAAAAGGAATGTGTGAAATCCTTTCTCAGTCACACATTGAGTCCCCTGAATAAATCCCAGCTTTGCTTCTCATTCCTGACAGGTCGTAGGCAGAGATTAATCAGGAACAGTCAGCATAGTCAGGGGAAGTCATGACTGACCAACTTGATTGAAAAATTCAAAGCGGTGACCTGGTATGTGGATGAGGGCAATGTTTTGACGCAGTCCACTCAGACTTCAGCAAGGCTTTTGATCAGAGACTGTTGGTGAAGGTATGAGCCCATGAGATTCAAGGAAAGTTGATCTTTTTCATTCATTAACAGGATGAGGGCATCACTGACCAGGCAGCATTTATTGCCCAGAGGGCAGTTCAGAGTTAACACATTGCTGTGGTTCTGGAGTCACATGGAGGCCAGACAGGGTAAGGATGGTGATGTGTTTGGGTGGGATGCTCTTCAGAGGGTCAGTGTGGACTTGATGTGTGGAATGGCCTGCTTCCACAGTGTAGGAGATTCTATGATTCATAGAGATCAAGAGCAAGGAGGTTATGCTGGAACTGTTTAAAACATTGGTTAGGCCACAGCCAGAGTATTGTGTGCAGCTCTCGATTCCTTTGAGGGAGGAAACTCTCTCCCTTGATAGAGAGATCAATGAACAGGGGCATACCTTTAAGGTAAGGGGCAGGACATTTTGATGGAATGTGAAGAAAACATTTTCACCCAGACAGTGGTGGGAATCTGGAACTCACTGCCCGTAAGTGGGGTAGAGACAGAAACCCTCATAATATTTCAAAGTATTTAGATGTGCACTTGCAATGCCACGGCATTCCAGGCTATTGGCCAAGAGCTGGGAAATGGGATTAGACTAGTTAGGCAGAGATAGTAAGAACTGATGATGCTGGAGTCAGATAACACAGTTTGGAGCTAGAGGAGCACAGCAGGCCAGGCAGCATCAGAGGAGCAGCCCCTCATATTCCACCTTGGGAGCCTACAGCCCAGTAGTCTCAATGTGGACTTTACTAGTTTCAAAAATCTCCCCACCCCGGCCTCATCCCATGACAATCCTCCCTCTCATCCCCGCCTCCTTGACCTGACACAACCTGTCCATCTTCTCTCCCACTTATCCACCCCTCCCACCTCACTGATCAATTCCCACCACTCCCTACCGGCACTCACCTATCACCATCCCACCTACCTTCCCGAGCCCCACCCCTCGTTGCTCTATTTATTTTAGAGCTCCCTTCCCCTCCCCATTTCTGAAGAAGGGTCCCAACCTGAAACGTCAACTTTCCTGCTCCTCTGATGCTACCTAGCCTGCTGCGCTCCTCCAGCTCCACACTGTGTTGTCTTGGACTAGTTAGGCAGTTGTATTTTGACTGGCGCAGACCCTATAAGCTGAAGGGCTTTTTTTCTGTGCTGTTGACCTCTCTCTGGCTCAGTGATAACAATGATACTTGATAATAGCAGAGTACAGAAATGAGAAAAAGCCTTTATTATTTAACCCAATCATTGAAACAGAACAAATGGTTTTAAGGTTACAAATGAGGATTCAACATGTAGCAGATTTGACACAACCCATCATTAAATTTTGAAGTGTGTTCCATGAAAGACCTTCAATTATATAGGTAAATTGACACTTACACTTCATTATGTTCAAAATTAGACTAAAGCAAACCAAGCACATCTACAACATTTATTAAATCACGCTTCTCAATTGTTAATGGTACATTCAAAAGGATCATTTCAAAAATATCATTTTTACACTTCATTTCCCTGTCTTTCTAACATGACGCCAGCAACAAACAGCACCAACGTATGGTTTGTTACCAAACCCTTATGAATACCAATCCTCAAGATAATGTGTTGCCAAAAATCCACAGCTCGTGACTATGATCTATCCAGCCCCCTGTTTTTAGCATCTTCTTGACAACTCTAGTCTCAAATTGCAACGGAATAGTGGAGAAGACCTCAAGTTTGCGCTGATTCCCATTCTACGACTTTGGAAAATTCCATTATTGCCATTCCCAAAAGAATACAAAGCAAAGCAATATGATATTGCATATTCCTCCTTATTGTCCATAAAATATTTTGTAAAATAACACATTGGCCAAATTAAACTCTTTTCTACACTTCTTTGTACAGACGCAAGAGTTTAAACTGGGTGTCTCTAAGTTCCCATGAAATAGCTGTTTTCATTTTACTCATGTAAAGATTTGGATTCCATGTGCACCTGCTCTCTCTTATCCTTGCAAATATGAATGCTATCATAAATATTGCTATCAATTTAAGTTCCATCTGAAAGCAATTGATATACAAGACATGTTTTCAATATTTGCAGGCAGCATAAAAGTCAGATATGCAATAATGGAAGTGAAGGATGAAAACAGATTTCAGGAAGACACAAGCAGACTGGTGAAATGGGAAGCTCCATGGCAGATAAAATTGAATGCAGAAAAGTGATTCATTTCAATAGGAAGAATAAAGGGTAATGCTCCAGAAAAATAATACAGTAGCAAAGGAATACATGAGTAGGGAGACCTGTGAGGCTAACTTGGGAATTTTTTGAAAATGGCAGAACATGTTGGGGTGCTGTTAAAAAGGTTATGGGATTCTTTCCTTTATAATTATACACATACAGTACAAAAGAAAGAAAGTTATGGCTATGCTTTGAAAAAGCATTGGTTTGGCTCTGACTGGGATATTGTGGCTAATTCTGAGTAATACACTAGTTATAAACTTGGGCCTGAATTTTCATCCAATCAGGCCAACTTGGGAGCCTTTTAAAAATGGAAGGCAAGACCCACCCCCACCTCCATTCCTGTTTGCAGGAATTGTGCTGGCAAGGATAAGGGCTGAGGTCCATCTTTCCTTCAATAAAGAGAGAAATTGCTGGAGAAACTCAGCAGGTCTGGTATCATCTGTACAGAGTAAACATAGTTAATGTTTCTCAGTCAATGACCCTTCTTCATCTCTGCTCATTTGCTTCGTTGCAGGCGGTGGCCAGTTTAAAACACTCCTGAATTTTTTGTGGAGCTGGTTCCCTTCCATAGGCATTTATACCTGATAGCCTCTCAGAGGAATTGTAAACCGCGGGTGAACCCAGTTTCATGTGAGGAACAGTCATGACTACACCAGTTGTGGTCTCAGAGTGGTCTTTAAAATATAAATTTGGACAGTTCGCTTATAGCAATCCTTTTTTTTTAAGTGTTTCAGTTTAGAAATAATGTGGAGGTGCTGGTTTTGGACTGGGGTGGACACAGTGTCATGACACCAGGTGCATCTGATGAAGGGGCTACGCTCCGAAAGCTTGTGAGTTCTCTTAAACCTGTTGGACCATAACCTGGTGTTGTGTGAATTCTGAGTTTAGAAATAATCAGCTTTATAGTAAAACAAGATAAGAACCATTGCAGAACTTTGAACCATTGTTGCAAGTTAGTTCAGTGAGAATAGCAATAAAGTTACTTACTAAAAGAAAGCTTTAAAAATTTAAAGTACGTAAAGATAAAAGCAATGTGTAAGATCGGAAGGCGATCAGTCTCTATTATTGTTGCAATTCTGACTTGTTTCTTTATCTCAACTGGAGGGTTGAAACTTGAAGTTAGATTCATAAATTATGATGGCTTCTGTAATCAAATAGTTATAAATTGCCTTTGTGAGTGGACTCACTGGGTACAGCAACTTCAGACAGTGAGTAGAAGTCCATTTTTTTTCTCTCTTGTTCCACCAGAATGGCATTAAGATCCGTCAGGAATCATTTTCAGCAGAGAAGGGAGGCTGTCTGGGCTTTCTCTGCAACCCCACCTCACCCCCACCTTTGTCACAGAGAAAGCCAACTCTTCAACATTGTCCACATCAAGTTCAGATGGACCTGGTGTTCTGGAGCTGTGTTCCTGCAGTCTCCTGAGATCCCTGCACACAAAATTTGTTCTTTGAAAGTTTGTTGTAAATGCAAACGAACAAATTGGCTGCTGATATTAACTTTGATGCATCCTTGTTCCACAAAGCGAGCTCAATTATGTTGGAATTCTTTGTGCTGTCTTTCCAGTCTCCCGAGCAACACTATTGAAGCATTGAGTCCTCACACTCTTTAAGGCTTCAATGGACAGACATAGACTTCCTTAAATCATTTAAAATTAACTTCTTATTCTTTTGACTCAAATGATTAAACAAGAAAAGTCATGTGGTTTCTGATAGCCATTTTGTCCATTTTAAAGACAAATTAGCTTTCATAATGCCAATGTATAAGATTATAATAATGCAATTGTGACTGGAAGCAAAAAAAATTACCAGCTGCTGGAATTATTTCATTGTCAGACTTTGAAGGTAGAAATACTCTTACTGCAGCAATTGATTAAAGGGCTAATTCCTGCAATGTTAAGTTGTTCATTACTATTGTGTAAATTTTGAGATGCATTAGAGCACATTGGGGAGAGTGCTATCATGAATTTTAAACAAAAGGAACTACCGCTTGGGAACTCCAAGTGGCATCATTTAAAGTAAATCGAATTCCCAGTCATTTAAATTTGAAGAAAAAATAGCAGTCTGCATCATTCATTTAGAGTTAAAAAAAAGACAGCTGAAGTGCATCAAATGACAGACCATCCGGTGTAGCTTTGAAAAATCCATAGCCATCTGTTTATAATTCACATAGGCTTCAATTCTTCCGAGTTGCAATGGATTGCTATGACAACTGAGCAGATTGTGGCTGAGTTTCAGAGTCTCTAGAACCTGTGTTCACATTTTGACTGACAGTTTAAAGAGTTTATTAAAGGATTATATGTCTTTGATATGGTTAGAGAAACAAATACTTATATTTTTTCCACTTGAGAAAATTTATTTCTTTTGAATGAGAGTTTTATTTTGCAGGTTGACATGTGTTTCAATAATAGATTCAGATTGTTAGAAGTAATTTTCAATGTCCATTCCAAAGGCATAGCACCTATCTGCCCAGTGGATAATGGGTGATTGGTTATAGAGGATACATTGGGGGCATAAAGCTGGCAAAGGGCCGTGTGAAATGAGTAGGAGAGAGGGCTCAGTGTCATGGCATAACCTGGTGTAATTCCCCTGTAAACAGAGATAGGCATCACCACCCACATTAGCCCACCTCCAGTTCAAGGCCCACTGCTCCCACCAATGCTCGCCGTCCCGAAAGCTATCTGCTTCCATTGAAAATACAGTGGAACAGAAGCCTTTTAAGGAAAAA
The DNA here is from genome assembly GCA_024137785.1 of Ginglymostoma cirratum. Taxonomy (NCBI): domain Eukaryota; kingdom Metazoa; phylum Chordata; class Chondrichthyes; order Orectolobiformes; family Ginglymostomatidae; genus Ginglymostoma; species Ginglymostoma cirratum. Next base: position 13,572,839 of record JAHRHZ010000061.1, on the reverse strand, counting down.
GAGTCAGGAGGCTCCCCTATGGGAGCTCCTGCTATGGGAAATAGCAGAGTCTTTCAAAGAGCATTACGGGTTACTTCCATGCTGTGTTTTAAACTCTGATTGGTATCAACAATTCTATTGCTAGGATCCTATTTTGATTATTGCCAAGATTTTCAAAGGAAGCATCAGTCAATCACCAGGAATCATAGGTTATTTAATGTTTTGACTTACAGATTTCCGCACGCTTTAATTACAGCTCATCCTTAGCTTTCTCTGTAAAAGTAGAATAGTTGTAACCTAATATTTAATCAGGTTGAAAATTGATTTTATTCAGCAAAGAATTTTTAAGCTCAATAGAAACTCACAGTACACTTTTTCTTCTTCTTTCAATGGGTTGTGAGTGTTGCTACCAAGCCAATATTTGTTTTTCATCTCTAAAAGCCCTGGAGAACATGATGATAAGCCGCCTTCTAGAACCTGTGATGGTACACTATGGTTTTAAGAGCATGGTTTATAATTTTGCATGTTTTTTTTACAAAGAGAGATTAAGACAGAGATGCCAAACAGTCTGTTCTAAGCCAATAAAGCAAACAGCTTGTGAGGCCTTAGGGTTTTTATTTAAAGTTGGAACAATAGAAGCAGCCTGAATGTGTGGAGTCAGACTCCCACAGAACCAGGATATATAGCTTAGTTTTCAGTAGTTTTGAACCTGCCATTCATCTCTCCCTGCTACAGCAAAACATTTGCGTTCTCTCTGTCTACCAGAATATTTTCTTGGTGTTCTTTTCTCCTGGACTGGAGAAACATCACATGTGAGACAGTCTATTTTACTGAATTTGCCTTTGCCAAGGGTGTGGCAATAGGATCTTACTATATTGGAACAGTTGCTGTTAGTAGTTAAATAATCTGTTATTCTGTTACGTTTTCCAATAGAGTTAAAGTTAGACTAATTCCCCTTTATTTTATTGTATTTTAACCGTAGAGCAAGAATAAAATGTGATTTGCTTAAAGAGAAGTAGTGTAACCTATCAGATTACACCTGGAACACAGCACCATACACTTGCCTTTAAATAAGAAAAAGTTAGGGTCTAGGCTATCTCCTTGATATATTTGAAGGTAGTTTTGCCTCGTCCATAACAAACCACTGCAGGCCATAAAGTGTAAGTATGCCCTCCATGCTTTTAGAAAGAAAGCCCTAGTGTATTGACCCATTGACAGTGAAGTAAAAGTGATATAGTTCCAAGTCAGGATAATGAGTGGTTTAATGAGGAATCTGTAGGTTCTTACACATTTACAGCCCTTGTACCTTCAGCTAGCAGAGGTCGCAGCTTTAGAAAGTGCTGTTGAAGAAGCTGCTGTAGTGCATCTAGGAGTTGGACACGTTACTGCCAATGTGCATTGGTGGTGGAAGGTGTAACTATTTACTGTTCAGAAAGGGATACTGAACAAACAGTATGTAAGGACTGGATGGTGTTCAGCTTCTTGAATGTTGTCAGATCAGCACCCATCCAGGAAACTGAGAGCATTGCATTACACTCCTGAAAGGCTTTTGGCGTTTGTGAGATGAGTTATTCACCAAAGATTGCCCAGACACTGGCCCACTCTTGTATACTTAGTATTTACTGGGCTGGTTCAGTTCACTTTCTGGTCAATGGTAATCCCTATGTTGTTGATAGGAAATTCCATAATGTCAATGCCATTGGATGTCAAGGAGCAATGGTTCAATTCTCTCTTGGTTAGAGATGGGCATTGCCTGACATTTGTGTGGCGCATATCTCACCTGATACTTATCAGTTCAAATCTGAATGTTGTCCAGGTCTTGCTGCATTTGAGCATGCTCTGCTTAATTCTCTGAAAGTTTGCAAATGGTACTGAACAGCGAGTAATTATTACAGGCATCCCCTCTGAAGTTGAAAGGAAGGTAATTGCCAAAATGACTTTTTATAAATTCATTCAAGAGATATAGGCGTCACTGGCTGGGGCAGCATTTATTTCTCATCCTTAATTACCCTTGAGAAAGTGGTGGTGAGCCACCTTCTTGAACTGTTGTTCTCAGTGTTGAAGATGATTGGGCTCAGGCCACCATACTGTGGTGATATCCTGGGTTGAGATGATTGGCTGTTGTTGCTATGGTAGCACAGCTCAGGATTAGTTGTTTCAATTTTAGATTACTTTTGAAATATAAATCTGATTCACAATGTTCTATTGTATTGTGTTTCTCTTATTTGACTATATTATGCATACTTGAAACTAGATAGGATTCACAATCTATTCACTTGAAAAATACCTTCCTTCTTTGAAAGTTCAAGTACAATTAACCCCTTTGGTGCTTTGGGAGAAACATTTGACACCTCCTGCTGTCATATTGAAGCCCTTAGATCCAAAAGAAGAATAATCTTAAAAATGAAAATAACCAATTGACCTTTGCATTTCTCATTACAGTATCAATTTTATACAGTGTTCAAAATATTCCTGGCTACCACTTGACTTGGAACTATATCAGTTCATTGTCACTGGAGCAAAATCCTAGAACTCCCTCCCTAACAGTACAATGGATCTACCAACACCTTAGGGACTACATCAACTCAAGCAAGTGACTCACCAGCCAAGGTGAATTATGTCTAGATAGTTATTGCCACTTTGCCAAAGATGTCCATATCCCATGACTTAATTCAGAAATGTTCCGACCTCCAATCCAATTTCTCACATACACTTACCCCTCATCTCCTACAATCTTTGCGATTTGTAAGCTGTAGATTAGATTAGCAGATGAAATAGTAAGAACTGCCGATGCTGGAGTCAGAGATAACACAATGTGGAGCTGGAGGAACACAGCAGGCCACACAGCATCAGAGGAGCAGGAAAGCTGACCTTTCAGGTCAGGACCCTTCTTTAGAAATGTGGGAGGGGGAAGGGAGCTCTGAAATAAATAAAGAGAGAGGAGGGCTGGAGCTAGGGAAGATAGGTGTGATGGCGATAGGTGGGTGCAGGTAAGCAGTGATGCGGACTGGTCAGTGAGGTGGGAGGGGTGGATAGGTGGGAGAGAAAATGGACAGGTCAAGGAGGCATGGATGAGAATGGCTGGGGAAGGTAGGTAGGATGGCAATAGGTGAGCACAGGTAGGCAGTGGTGGGGATTGGTCAGTGAGGTGGGAGGATTGGATAGGTGGGAGAGAAGATGGACAGGTCAAGGAAGCATGGATGAGAGGGAGGGTTGGTCATGGGATGAGGCCAGGGGTGGGGAGATTTTCAAACTGGTAAAGTCCACATTGATGCCATTGGGTTGTTGGCTCCCAAGGTGGAATATGAAGTGCTGCTCCTCTAGTTTCCAGGTGGCATCACTGTGACACTGGAGGAGGCCCAGCATGGACTCAAGTAGGCCCAGCACAGGCTTGAGTAGGCCCCCAGCGCGGGCTCGAGTAGACCCAGCACGGGCTCGAGTAGGCCCCCAGCACGGGCTCGAGTAGGCCCCCAGCACGGGCTCAAGGAGGCCCAGCATGGGCTCGAGTAGGCCCAGCAGCACAGACTTCTGGCAGAGGCTTTGGAGGTGAGTTTGGGTTCTTAACGGCTTCTGCATTGACGAGGCGGCCCTAGCACCAACTCATGGCTACTGCAATAGAGGCAAGTTGGTGTTGCAAGCCATGTCTGCTTCCAGCACAGATTCATGGCAGTGGCAGCGGATGCACATGCAGGGCCACTATGAGACCTGGTGGTACCAGCAACTGCTGCATTGGCCAGGTGGGCCCGAAGCAGATTCATGGCAACAAGGAGTTGAGTTTGGGCCGATTTGGTTCCCAGCAGCATCGGTTGTGTTTGCATCAGCGAGGTCCTGTGAGAACTCATAACGGCGAGGACGTCGGTGGAGGTGAGTGGGGACTTTTGTTCCAGCGGCAGCACAGTGAAGGGGACTGGTGCCTGGCTACAAGGCCCATGGCCCACAATGGAGCACTTAAGAAGGACCATAAAGTTGGAGACTTTAATGCTTCAGTTTTCTGCCTTTATTCTTTATGTTTTGGTTTATTTTTCTGTGTATTAAGATGGCGCCAGAGAGTGGCTACACCATACGACACTTCTTACTGTATTTTGTAACAAGATATGCATGACATTAAATAAATCAAATCAAATGTAAATCCAATTAGGCTTTTAGGACTGTACCAGACAAAATGCTGCCACCTGCCTGTTATTACAGGTATATAACCTGAGGCTTTTGTGGCCTATTTTTGTTGATAGTTCCTATCACCACCCAAGGTATCTTTTAAGAATCAAATGTGAAAAGCAGACATCTCTGGCTTGTATGAGGTAGTTTTGAAAAGTCTCCTTTGACAATAACAATCCAGTGTGGAAGGCAAAGATTACAATGGAAGTAAGGAGACAGCTACAAGCATTCAAAAAATCAGGCAGCTCAAGGCAGTGCAAAGTGTAAATTTAGTTAAATCTAATGACTGGGGTGTGAACTTAAAGAGAAGTTTTGAAGCCTTCTAAAACGCTGGTAAATACTGGTAGTGTCAATATGGCTAGCTTCTCAAAATCAGTTCACTGTTTTAAAGTGATTGTCTGAAATCCTGAGTAAAGTGTAACACAGTAACATTGTGTGCCCATAAAACACATGAGAAAAATGGATTTTAAACAACCAGTGCTGGAGATCACAACGGGTCACACAGCATTCGTGGAGAGACAGCAAGCTAATGTTTCAAATCAAGATGACTTTTCATCAGAATGAAGTGTGGAGGGGACAGCATTTATGCTATAGTTTGGGAGTGTTGGTGTGTTGGGGTAGTGGGTGTAGGGTGCTGGCGGAGAAAAGATGTTACTGGTTCCAATCAAGCGATCGGATTGTGAGAATGAATGTTACTTAAAAAGGCTGTCTGAAAAATGGACAATTACCTTTGCAAAATGGACTCCAGAGATTCAGGTGTCTGGCACAGACAGAGACTGACTTCATGTCTGGACATGCATCTGGAAAGACACAAAAAATATCAATGACCTTGCAGCGCATTCTATTGAAGAGAATTATAGTAACAATGACTGTTAGATTTTGTGGCTCAAGACGATGAAATTACAACTAACGACATTGTCGGGAGCTATCCAATGTTGGAACACTGATGGATTATCTCCACTGTGAGTTGAATCGCTTACTAACAACCTGTTGTTTAAACAATGGAAAACACTATTGGTATTGTCAGGTTAGAAGCTGGCTTGTGCTTGGAAATACCTGGAAACACCTTATTAATTCACAAGGGCAGGTTCGGGCAGGTCAGTCTGCGACGCGAATACTAGAGAGAAACTCAGCTTCAAGGGAGGGTCTTTCTTCAAAACAATCATCTTTGGCAGAGAAGAGGGGCTTTATTTGCTATGCCTTATAGTTCTTCACATCGGGGGCTCAGGCAACTTTGACTGGAAAGCCAAAAGCTTGCTACTGTCTGGGGACTTCACAGTGTGAGTTCATTACCAGAAAATCTCTGACCTTCATTTTTCTCAATGCATCAAGACAGATCTCTTCAGCATTAAATATTTCAACTACCAGGGGCTGAATAGAAATGACGATTTTTTAAAAAGCTTTAAGGTAATGAAATGCATGCAACATCTTTAGAATTCACCTTTTCTTGTGAGTGTGTGTGTGTCTGTGTCTGTGTCTGTGTGTGAGAGTGTGTGTGTGTGAGAGTATGTGTGTATGTGTGTCTGTGTCTGTGTGTGAGAGTGTGTGTGTGTGAGCGTATGTGTGTGTGTGTGTCTGTGTCTGTGTGTGAGAGTGTGTGTGTGTGAGCGTATGTGTGTGTGCGCGTGTTTGTGTGTGTGGTACATCTGATGAAAATGAGGACTGGGTATTTATTTTATTTACATTTCAAGCATCGTTAAAGGCCTTTTGTGTCTTTTATCAAACGTGACAGCACCCAAAGGGTTCCTTTTGCTGATTTTTTTTGTAGTGAGCCAAAAAAAGAACGGTGAGAGAAAAGGAATATTAACCTACATCTCTCCTCTTTCTATACCAAGTGTTTAAAATGCTAGCTCTAACCAGGCAGCATAGTGGCTCAGTGGTTAGCACTGCTGCCTCACAGCATCAGGGACCTGGGTTTAATTCCACCCTCGGGCGACTGTCTGTGTGGAGTTTACACATTCTCCCCGTGTCTGCGTGGGTTTCTGCCAGGTGCTCCGGTTTCCTCCCACAGTCCTAAGACGTGCAGGCTAGGTGGATTGGCCATGCTAAATTGCCCATAGTGTCCAGGGGTGCCTAGATTTGGTGGGTTACAGGGAAAGGGTAGGGGGGATAGGTCTGGGTGGGAAGCTCTGAGGGTTTGTGTGGACTTGATGGGCTGAAGGGCCTGTTTCTATGCTTTAAGGATTCTATGATTCTTCAATGTAGGCCAATTAGGTAAATACTTCTATAATAATTTGATATGTATTGCTGAAAATTGACATATTTTGTCGAAGGTTTCATCTTGTGTCCATCAAGACAATTCATAAGAAATACAAATGTAGAGGGAAACAACATTTATACTGGATGAGAAGAGAATGCTAATTGTTTGGCAAGTGAAGTCTGAAAAGGTAGAGCTATTGCTAGGGAGAATGCATCAGTTAGAGAATGACTGAGAGTTAACTACAAGCATTTTTATTTCTTGTGAATTGTCCTGATGACTGCAAGCTGAAAAGCTTCGACAAAGTGTGTCTTTTCTTCAGCAATGTTCAAGTTCTGCACTACCAAATGCTAATTTGATATGGATTTTAATAAAGTGAATTTCCTTTTCATTGCACAGATAATGCTACTGATCTTGAAGAAAATATTAGGAGTTATAATTATCATAAAGGGCTTCATTGAATTGAACCACAAAACATTTCTATAATTTAAACTACTGGCACTTTGTTATTTTTACTAGCATCATAGAATAGGTTATCTTTTAAACCTATAAGTTTCATGCTCCGTAACTAAAACTTTGCAGATGTTGTACATGTTGTCAAAAGAAGAATCTTGAGTAAGATTCTGCTTAGGCACATCAGTATCTACAGGATATTTTCATACACTTTGCCAGTAATCTTACCACTCTTAACATTAACATTTTTAGTACCAATCATGACAGCACTTTGAACAGTTGACAAATCAGCACTTCCGTATGGATTTTTTTGATCCATATTTCAGTGCAATAACTTTAAATTACTTATTTCATCTAATGCCAATTTGCAATAGTTGAATGGCTCAGACAAGCTCAGGAAGCTGGTCCTATGTTGGTTAAACACCATAGGAATTGAACTGGGCCATCCAGTACCAATTTTTAGGTTGCAAGCAAATTGTGTATTCCACTACCTTATGGCACAGCCTTCCTGTTGTGCCCAAAGATCTGTGATTTGAGAATTGGTTGATTCAAACACATGAAAACCCATGGCAAGAAGTCACAACTCTGAGTAAACACCATCCTCAAATTGAGGAACCTCCGACAATGATGACTTCACCCTCACCAGCCACAACCACACCACCAATTGTTCCAATTCACAGCTATGATAGACACGAAGAAAGAAAATGCACACTGTTGGTTTCTGTGCCCATTTTCACATGACACATCTTTCCCCTGAACCTACCAGGCTATGGAAGGGGAAGTCTCATTGTAATATGCAGTTAATATGGACGAGGTCATAGTATAATTTCTGCTGTTCCTGGGCAGCATAAATTCGAAATCAAATCTATATCTGATAAACGTCCTGGGATGCCAAGTGACTCTCACAGACTGTTAAGCTTTCCTACAGCCGTATTGTAATTGCTTTGCAGTTTATTTATTATGTCACCCAACTCCATTAAGGCCCAATCAGGAATGCCAACATGTGAACTTTGCGGAAGAGAAAGAAAGTTGCCAGACCTGCCAGATTACCCCAGAAGTGCTCTGTACACTCTGACTGTCATCTATGGAGAGTGCTGTACATGCCTCATTTTAGCAGAGAACAATGCATTCTGAGGCTCCAACCGTATCCAAACTAGCTTTGGACAGCAGGCATCATGGCACAGATGCATGATTCTTTTATTTGTACTTAGCAAATGCAAATCCCTAGAGCCAAGCCATCTCATTTGATGAGTTTAATGTGATTAATCCACCACTTAGTTTATGGAGGGGTGCCTCCTCAGTCATAGAAAGCATTAATAGTGTCTCTCTACAAGTAATGAGGCTCCAGTGGTGAAGCGTTGCTAAAGCCAGGGTGCAGCCTGTCCTGAATCTCTTTAGCAAGGATTTCTCTGACCGTGGAATTTTGAAGATTTGACAGATAGGGTTTGTTCTGAGGAACCAGTTTGTGACTTCCCATCTTTCCCAGTCCTTGGATGAGCACTTGCTCCGGAAGGCTGTTCCAAACTGAGCACTGGGACAGGAGGCAGGCAGTTGGTGGATTGAGGGTATATTATTATGGAGCAGTAAATGAGGCTCTGCATGGATGGTTTCAACCAGCTTGTGGGTTTTTATCAGCTGGGGGAGCAATATTTATAAGTACCAAACTCCAGGGGAGCGGCATTGCACAGTTAAGATGCATATCACATTCAGTTGATCGTCAATCAGATGTGTACTTGATGGCCAATGCCAGACGGGTGCACAGTACTCTGTGTTGCAGAGTGAAATAGGACAAGACCCAGAGTATTGGGCAGCAACACCAGCAAGTTTGATTGACAGGTTGGTTTAACTTTGGAGATAGTGGGGACTGCCGATGCTGGAGAATCTGAGATAACAGGTGTAGAGCTGGATGACAACAGCAGGCCAAGCAGCATCAGAGGAGCAGAAAGGCTGACATTTTGGGTCTAGACCCTTCAGATTTTCAGAAGAAGGGTCTAGACCCGAAACACCAGCTTTCCTGCTCCTCTGATGCTGCTTGGCCTGCTGTGTTCCTCCAGCTCTACATCTCGTTATCTTTGGTTTAACTTTGCTTGTGTTTTGTTCAGATACTTCCAAAAGGACAAAGTCAACAAATGCATGCATAGTCAACAAATGCATGCATAGCCACGAATGTTGGATTGGAATCATGCTTTAGTCTCTTACTTTCCATGTCGATATGCAATTCATTTTTTGTCACTAGCATTGTGGAATTGGAATACACTGGATGTAAGTTTAGAAGAACTCAGTATGAGTTGCCGTATGCTGCAGTGACTCGTTAACCCTTGTAATGTCTTTAAGGAGGTTGTCCAGGGTGCAGAAGGATGGAGCTTGGGTGACACAAGAGATTCCATTAAGATAGATGAATTTGCGAACTATAGTTGATATACAGTGACTTGATTCACTACGACACTGAACAGTTGTACAGCAGCAGTCCAGCCACAGTGCGTGACGCTCAAGGTGCTACTGCATGAAATAAAAACGTAACAACATAATCAACAACTTGTATTTAAGCAGCATCTTTACTGTAACACAAGATCCTGGGATATTTCACAGGAGCATGATTAAACAAAATTTTGACACTGAACAACATAAGGAGAATTTAGCTCAGATGACCAATAGTTTGGTCTAAGAGATATGTTTTATAATTTCCTTTATGGAAGAAAGCAGGATAAGGATGTGACGATGTTTGGGGAGAAAATTCCAGAGCTGAGGACCCAGTCAGCTGAACATATGTCCTCCGATGGTAGACCTCAGGAAACTAAAAAGCCCAGAATTATAGTTACCTTGGACAGTTTGAAGCTAGTGGAGATTACAGCAATAGGGAGTGGGCAAGGTCAAGGAGGGTCCAAGAAAAAGCATGAGAATTTTAAAAATAAGGTACTGCTTAGTAGGGAGACAATATTGGCCATCAAACATTCCTGTGTTACATCAATGGGGGTTTGATCAAGTAAGAACACACGCAACAGATTTTGGATGACCCCCCCCCACCACCGAATTTGTAGATGTTAGAATGTAGGAGGTTTGTCAGGAGTACTTGGGAATAGTCAAGACTGGGAGAACCAAATATATAAATGGGGTTTAAGTAGCAAAAGAGCTGAGGTTGCTGCAGAGTCAGATCTTATCACAGAGGTGGAACTAAGTAGACTTGGTGATGCTACTGATGCACAGTTGGAACCTCGTTTCTATGTTAAATATGATACCAAGGTTATGAACAGTCAATTTTTGCCTCAATCACCAAAGAGCATGAAGAAGTTGCCAGCTAAAAAACAAATTTTGTAACAGGGACCAAAGACAATAGATTTAGTCTTTCCGAAAATAAGTCGGAGGAAACCTCTGCTGATCTAGCATTGGCTATTAGAGAAGAAGCCTAATAATTTAGAGAGAGGTGATGGTGAGGTAAAGCAGGCTGTTACCACTGTACATGTGAAAACTGATGCATTCACTGAACATGTAAAAAACTTGTATTTTCTGACGATGCCACCTTGTGTTAATAAAATCCAGGGAAGTTGGTGACATTGAAACCAAGATACATGTATCCTGCTCTGGTGCTGGTATTTCTGTCTTAGGTCCCACTATAATGTTCTAGTGAAACCCAACACAAGCCGGAGGAACAGCATCTCATTTTCCACTTCCGCGCTTAGCCTTCAGGACTGAACATTTGAATTCAACTAAAACAAAAATTCCTGGAAAATCTCAGCAGGTGTTGAGTTTTTCCAGCAATTTCTGTTTTGGTTTCTGATTTCCAGCATCCGCAGGTTTTATTTTTATTGAGTTCAACAACTTCAGAACGTGAACTCTATTCCCTATTTTGAAAGCACCCCCAAACCCACAGTCCCCACCCTCCAATCTGGGGCCTGGCACATCAGAGCTGATCTAAGTTCAACTATTTTACACCTACACATCAATCATTGACATCTACTTTGTTTCTACATCTCCTTTTATATCCTTATCACTCCATGTGGCTTTTACTCCTGGCTCCCTCCCCAGTTGATCCACTTGCTCCTTCTCCCGCTTAGTCAGCAGAATATAAACCACCAGTTTTGACTATAATACAGTCAGTCCTTTCACTTAAGTCATTAATATAAATCAGAAATAGCTGAGGCTGCAGCACATATCCCTGTCGCACTCCACCAGGTACAGTTTGCCAAGTTGTAAATGATCCATTTATCTTAACTCTCTGTTTCCTGTTAGTTAGCGAAATCCTTATACATGCTGATATCCCATATACAATACATGAGCTCTTATGTTGTATGTTAACCTTTTACGTAGCACATTATCAAATTCTTTTTGGAAATCCAAGTGCACTACATCTACTGGTTCCCCTTTGTCTAACCTACTGGCCTGAAAGAATCCTAATAACATGGTCAGACTTGATTTCACTTTCACAAAACCATGTTGACTCCACCTGGATGTACTATGATTTTATAAACTTCCTGCTCCTACTTCCACAATAATGGATTCCGGATTTTCCCTAACAATAGGTATGGGGCTGAATAGCCGGCTTTTCTCTCCCTCCGTTCTTGAACAGAGTTGTTGGATTTGCAGTTTTCCTGAATCTAATGATTTGTTTTGAAGAGACCATCCAATGCATCAACTATCTCTGGAGCCACTTTTTGTCAGACACCATGATCTTCTTTAAGACTATGAACCATTAGCTGTATCCCATAATTTCAACTGGTATGAAAGACTAGTATTTCATTCTCAAGAGAACATTGAAGTGTCAGATTGGGAGGAGTATCAAAATGATTATGTGACTTTGGTGCCCTAACATTATACTAAAAGATCTCGTTATGATAATAACTTCAAAGTCTGTTGGATTTACCATAGTGAGCATGTTGAGTGGCACTATCACTATGTTAAATTGAACTGACTTTAAACAGATGTAGCAATTCAAGACTAGGTATCTATGAGATGCTGTAAACTATCTGCAGCAGCAGAGTCATATTCCAACTCAATCTATAACCTCATGGTCTGGCATATACCTCGCTTTATCATTACTATCAAGCCAAGGGATCAACCCTGGTTCAATGGAGAGTGCAGGAAGTCATGCCAGGAGCAGCACCAGGCATAACTAAAAATGAGAAGTCAACATGGTGAAGCTACCAGACATGTCTACTTGTGTGTCAAACAGCATAAGCAAGTGATAGATTGGGCTAAATGTTCCTACAACAAACAGATGAGATCTGCAGTCCTGTACATCCAGCCATGAATGGTGGTGGACAATTAAGCAACTCACTGGAGGAGGAGGCTCCACAAATATCCCCATCTTCAATGATGGAAGAGCCCAGCACATTAGTGAAAATGATAAGGCTAAAGCATTTACAGCAATTTTCAGCCAGAAATGCCAAGTGGGATGATCCATCTCAGTCTCCTCCAGTGGTCATCAGCATTACAAATACCAGCCTTCAGCCAATTCGATTCACTCCACATGATATCAAGAAACGGTCGGACACACTGGATACTGCAAAGGCTATGGGCCGTGACAACATTCCGGCAATAGTACTGAAGACTTGTGTTCCAGCACTTGCTGCTCCCCTCGCCAAGCTGTTTCAGTACAGCTACAACACTGGCACCAACCCGACAATGTGGAAAATTTCCCAAGTATGTCCTGGACACAGAAAGAAGGACAAATCCAACCCAGCCAATTACCGCCCCATCAGTCTACTCTCAATCATCAGGAAAGTGATGGAAAGTGTCATCAACAGTGCTATCAAGCAGCACCTGCTCAGAAATAACCTGCTCAGCGACACCCAGTTTGGGTGCCACCGGAGCCGTTCAGATCCCGACATCATCGCAATGCTGTTTCAAACATGGACAAAAGAGCTGAATTCCAAGGTGAGGAGACAGCAACAGCTGTTGACATCAAGGCCACATTCAACCAAGTGTATGGCATTAAGGAGCCCTAGCAAAAGTGGAACCAATGGGCATCCGGGGCAAATTCTCTGCTGATTGGTGTCATTTCTGACATATAGGAACCTGGTTGTGGTTGTTGGGGATCAGTCATGTCAGCTCCAGGATAGGTCTGCAGGAGTTCCTCAGGATAGTGTCCCAGGCCCAACCATCTCCAACTGCTTCATCAATGACCTTCCGTCCATCATAAGGTCAGAATTGGGGATGTTCGCTGATGATTACACAATGTCCAGCACCAGTGGCAACTCCTCAGATACTAAAGCACTCCATATTCAAATGCAATAAGATCAGAACAATACCCAGGCTTGGGCTGACAAATAGCTAGTAGCATTTGTGCCACACAGAAATGCAAGCAATGACCATCACCAATAAGTGACAACCAAACCACCGCCCCTTGATATTCAATGGTGTTACTATCTCTGAATCACCCTTTATCAACATCCGGGGGGTTACCACTGACCAGAAATTGTACTGGATTTGCCATGTAAACACAGTGGCCACAGGAGCAGGTCAGAGGCTAGGAATACTGCAGCAAGTAACTTACCTCCTGACTCCCCAAAGCCTGTCCACCACCTACAAGTCACAAGTCAGGAGTGTGATGGAATACTCCCCACTTGCCTGTATGGATGCAGCTCCAACAACATTCAAGAAGCTTGGCACTGTTATGGATCAGACCAAACATCCTCAAAATATATTAAGAAGAGAGTCTAGACCTTAACTTTATCTTACTTTAAAGCTAAGTGCAAGGTATAGTGTTCCAGGTGCAATTCAATTGGTCAATTTATTCAACATTAAGCAAAATACACTTTATTTTTACACTACAATTAAAATACAAACAAAATAAAGAGAAAAGAAAAGAATTGGCTTAACTGAAACTCTACTGAAATGCTTAACAAAATAATGTATATATTAACTATTACTTATTAACTGTTCCAGTATACTAACATCCAATAGACACACACTTGGCAAAGGCAAATTCAGTAAAATAGACTGGCTCACATGCAAATCTAGCAGCAGGAAGAGAACCCCAGCTTTCAGCTGTAACAGAGAGAGGAATAAGTGGTTCCCCATCCAGTTTCAAAACCCCAGCAACTACAAAAGACTAAAACTAAAAATCTTGGTTCTATGGGGGCTTGACCCCTTGACTCCACCCATTCCTACTGCTTCTATTGTTCCAAAATTAAAAAAAATCCCAAGACCTCACAAGCCATTTACTTCTTGGCTTTGGAGCGACTACTTGGTACCTATATCTCAACATCTCTCCTTAAAAGAAACCCCAGGATAAAATATGCCTCTTAAAGCCACAGTATTGTCACAACTCACCTCTTTAAAAAATGAACTATCAATATACCAACTGGCTTCATTTTTAAAAACCTTTAGCCTTATCTATTAGTACCCTACAATACTTATACATTATATTGACTATTACAGTCTATTTCAGTCCTTTTTTCTCCCACTGCCTGACACTTCCATCTTCCTTCATCAAAGTCACAACAAGTCACAACACATCAAAGTCAGCAATTAGGACATTCTCTTGTCCTGCCATGTGTATAATTGTCAAATTGAATAATATGCTCTATTACAGTCTAGAATTTTTATCCTTAAATTTCACCAAAAACTTTAAAGGGTTATGATCATTATATACAATTGTCTCAGACACATTACTGGCAATATAAATGTTGAAATGTTGGAATGCCACCAAGCTCAAAGGTTCCTTCTCAATCATGGAATAGTCCTGTTGATGATTATTCAGTTTTCTGGAAAAATACCCAATTAGTCAATCTTTTCATCTTCTTCTTATTGTGAGAGTACGGCACTAAGACCCACGTTACTCACATCAATAGCCACCTTGAATGGCTTTGCACGATTAGGTGTGGCTAACACTGAGGCAGTGGTTAACCCAGATTGCAGGCTGTCAAATGCCTTCTGACCTTCCTCTGTTCACTGAAATTTTCTGCACTTCTTCAACAAGTCAGTCAGTGGATCAACCACACTACTAAAATTTGGTATGACGTTCCAATAAAATCCGCTCAACCCCAGGAATTGTAGTATTGCTGTCTTTGTCAATAGTACAGGAAACTCCCCAATAACCTTTGTTTTCACATCCCATGGGGCCATCTGTCCATGTCTGATAACATGGCCCAGGAGCATGACTTAGGCTTTTGAGAACTCTCTCTTAGCCAGGTTTATCACCAACCACGACTTTAAACTGGCGCAGTCCATTTGGCATCATGAAAGTCAAACTTTTCTTCACTCCTCTGGATAAAGGTACCTGCCAACATCATCAGAGTAAGTCCAAACTTAGAAATATAAGTTGCTTATTCCACTTTCTCAATGCAGTCTTCCAAACGTGGAATAGGATATAAATCAGACTTTATAACTGCAAGACTTTGTGACAGTCCACACATAATCATTGGGTACCATCTGGTTTTGGCATCATTACAATGGGTGAGCTTCAGTCACTGCAACTCACTTTGATTATATTGTCTTTGAACATGCATTCAATCTCTTTTTGAACCTGTGCAAACATTAGAGGGTTGAGTCTGCATGGATATTGCTTAATTGGAACAGCATTTCTATATCTATATCATGCGTAATTAGAGTAGTATTTCCCAGCTTAGTCTCATGTATCTCCCCATGTGATTACAATAACTCTTTCAGGTCATTTTGATTTTCCACTGGAAAGTAACGCAATACTTTATCCCAATTTTTGAGACTTCCTCATTGTCCAATTTAGCTCAAGGAATGTCCAATTCAGAATCATCTGAACTTTGTTCTTCACTCTGTGTTGTATCCAGCATCACAGTCTCCTTTCGCTTTCTTTCCCTATCAAAATACCTGTTGAGCATATTCACATGACACACTCTGTGAGATTTCTTTCTATCTGGCATTCTTATTAAGTAGGTCGCCTCATTCAATCTCTTTTTGATTTGATAAGGTCCACTAAACCTTGCCTGTACAGGTTCACCCACCTACTGGTAGTAATGCTAACGCTTTATCACCACGGGCAAAATTAGAAATTTTTGATCTTTGTCTGCGAACTATACTGTAAACGGAAGAGCCTTGGGAAAAGTTGATGAGCAGAGAGATCTGGGAGTTCAGGTCCATTGTACCCTGAAGGTGGCTGCACAGGTGGATAGAGTGGTCAAGAAGGCATATGGTATGCTTGCCTTCATCGGACGGGGTATTGAGTATAAGAGCTGGCAGGTCATGTTAAAATTGTACAAGACTTTGGTTCGGCCGCATTTAGAATACTGTGTACAGTTCTGGTAGCCACATTACCGAAAGGATGTGGAAGCTTTGGAGAGGGTACAGAGAAGGTTTACGAGGATGTTGCCTGGTATGGAAGGTGCTAGCTATGAAGAGAGGTTGAGTAGGTTAGGATTGTTTTCATTAGAAAAAAGGAGATTGAGGGGGGACCTGATTGAGGTCTTCAAAATCATGAAGGGTATAAACAGGGTTGATAGAGATAAGCTTTTTCCCAGGGTGAGGGATTCAATAACGAGGGGTCACGC
>JAHRHZ010000061.1:13526660-13556194 GCA_024137785.1 Ginglymostoma cirratum | reverse complement strand
CCTTCATCAGAAAATCATTTTCTGATGAAGGGTTTAGGCCCGAAACGTCAAGTTTTCCTGCTCCTATGATGCTGCTTGACCTGCTGTGTTCATCCAGCCCCATGCTTGTTATCTCTAGTACTGATTGCCACTTTTATTTTTAGGTATAAGCCCTACACAATCAATTAAGGTCCTTGTAAAAGGTTCCTCAAATGCAGGAATGGGTATTAAGGTTGCTGGTCTTATCATTGCCTCAGGTTTTCCAATTAAATGACAAAAAGTTCAACAGCATCCTTACACAGTTCAGGCCAATAAAAATATTGTTGTACTCTGGCTTGAGTTTCCCTTACTCCCAAATGTCCTCCTACTGGTAATTCATATGCTACTCGCAACACCTCCTTTCTGAAACCCACCAGTAATATAACTTCATGCACTTCTGCCCATTTCTCATCCACCTGAATATATGATGGTCTCCATTTCTTCATCGAGTCATCATTTTTAAGATATTACCATTCGGGAATACACTCAGATTCTTCATTTCTGTATGTTTTTTGATAAAACTGCTTTTGTTTTTCATCTTTCTGTTGTAATTTAGTTAATTTCTCTGAACTGAAAATATCCACTTTGTCCTCCACCAGTTCTTGTTTTTTCTCAACCATTTAATCAAACAGAGTCTCTGATAATTGAACTTCAACTTCCTTATATTTACTCCTTGATTTCTCCTCCTGCTTCAACCTGTGGCTTTGTGACCTTGTTATCACACAGTCAGGAAAAATCCCAGGATATACTTTCTGTTATACCTCAGTTGCCTGATATTCCACAGGCTTTTCAACCACAAAAGGCATCTCTCTCACCTGTGATCCAGCTACCTCATTACCAAGGTTAAAATGTATTTCCGGAACGTAGAATTTCTCCATTACTCCTAACACCAATTCTTTACTTTTCACCTGACTTTCCAACCTCACTGTATATAATGGAACACTGCTGACCACGACGTTCCACATATTGCCACCTTTTCTGATAATAATCCTTCTGAATTACATTTCTCCCTATCTCTCACCATCAAAGATTGACTTCCTCCCATATCTCTTAAAATTTTACTTTCTTTTACTGCTCCTCCTGGCACGCATGTGTGAAATTTAACCCATGCAAGTACATTCTTTAAAGAGATCTTGCGCTTTCTTCTCAACCAATCCCTGATCAGATTGCACATTCTTTTGCAGCTTTTTAACTTCCACTGTGCTTTCCTTTACCACTTCAGCAAAACTCACTGGCTTATCCTATTTTCCAATATCCATCTTTCTAAACCACCAACACTACAACTTCATGTAATTTACTTTATTTGCAGTGAAAACACCTGAGCTTTTTAATTTCTCTTTCCCCTTCATGGCTTTCCTTTTTACCCTGTGGTAAACTATCTTTACTATCTTCAATGAGATCTCCTTTTCCATTACCACCTGAGGGTTTCTCTTTTCCCCAATTTCTATTCCTCACAAACTGAAACTGATGTCAGAAGCCAAACTTAGATTTGTGAACCAATTTGTAATCAGTTGCCATTTCCATTATTAATCTTGCAGTCTTAACTCTCTCTTCTTCCACATGAGTTCTAACTACTTCAAGAAGTGAAGTTTTGAACTTCTCCAAAATAACTATCTCTCTAAGAGCATCATATGTTTGATCTATTTTCAATGCCCTTGTCTACCTGTCAGAATTACTTTGTTTGATTCTTTCAAACTCTATGTACATTCGACCAGGTTCCCTCCTTAGGTTCCTAAAATGTTGTCTGTAGGCTTCTGGCACTAGCTCATATGCCCTTACAATAGCTTTTTTCATCTCATACTCCCCAGATACCTCCACTAATAGAAATGCAAATACCTCACTCATTTTACCTATCAACTTTGTTTGGATCAAGAATACCCACATGGTGACCAGCCATTTCATTTTAGCACTTTCTCAAAGAAATGGAATTAGAGATTTTGATCCCAACAAGAGCCCCCAGTTTGTTCTGGACCAGACCAAACTCCCTCAAAATATATTAAGAAGATAGTCTAGACCCTAACTTTTTCTTATTTTAAAGGTAAAATAAATTTTGTCAGGCATTGCATTCCAGATGCAAACTATTTGATGTTAAGCAAAATATATTTTATTTTTACACTACTGTTAAAATACAGACAAAGTAAAAGAAAACAATTGGCTTAACTATAACTATTGGAATGCCTAACAGATGGCCTCTAGGCTTTTGCCTACAATGGGATTGTCCTTCATCACTGTCCTCATCGCTACTCCTACATATCACCTCTACCTCCACCATTTTAAGTTTTTGAGTTTTCAGTTCCAATATCTGAAGTTCAAAATCTCTCTCTTTCTCCCTTTCCTCTCCAAGGGCTTCCTTTCCTATTCTCTTCCCTCTGCTTTTAATTATGATTCATTTGTTTTTCATATTCAAGCTTAATTGTAACTCTTTCAGAATGCTTACCAATACATATATTGACTACCACTAATTCCAACATATTAACATTCCATAAACACACCCTTGGCAAAGGCAAATTCAATAAAACAGATTGTTTCACATGCAATTCTAGCAGCAGGAAGAGAACCCCAGCTTTTAGCTAAAACTAAAGAACATCCTGGTCTTGCAAGAGCTTGACCCCACCCAATCAGAATGCTTCTAATGTTCCAACTTTAAAAAAAAAATACCCCAAGGTCTCACAGGTTGTTTACTTTATTGGCTTTGGAGCTGACTGCTTGGTACCTCTGTCTCAACCTTTCTTCATTAAAGAAAAGGAAAAAAGAATACACCTCTTAAAGCCCAAGTATCATCACAACACCAACGAGGACAAAGCAGCCCACTTGTTTGGCATCACATCCACAAGCATTCAGGAATTCCACAATCAATGGCACTCAGTAGCAGTAGTGTGTACTATCGACAAGATGTACTGCAGAATTTCACCAAAGAGCCTTAGACTGTATCTTCCAAACCACGACCACTTCCATCTGGAAAGACAAGGACAGCAGATACATGGGGACATCACCAACTCCGAGCTCCCATTCAAGCCAGTCACCATCCTGATTTCAAAATATATCACTGCCCTTTCACTTTCACCGGTTCAAAGACCTAGAATTCTCACTTTAAGGCCATTATGGATCTACCTACAGCTGAGCACCACCTTCTCAAGGACAGCTAGAGGTAGGCCATAAATCCTGGCCCAGCCAGTAATGCCAACATCTTACGAGTGAATAAAAACAGAATTTACCAAAGGAAAGAAAACACGGAAAAACTGTTTTGAGCAGCTGCATCAGCGACCAATGGAGACAGACTTACAATAATTTGCAAAACAAAATCAGTGAGAGATAAGAAGAAACGCAGAGCAAGTTGTTCTGATCTGGACTCCAATACCTGAAAGAGACAAGTAAATGTCTTCAATACTACCATTCAAGAGGGAGCTGGATGTACATTCGAAAAGAGAAAGCACGGAGAAGTGGAACTAATTAGATAGCAGTTCAGAAACAAGACTTTGAATGGTGTCCTTCTGTTCTCTGATGTTTTATAGTTCTATGTTGAATGTTATCAAAATGTGAGAAATGGAAGCATGTTATTTGTACTGAAAAGTCAGTGTCAAAGTGTAGCCAGCAAACTCAGGTAAGTTTCCCCTTAAAACAAAATACCACATGGTTATCAATCAAACTTTCAGTGAAAGAAGTTATTATCATTTCCATCATTCAATAACAGCTGGATAAGTGGCTGTTTAGGAATGTGAATAAAGTTTGGGATAAGTCCAGAGAGGAAAGCAAACTCTGGGAATACAAGCTTTGGCGTGTGTTCTCAAAGTAAGAGGCTGAAACAAGCACTGTGTGGCAACAAACGAGACGGGTAAACTTCATAGTTTCTACCCCATAATCTCTCGATGGTCTAATGAATGGGTTTGAATTATTTGCGTTCACTTCCACTCAGTAAAGACAGTACTAATTAGATAGAATCTTAAACTGAAATAAGGTTCCTTTAAGAAGATAAGGCGAGGGGAGGCAACGTTACTGAGATTCAAACTATCAGTTCTGGTTCGATGAGAAAGTGAAGACCCCACATTGGATTTAACCTGGGATTACACCTGGTATTGTGATGGCTGACTGGCTTTTCCATCTTCCTCACTGCAAAACTGCACCCGCTCACCAGCAAATTATCAACAAGTAGAGAGATCACTCACAGAACATCCACCAAAATGTCAGTTTGTGCTGACTTCAATCCCTAATCCATGGGTGGCACGTTGGCTCGGTGGTTAGCGCTGCTGCCTCACAGTGCCAGGGACCCAGGTTTGATTCCACCCTCGGGTGACAGTCTGTGTGGCGTTTGCACATTCTCCCCATGTCTGCGTGGGTTTCCTCCCGCAGTCCAAGGAAGTGCAGGTTAGGTGGTTTGGCCATGCCTAATTGCCCATCATGTCCACAAATGCAAAGGTTATGTGGGTTAGCCATGGGGTAAATGCAGGTTACAGGGATTGGGTGGGATGCTCTGTGGAGGGTTATTGTGGACTTGATGGGCTGAATGGTCTGCTTTCACACCATAGGGATTCTAAGGTCTATAATCACTGCAAAACTCTGTCATTAAGCTGCTGCTGATGGTTGTGTACACACAATCAGGAAACTGGACTCTGTGACTTTGTCAGCTCATTCCCTGAAGCCATCGAGAAAATCCATCTTTTACTATGCACTCTCTACAACATTGCCCATCACCAGATCAGATCAATAGCAAGATCCTGGATAATTGTGGCCCATCTCCTGCATCGCCCCCTGACGACAAATGTCATTATTGCCTCCAATGCGCCAGCTCAGCCTTTAGCCAACTGAGGAAATGAGGATTGTGAGGACCAGGATCTCAAAACCAAGACTGAGGTTACAGTTTACCAAACCCATGCTCCCAAATGCTTCGGAGCTTTGAACGTACCACAGCAGGAACCTCAAAGTACTAGAGAAATGCAAACACAAAATCACACAATCATAGAATTGCCCTCATCCTGTCAATGAAGAAAGAAAAAATAATTTTTACAGTCGCAGAGGGAAGATATTCAGCCGATTTTGTCTGCCCCAGCTCTTCAAATGAGCAACTCACCCATTGCCATAAACCCTGCTCCATTTTCCAATAAGCTGTCTGTCTCCCCTTTGAAAGCCTCAACTGAACCTGCCTCTACCACATTCTCAGGCAGTACGTTTGAGATCTTAACCTCTTTCACTGTACAAAAAAATGGTTTTCCTCATCTGACTTTTGCTTCTTTTATCATAGAGTCATAGGGTTATAGAGGTCTACAGCATGGAAACAGGCCCTTTGGCCCAACTTGTCCATGCTGCCCAGTTTTCACAATGTAAACTAGTCCCATTTGCCTGCATTTGGTCCATATCCCTTCATACCTATTCCATCCATGTACTATCCAAATGTTTCTTAAATGACAAAATTGTACTTGCCTCCATCAGTATTTCTGGCAGCCTGCTCCAGACACTCACCATCCTCCGTGTGAAAATGATTGCCCCTCTGGGCTCTTTTGTAACTCTCCACTCTCATCTTAAAGCTATGCCATCTAGTTTTAGACTCCCCTACCATGGGGAAAAGCTGTTGGTTATCTACTATATCTATGCCCTTCACAATTGTATATACCTCTGTAAGTCTCCTACGTGCCAAGGTAAAAAGTCCCTGGCTATCCAACCTTTCCTTATAACTTAAATCTTTCAGTCCAGGTAGCAACCTAGTAAAACTTTTATGCATTCTTTCGAGTTTAATAATACCACTGCTATAGTAAAAACTCCAGAATTGCACGAGGGTACTCCAAATGTGGCCTCACCAACATCTTGTATAGCTGCAACAAGATCTCCCAACTCCTGTACTCAGTGTTCTGACCAATGAAAGCTAGCAAGCCGAAACCCTCCTTCACCATCCTGTCTACCTGTGATTCTGTTTTCAAGGAGCTATGAACCTGTACCCCTAGATCTCTTTGTTCTATAACACGCCCTGGGGCCCTACAATTGACTGTGTAAGTCCTGCCCTGGTTTGCTTTATCAAAATGCATTTATCTAAAATATACTCCATCTGTCATCCCTCAGCCCACAGGCTCAGTTGATCAAGATCTTGCTGCATTCCCAGAAAATCTTCTTCACTGTCCACTATACCACCAATCTTGGTGTCATCCACAAACTTACTAACGCCATATCTCCTAAATTCACATCCTATTCATTTATGTAATTGACCCAGCGCCAATATCTGTGGCACACCGCTGGTCACAGGCCTCCAGTCTGAAAAACAACCCTCTACCACCTCAGAGATAGTAAGAACTGCCGATGCTGGAATCAAAGATAACACAGTGCGGAGATGGAAGAACTCAGCAGGCCTGGCAGCATCAGAGGAGTAGGAAAGCTGACATTTTGGGTCTGGACCCTTCTTCAGAAATGCCTCATTTTAGCCATCCTGTTTTCTCCAACACTTCCAGCTCCTCACGGTGTTACCTCTACCACCACCCTCTGTCTTCTATCATCAAGCTAATTTTGTATCAAATTAGCTAGCTCTCCCTGGATCTGTGAGATTTAACCTTACTCAACAACCTACCATGCAGTACCTTGTCAAAAGCCTTGCTAAAGTCCAGGTAGACAACATCTACTACACTGTCCCAATCTACTTTCTTGGTCACCCCTTCAAAAAACTCAATCAAATTTGTGAGACACAATTTCCTATGCGCAAAGCCATGCTGACTGTCCCAAATGAGTCCTTGCCTTTCCAAATGCCTGTAGATCCATTCTCTCAGAATCCCCTTTAACAGCGTACCTATCATGGACATTATGCTCACCTGTCTGTAGTTCCCAGGCATTTCCATGCAGCTTTTCTTAAATAATGGTACAACATTAGCCACCTTTCAATCTTCGCGTGCTTCACCTGTGGCTGTTGATGATACAAATATCTTTGTTAGGGGCCCTGCAATTTCCTTCTTAGCTTCCCACAAAGTCCTATGACACACTTCATCATGTAATGGGGATTTAACTACCTTAATGTGTTTTAAGACTTCCAGCACTTCCTCTTCTGTAATGTGGACAGTCTTCAAGACATCACTATTTTTCCCCAAGTTCCCTCACATCCATACCTTTCACCATGGTAAATACTGACGAGAAATATTCACTTAGGATCTCACCCATCTCTTATGTCTCTGCACGTAGATGATCTTATTGATCTTTAAGATGCCCTATTCTCTCTCTTTGTCCTTCATGTACTTGTAGAATCTCTTTGGATTCTCCTTAACCTTTTCTGCCAAAGCTATCTCATGTCTCCTTTTAGCCTGAAGAAGGGTCTTGACCTGAAACGTCAGCTTTCCTGCTCCTCTGATGCTGCCTGGCCTGCTGTGTTCATCCAACTCTATACCGTGTTATCTCAGATTCTCCAGCATCAGCAGTTACTACTATCTCTCTCCTTTTAGCCATCCTGTTTTCTCACTTTAGTGCGCTCCAACACCGTCTATACTCCTCAAGGGATTCACTTGATCCCAGTTGCCTATACATATCATATGCCTCCTTCCTTTTCTTGACAAGAACTTCACTAAATCTATTCATTCAGGGTTCCCTACTCCTGCTGGCCTTACCTTCACTCTATCAGGAACACATTAGCCCTGAACCCTCATTAACTCACCTTTGAAACCCTCCCACTCACCAGATGTCCCTTTGCCTGCAAACAGCCTCCCCAGTCAACATTTGAAACATCAAAATTGGCCTTACCCCAATTTAGAACTTTAACTTATGGATCAGACTTAATCCTTTTCCATAGCTATTTTGAAACTAATGGAGTTACGGTCATTGGTCCCAAAGTGCTCCCCCACTAACACTTCTGTCACTTGCTCTGCCTTATTTCCAAGAGGAGGTCAAGTTTTGCCCCTTCTCCAGTAGGGCCATCTACATACTGCATGAGAAATTCTTCTTGAACACACTTAACAAACTTCTGTCCACCCAAGCCCTTCAGACTATGGCAGTCCCAGTTGACGTTAGGAAAGTTAAAGCCCCCTACTATTACAGCCCTATTATTCTTACAGCTATCTGCGATCTCCTTACATATTTGCTCCTCATTCGCCCGCTGCCTATTGGGAGCCTTATAGTACAATGCTATCAAAATGATCTCCCCACTTTTATTTCTCTGTTCTACCCATATAGAATCAGTGAGCGACTCCTCAAGAATGTCTTCCCTCAGTACTGCCGTGATGTTCTCCCTAATCAAAAAAGCAACACCCCCTCCTGCCTTGCCACCCCTTCTATCCTTCCTATAGCATTCTTGTACCCCGGAACATTGAGCTGCCAGTCCTGTCGCTCCCTCAGCCATGTTTCTGTAATAGTTATAGTATCTCAGTCCCACGTGCCCATTCATGCCTCAAGTCAGGCCTCTTGCATTGAAATAAATGCAGTTTAACCCAGATTTCCTTTTCTTCCTGCTGTACCCTTCCCCGCCCTGTCTAGTACTGGGATTACCAACACTTCCTTTACTATTTAACTTGCTGTCATCAGTCTTTGTACTGTCCTTAACCTTCTCTCTTGTCTCCCTACTGCTTTGGATTCCACCCCATGCCAGACAAGTTTAAGCCCTCCCAAGCAGCTCTAGCAAATCTCCCTGCCAGGATATTGGTGCCCCCTCCAGTCCAGGTGCAAGCCGTCCCTCTTGTACAAGTCACCTCTGCCCCAAAAGAGATCCCAGTGGTTCAAGATTCTGAAACCCTGCCCCATACACCAGCTCTCTAGTCATACATTCATCTGCCAAATCCTCCTAATCCTACTCTCGCAAACACATGGCACCAGAAGTAGTCCAGAGATTACTGCCCTTGAGGCCCTGCATTTTAACCTTCTGCCTAACTCCCTATAATCACTCTTCAGGACCTCTTCCCTTTTCCCACCTTGTCATTGACTCCGATATGTGCAATGATCTCAGTCTGCTCACCTTACCCGTTCAAGAATTTCATGCAACTGTTCAGAGACGTCCTTGACCCTGGCACCAGGGAGGCCACGCACCATCCTTAATTGCGACCACAGAAATGCTCTCTGACCCCCTAACTAGCAAGTCCCCTACTACTAGCACTCGCTTAGACTTTGCCCCACCCTGCTCTACAGGAGAGCCAGTCATGGTGCCACAGGCCAGGCTGCTACTGTTGTACGCCCCTGAGAGACTATTGCCACCCCCCCTCCCCCCAGCAGTATACCTGGTAGAGGGGTCTATAGCCAGAGGAGGCTCCTGTACTGCCTGCCTACCGCTCCTGGCAGTCACACATCTACCTGACTGAACCTGCAGTGTGACCACATCACTGCAACTAGTGTCCATTACACTCTCTGCCCCCTGTATGCTTCTCCAGTGGGTCCGACTGCCTCTCTGAGCGAGCAATGGGATCTGTGGGGAGCTGCAGCCGGTCATACTTCCTGCAGACATATTGGGCAGGGATACTAGACTGCTCTTTGATCTTCCACATTTGGCAGGAGGAGCATACCACTGCACTAACTGCCATTTCTACCCCCTTACACTAAGACAAAGAGCAGAATCTTACCTGACCCTCACCTCATTGCTGATTGGCCTCCTCACCGAAGCCCGATATTCACCAAAGCCAACACTTTGGCCTCCAGCAGCACTTCCACTGCAGAGCAGCCCTTCTCAAGACGGACGTTCCAAAAATGGCCACTCCGTTATAGTTTGCCTCCCTTTTATTTGTTCCTGGGCAGTCACTGGTGACTGAGCTGCCTTCTCCCAGAATCCTCCTCAATCACTTCTCAGCAGTGCCCACTGTTCACGGTTACTTTAAATCTGTGCCTTCTCATTGCTGATGCTTTTCACAAGTGTGGACAGCTTCTCCTTATCTGGAACAAAAGCAGAAGTTGCTGGAAAAGCTCAGCAGGTCTGGCAGCATCTGTGAAGAAAAACCAGAGTTAACATTTTGGATCCGGTGACCCTTCCTCAGAACTGATGGTAGCCAGGAAAATGTTGGTTTATATACAGAAGATAGGGTGGGGGGACAGGATAAGGAGTAAACGATAGGTGAGGATAGCGCCCAAAGAGAGAGAAGAACAGTTGGACAGACAAAGGAGTTGATAACGATCTGGCTAGGATGAATAGCTGTTAGTAGGGACTGATGGTAACTAACAATAGTTGTGTGTAATGGCAGACTTTGTGATAACAAGGCCTGGTGTGTGGGGTAAGGGGCTAAGACATGGGAGATTTCAGGCCCTAAAGTTATTGAACGCAATATTGAGTCTAGAGGTCTGCAGGGACCCCAAGCAAAAAATGAGGTGTTGAGGTTCTCCTTTCTCTGCTTTGTCCAGACCCCTCAGGACTTTTAAAAATCTCAAATATGTCTCCTCTCAAACTTCTTTTATCTCGTGGGAAAAGGGCATAGGCAGTTCTTACACTAGATCTTATAAGGCCAGTGAGAAATCGGCAGTCTAACATTAATAGCACCCTATCCCAAGCCACATGACCTACAACCAGATAGAATCTACTTAAAACCAGCTCTCCTGAGTTGGACATGTTGTTTATATCTTGAGGCCAGTGTCTTGAAGTAAGTGCCTTGTTTTGAATTCAGCTGCAGCAAAAGATTCCCAGGAAGACCAGGAAAACACTTTTGGGATATCCTCAAATTTATCTGCTGCACTTCCTATGTTGTGACAACAGTGACTCCAATTCAAAAGTGCTTCATTGCTTTGGTATGTCCTGAGGTCATAAAAAGGCATAATACAAAAATGCATGTCATTCTGTCTGGAGCTAAGTTATATTTAGCTGAAGAATTCAAGTGGGATTCCTGGGCCCGGAAGTCAGCTCAGCGAGCTAAAGGAGCAGGGACGGTTAGGGTCAGCAGCTGTGGATGGAGGTGGAGTTACAGGTAGACAGGGTGGTGAAGAAAGCGTTTGCCTTTATTGGTCAATACGTTGAGTTTAGGGGGTGGGAGGTTATGTTGCAGCTGTATAGGACATTGGTTAGACCACTGTTAGAATACTCTGTCAACCTCTGGCCTCCCTGCTATAGGAAAGATGTTACATTTGAAAGGGTGCAGAAAAGATTTACAAGGATGTTGGAGGGTTTGAGCTATAGGGAGAAGCTGAATAAGCCAGTGTTATTTTCCCTTCAGCATCAGAGGCTGAGGGGTTACCTTATAGAGGTTTATAAAATCATGAGGGGTATGGATAGGGTAAATAGGCAACGTCTTTTTCCAATGGTAGGGGAGTCCAAAAAGACGGCAAAGGTTTAAGGTGGGAAAGGGACCTTAGGGGAAATATTTTCACACAGAGGGTGATGTGTGTATAGAATGAAATGCCAGAGAAAGCTGTGGAGGCAGTTACAATAACAACATTTAAAAGGCATCTGGATGGGTACATGATAAGGAATGGTTTAGAGGGATATTGGCCAAATGTTGGCAAATGAGAGAAGATTAATTTAGGATATCTAGTCGGCGTGGATGAGTTGAACTGAAGGGTCTGTTTCTCTGCCCTACAGCTTTATGACTCTATGAATGAGAAGCATTAGGCTGGTTGTAAGTATTTATAAATGTTCATTGAGGCCTTAAATGTGAATGTGTGGATGCTAGGTTAGAACTGTCTCAAAACTGGCTAAGAAACTGCGCCTAGACACTGTGAAAAGGTCACTTTCTGAGATGCAATCAAGAGATGGCAGCACCCTGGAACAGAATCCCAGCATGAGGTCATCCTTTCACATGAAAAACAACTCCAGAGAATATTCTGATAAATTTTGAAGTCAGTTCAAAAAATTGTTAACTATGTCATGCTCAGTATATGCAAATGAAAGACTTAAGCTCAGTTAATGATTTAAGATCTTTCGCAACGACAGCAGCAACAAAAGGTAAGTAATAGACCAACCTTTTTGTTCTAAAACCGAGCTGCATAACCGAACAATCCTTCACCGGGCGCAAGGAAACTCAAACCATGGTCAAAGTTACAACTTTTTGTATGAAAATGTAGCACTTTTTTTATTCACTCATGGGATGAGGGCAGCACTGGCTGGCCAGCAGTTGTTGCCCGTCCCTAGCTGCTCTTTTACAAAGGAGCAAATTCTTTCAAATGCCCATGACAGGATGGTAAGCGTGGGTAAGTCTGACACTCAGATCATGCTCAGTGCTAAAAACTCTGGTGTCCGGTTGGACATTTGTTCCAGGAAGTCCCTGGGAAACAGGCATAATTCAAATGAGTGCAAAAAAGCCCATTTCTTTAATTACAGTCCATAGCATTCCAGGGTGCCTCTTCATCAGTTGAGAATTTCTACAAACATAGGAATAGCCTGAAAGGAATGATAAGAAATGAAAATTGGTATCATAAACAGTCTCATCGCAGATGTTACTCAGAAAAGAGCAAGGTTACAATTTTACTGTATTTTTGGCTTTGTTTCCATTAAAAGTATACAAATATTCTTACTTTTTTTAGAGCATGGATACCATTGGCTGATTTACCAAAATATTTGAACATAATATCTAGGATCAGTGCAGCACGGATGTATATATATACACGCACACACAAACACACGTACACACAGACACACGTACACACAAACACACACACACAGTCAGAGAATGGAGGGGGCAGGCACTGTAAATAAGGAAATACTTGTCTAAAATACACTGTAGTTGGCAGTTTTAATGTGGTAACTGTGATTTAAACCTACCTTCAATTTGTTTGAGCCGAGCAGCTGAATGAAAACTTCAATCCATTGATAAAAGAATTAAACGAGGAGTAGACTTTTTCTTTAAAAGTGGGAGTAAATTCCAACACTGCACCCTATGTTTTTCTTTAGCTCACCTACTGAGGTTCTATCAGTTTCTACAGTACCAGGGCTTTTGAGACTGGGAAGCTGACTGCACTAACTTCAAAAACATGAGGACAGGGAGTAATAGTGACAGCTTATACCTTGCCTGCTGTACTGAACGGGCTTTTTACACAGTCGCTTGAGAAAGAAATCTGCTGAAAGCAGGCAATGAGCTTTTGGTTTTGCAGCTCAGACTGAGCACAAGGTTCTTTTCATCCTAATAATCAGTGCAGGAAGCGTAGATCACAGTGCAGTAACAGATTGGCAGAGCATCTCATCCATGGCAAGGCCTGATTGAGGCAATGCACATTGAGGTGGATTCACTTTGGTTAATTCCTGAGAACCGTGGGTGGGAGGGGTGTAGTAGCAGAAATTGTGAGAAAATGGGATGGCAAAGCAGACCGCCACTCCTGTGCTCTGGTATTTTCCAGGCCAAAACATAGCCCCTGCCAGGACTACTGTCAGTCAGGCTTACCTTGCAGTTAGGTTTTGCAGAGCCATTCTCTCTTATGGGCAAGGTCTGATGGTGGTCTGGTCAGTATTCTTGCCACTGAGTCAGAAAGTTCAAGTCTCAACCAAGGATCTGATGGTCAATGAGATTTTTGTAACATGGCCAAACAGGTTGCTATCAACCTGCAAATTCTTCCAAACGCCCATGACAGGATGATAAGAGTGGTTAGGTCTGACACTCAGCCATGCTCAGTGCTAAAATCTCTGGCGTCTGGTTGGCCATTTGTTCCAGGAAGTCCCTGAGAAACAAGCATAAGCAGGTGTCGTGCCTGCCTCATGCACTACAAGGCACAAGGAACCTTCTAAATCAAAGCCTGTTCTATCAGTCGCTGTCACTGCCACTTTCTGGCATTGCTTAATGGACAATCCTGCTCAGAATGGCCAAGGACAGCTGTGTTCGTGAAAGTGACACACTGGAGAGAGAGAAGGAGAGTGAGACAGAGAGAAGACATGGTAAAATTCTGTTTTACCACCAGTCTGTTTGCTACTTTCAGCATCTGCCAAAGCGTATATCCCTGCTCCTGTTATCTTCATGGCTGTTAAGCCACTTTTAACGTCCCTGATATGACTTTTGTGGCTCCCCACTGCAGCACCACCAGAGATTCATGGGCAGCAGAAATCTCTGGAGCCTGCCAAGAATGGTTTTTCATGAATTTCAATTGGATAGCTTTTGCTTCCGAGATAGTAGGAACTGTAGATGCTGGAGAACAGCAGCTTTGAAGTGAAGAACAGGATCCTTACTCTTGCAGAGCAATAACAAGACTGATGATGTCAAGGTCAAGTCGCCATTTTTTTACCAGAACATAGGGCTGCTCTCTCATTAGAGAGAGACAACTGCTGGTGATTTAACCTGAGAGCCACCACACCTCAGGCGAGAGAAGAGGTTGAGGATAGTCCTTCATGGTAACCTCAGCCAGTGATGGGAATTGAATCTATGTTGTTGGCTTTGCAAACCAACTGTCTAACGAATGATGTACTTACTCATGGCAGAGTCATTACAATCTGACAATAGTCCTATAGAGAGGGACAGCAAGGTAAAATATTCTTATCACTTCTTTAGACCATAAGACTGTAAGAAATAGGAATATGAGTAGGCCATTAGGCCCCTCAAGCCTGCTCCGCCATTTGATAGGATCACGGCCGATGCAATATTCCTCATGTCTACTTTCTTACATTTTCCCCATAACCCTTGATTTTCCAACTGATCAAGAGTCTATCTATCTTAGTCTTAAATATACACAAGGACATTGCCCTCTCTGCTGTCTGTGGCAAGGAGTCCCAAAGACTTTGAACCCTCTGAGAGAAGAAATTCCTCCTCATCTCAGTCTTAAATTGGCACCCCTTTATTCTGAGACAATGCCCTGGAGTCTCCCATGAGGGGAAACATCCTCTCTACATTTATCCTGTCAAGCCCCTTAAGAATCCTATGTGTTTCAATGAGATCATCTCTCATTCTTCTAAACTCCAGTGAGTAGATTCCCAACCTGTTTAGCCTTTGCTCATAAGACAATCCTTCCATAGCAGGGATCATCCTAATGAACCTTCTTTTAACTGCCTCCAATGAAATGATACCTTTCCTTAAATAAGGTCACCAAATCTGCTCATGTATTCCAGATGTGGTCTCGCCAGCACCTTTTAAAGTTGCAGTTAGACTTGCCTACTCTTACGTTCTAACATAAGGGCCAACATTCCATTAGCCTTCCTGCTACTCGCCTTCCTTCCTCGTCTTCTGTACCCTGTGTGCTAGCTTTCTGTGTTTCATGCATAAGTAACACCAAGTCCCTTTGTACCTTTGTACTTATACCTTGAAATGGCTTAGAGAAAAGGAAGGACAAGCAAGGCTTGAATCTTCTGGAATTTGGAAAATTAAGAGGCAACTTGATGGAAATATGTAAGATTCTCGGTGGGCTTGACAGGATTGATATGGAGAGGATATTTCCTCTTAAGGGAGAATGTGGATCTAGGGTTCACTGTTTAAAATCGAGGGGTCACCCATTTAAGACAGAGATAGCAAGAAACTGTTTCCCAGAGAGGGTCATAACTCTTTGGAACTCTCTTCCTTCAAAGGCAGTAGAAGCAAACTATTTGAATATTGTAAGGCAGACAGATTCTGGGTAAATGAGGGAGTGAAAGGTTATATTTGGGGTAGGTGAGAATGTGGAGTAATCAGATTGACCATGGTCTTATTGAATGATTGAGCAGGCATGAGGGACCAAGAGGCCTACTCCTGTTCCTAATTCATACGCTTGTATGCCTTGGCTATACAAGATCGAAGAATAAATGCAGAAAACCAATGCCAACTGAGTAACACCAACTTCCCACTGTATAAGAGTCAGAAAACTCTAAAATGGGTGAGATTTTAGAAAGAAAAAACCCACAGAGGGCAACATCCACCCCATTGTTTTACATTGCTAACAAATATCCAGCTTGGGACCAGGTCTAATAACAGATATACGATAGCAACCAGCCTAGTGCCATCTGATTTGCGAACAGGAAATATTTTCATTCTGAAATTTCACATCGTTTTGGCCACCTTTTCTGAGAGGGAATGGGGGCGGTGAAATAGGCTGGGACTGCAATATGTGAAGGAAGCCATTCTTGCAGAATTCACTTTTAAAATTGATCTCCCAGGTTTCCACTGTAATCCAAGTTCACTGTCAGCTCACATACACCAAAGGGAACAACGGCATTGCAGCCGTGGACTTCCAAATCACTGGCACCAAGATGAACTGAGAGTTAGAGAAGCTGGAATTTATGCAGACCCATTTTTGAACCTGGTTTCAATAACTGAGACATAGCAGCCGCCAGATAAGTGTTTGGTGAAGGAGACGGGGTCAAAGTGATCATAACTGCTGGCAGCCATCAGTCAAGAGCTTTGCAAGGTCAGTGGGCTGCTCCTGGTAACACATTGATTTAAATTGCATGGGATCCACAGTGACTTGACTGCGTGCATTCAGAATCGGTTTGCCCATAGAAAGCAGAAGGTTGTGTGGAAGGGTGTTCTTCTGGTTGGAGGTCCATGACTAGTGGTGTTCTACAAGGATCCATGTAGGGACCTCTGCTGTTTGTGATACATACAAATGACTTGGGTGAAAATGTGTGGGTTAAGTAAGTTTGCAGACGACAAGAAGATCAGTGGAGTTGCGGACAGTGTAGAAGGTTGTCAAAGGATACAGCTGGATATAGATCAATTGCAGATTTGGGTGGAGAAATGGCAGATGGAGTTTAATCCAGGTTAGTGTGAGATGCTCCACTTTGGGAGATCAAATGTTAAGGCGAAGTATACAGTTAATTACAGGACCCTGAAGAACATTGACCTACATAGGGATCTTGGGGTTCAAGACCATAGCTCCTTGAGTGTGGCCACACATGTAGATAGGGTGGTAAAGAAGGCATACGCCATGGGGAACTGAGTACAAGAATCAGGATGTCGTGTTGCAGCTTTATAATAAGGTTTTGGAGTAGATCTGTAGATCGGGTTGTAGGTGTTGAGGTTGGTTGGCTCGCCGAGCTGGTTTGTTGTTCCGCAGACGTTTCATTCCGGTACTTGATAACTTCCTCAGTGCAGCCTCTGATGAAGTGTCGGTGTGTTTTCCCGCCTGGTTTTTAAACTCTGGGGTCCATTGCGATGGATTGCCTCGCTTCCAGGTTTCCTCCGCAGTGGAATGTATATGGGGTCGAGTTCAATGTGTTTATTAATAGCCTGCTTCGTGGAGTGCCATGCTTCCAGGAATTCTCGTGCTTGTCTCTGCCTTGCCTGTCCCAGGATCTTGGTGTTGTCCCAGTCGAAGTCGTGGTTCTCCTTGTCCATATGGATTGAGATGAGTGAGTATTGGTCGTGTCTTTTTGTAGCCAGTTGGTGTTCATGTACTCTCGATGTTAGTTTCCTTCCTGTTTGTCTGATGTAGTGTTTCTCGCAGTCTCTGCAGGGGATCTTGTAGATGACATTGGTCCTGTCCATGGTGGGGAGTGGGTCTTTAGTTCAGGTGAGCACTTGTCATAGGTTGATGTGGCCTTGTGTGCCACTCTGATGCCTAGCAGTCGTAGAAGTCTTGTGGTGAGTTCTGACGTGTTCCTGATGTAGGGTAGTGTGATGAGTGTGTCAGGGCATGCAGAATCTTTCTGATGCTGTTCTTGTAGGCATCTCTTGACCCAGTTGTTTGGATATCCGTTATCCTTGAACATTTGGAAGAGGTATTCCTCCTCCTCTTGGCGTAGTTCCATGTTGCTGCAGTGTGTTGTTGCCCTTTTAAATAGCGTTCTAACGCAGCTTTGTTTGTGTGTGCTAGGATGTTACTGTTGAAGTTCAGTACCTGGTCTGTGTGTGTGGCATTCACGGATTGCACTCTCTCGTTTGGCGTAGTTTTCCCATTTCCTTGCCAGTTTGAGCATGTTGCGCCCAAAAGTCTCTAATGTTTTGGAGTAGATCTGTATCTCGGGTTGTGGGTGTTGAGGTTGGTTGGCTCACCGAGCTGATTGTTGGTTTGCCACACACACAGACCAGGTACTGAACTTCAATAGTAACCATCCCAGCACACACAAACGAAGCTGTGTGCGAACGCTATTTAAAAGGGCAACAACACACTGCAGCAACATGGAACTACGCCAAGAGGAGGAGGAATACCTCTTCCAAGTGTTCAATGATAATGGATATCCAAAGAACTGGGTCAGGAGATGCTACAGGAACAGCTTCAGAAAGATTCTGCACGCCCCGACACACTCATCACACTACCCTACAGCAAGAACACGTCAGAACTCACCACAAGACTTCTACGACCGCTGGGCATCAGAGTGGCACATAAACCCACATCAACCCTACAACAAGTGCTCACCTGAACTAAAGACCCACTCCCAGCCATGGACAGGACCAATGTCATCTACAGATCTCCTGCAGAGACTGCGAGAAACACTACATCATAGAAACAGGAAGGAAACTAACAACGAGAGTACATGAACACCAACTGGCTACAAAAAGACACGACCAATACTCACTCATCTCAATCCACGGGGACAAGGAGAACCGTGACTTCGACTGGGACAACACCAAGATCCTGGGACAGGCTAGGCAGAGACAAGCACGAGAATTCCTGGAAACATGGCACTCCACGAAGCAGGCTATTAATAAACACATCAAACTCAACCCATATACATTCCATTACAGAGAAAAGCTGGAAGTGAGGCAATCCATCGCAACGGACCCCAGAGTTTAAAAACCAGGCGGGAAAACACACCGACGCTTCATCAGAGGCTGCACTGAGGATGTTACCAAGCACAGTAACAAAACATCTGTGGAATAACAAACCAGCTCGGCGAGCCAACAAACCTCAGCTTTATAATACTTTGGTTTGTCCACACCAAGAGTATTGCATTCAATTCTGGTCGCCACATTACAGGAATGATATGGAGTCTTTGGAGAGGGTGCAGAAGGGGTTTATCAGGATGCTGCCTGGATTAGAGGGTATGAGCTATAAAGAGAGGCTAGAAAAACTTGGATATTTTCTCTGGAGCAGAGGAGGCAGAGGAGAGACTTGATAGAATCCTATAAAATTATGTGATGTATAGATAGAGTTGACAGTCAGATTTTTTTTCCCAGCGTTGAAATGTCTAAAACTAGGGAGAATGCATTTAAGATAAGAAAGGGAAAAGCTCAAAGGAGATGGGAGGGCCAAGTGTTTTACACAGAGAGTGGTAGGAGTCTGGAATGCACTGCCGGGGGTGATGGTGGAGGCAGACACAATAGGGGTGTTTAAGAGAATTTTAGATAAGCACATGAATATGCAAGGAATGGAGGGATATGGACCAAGGGCAGGCAGAAGCGATTAGTTTAATCTAGCATTTGGCACAACTTTGTGGGCTGAAGGGCCTGTTCCTGTGCTGTACGGTTCTATGTTCTATAAATAAACTACAACCTGCCTTTTCAAGGCCATATACACTGCTTCCTCCTCACTCAGGAAAGCCCAGTTTCTCAGACTTTATGCTCCTTCTGAGATGGTTGAGCTTAAAGCCCATCATAAATAATCATTCCAGGTGCCTGAACCATCCAAGACCAATATAGCATGGAAAATTTTTCCAGACATGCTTGGGGCAGAGGACAGGTATATTCTTGCAGAATAAGCTGTTCTTAGACTACAAACAGGCACAATGTTGACCAATATCCCATAAAGCGCAACAGTTCCAGAAGGCTTCTTTCAGGTGCACCATGAGGGCCAATATCTCCTTTAAAAAGGGTAATGGAACTAACATTCTGCTCTCCATGGCACCTTTGTGCAAGACATAGCCAGACAGGTTTAGAAGGCTCTCTCATTTCCGTCCTCCATTATCACTACAGCTACAGTACATGCTTCCACACTTTCTGGTCACATTTATAGTGAGATACGTTCTGCCAGTGTCTGCAATGAAGAATAATGCCTCCTAAAACTGTATTCTCAATCTAGCAGCTCTGCAAACTCAAGTCTCACAAGACCATTCCCTCGTGCTTTCTGAGATAGGTCACAGAGGTTCACTCATAAACATTCTTTGTTTCAGGCCAGGACCCAAGAGATTTGGATCACACGCTTCTGAAACCCTTCTCCTCAGCTCTTCCCCATGGGGTTGCTGAGTGAACATTTACACAAT
Organism: Ginglymostoma cirratum; assembly: GCA_024137785.1. Classification (NCBI taxonomy): domain Eukaryota; kingdom Metazoa; phylum Chordata; class Chondrichthyes; order Orectolobiformes; family Ginglymostomatidae; genus Ginglymostoma; species Ginglymostoma cirratum. The sequence continues at coordinate 13,536,291 of JAHRHZ010000061.1, read as the reverse complement.
CAGAATGCAGCATCCTTTTGAGAAATGTGGCAGCCACCCGAGCTACCACCTACACTCTGTCTCTTGCATAATGCTCACCCAGTTTCAGTTTCAGTTCCCTGTTCCTGTAGTTCACCACAGCAGAGAACTGGCATTGAGGAAGATTGTAATGATGGTGCTGAGGAGGTGAATCTGAGCTTTTCATTGTGATTCATGGGAACACCAAGACTGTGCAGGCTAACACTGACGTGGAAGAAGACATTCCAAGTCAGGTTCAATTAGGAGTTACTTCGATTGCTTTCTCTGCCACCAATTCTTCTCCTTCAGTCCCTGAATTACTTACTTTCTTCCCTACCAGGAGCTAGTATGACAATCTACTAGGAACTAAATTGTGAGAAACAAAAGAACAGTAGAAATAGGAGCAGAAGCAGGCCATTCAGCCCTTCAACCTGCCCACCTGCCATTTCAACAAGATCATGATTGGTCTGCCCCAGGCTTTAAATTATCTTTCATTCCGGCTTCTCATAGCCATTAACTCCCTGATATTTCAAAAATACACCTATTTCCTCTCTTAAATATTTTCAATGATCTAGCCTCTGTAACTCTCTGAGAGGAGAATTTCAGAATTCACTCCCCTCTGGAAGAAGAAATTCTTTTCCGTCACAATATTAAGTAAGTATCATTAAAGAATGGTGATGAACAGAGTGCTATCATCGGCAAACATCCCCACTTCTGAGTAAACTCACTTCCTGACTTTCCAAAGCCTGTCGACTATCTACCAGGCACTAGTCAGGAGTGTGATGGAGTACTCCCCTCTTGCCTGGATGAGTGCTGCTCCAACAACACTCAAGAAGCTCTACATCCACAAACATCCACTTCCTCCACCACCAAAGCTTAGTAGCAGCATCTAGAAGAGGTACTGCAGAAATTCACCAATTCTTAGACTGCACCTTCCAAACTCACAACGACTTCCATCTAGAAAGACAAAGGCAGCAGATACATGGGAACATAACCACTTTCAAGTTCTCCTCTAAGCCACTCACCAAGCATATCACCCTTCTTTCAGTCACTGGATCAAAATCCTGGAAATCCTTCCCTGGGGGCATTGTGGGTCAACCTACAACACATGGACTCCAGCAGTTCAAGAAGACAGCTCACTGTCATCTTCTCAAGGGCAGCTAGGGATGGGCAATAAATGCTGACCCACATCTCACATTAAATTCTTTAAAAATCTGCTGGATTCCGCCTGATATCCAGTGACATGCCCAATGCCTCCACTATCTCCTCCACTTTCTTTCTAATCTTTTGATGCAGGCCATCAGGTCCTGGTCACTTGTCTGTCTTTAGTCCCTATAGTTTATCAAATACTTTGTCCCTTGTGATAGAAATGGCTACAAGATCATTTCTCCAATTATCTTGCTTATCTATTATCTTTGTGATGTTATAGTGACGTCCACTGTGAAGACCAATGCAAAACATTGACTTAAATTATCTGTCATTTCCGTATTCCACAATATCAATTCCCCAGTTGCATCCTCCAAGAGTCCAACAGTGAGTTTCGCTACTCCCTTTCTTTTTACATATCCATAGGATCTGTTTGTTTTAATACAGTACTTCTTTTCAATTTATTTCATTAACAATTTTCTCCACGTTTTAGGTGTCTTCTGCTGCTGGTTCCTAATAAAACCCAATCCTTTAGCCTACCACTAATCTTCACTGCTTTGTATGCCCTTATTTTTGAATGAAAGGGCAATAAGCCTGGGTGCCAAGTCAGCAAAAACAAATTAAGGATGGACAGAAAGAAAAACATTCTACACAAAGACTAGGCACAGCTGGAGCAATGATCTAACACTATAGGCATTTCTTGTTTCAGATTTAAGAGTAGGTGTTTAGCTCGGGAATAGGAGCCATGTATTTCTGGCATTGCAAATGTCATGTTTTATGTTGCAATATGGACCCAATTAATTTGTCCACATAAGTTGCTACAGACTAGATACTTTCTAATCAACCTGTTTGAAGATGTTATGATGCACCTCTGGATAGATGAGACTTGAACCCAGGCTTCCTGTCTCAGAGCTAGGGACACTACCACTGCACTCAAGAGCCCCATTGTTGCTAATTATTACGTGCACCTTGATATCGCCCAGCTCCATTTAATTATGAGGAAACACAATCACACATAAATCACTGCATACACCACCCACAGCAATTCTATTGAATGAGATCAATACCTAATTGCATATTGACATTTTAAAAATAGAGACTTGCATTGCCAAAACACCTGTCATGACCACAGGACATCACAAACAGTCAATTAGGCAAACTTGCAGGATGGGAGTGGAGGAAATGCACCAACCAAATGCTATGACTGTGCGAGGATGAATGATAATCAAGACCCACTATGCCAAAGGTCACACCATTGGCATAAATGTTGATTCACTTACCATAACAGCAAATCAGTCTTTTTTTTTTGCGTTCTCTATTACCCAGAATAAAAGAAACATCAACTAGGCTTCTTTAATTAGCTTGAGAATAAGCTATTTGTTATGAACAAAACCTATTGTTAAAGCAAGGGGCAGCTACTGATAAGTACCTAAACTATAATCTACAATTAAAACTAAATCTCCTCAATCCCATGTACACAGACATTCATGCAAACACAGGAAAATGAATCTTTACATAGATCATGAGTTTTTAAAAATACGTAAACGCAAAGATGAGTAAAGAAAACTTCCCAACGATCAAAGTCTAGAAAGAAAAGACAAAATATGATACAAAAAAAAGTGCTGGAGAAGCTCAGCAGACCTGGCAGCATCGGTGGAGAGAGGAACAGAGTTAACAGTTCATGTTCAGTGGCCGTTTGTCAGAATCGAATAAAATGTGACAACGCTTCACATCCACTGAAATTTCCTGTTGACAAAGCAGACGGGTGTAGCTTCATGGTAATTGGTCAGCTCTGATCCTAACCAACTTGGATTTGAGTTTTTGAGAATCGGTCACAATCGATGACTCCCACTTTCACCAGGCAGACAGAAATACTGGTATTTGGGAAACTCTTAAATTCCCACAGTCTTAAAAAAAACAGGAAAGAGGCTGCAGCTTCTAGGGTCTCTTCTTTACTCATTGACTTCTAGCTCTGCAGAAGAGAATTCTATAACCTGAGCTGCTAATAGCAACCATTTGGACAGGCATCTGGCTGTAATAAATGCAAGGTGTTACATTTTAGTAAGACAAACCAGGGCAGGACTTATACCGTTAATGGTAGTGCCCTGGGGAGTGATGTCGATCAGAGTGACCTAGGGGTGCAGGTACATAGTTTCCTTGACAGTGACGTCAGAGGTAGACAGTGTGGTGAAGAAGGCTTTTGGCATGCTTGCTTTCATTGGTCAGAGCAGTGAGCATAGGAGTTGGGACATCATATTACACTGTACAAAACATCAGTGAGGCCACTTTTGGAGTACTGTGGGCAGTTTTGATCATCTATTATAGGAGGAATATTATTATATTGGAAAAAGTACAGAAAAGATTTAGAAGGACTCTATTGGGGCTAGAGAGTTTGAGATATAAGAAGAGGCTGGATAGGTTGGGAGTTTTTTCACTGGAGTGTAGGAGGCTGAGGGGTGACCTTATAGACATTTATAAAATCATGAGGGGTATAGATAAGGTGAATAGCAAAAGTCTTTTCCCTAGGGTAGGGGAGTTCAAAACTAGTTTTAAGGTGAGAGGGGAAAGATTTAAAAGTGACCTGAGGGACAACTTTTTCACACAGAGGGTGGTGCATATGTGGAATGAACTGCCAGAGGAAGTGGTCAAGGCAGGTACAATTACAACATTTAAAAGACATTTGGACAGATACGTGAACAGGAAAGGTTTAGAGGGATATGGGCCTAATGCAGGCAAGTGGGACTAGTTTTGTTTGGGAAACTTTGGCATGGAGGAGTTGGACTGAAGGGTCTATTTCCCTGCTGTTTACTCTATGACCCACAAAGTCCATTTTTTTTTTAGTAAGTGCCACATTAAACCTCATTTCTTATCTCCTTTAAAACTATTCTTTTCTACTCCTCCAAAGGCATTTGATTTCCCAGCAAACAGCTGCTGCCTTACTGGACCTAAATTTTTCAATTCCGTAATCAAAGCTTGCATACTGCTGAAGGCAATTCCCAGAGATCCCATGATGCTGTTCAATCTAGAAAATTGTCCAAATAATTCCATCTCTTCCACCTTCCTTCACTTTGTCTTTAAATATGGAATCTTAATTTATGAATTTTCAATGATTCACGGTGACTGAATGTATAAATAATCTGTTTTAATGATACAAGTATGAAGTGGGTAGTGAACTTCTGATCTTCAAAGTGGTGCAGTGCGACCTTTCACATCTACCTGAGAGAACAAAGCCTCAATTAAATGTCTAATTAAATGTACATTTGGACGAGCATAGATTGTATGTTTTAGCAAGAGTCATGTTGTACAATGGTCATACCCCTGCCTCTGGCTGGGCTAGAAGGTCTAGTTCCAAGTCCCAATTATCCTGGAGAACTGCCTGAACAAATAGATTAAACATAATTTAAATTGCATGTTTAAGTCACTTCGGTGGGACCATAACCCACAACCTTTTGATTCAGGGACAGGAGAAATAACAACTGAGCCACAGTTAACACTGCTTCTTACAAAGAACATAAGAACTAGGAGCAGGAGTAGGCCGTCCGGCCCTTCGAGCCTGCTCCGCCATTCAATAAGATCATGGCCGATCTTTTTGTGGACTCAGATCCACTTACCCGCGTTCTCACTGTATCCCTTAATTCCTTTATTGTTCAAAAAAACATCTACCTTAGCTTTAAAAATGTTTACTGAAGTAGCGTCAACTACCTCACTGGGCAAGGAATTCCATAGATTAACAACCCTCTGGGTGAAGAAGTTCCTTCTCAATTCAGTCCTAAATCTGCTCCCTCTAATCTTGAGGCTATGCCCTCTTGTCCTAGCTTCACCTGCCAGTGGAAACATCCTCTCTACTTCTATCTTATCTATTCCCTTCATAATTTTATATGTTTCTATAAGATCGCCCCTCAACCTTCTGAATTCCAATGAATATAATCCCAATCTACTCAGTCTCTCCTCATAAGCCAACCCCCTCAACTCCGGAATCAACCTAGTGAACCTCCTCTGCACCCCCTCCAGTGCCAGTATATCCTTTTTCAAGTAAGGAGACCAAAACTGCACACAGTACTCCAGGTGTGGCTTCACCAGCACCTTGTACAGCTGCAACATAACCTCTCTGCTTTTAAACTCAATCCCTTTAGCAATGAAGGACAAAATTCCATTTGCCTTCCTAATTACTTGTTGTACCTGCAGACCAACCTTCTGTGATTCGTGCACAAGGACACCCAGGTCCCTCTGCATAGCAGCATGCTGCAACTTTTTACCATTCAAGTAATAATCCTTTTTACTATTACTCCTACCAAAATGTATGACTTCACATTTATTTGCATTGTATTCCATCTGCCAGATCTTTGCCCACTCAGTCAATGTATGTATGTTCCTCTGTAAGGTTTCACAGTCCTCTGCACACTTTGCTCTGCCACTCGTCTTAGTGTCATCTGCAAACTTTGACATCCTACACGTGGTCCCCAACTCCAAATCATCTATATAAATTGTAAATAGTTGCGGTCCCAACACCGATCCCTGAGGCACACCACTAGTCACTGATTGCCAGCCAGGATAGCACTCATTTATCCCCACTCTTTGCTTCCTGTTAGTCAACCAATCCTCTATCCATGCTAATACTTTACCCCTAACGCCATGCATCCTTATCTTATGCAGCAGCCCCTTGTGTGGCACCTTGTCGAAGGCCCTTTGGAAATTCAGGTACACCACATCCACTGGGTCCCCATTGTCCACCTTGCTCGTAATGTCTTCATAGAATTCCAAAAGATTTATCAAGCATGACCTGCCCTTCATGAACCCATGCTGCATCTGCCCAAGGGGACAATTTCTATCAAGATGCCTTGCTATTTCATCCTTGATAACAGACTCAAGCATCTTCCCCACTACAGAGGTTAAGCTAACCGGTCTATAATTTCCCATCTTTTGTCTCCCTCCTTTTTTAAACAGTGGCGTCACATTTGTTGTTTTCCAATCTGCTGGGACTGCCCCAGAGTCCAGCGAATTTTGGAAAATTACCGCCAGTGCACCTGCTATTTCTCCCGCCATCTCTTTCAGTACCCTGGGATGCATTCCATCAGGGCCAGGAGGCTTATCAATCCTTACCTCCATTAGCTTGCCCAACACTACCTCTTCCGTAATAATGACTGTTTCCAGGTCCTCACCTACCTTCGTCTCTTTGTCAATTACTGGCATGTTATTAGTGTCCTCCACTGTGAAGACCGATACAAAATACCTGTTCAATGCTTCGGCCATTTCATCATATCCCATAACTAAATTCCCCTTCTCGTCCTCTAAAGGGCCAACATTTACTTTAGCCATATATTTATAGAAAATAAAAAAGTTCTAAATAGCCTGAGGTTGTTGACTTGCTCACCAAGCTGGTTTGTTCTCGTTCAGACATTTCATCACCATGCCGGGCGACATCATCAGTGGAGCCTCCAATGAAACGATGTTACTCTATTCTGCTTGGAATTTATACTGTCTAGACCGTTATGGTGAGTGCTGTCATTTCCGGTTTTGATCTGTACGGGTTTGTATATAAGGTCCAATTTTATGTCTTTGTTGATTGCATTATGGGTGGGGAACCATACCATTCTAAATAGCCTCTCTGTAGATGCCTGGTGAAACCTACTGAAAAATGCAAGGTAAACAAATAATTGTGATTTAAGGAACTGCTGTTGGACATGGGAACCCATTGTACAAGTTCTTGGAAATCAAACAGTTCATTGTTTCCACACAGTGCAACGAGTCAGATTTTGCTGCTCACTTGTCTCCTTCCCCATTAATGGTGGCAATCCCCTGTTGCTAAGAGACTTTCCTCATTATTGCAGTTGACATCTTTCTCCTGAAAGACGGCTATAAGTAATGAGTGGAACAACTTAACGATTCCTTTTAAAAATCATATGAAGCCAGTGGGAAGATTAAAGACAGAGTAAACTCAGATCACAATTGGAAAAATGACAAGGTAGTGGAGCAGAGCAGTGACCTGGGTAAAAACAAGCAGTGCATTAGGAAAGGAAGAGATAGAGAGAAATAGAGCCATTTCTGAAGAAAGGTCCCCACCCGAAACATCAGCTTTCCTGCTCCTCTGATGCTGCCTACCCTGCTGTGTTCGTCCAGCTCCGCACTGAGTTAGCTCTGACTCCAGCATTGGCAGTTCTTACTATCTCAGAGGAATGATGCGCCTGGGTATAGGGGTCAATAAACAGGGACACAGTATTCAGGAAAGGAGCAGGAGGTTTAAAGGAGATTTGAGGATGAAGGTTTTAGCATCTGGAACACACTGCCTAAAAGGATGGTAAAGGTGGGAATCATCCAGACATTTGGATGACAAATGGGAAGGCAATGGCCTAGTGGTATTGTCGCTGGACTGTTAATCCAGAGACCCAGACCATGTTCTGGGGACCTGGGTTCAAATCCCACAGTGGCAGTTGGCGGAATTTGAATTCAATAAAAATACCTGGAATTAAGAATCTAATGATGACCATGAATCCGTTGTCAATTATCAGGAAAAACCCATCTGGTTCACTAACGTCCTTTAGGAAAGGAAACTGCCATCCTTATCTGGTCTGGTCTACATGTGACTCCAGGTCCACAGCAATGTGGTTGACTCTGAACTGCCTCTGGGCCATTAAGGATGGGCAATAAATGCTGCCTAGCCAGCGACACCCTCATCCCATTAATGAATAAAAAAAAATTAAGAACTATGTAGATGAGTACTCAAAATGCCATAACATACAAGATTGGTGGAAGATGGGAATTAGAATGGATGGATGATTTATGACTGGCATGGAAACAATGGTCCTCTTTCCATGCTGTAAAAAGTCTATGATTCTGTTGAAGTGAAATAGTGACTCAGGTGATATTGGAGAAAAGCAGAAATAAGGGTGAAACTGAAGACACTGCATTGAATCTAGGAAGAATTTACAACCAAATAGATGAATTACTAACACAGGCAGAAATGAATATCTTTGGTCCAGTGCAGACCGGAACATAGGACTTAGGAGCAGGAGAGGCAATTTGGCCCTTCTAGTTTTGAGATGGAGTTTTGTCCTATTGTCCTAGATGTCCTATTGGCCCTCATGCCCTCTCCTACCCCCACCCCCTGTATCTTTGAATACCTTAACGTTCAAAATGGTACTTAACTCAGCTTTGAACAAATATAAAGACAAAGCCTACACCACCTTCTGAAGAGGATTCCATACTTTAACAACCTCCTGAAACAGACTACTGCCCCTCATTTCTGTCTTAGCCTATATCTTCACTTTTAAACTAAGTCCTTTGTTTTAGTCTCCCCCACGAGAGGAAAGCCAAAAATTCAGACTCCAAAGGGCATGCCCGTCAGTAATTAACTTCTAGATGTCAGCGTCAATATCTTAGTTTATTTATTTATTGTCATGTGTAAAAGAGTGAAAAGTATTGTACAGTGTTGCTACGCATTGGCTCCATCTCAAAACACAGAAAAAAACCAAAACATAGACACAAAGACAGAAAAATAAAGAAGAAGTGTTTAACTTCACAGTCTTTCTTGTTAAGTGCTCCACCATGGGTCATGTGACCATCAATAAGCCCCCTTCACTGAACCGTTGGTACAAGAGTCACCACGCTTCGGCGCCACCTTGCCTTCGCCGACATCCCCACCATTAAGAGTCCTTGCTGGACCTTGCCAATTCAGATGCCACAAATGCTGCTGGGTACCACACAGGCCCAAACCCAACTCCACTGCCAACATGGGTCCACCTCACCGATGCAACTGCTACCGATGCCACCGGGCCTTGTACTGGACCCAAACTCACCTCCACCATCGCCTCTGTGAATCTGCACTGGATGGTGATGCTGCCTGGAACCCAAACTCATCTCCACCGCCGTGAGTCAGCACCAGGACGGCCTCCTCAATGCAGAAGCTCTGGACTCACTTCAAGTCCACACTGGGCCCACTCACCAACCACCACGAGACCACACTGGACCCACTCACCAACTGGCACGAGACCACACTGGGCCCACTCGCCAACCACCACGAGACCACACTGGGCCCACTCGCCAACCACCACGAGACCACACTGGGCCCACTCACCAACCACCACGAGACCACACTGGGCCCACTCGCCAACCACCACGAGACCACACTGGGCCCACTCGCCAACCACCACGAGACCACACTGGGCCCACTCGCCAACCACCACGAGATCACACTGGGCCCACTCGCCAACCACCACGAGACCACACTGGACCCACTCACCAACCACCACGAGACCACACTGGACCCACTCACCAACCACCACGAGATCACACTGGACCCACTCGCCAACCACCACGAGACCACACTGGACCCACTCGCCAATCACCACGAGACCACACTGGACCCACTCGCCAATCACCATGAGACCACACTGGGCCCACTCACCAATCACCACGAGACCACACTGGGCCCACTCACCAACTGGCACGAGACCACACTGGGCCCACTCACCAATCACCACGAGACCACACT
>JAHRHZ010000061.1:13485920-13526440 GCA_024137785.1 Ginglymostoma cirratum | reverse complement strand
GACCCACTCACCAACCACCACGAGACCACACTGGGCCCACTCACCAATCACCACGAGACCACACTGGGCCCACTCACCAACCACCACGAGACCACACTGGACATACTCACTGCCACTAATCCTGTCACTGCAAACAAGCTCTTCAACAAGAGGTAAGTAAAAGAAAAGAAGAAGAAAAGAAAAAAAAAGTGAAAGAAATGGAAAGGAAAGTGGTCGGAGTGGACGAGCCCCAGGATCAGGATCTATCATCTTCATATCTCATTTGCATGTGGCATAACAATGAAGGATATCCTGCAGGTCATACGGAGATAGCAAGAACTGCAGATGCTGGAGTCAGAGTCGATACAGTGTGGAGCTGGAGGAACACAGCAGGCCAGGCAGCATCAGAGGAGCAGAAGAGTCAACGTTTCAGACCTAGACCCTTCATCAGGACTGGGGAGGAGGAAGGAAGCTGAGAAATAAATAGAGGGAAGAGGAGTAAGGTGGTGGGAAGGTAGGTGGGATGGCGATAGGTGGATGCAGGTAGAGGCAGTGGGGATTGGTCAGTGGGAAGGGTGGGGCGGATAGGTGAGGAAGAAGATGGACAGGTTGTGACAGGCCAACGAAGCGGGGATGAGAGGGAGGGTTGGACATGGAATGAGGCCAGGGGTGGGGAGATTTTAAAACTGGTGAATTTCATGTTTAGGCCATCAGGCTGTCGGCTCCCGAGTCGGAATATGAGGTGTTGCTCCTCCAGTTTGCATGTGGCATCACTGTGGCTCTGGGAGTGGGAGAGGGAGTCAAAATGGTTGGCAATCGGAAGGTGGTGTTGATTATAGTGTATTGAGTGCGGGTGCTCCGCAGATCTGTCACCGAGTCTACGTTTGGTCTCACCGAAGTTGAGGGGACCACATCGGGAGCAACAGATACAGCTAGACCAGGTGGGAGGATTATATGTTTATTGAGATCTGTCTCCTGATTAAATTTTAAAAGTGAAAAAAAGGTACCAAGTTAATCTGAAGCAGTGTTTTCAGAGCAGTAAGTCTGGGCCTTTTTCTGGGTTTGTAGATTAAGGTCCAAGGATGGCCTTTAGTAGAGTGATGTGTTCTTTCTGTTGGATGTGGGAGATTAGGGACATTTCCCATGTTACTGGTGACCATGTCTGCAGAAAGTGTGTTTGGTTGTGATTCCCATTGGATCGCAAGGATCGGTTGGAGCAGCAGTAGTTAGAGGCAGTGAGGAATTTACAGAAGCTGGGGGTGTGATGGATGGCAGTCGCAGGAAGAGAGATAAACCACAGATACAGTCAGGTAGATGGGTTACCTCCAGGAAAGGTACGAGAGGGAGGCAGGTAGTGCAGGAGTCTCCTGTGGCTATCCCCATCTCAAACAAGTATGCTGTTTTGCGAAATGTACGGAGTGATGGACTCTCAGGGGAATGTAGCACGGACAACCAGGATTCTGGTACCAAGACTGGCTCTAATGTAATGAGGGGTACGTCAGGTTCCAAGTGGTCGATTTATGATAGGGGATTCTGTAGTCAGAGGCACAGGCAGACGTTTCTGTGGCCAACAGTGAGGCATCAGAATGGTGTGTTGCCTCCCTGGTGCCAGGTTCAAGGACATCTCGGAGACGGTGCAGAATATTCTCAAAGGAGAGAGGGACCTGCAGGGGCTCGTTATACATATTGGAACTAATGACACAGGAAGAGAAAAGGATGAGGTAGTCAGGGAGTTAGACAGGAATTTAAAAAGGATGTCCTCGAGGGTGGTAATATACGGATTATTCCCGGTGCCACAAGCTAGTGAGGATAGGAAGAGGAGGATAGAGCAGATGAATGAGTGGCTGAGGAGCTGGTGCAGGGGAGAAGGATTCACATTTTTGATCATTGGAATCTCTTCTGGGGTAGTAGTGACCTGTACAAGAAGGACAGATTGCACCTGAATTGGAAGGGGACTATTATGTTGATGGGGAGATTTACTCGAGGCACCTGGGAGTATTTAAACTAGTAAGGTGTGTGAGACCCAGAGAGACAATGAGAAAAGAGATGAGTCTGACGGTGGTGCAGTTGGGAAAAGGAGAAAGACAAACAGTCAGGGCAGGCAGGAACAAAGTAGGACTGATAAGTTAAACTGCATTTATTTCAATACAAGAGGCCTAACAAGTAAGGCAGATGAACACCGGGCATGGTTAGGAACATGGGACTGGGATATCATAGCTATTACAGAGGTGTGGCTCAGGGATGGACAAAACTGGCAGCTTAATGTTCCAGGGTACAGATGCGAGAGGAAGGATATGGGGTGGGGTGTGGCATTTTCGGTTAGGGATGACATTACTGCAGTACTAAGGATGGATATTCCTGGGAATACATCCAGGTAAGTTATTTAAGTAGAACTGAGAAATAAGAGAGGGATGATCACCTCATTGGGATCGTACTATAGATTCCAACCCACCCTAACATCTCCCCCCACACCCCACCCAAGCCCATCACCCCCAACCCCAGCAGTCAGCAGGAAGTTGAGAAACAAGTTTGTGAGGAGGGTTTGTTATCTGGGAGAATAAGACGGTGGTTATGGTAGGAGTTTTTAACTTTCCAAACGTAGACTGGGAGTGCCATGGTGTTAAGGGCCTGGAAAGGATGGGGATTGAGAGGAATTTGTTAAGTGCGTACAAAAAAATTTTCTGATTCAGTACGTGGACGTACCTACTAGAGGAGTAAAACTTGACCTACTCATGGGAAATAAGGCAGGTGACTGATGTGTCAGTGGGGCACCGACCATAACTCTATTAGTTTCAAAATGGTGATGGAAAAGGATAGACTGGATTTAAAAGTTAAAGTTCTAAATTCGAGGAAGGCCAATTTTGATGGTATTAGGCAATAACTTTCAAAAGTTGATTGGGAGCGGATATTCACAGGGAAAGCTAGAAAATGGGAAGGCTCTAAAAAATGAGATAATGAGAGTCCAGAGACAGTATGTTCCTGATAGGGTGAAGGGCAAAGCTGGTAGTTGTAGGAAATGCTGGATGCCTAGAGAAATTGAGGTTTTGGTCAAGAATAAGAAGGACGTATATGTCAAGTATAGACAGCAGAGAGCAAGTGAATCCCTGGAAGAGTATAAAGGCAGTAGAAGTATACTTAAGAGGGAAATCAGGAGGGAAAAAAGGAGACATGAGATAGCTTTGACAAATAGGGTTAAGGAAAATCCAAAGGGATTCTACAAATACTTTAAGGACAAAAGAAGGATTAGGGAGAGAATAGGGACCCCTGAATATCGACAAGGCCACCTAGGTGCGGAACCACAGGAGATGGGGGAGATACTAATTGAGTATTTTGCATCAGTGTTCACTGCGGAGAAGGATATGGAAGATATAGAACGTGGGGAAATAAATAGCGACATCTTGAAAACTGTCCATATTGCAGAGGAGGAGGTGCTGGACATCTTAAAGGTGGATAAATCCCTGGGACATGATCAGGTGTATCCTAGATCTCATGGGAAACTAGGGAAGTGATTATTTGGCCCCTTGCTGAGATATTTGTATCAGCGATAGCCTTAGATGAGGTGCCGGAACACAGGAGGTTAGCTAACATTGTGTCACTATTTAAGAAAGGTTGTAAGGAAAAGCCAGGGAACTATAGACCAGTGAGCCTGACATCGGTGGTGGGCAAGTTGTTGGAGAGAATCCTGAAGGACAGGATTTACATGTATTTGGAAAGGCAAGGACTGATTAGGAATAGTCAACATGGCTTTGAGCATGGGAAATCGTGTCTCACTAACATGATTGGGATTTTTGAAGAAGTAACAAAGAGGATTGATGAGGGCAAAGAGGTTGACGTTGTCTACATGGACTTCAGTAAGGCATTCGACAAGGTTTCTCACGGTAGACTGCTTAGCAAGATTAGATTGTTTTTCTATTCACTGTGGGGTGTGGGTGTCACTGGCTGGCCAGCATTTCTTGCCCATCCCTAGTTATTCTTGAGAAGGTAGTGGTGAGCTGCCTTCTTGAACTGCTGCAGTCCATCATCTGCTGCCCTTGTCCTTCTAGATGGAAGTGGACGTGGGTTTGGAAGGTGCTGTCTGAGGATCTTTGGTGAATTTCTGCACTGAGCGTCAGCAGTGGAGGGAATGGATGCTTGTGGATATAGTGCCAATCAAGCGGGCTGCTGTGTCCTGGATGGTGTAAACTTTCTTGAGTGTTGTTAGGTCTGCACTCATCCAGGCAAGTGGGAAGTATTGTATCAAACTCCTGATTTGTGCCTTGTAGATGGTGGACAGGCTTTGTGGAGTCAGGAGGTGAATTACTCTCTGCAGTATTCTTAGCTTCTGGCCTGCTCTTGTAGCCAGTGTGTTTATGTGGTGAGTCCAGTTGAGTTTCTGGTCAATGATAACCCCCAGGATGTTGATAGTGGGGGATTCAGTGATGGTAACACCATTGAATGTCAAGGGATGGTGGTTAGATTGTCTCTTATTGGTGATGGTCATAGCCTGGCATTTGTGTGGTGTGAATGTCACTTGCCACTTGTCAGCCCAAGCCTGGATGTTGTCCAGATCTTGTTGCATTTGAACATGGACTGCTTCAGTATCTGAGGAGTCACGAATGGTGCTGAACATTGTGCAGTCATTGGTGAACATCCCCACTTCTGACCATATGATAGAGGGAGGGTCATTGATGAATCAGCTGAAGACGGTTGGGCCTAGGAATCTACCCTGAGGAACTCCTGCAGAGATGTCCTGGACCTGAGACGATTTACCTCCAACAACCACGGCCATCTTCCTATGTGTCAGGTATGACTCCAGCCACCGGAGAGTTTGCCCCCGATACCCATTGATTCCAGTTTTGTTCAGGCTCCTTGATGCCACACTCAGTCAAATGCAGCCTTGATGTCAAGGGCTGTCACTCTCACCTCACCTCTGGAATTCACCTCTTTTGTCCATGTTTGGACCAAGGCTGTAATGAGGTCAGGAGATGAGTGGCCCTGGGGGAACCCAAACTGAGACTCACTGAGCAGGTTATTACTGAGTAAGTGCTGCTTGATAGCACTGTTTAAGGCACCTTCCATCGGTTTCCTGATGATTGAGAGTAGAATGATGGGGTGGTAATTGGCCGGGTTGGATTTGTCCTGCTTTTTGTGTATAGGGATATACTTGGGCAATTTTCCACATTGTCGGGTAGATAGCGGTGTTGTAACTGTACTGGAACAGCTTGGGTAGGGGAGTGGCAAGTTCTGGAGCACAAGTCTTCAGTACTGTTGCCAGAATATTGTCAGGGCCCGTAGCCTTTGTAGTTTCCAGTGTCTCCAACCGTTTCTTGATATAAAGTGGAGTGAATCGAATTGGCTGAAGTCTGGTATCTATAATGCTGGGGACCACTGGAGAAGGCCAAGATGGATCATCCTCTCGGCACTTCTGGCTGAAGATTGCAGTGAATGCTTCAGCCTCATCTTTTGCACTGATCTGCTGGGCTCTTCCATCATTGAGGATGGGGATATTTGTGGAGCCTCCTCCTCCAGTGAGTTGTTTAATCCACCTATCTGCTCCACTATCCGCCTTCTATCACAGCCTCCACCTCTCCCTATTTATTTCAGAGCCCCCTTCCCCTCCCTCATTTCTGAAGACTTGAAATGTCAGCTTTCCTGCTCCTCGGATGCTCCTGGCCTACCGTATTCCTCCAGCTCCACACATTGTTATTATCAAATATATATTTCCCTCCCCACCCCATTTGCCTTTTGTAGTCACTCCGCAACTCCCTCGTCCACTCCACACTCCCCACACACCCCACCACCCCCCGGCACCTTTCGCTGCAACTGCAGGAAGTGCTACACCTGCCCTAAACCTCCCCCCGTCACCTCCAATCAAGGCACCAAACAAACCTTTCATATCGGACAGCAGCTCACCTGCACGTCCGCCAACTTAGTTTACTGTATCCACAGCGCCTGATGTGGCCTCCTCTATGTCAGTGAGACCAAGCGTAAACTCGGAGACCATTTTGTAGAGCATCTGCACTCTGTACGTGATAAACGACAACACCTTCTGGTCATCAACCATTTTAACTCATCCTCCCATTCTCTTAGTGACACGTCCATCCTGGGCCTCCTCCAGTGCCACAAAAACACCACCTGCAAACTGGAGGAGTAGCACCTCATATTCTGCCTCGGGAGCCTACAGACTGATGGTCTAAACATAGAATTCACCAGTTTTAAAATCTCCCCACCCCGGTCTCATCCCGTGTCCAACACTCCCCCTCATCCCCGCCTCCTTGACCTGACACAACCTGTCCATCTTCTGTCCCACTTATCAGCCCCTCCCACCTCAATGACCAATCCCCACCACTGCCTACCTGCACTCCCCTATCACCATCCCACCTACCTTCCCCAGCCCCAACCCTCCTCTATTTACTTCTGAGCTGTCTTTACCCTCCACATTTCTGAAGAAGGGTCCCGACCCAAAACGTCAACTTCCCTGCTCCTCTGATGCTGCCTGGCCTGCTGTGTTCCTCCAGCTCCACACTGTGTTATCTCTGACTCCAGCATCTGTAGTTCCTGCTATCTCTGTGTGCATGAGCCTATGTGTGTGTTTGCTTTGTTGTAAAATTTCCTGTGGGTTAAACAACTCCTGGTGTTGCATTGCCCCAGGTAACAAGATGAAAGTGCACTATTGTCTTTTTGTTACAGCTGGATATTCTCTCTTAATCCTTTTTTGAGCTGACTGCTGATTTATTTGCTTTTATGAAATGATTTTATTGCTTTATTACTGGTTGTAGTTTACTGGGTGTCGGTTGTGAATCTGGCTCTAAAACTGCGAGGTGACCGATTGTCTTGTGTCTAATCTGCTGTTTGTTTTAAGAAGAGATCTTTTTTTTTGTTGATATGGTGCAGGAAGTTGCATTCAATAAAATTAACGAGAGATGGGATCCTTTTCCTTCTTAAATTGGAAAGCATTAAACATTGTATATACTCTGTACCCCCAAGTTTAAACTGTAGAATGTAAGTTGTCTCTTTTGAAAACCCAAAATCACGCAGAGGGTGGGACTGGGCTGTGGTCAGATTGGGATAGGGGGTGGCTTCGGAAGCAAACATTTTGTAAATCACGTCCAGTTAATTTCCAACCAGTGAGAAGATAACCATTGTACTTGCCTTCAACCACATGGCCATTGATGAATTTGCCGTTATTAACCCGAGGGTTACTATTGAGTAGGAACTGACTGAGCCAGCCAGATAAACAGCTGACAACAGCAGGTCAGAGGTTAGGAATTCTGTGGTGAGTAACTCTCCTCTGTCTCCCCAAAAGCCTTGACGTGGAGGTGCCAGCATTGAACTGGCATGGACAAAGTCAGAAATGACACGACACTAGGTGGTAGTCCAACAGGTTTATTTGAAAACACAAGCTTTCTGAGCCTCACTCCTTCTTCAGGTGTTAGTGAGAGATGGTATGGCCCTTTGATCTTTTACGTATAAATTCTGGGTCTGATACTACCTCTCTCACTAACACCTGAAGAAGGATTGAGGCTATAAAAGCTTGTGTTTTCAAATAAACCTGTTGGACTATCACCTAGTGTTGTGACGTTTCTGACTTTCCCCAAAAGCCTGCCCACCAACTACAAGGCACACAGTCAGAAGATTGCTGAAATACTTTCTAGCTGCCTGCAGTTCCTACAACGCACAAGAAACCTAACACCATCCAGGACGAAGCAGCCCACTCGATTGACACTCCCTTCGACTCACAGAGGAATTCAGTGCACACCATCTGAAAGGTGCACAGCAGTGACTCACTAAGGATCCTCTGACAACATTTTCAATCCTACAACCTCTGCCACCAAGCAGGGCAAGGGCTGCAGATGCATGGGATCACCTGCACCTGCAAGTTTCACTACAAGCCACACTCCGTCCTCACTTGGATCTATGTCACCGAACCTTCACTGTCACTGGGTCAAAATCCTGGAGCTCTCTTGCTGTCAGCACTGTGGGTGGCCCTACATCCAAGGACTGCAGCAGTTCAAGAAGACAGCTCACCCCCACCTTCTCAAGGGGAGCTAGGCTTGGACCATAAAATGTTGGCCCACCAGCAACGTCTACGCCTCACAAGCAAATAAAAAAAAAATGGATCAGACCAGACCCTCTCAAAATATATTAAGTATGTAGTCTAGACCCTAATTTTTCCTTATTTTAAAAGGTAAATGTGAGGTGTTGTGTTCCAGATGCAATTTAATTGATCAAACAATTCAGTATTGAGCAAAACACAATTTATTCAAACACTATAGTTATAATACACCAAAAGAAAGAAGAACTTGGAATAACTTAACTCTATTGGAAAATGTAACAGAATAATAGATTATTTTACAACTAAACAGTAACATCCCATAAACATACCCTTGGCAGATTCAGAAAACAGATTGTCTCACATGCAGTTCTCCAACACAAGAGAAAAGAACATCAAAAGACAATTCTGAGAAAGAGAACTCCAGCTTTCAGCCTTAACCAAGAGAGGGGAATACAAAAACAGCTTTCACTTCTTCAAGACCTCAACAGTAACAGTTGAAAGCTAAACCTAAAATCCCTGCTTCTGTGGGTGGGAGCTGGACCACACCCACTCAGGCTGCTTCTATTGCTCCAGCTTTTAAGAAAAGCATAAAGCTTCACAAGTTATTTTCTCAGACTGCTTGTTACCTGTCCTCCAAAATCTCTCTTAAAGAAACCAAGACAAAACACATTTCTTAAAGTCACGGTATTGTCATATTCTGTTCATGGAGAACAGTTCCCCACCTCTCCAACCTTTCCTTGAGTCTAAAATTTCTCATCCCTGAATCCAATCTTGGGAACCTCTTCTGCACTCTTGCAATGCATTTCCACTGGGGAGCCCAGAACTATATAAAGTACTCCAGCTGATGTCTAACTAGTGTCTTATACAAGTTCAAAGTACCCTCCTTGATCTTGTACTTTATGCCCATATTTATAAACATCAGGATAAGATATGCTTTATTAACTTCTCCGTCCACCACCAATTTCAATGAACAGTGTGCGTGTATACCAAGGTCCTTTGATATTAAGGATTGTACCCTTTATTAAATACTGCCTGTCCATATTGTTCTTACCAAAATGCATTATCTCACACTTCTTCTCAAACATCTTTTGCCACCTATCTGTCCACTCCACCAACTTGTTACTGTTTACAATACTTCTAAGTTCTTATCGTCTGCAAACTTGAAAATTGTCCCCTGCACACCAAGATTTGGAATTCTCCAGTCCTCTGTCACATCCCCTGAGTCTAGAGAAGACAGATATACAATGGCCAGTGCCCCTACAACCTCCATTCTCACTTCCTTTAATGCCCTTGAATGCATCCCATCCAGTCCCGTTGGTTGTAAACTTGAAAAGTATTAAAAGCCTATCCAATACTTCTGCCTTATTAATTTTGAAAACTTTTAGTGACACAGTTTCTTCTTCTGTTACCAGGACCTAGATAGCATCCACCTCCTTGGTAAAGGCAGACGCAAAGTATTCATTTAATACCTCAGGTATGTCCTTGGCTTTAAGTGTAAATTCCCTTTTTAGTCCCTAACTGGTTCTACGCTTTCTTTTACCACTTTTGGGAATTTTCCTTTGGTTTGCATTTTGTCCTTTACTATTGTCATTCGAAACCTTACAATACAAAATTCCCTGCCTCCTAAACGTTCCTTTACTGACACTTGGCCTGCTTGGTCCACCTCATTTCCAAAAGCCAGATCCAGCCGTGCATCATTTCTTGTTGGACTGGGCACATAATGCAGTAGGAAATTCCCTGAACATTATCCAGGAACATTTTCAACTCTCCACCCTTTATGCCACCATTGTTCCACTCTACATTTTGGTTGTTATAATCCCCCATTATAACTTATTAATAATGTTTGGTTCTCTTCATAGTTTTCCCGCAGATTTGTTCCCTTAGATCTTCCCACTAGTTAGTGGTCTATATATTACAACAAGCAATATGATTGCACTCTTTCTAGACTTTAATTTGAACTAAATTAATTCTGTCATTGAATCTCTGTGAGCTTCCCTTTCTCTCGCACTGCAATGTTCTTCTTAAACAATATGGCCTTCCCCATGCTCCCACTTGTCCTTCCTTTCTCCTTTTGGTTTCCTTCTAATTCTCTGCATTATTGATTTACAAACTTTGTGCAAATTGGGAATGCGCATTACACCACAATTTGTCCTCCTACTTTCATTTCCATCAGTTCTCTTTGTTTTTTATAACTCCATGGATAACCCAAGATCTTGTTAAACATCAAGACATATTGGAACTCTCATTAAGTCAGCAAATTACTTTGATTTACATGTGATATTTTTATATCACACTTGCACTGCAGCTGACTAAATCATTGTTAAATGGACATTCATTAAACCTAGCCTTTCCTCCTTGAAACCCAGCCACAGATGTCTGCTCACCATCCATAGTGAATTTAATCCCCAATGCAGGTCCTGAGGCAGAGCTGCTTGCTCTGTAGGAGGGCTGTGTTAATTAGCAAACATCCTTTGAATTAATTATTAAAAACTGACAATACGCGGCAAAATTAGAAAAACCCCTTATTTCCCTTTATACTATCTTTTAGTTTGGTTGTTAGCTATTGTTGGGCAACTTTTCCGCGGACCTTTTTAATTCCGTTGGGGTATGTAGATTAATTAGGATTTTTGAAATATTAGCATCGTCGGTCCAATTCATCCATGCTGACCAGATATCCTAAATTAATTTGCAAGCATTTAGCCCATATCCCTCTAAACTCTTCCGATTCATATGCCCATCCATATGCTTTCTAAATGTTGTAATCATACCAGCCTCCAAAACTTCCTCTGGCAGCTCATCCAATACATGCAAAACCTTCTGTGTGAAAAATTTGGCTTTTGGGTCCCTTTTAACTCTTTCCCTTCTCACCTTAAACCTATGGCCTCCAGTTTTGGATTCCCCTACCTCGGGGAAAAGACTTTGGCTATTCTCACTAGCCATGACCCTCATGATTTTATAACTCTCCATAAGGTTACCCCTCTGCTTCTGATGCTCCAGGAAAAATAGCCCCAGCCTATTCAGCCTCTTCCAACGGCTCAAACCCTCCAACCCTGGCAATATCCTTGTAAATCTTTTCTAAACCATTTCAAGTTTAACAATATCCTTCCTATAGCAGGGAGACCAGAATTGAATGCAGAATTCCAAAAGTGGCCTAATCAATGTCCTGTACAGCCACATGACCTCCCAACTCCCGTGGTCAATGCACAGACCAATAAAGGCAAGCTTATCAAATGCCTTCTTCACTATCCTATCTACCTGGGACTCCACTTCCAAGGAATTATAAAACTACACCCCAAGGTCCCTTTGTTCAGCAACACTCCCCAGGACTTAACCACTAAGTGTACGAGTCCTGGTCTGATTGGCCATTCCAAAATGCAGCACCTCACATTTATTGAAATTATACTCCATCTGCCACTCCTCAGCCCATTGGCCAATCAGATCAAGATCCCGTTATACTCTGAGGTAACCTTCTTCGCTATCCACTACACCTCCAATTTTGGTGTAATCTGCAAATTTACTAACCCTGCCATCTATGTTCACATCCAAATCATTTATATAAATGACGAAAAGCAGTGGACCAGCACTGATCCTTATGGCATATTGTTGGTCACAGGCCTCCAGTCTGAAAAGCACCCTCTGTCTTCTATCTTTGAGCCAGTTCTGTATCCAAATGGCTTGTTCTCCCTTTATTCTGTGAGTATGACTAAGTCCCAGACACCAACATCATCATCCCTGAATATATCCTGTCCCACCAGCAGGACAGACCCAGCAGAGGTGGCGACACAGTGGTATACAGTCGGGAGGGAGTTGCTCTGGGAGTCCTCAACATTGACTCTGGACTCCATGAAGTCTCATGGCTTCAAGTTAAACACGGGCAAGGAAACCTCCTACTGATTACCACATACCATCCTCCCTCAGCTGATGAATCAGTATTCCTCAATGCGGAACAACACGTAGAGGAAGCAGTGAGGAAGGCAAAGGCACAAAATGTACTCTGGGTGGGGGATTTCAATGTCCACCACCAAGAGTGGCTCGGCAGCAGTACTACTGATCGAGCTGGTCAGGTCCTACAGGACATAGCTGCTAGACTGGGTCTGCGACAAGTGGTGAGGGAACCAACAAGGGGGAAAAACATCCTTAACCTCATCCTTACCATTCTGCCAGTTCATCTATTCATGACAGTATCAGTAAGAGTGACCATCGCATAGTCTTTGTGGAGACAAAGTCCCACCTTGACATTGAGAATAACTTCCACCGTGTTGTGCGGCACTATCACCATGCTAGTTGGGACAGACTTTGCACAGGCCTAGCAACTCAAGACTGGGCATCCATGAGGTGCTGTGGGCCATCAACAGCAGCAGAATTGTACTCCAGCACAATCTGAAACCTCATGGCCTGGCATATCCGTCAGCCATTACCATCAAGCCAGGGGATCGACCCTGGTTCAATGGAGAGTGCAGGAGGGCATGCCAGGAGCAGCACCAGGCATACCTGAAGATGAGGTATCAACCTGGTGAAGCCACCAAACAGGACTAATTGCACACCAAACAGCGAAAGCAGCAAGTGATAGACAGAGCTAAGCGATCCCACAACCAACAGATCAGATCTAAGCTCTGCAGTCCTACCACATCCAGTGGTAGGTGAAGGAGCCCAATACCTCCTCACAGCCCTACAGCACCTTCCCCTGCAACTGGCGAAGGTGCAACGCCTGTCCATTTACCTCCTCCCTCCCCAGGTTCCAAGTGCCCAAACATACTTTCTAGGTGAAGCAACACTTCACCTGTACTTCCCATAATTAGTCTACTGCATTCGCTGCTCACAATGTGGTCTCCTCTACACTGGGGAAATGAAGCGTAGACTTGGCAACCGCTTCACAGAACATCTATGTTCTGCTCGCACAAAAGACCCTGAACTACTTGTTGCCTGCCACTTCAACGCACCACTCTGCTCCCTGGCCAATATCTCTGTCTCTGGTTTGCTGCAGTCTTCCAGTGAAGCTCAACGCAAGCTGGAGGAACAACACCTCATTTTCCGCTTGCGGACCCTGCAGCCCTCCAGACTCAATTTGAGTTCAATAATTTTAGGGCCTAAACTCTCCTACGTCCCAGCCCCCACCCCACACACCAGGCCTTGTTACCACATAGCCTGCCATTACACACCCCCTGTTGTTAGTCACTAACAGTCCCCATTAACAGCTATTCACCCTCCCAGACTGATCATTAGCAACTCCTTTGTCTATCCAACTGTCTTTCTCTCTCTTTGGGCTCTATCCTATCGTTTATTCCCTACTCTATCCACCTCACTATTTTCTGCAGATAAACTGTTGTTTTCCCAGCCACCATCAGTTCTGAGGAAGAGTCACCGGACCCGAAACGTTAACTCTGTTTTCTCCTCCACAGATGCTGCCAGACCTGCTGAGCTCTTCCGGCAACTTTGTTTTTGTTCCTGATTTACAGCATCTGCAGTATTTTTGGTTTTTAATTGGAATCTCAGGGTCACTTTTACAGACAGATGAACCAAATGTATTTTTCTGACAATGGTTTCATAGTTATTGTTAGATTCTTAATTCCAGGTTTTTATTGAATTCAAACTCGATCATCTGCCATAGTGGGATTCAAACCCAGGTCTCCAGAACCTGACCTGGATCTCTGCATTGATAGTCTAGTGGTAACACCACTATCATGCCTACATCCCACACATGAATAATTAAAAGAAGACATCTTCGTGAGGGCAGGCGGATTGACATTATTAAAATTACCACAAAATTTCCTGAAATACCAAGAAAGTGAAAAAGAGTAATATCAGCCAGACGCTTGCTCCCCTGTGTTATCCTGTCAAAAAAACAAAATACTGCTGACTCTGGAAATCCAAAATAAAACCAGAAAATGCCAGAAATCACATATTAGGTTCCACAGCCTCTTTGATGAAGGAACCATTTCACGTCAATGACCCACCCTTGCTGGAAAAGTGCACAGATATTTACATCTCATAAGAACAATTAAACTCATGAAGGATGACCGCAGGACTTCCTGTGACACTGTAGCCTATTCTAAGACGTTTTTGACCAAAGACAACTGGTTGTGCTCACAATATATTGGATCATTACAAAAGGAGTGCTTGGGTCAAAACAAAAACTTTTACACAAAGGAGTGAAACATTATCAGGGGCTGGCGAGAATGTGGAGTAAGCCATGATCTTATTGAATGGCGGTACAGGCTCGAGAGGCCAAGTGGCCTACTTCTGCTGTGAATTCATTTTTTCAGGTGTTGCCGCACTGCAGGGGAGGTGATGGCGTAGCGGTATTATCCCTAGACTTTAATCCAGAGACCCAGGCAATTTTTTTTTTCTATTCATTTGTGGGATGTGGGCATCGCTGGCTGGCCAGCATTTCTTGCCCTATCCTAGTTGCCCTTGAGAAGGCGGTGGTGAGCTGCTTTCTTGAACCTGCTGTGGGTTGACCCACAATGCCATGAGGAAGGGAATTCCAGGATTTTGACCCAGTGACAGTGAAGGCACAGCGATATATTTCCAAGTCAGGATAGTGAGTGACTTGGAGGTGGTGGTGTTCCCATATGCCTGCTGCCCTTGTCCTTCTAGATGGAAGTGATCGTGGGTTTGGAAGGTGCTGTCTGAGGATCTTTGGTGAATTTCTGCAGTGCATCTTGTAGATAGTACACACTGCTGCTACTGAGCGTCAGTGGTGGAGGCAGTGGATGCTTGTGGATGTAGTGCCGATCAAGCGGGCTGCTTTATCCTGGATGGTGTCTAGCTTCTTGAGTGTTGTTGGGGTTGCACCCATCCAGACAAGTGGGGAGTATTCCATCGCACTCCTGACTTGTGCCTTGTAGATGGTGGACAGGCTTTGTGGAGTCATGAGGTGAGTTACTCACCACAGTATTCCCAGCTTCTGGCCTGCTCTTGTAGCCACTATGTTTATGTGGTGAGTCCATTTGAGTTTCTGGTCAATGATAACCCCCAGGATGTTGATAGTGGGGTATTCAGTGATGGTAACATCATTGAATGTCAAGGAACGGTGGTTAGATTTTCTCTTATTCATGATGGTCATAGCCTGGCATTTGTGTGGCATGAATGTCACTTGCTACTTGTCAGCCCAAGCCTAGATATTGTCCAGATCTTATTGCATTTGACATGGACTGCTTCAGTATCTGAGGAGTCACAAATGGTGCTGAGCATTGTGCAACCATCGGCAAGCATCCCCATTTCTGATCTTATTGATGAAGCCGCTGAAGATAGTTGGGCCGAAGACACTAATCTGAGGAACCCCTGCAGAGATGTCCTGGAGCTGAGACGATTTACCTCCAACAACCACAACTATCTTCCTATGTGTCAGGTATGAGTCCAGCCACCGGAGTGTTTGCCCCCGATACCCATTGATTCCATTTTTGCCAGGGCTCCATGATGCCACACTCAGTCAAATGCAGCCTTGATGTCAGGGGCTGTCACTCTCACCTCACCTCTAGAATTCAGCTCTTTTGTCCATGTTTAAACCAAAGCTGTAATGAGGTCAGGAGCTGAGTGGCCCTGGCGGAACCCAAAATGGCCCTCACTGAGCAGGTGCTGTTTGATAGCACTGTTGATGACACCTTCCATCACTTTACTGATGATCGAGAGGAGACTGATGGGGTGTTAATTGGCCGGGTTGGATTTGTCCTGCTTTTTGTGTACAGGACATACTTGGTTGAGTGGGGGATATGCCACGCCATGACATCACAGATTGTGTTGGAGTACAATTCTGCTGCTGTTGATGGCCTACAGCGCCTCATGGATGCCCAGTCTTGATTTGCTAGATCTGTGCGAAGCCTTTCCCATTTAGCACGGTGGTAGTGCCACACAACACGATGGAGATTGTTCTCAATGTGAAGGCAGGACTTCGTCTCCACAAGGACGTGCAATGGTCACTGTTACCGATACTGTCATGGACAGATGTAACTGCAGCTGGTAGATTGGTAAAGATGAGGTCAAGTATGTTTTTCCCTCTTGCTGGTTCCCTCACCACCTGCTGCAGACCTGGTCTAGCAGCTGTGTCCTGTAGGACCCAACCAGTTCGATCAGTAGTACTGCTGCTGAACCACTCTTGGTGGTGGACATTGAAATCCCCCACCCAGAGTACATTTTGTGCCCTTGCCATCCCTAGTGTTTCCTCTAAGTGTTGTTCAGCACTGAGGAATACCGATTCATCAGCTGAGAGAGGACGGTACGTAATAATGAGCAGGAGGTGTCCTTGCCTGTGTTTAACCTGAATCCATGAGACTTCATGGGACCAGAGTCAATGTCGAGTACTCCCAGAGCAACACCCTCCCAACTGTATACCAGTATATATGACTGCTACCTCTGCCGGTGAGACAGGGCATATCCAGGGATCGTGATGGTGGTCTCTGGGACACTGTTTGCAAGGTATGATTCCGTGAATATGACTATGTCAGGCTGTTGTTTAACTAGTCTGTGAGACAGCTCTCCCAATTTTGGCACTAATCCCCAGATGTTAATGAGGAGGACTTTGCAAGGTCAACAGGGCTATTTCTGCTGTTGTCTTTTCTGGTGCCTAGGTCAATGCCAGGTGATCCATCCAGTTTCATTTCTTTGAGACTTTATAGCGATTGGTATTACTGAGTGGCTTGCCAGGCCATTTCAGAGGGCAGTTGAGAGTCAATCACATTGCTGTGGGTCTGCAGCCACATTTGGCCAGACCAGGTGAGGGTGGTAGATTTCCTCCCCTGAAGGACATTAGTGAAGCAGATGGGTTTTTCCAACAATCAGCAATAATTTCATGGTTATCAGCAAATTCTTAATTCCAGACTTTTTTCAAAAATTAACGAATTCAAATTCCACCATCTGCCATGGTGGGATTCAAACCCAGATCACCAGAACATTAGCTGGGTTTCTGGATTAATAGCCTAGCGATAATAGCACGAGGCCAGATCCACCATGGAAACTGGGATTCAAATCTGTGATGGCAGATGGTGGAAACTCAATTCATTTTTTTTAAAATCTGGAATTAAGAATCTAACAATGATCATAAAACCATTGGTGATTATTCAGAAAAATCCATCCGATTCACTGACACCCTTTGGGGAAAGAAACTGCCATCATTACCTGCTTTGGCCCACATTTGACTCCAGACACACAGTAACACGGTTGACTCTTAATTGCCTCCAGAGCAACTAGAGATGGGCAATAAATACTGTCTTAGCCAATGACAACCATATCCAATGGCTAAAGAAGATGACAGCAAAATTAATTTCATTCCCTGCCTAGGAAAATATTGTCATCTCATTGAAATAATTTCTAAAATCAGAATGGAGCTTAAAAACAACATACACCCAACTTCAGATTTAACCAGGAAATTAGTTTTGGAACAATAAAATGAAATGCTTTGAACAAGAAATAAATCACTTTAAACAGTTTTGGTCTAGTTTTAACTTTCAGCAGTGGCTCAGTGGTTAGCACTGCTGCCTCACAGTGTTAGGGACCCGGGTGCAACTCCTGCCTCAGGTGATTGACTGTGGAATTTATATGTTCTCCCCCTGTCTGCGTGCTCCACTTTCCCCTCTCGGTTCAAAAACGTGCAGGTAGATGCTAAATTGTCCACAGTGTCCAGATAAGTGCAGGCTAGGTAGATTAGCCATGGGAATTGTAGGGTTGCGGGGATGGATCTGGGTGGGATGCTCTTGGGAGAGTTGGTGTGGACTCAATGGTTTGAATAGCTGTAGAGATTCTACAAACTGGTACCACAGTGATTAGCTGGTCATTACACACCCACCTGAGTTACTTTCTGTTGATTTCTAAAAGAAAGGTTGTTTAAATAGTCTGTTCCTGTTAATTCATAAGCTTCTATGTCAATACAGTGTCTTTGATAATTGGATGCCCCAATGGGCTTTCCAGCCAATGAAATTCTTTTTTAATGTAGTCTCTGTTGTAACATAGGAAGGCAACAGCCAATTTTCTTCCAGGAATAGTAACATGGTAATGGCCAGGGAGCCTGTTTTCAGCGATGCTGATTCAGGGACAAATGGTACCCAGACATCAGGGAGAATTTACTGCTCTTTTTCAAAATAGAATCTAAGCAAAAATAAAGCAAGTTATGTAATGGGACACATCCTACCTCATCAGCAAAAGAAAGCAAATGTTTGTGTGTGATAAAGACAACTAAACTAATACTTCCGGCTGTTACAGGAATGATCTGAAGTTCTCTTTGCACAGAACAGGCCTGTATTTCACACTGAAAGGTTTTAAGAGATTTACACAGCTTTTAAAGGGTGATTTTCAGATTGAATCAAAAGTTTTGCTGTGACAATAGTTACAATGCAACTTGATAAGAAGTTTTCAAGTTAAGGTGAATAGGGGAGATGGAAAAATTATTATGGATGCCATGACTAAGCAAAACAGGCTAAACACGAGAACTTGTAGGGGTAAAATTCAAACTCTGACAAAACAAAACTGATACTGGGTCAATTGTTAATTTTTAAAAACAAGATTGATGAACCATATTATCCAATAGTAGTACATGATAGAGCAAAGGTACCTGTTTGGCCACAGATCAGTCGTGATCTGT
The DNA here is from genome assembly GCA_024137785.1 of Ginglymostoma cirratum. Classification (NCBI taxonomy): domain Eukaryota; kingdom Metazoa; phylum Chordata; class Chondrichthyes; order Orectolobiformes; family Ginglymostomatidae; genus Ginglymostoma; species Ginglymostoma cirratum. The sequence continues at coordinate 13,507,853 of JAHRHZ010000061.1, read as the reverse complement.
TGAACTGCAGAACAGGCTCCAAAGATTTAATGATTTATTCCTGCCCTATATGAGCATCTATTGTAAACAAGACCTAGAGGTTCAGGTACATAGTTCTTTGAAACTTGTGTCATAGGTAGACAGGGTGGGAAGGAGGCATTTAGCAGCCCCTGCCTTCACTGTTCAGACCTTTTGAGTATTGGAGTTGGGGCGCCATGTTGAGGTTGTACAGGACATTGGTGAGGCCTCTTCTGGAGTTCTGGTCACCCTGTTATAGGAAGGATATTATTAAACTGGAGAGTTCGGAAGATTTACCAGGATGTTGCTGTGAAAAGAGGGTTTAAATTTTAAAAGTAGGCTGGGATTTTTTTTCCACTGGAGCGTAGGAGGTTGATGGGTGACCTTAAATCGCAGAATCACAGAATCCCTACAGTGTGGAAACCGGTCCTTCGGCCCAACAGGTCCACACCGAAGGTTGATAAAATTATGGGGTGTAGATAAGGTGAATAGAAAAGTTATTTTCCCTAAGGTGGGGAGTTCAAAACTAGGGAGCATATTTTAAGGTGAGAAGAGAAAGATTTAAAAAGGACATGGGGGCAACTTTTTTTTTAAACAGAGTGGCTCATGTGTGAAATGATCTGCCAGAGGATGTGGTTGATGCAGGTACAATTACATTTAAAAGACATTTGGATAAGTACAAGAATAGGACGGGTCTGGAGGGATAAAGGCCAAATGCAGGCAGATGGGGCTAGTTTAGTTTGGGAGCATGGTCGGCGTGGGCTATTGGACTGAAGGGTCTGCTTCCATATTGTATGACTCTATAAGATGCACTAAAGAAACTAAATTATTCATTGATCATAAAGCCCTTTGTAACATTCAAGGGACGTGATAGGGTGCTACCTTAATGGTTGCTAAGGTAGTATCAATGGGCCTTCACCGTAGACCACTCAAAATTTGTTAAAACCAAATCGTCTCCCACATCACTTCAGAAAGCAGTTAAGAATCAATTATATCAACGCGAAGCTAAAGTCAGAATAATTCTTGAAAAAATTTACAGCATTGTTCCATGCTTCACGATTTTTATTCATGACTTTCAGATATTTTTATGCGGTCAGTTTGGGATGGATGAGAATCCACAACTGGTATAAATGCTTGACTGCTAAGTCCACTGAGATATAAGCAAATACAGAGAATTCTCAAAATTGATGATCTGAACCCTTACGGTTTGACTCTCATCTCTGATCTACATTTTTTCTTTCATAGCTGTCAAATTAATCCAACTCTTGTGAGGTGACTTAATTGCTGTTGCCTATTTACTATCCCAGATTGAGGAAACAGTCCTCCTTTGTGCTAATTCTGTTGTTGTTGTCCTGGCCTGAGGTTGGGAGGCCAGTATCGTTAGGTCTTCCAGAGATAATTTTGTCTTTGTGTGATGGCATGGATTCGCCAATATTATTATGACTATCCATTATAACTTTCAGTTTTATTCAATTTGGATATTGAATTTTGCTGAATGCATAATATTTAAATGTCAATCACCCAAAGTCAAATTCACCCTCACTGTTGTGAATGTTTGCAGGGCACTGAGGGAAAGGAAGTGAATGTGAGTCACCTACTTGGCTACATGTGAAATACTGCACACACCCACATCCTGAAAACAAATTGCTTTCTGAAAAAAGACTGCTTACAACATGCAGTCGTGACAGCAGCTGCTGTGTTGTTCACAACTTTCTCAGGTTCATCAGTTGGTGTCTGCATCTGGCCTCTTTGAAACCAAGTTCCAATTTCTCTCACCTGTTCATGTAGGATGCTTTTCAGTTCAAGGGTTAATGGTCTTGCAGAGTTGTTGCCACCTCCCTATAAGATTTCATAGTCCATTGTATAAGGAGTGTTACGTCTTCTTAATGTAGTGAGATACTGCTCTTCAGAAAGTTGAAGAGAGCTGTGGGTCAATATGCGATCATCATTGTTTGCAGAGCATGGTAAATTCCAAGCCAAATTTAACCCTACATCAGATAACTCATCAATAAGAAGTGACTCTCATAACCCAATTAATTAAACGGCCCTATGACTGCCACTGACCATAAACTGAACTAGCCATATCAATACAGTGGCTACAAGATCAGCTCAGGATAGAAATTCTGGGGCTAGTACCTCACATCCTGACTCCCCAAAACTTGTCTAAGTATATGGTACAAGGCAACAGCATGCTTTGCTTACTTTCCCCTTTTACAAGGTAGTACCATATTCCTCAAACACCATATTCCTCAAATTACTGTCATTTAAATTCCCATTTTCATGTTCTTTTCTCCCAAATCACTGGGGACAGGTAAAGCAATCTACTCCACTCGCATGGCAGCTCTGAAAGCGGCCGAGAACAAGTGGCTAGTGTTACGTGAGAACAAAATCACTGTCCACTACCTTACATTATCCTCATTATATCTCCTTATTACACATAGATATCCACACGCAGAAAATGCGTGACAATGTCAAACATTTCAAATGGGAGCATGGCTTGAGTTCACTCATTTACTGACATTAGCAAGCAGGTTAGTTGATGGTTATACATTCTACTTGCTGTGCAGAAAGTGGTTGAAGCACACGTGCAGCATGAAGGATGGTTGAGCTGCGGTATAGGGGCTACATCAAGTTGACTCTTAGGGACTGGAATATCAAGTGCACATTTCAATCAACAATTAACAGAAAACACTTTTAATTTTAAGACATAATTGATGCTACTTTGTACAATGATTAACTAAAACAGGACTATTCACATTTAGAAACAGCCTAATGTCACCAATACCACGAGGACGAAAGGATGTTACATTTAAAACTTGTAACAAAAAGAATAACAAAATTAAGAGGTGCTTTACACTGCAACTTCCAGCTCGCATATACATCTACACATTGCAGCAAAACTGATCACACTGCAGAATTTTATACAAAGTACATATTTTTAAAAAGTTCTGAGCAATGTTCATTTGTCCCTCCTGCAATCATTATTCGTTTTCAGGTTATCTGTGGGACTGATGCTCTGTTTATCATCAATCCTCGAACGTTTAGCATCTGGCGACTTGCATGAAGAATCATGGGAAGGAGAAGGTCTCTCTAAAACGTAAAACAGTGTTTAATTTATAAAATGTAGCTTTGCCCAGCTAAACTATACACATATATTGGATAGGGACCGAACGCTACACAATTGCTATGTCTCAACAAGTTGAGTAGCCCAGCAACACACACTGTTCAAGGTCAAAAAATTTAGAAGAGTGGTCACTTCAGAAAACCAGATGAGCAGCCAGCACCAGCAGAGCCATCTCCCAGCAAAGAGACAATGGCCTCAAGGCAGTGGAGAACCCTCAAAAGTAACATTTATTCACACAAATGTTTTATTTGTGCATTTTATTTGGAGGCACCTTTAGCTGAAACCACCAGTGTCTTCCAGCAGCTGTTAAAAAAAAACTGCTTCAGCAACAATTTGAATTAATAAAACATCCAAGGTCCTCCCTACAGAAAGTGTAATTGGAGCTGAGGCTCATTGGATCAGCCATGATCTCATTGACTGATGCAGAAGGGCTGAATGGCCTGTCTCTGTCCCTGCATCTTACACTGCCTGGAGGGGTTCAGGCAGTATTCATTTATCCACGTCTAATTATTCAAAACATGCATTTCACTAAATTTCTCCCACCAACACAGATTTGTCGCACCAAATCTTCCTCTGCTTGTCCCCAGTGACGCAGCAGAATAAAGCACCAGCTACACTGCAGGATCTTACTGCCTGTGGGTATCCTGACCAGAGACTGATCTTATTCTCATGTGAAATACACTCAAGCTCGTCACAGCAGCAAACAGCAATCCTGGGTTCAAACATTTCTCCTTTTGTGGCCGAGGCCAATGGTGCCAGTCACACTGTGCCACCACCCAGCCGAGAGTGGCTCAGCAGCAAAACCCAGGGAGTGAACCCGAATATAACCAAAAGAAAACCAGAGAATGCTGGAGAAACTCAGCAAGTCCAGCAGCAGCCGTGCAGGCAGAAGTTATTGCCCTTCAGGCAGTTAAGAGTCAACCAGATTACTACGGGTCTGGAGTCACACATAGGCCAGATCAGGTAAGGATGGCAGTTTCCTTCCCTAAAGTACATTAGTGAACCAATTGGGTTCTTCTGACAATCTACAATGGATTCACAGTCATCATTAGATTCTTAATTCCAGATATTTATTCAATTCAAATTCCACCACGTGCTGAGGTGGGATTCGAACCTGGGTCCCCAGAACATTGTCTGGGTCTCTGGATTAACAGTCCAGCGATAATACCACTAGGCCATTGCCTCCCCCCTTATTTTGGTTCATCATCAGCGAGTGTCTCCTACCAGGTGGTGGGGATGTTTGATCTCTTCAGTGATGCTTTAAGGACATCCCTGAAGTGTTTCCCCAGTCCTTCTAAGGCACTGACTGTACCCTAATGGTCATTTACTAGCATTACCATGAGTATCACCCACGCTTCCGACTCTCAAAGTCAGTATCTGACAAAAAGTTTTTATTTTCCAAACATTAAAAATAGGAAGTAAATATAATTACGTAACTGGATTTGAGAGATATCAGGAACTGTTCATGGTCTGTCTTCAAACCCTAATGAAAATACTGAGCTCCGAACCCAATAAACTATTGCAATAGAACACAGATTGCACATGTAATAGAATTTCAAAGAATAATAAGACGGAAATAGTAGGGAAACTTAACTACTTAAATATTAACTGGAGAAGTTCTGATGCGCAAGGTAGGGAGAGAGTAAAATTGTAAAATCGATCAGGGAGGAATTTTTCAGGTAGTACATAGAAAACCTTACAAGGGAAGGGACAGTTCTGGAACTAATATTCAGACACGTGAGTGAGAGAGCGAGACAGGATGAGAATGTAGAGGATATAATTACAAAATGTGTGAATTACAGGAAAATTGGGACAAGGATAGTCATAAATTGCAGGAGAATATCACTGGACTGGTCATGTGGGCAGAGCAGCGATAAAAGGAACTCATCCAGAAAAAAAGTGAGGTAATGCACTTTACAGGGTGTAACAAGAAAAGAGATTACACAATGAAAGGTGGGACCCTAGTAATTACTGAAGGTCAAGGGACTTTGGTGCCCATAGATCATTGAAGGTAGCAGGGCAGGTGGATAAGGTACTTGAGAACACAAATGGGACACTTACCCATAACAGTGAAGGAACCGAATAGAAGAGCAAGATGGTTATACTGAAACCATATAGGCCACATGGTTCCGGTCACATTATAGGAAGGATGTAATTGCATTAGAGAGGGTGCACAGAAGATTTACCAGGATGCTACCTAGACTGGGTTATGAGGAAGGATTGGCTACAGTGGGGTTGGTTTCCTTTGTTCAGCAAAGGTCAGGGCGGGGGGTGTCCTGCTAGAGGTGTACAAGATTGTGAGGGGGACAGACAGGATGGATAGGAAAGCTCATTTTCCATTACTGGATGGGTCAATAAGCAAAGAACAAAGATTTCTATCTTTTATCTTAAATCCATGAGGAGACTTGAGGAGAAGTGTTATCACTCAAGGGTGAGTGGAGTCTGGAACTCACTGCCTAAAATATGGTCAAGTCAAAAACTCTTGTAGCATTTAAGCAGTATTTAGATCTTCACTTGCGTTACCATATCCTTCAGGGCTACGGGCCAAGAGCTGGAAACTGGGATTATGGCAGTCAGATCTTTATTGACCTGCGCAGACACAATCGGCCAAATGGCCTCCTTCGTGATGTAACTCTCAATGAGTCACTCTGGCCAACAGAAACCAGCTTCCATCAGAGACACAAACACACCTTCATCTGCTAGACTTATATTGTCACCTCAGCCTTTCTTAAATTATGTTACTGCTTTTAATCTCAAAAATGAGACCAAGACTGATAAAGAACAAGTCTCAATTTTGGTTAATTGATGGTCAGATATCACATACTCACCATGTGCTATTTTTTCTGCTTGACTTATGGCTGGCGTCGATGTCACCTGGGAGGAACTTGAGTTCAGAGCAGTCAGTGAGATTCGCCTAGAAAAAGCCCCAAAACAGCTTGTTACTCAAAGTCCCCAAATCACACAAAGGATAGGATACCCAAGGCATTTCAGCACAAAATTCACACAACTGTAAGACCAAATTCCCTTCTCTTGTCAGCTTCCAAACAAGGACCAGCTACGTACAAGCATGAGAGATGGAATTCCTCCCAGGTAAACATACAAAATGGAAAAGAGCAGGTCGTCATCTGTTTTACACTCGACCTGGTTTTCCTTTCTCACTGACCTCAAATGACTAGAAAATGCAGCAGACTGTAAGCCAGGCTGCCAAGGCATTGCCTCCTGCTTGGTGCTACTGATCAAGGTGAACTTCATTCTCTGACTTTAACTTATTCAGTAGGCTGGCCACTTAATATTGTCACATTGTCAACTATATGACGAGACTAAATTAATCAGAACATATATAACATTAAAACTGGCAAGCAGTGAACAGAATTAATGCAACTTAACTGAACAGCTTTTAAAAACCACCCGTCAATTAAACCTGTCAACTTCAATGGTACATCCAATGGGCAAAAGCTACTGACTTTACTTCTAAAGTTGTTGAGCAATTGTTAGCTCAGGTCTGACCCTTGGATAATAGTCTGGGTTAACACTCACTTAGTAGTCTGTATGAGTCCTGTTCAGAAATCAGAAATGTAAATACTAACATAATCCAAACTGGCATAGCAGCAGGACAAGTCAAACTTTGTATCAATAATTCCTGGGCACAGACTGGTCAGAAATAGAGTTATAAGATATTTTTCAGTGTGATTGTATCACATGTGCTATACACAGCTGCTCTCTGGCCAATTAGCAGCATCACCATGATGCCCTATTAGCACGGTGTCCCATACACTCTTTGCAATGAGTTCAGTCTCCCCGACTCTATATGCAGTCTTCATGTGGTGTAGAGTGCTTAAAACACCAGGCAGCACCATTCTATTTCAACATGAGATGTTGAGTGAGGTGTGTTCCCGCCTCTGATGGATTGTTCGCTCCCACACAGTTTTCCCACCTCAGCAGCAACACGCAATGTGAGCCACACACGTGGGGCACCACCATTTCTTTAATCCTTTGATGGAAGTTAACAGCTCGGCCATTTGTTGCCCATCCCTAACTGCCCTTGAAGAACACCACTTTAGCCCACATGGTGGTGTTACTCCTGTAGTGCTGTCAGGAAGGGGGTTTCAGATTTTTGATCCGGTAGCAGTGAAAGAACAGTAGCATTATTCCAAGTCAGGACAGTGTGCTGCCCAATGGAGGGTTCCCTACCAGCAGTGGTGTTTCCATATACCTCTTTCTCCGAGTGGTACAGGTAATGAATTTGGAAGGTGCCATCCAAAGATTTGAAGGAGGCTTGGTGAGTTACCGCTATGTGTGTAGTTTACTGTACACTCTGTCATCAACGATGGAAGTAGTGAATGTTAGTACCTCTCCTACTCCTGAGCCTCCAAATTCTGGCTTTCCTTCCAAAACCAACCTCACGCTTGGACCCACTCGCCACTTCCCTCTCCTGGACTTGCATTTCCCACTCACTGCCTATATTCAATCTAAATTTTGAGCTCCACTTTGTGGGGAAGTGAGAGTCTCAATGGCTCAGAGGTGCTATGGCTTTTACAATCCAAGGTTTTTTCCCCCTAAATGACTGTCAAAGCTGCTGCTGCTGCCGCCTCATTGTTCTTCCCCTCCCACCCAAGTCCCCACAAACAGTGAGGGTTCAAGAGAAGAAACATTTTTAAAAAGCTGTTTCATTTACCCATTTTTGAATGCAGGAGTTTAGCAACATAAATCATTTCAGCTTAGGAGGTTATGATGTTCTAATATTTTTTTCCCCTGATACAGAAGGTCCACAGAATCTAACTGCATGTTTAACTCTGGTTTTTATCAGCACCAATGTCTCACCTAGTGCTGTGACTTTCCGGAACACAACCACAAGTGAGGTCTTAGTATATCTGAGGAATGGTGAATGATGCTGAACACTGTTCTCTGATCATCGCTTATCAACACTTCTAACTGCATAACAGAAGGAAGGTCATTGATGAGGCTGCTGAAGATGGTGGGGTCTAGAACACTACCCTGAAAATCTCCTGCAGAGGCACCCTGGGATTGAAATGACTAACCTCCAACAACTATCTTTCTTTGTGCCAGACATAATTTCAGACAGCAGGAAATTTCAGATACAAATGTTTTGTGAAGGGGGCATACCTGGGTGATCCTCCACATTACTGGGTAGATGTTAGTGTTGCAGTAGGAATAGCTTGGCTAGGATGCCACTAGTTCTGGAGCACAAGTCTGCAGTACTATTGTCAGGATGTTGTCAGGGCCCACAACCCATGCAGTACCCATTGCCTCAGCCATTTTCGATGTCACATGGAGTGAAATTGGTGAAAAAGTCAAATTGGCTGAAGACTGGCATCTGTGATGCTGGGGACCACTAGAGGTGGAGGAGAAGGATCAATCAAGTAATACTTCAGTCTGGTGTTTTGCATTGAAGTATCGGGCTCCCCCCTCATCCTGCTAGATCTTTAATTGTGCACCGCCTTTCACAATTAGATGTGCCAGAGTTTAGATCTGATCGTTTAGTGTGGGACTGCCTTGCCCTATCTGTTGCTGAAGCGTGCAGCTTCCATAGTCTAGAACACAAAGACGTCCTACATTCAGGTTAATTGTGTTGACACCTCATTTTTACGTCTGCCTGGTTCAGCTCCTGATATGCAAGGTTGATCCATTGGTTTGATGGTAATGGCGAGGGGGGAGATATGCCAGGCCACGAGGTTACATTCCTGCTGCGAATAACTGTCATGTAAATATAAACAGATGAGATCATTTATTTATTCATCTTTTTCAGGAATTTATCCTTCCTGGACTGGAGGGAGCAGGCTGGAAATCTGAAATCTTTGGTTGCAGTTCCAACAGTGTCTGTCATGGAGGCTGTCACTGGACTCCCTGTGATGTGTCTGGCCTTGAAATCCTTCTCATTAAAAAAATGTCAGGCGTGGACATTAATATTCACTTAACATTTAAGTGTTATATTTTACTTTTCAAATATCTGAAATCTCCTAAAGCTTTTCCTGAACCAACTGCAAGCTAAGAGGGACAACGATTGGAGCAATTAAGGAAATGACAGCGGATGAGAGGTTCAACTTTACCTGGGCATGGGGGCTTTGCTGGGTTTGCTCCAGGCCTTCAACGTACTCAAGGTGATCCTCCGGGGCTGAGAAGCCTTGCTGCCCTGTACAGCAGTATCTGACAAGGATGGGGAGGCTTTGGTTGTGATGGGAGTACTGGGCACCTCTTTCGCAGGGGCTGTCGCTGCACTGAGTGTGTTTGGCTGAGCAAGGGCAGAATGGTCCTGCTGATCCACAGTCCGAGCAGCAGCGCTGCTCTCGGTCAGTTTTGGGGTGCCAGCAGATAACCGGTTTGCTTGACCCTTTTTCAGTCTTTTCTCTGAGATGCCAGGGGCCTGGACGGACAGCACTGGCTTTTCTTTCAAAGGTACACCCAATTCATCTTTCTCAAACGTGACAAAGGAACAATATCCATCTGTGGACGATATAGTGAGGAACATCCCATCTCGTGACCTATTTGAAAGGATACATGCGACACAATTCAGTGAGAGTTCCAGAAACTTTACTCAGAAGTAGTCTATTTGAAACATTCACAGTTCAGCAAAGGGGAGACAAAACTGCAAACATCTCAGTTTAAATACATCAGGACAATTCGGACCATCAAGTAAAAGTTGCAAGCAAGCATCCCAAAACAGCAACATATTCCACTCAAATAAATTTTTACAATATCAGTAATATCCCTGGCCAATTTCATAACTTAAGCTCTAATTACAAGAAGCATTTTCATTTGGTCCACTGGGATGTTCACGCTGATAGTGGGTCAAACTGATGTAATGACAGGTTGGCATAGCACAAGGTTGGGGCTCACCACAATATAGTATTATTTGCTGAGGCACAGAGTTTAAGAGCAGGGAGGTTATGCTGGAACTGTTAAAAAATGTTGTTCAGACCACATCTAGAGTAGTGTGCGCGATTCTGGAATCCACATTACAGGAAGGATGTGACTGCCCTTAAGAGGGTTCAGAGGAGATTTTACTATAGACCTTTATGACTTTCTGACTAACATGGCTATTTTCCCCGCAATCAGCAGCTCCAAGTCCTTTATGGACAGAAATACAGTAACTAAATAAACTGCAGACGTCATCTAAGGCCACCGATTACTTTAGATGTGAAAATGGAACATACAGAATCTGAAAGTAGATTAACAGCACTTTTACAGTTGAAGATAGATGCCCTACCAGATGTTGCTTGGCAGAAGACAACTGGTAAACGGAAATTCGGGTGGGCAATATTGCAACTTAAATGAAAGGCATTGGGATTTCTTCACAACAATGTTCAATCTTAAGCAATGATTCTTAAAAAGTATGATTCTCTGTTTTTTTCAACATTGCTTTGGAATCCCAGACCGTTTGACCAGTGGTGATTCACATTAATGAGGACTTTCATATCATTCAATCTTATTCATTCCTAATAACAAACCTTCCACTTTCCCGAAACAGCACGTAAGAATTATATTCCAAATTATGGTCATAAGTTTATTGAGATGACTTAATCTTAAAGCAAAAAATTTATTTAACATATTTAACATCTATGTTTGACAAAATAATTAGTAGGTGTGATAGGATCCATAGAAAACAATTTGTGCATTTCCTGGTATAAGCCTGGTTAACCATTTAGCATTATTAGGCCACTTCTTTATGCCTCCTGTCACAAACACTAAGCAACATTTAAGTGAAGATCTTAGAGGTGGAGATAATAGGAACTGCAGATGCTGGAGAATCTGAGATAACAAGGTGTGGAGCTGGATGAACACAGCAGGCCAAGCAGCATCATAGGAGCAGAAAAGCTTGACGTTTTGGGCCTAGAACCTTCATCAGAAATGGGGGAGTGGAAGAGGGTTCTGAAATAAATAGGGAGAGAGGGGGAGGCGGATAGAAGATGGATAGAGGAGAGGATAGGTGGAGAGGAGACAGACAAGTCAAAGAGGCGGGGATGGAGCAAGTAAAGGTGAGTGTAGGTAGGGAGGTAGGGAGGAGATAGGTCAGTCCAGGGAGGACGGACAGGTCGAGGGGGCGGGATGAGGTTAGTAGGTAGGAGATGGGGGTGCTGCTTGAGGTGGGAGGAGGGGATAGGTGAGAGGAAGAACAGGTTAGGGAGGCGGGGACGAGCTGGGCTGGTTTTGGGATGCGGTTGGGGGAGGAGAGATTTTGAAGCTTGTGAAATCCACATTGATACCATTGGGCTGCAGGGTTCCCAGGCTGAATATGATTTGCTGTTCCTGCAGACTTCAGGTGGCATCATTGTGGCACTGCAGGAGGCCCAGGATGGACATGTCATCTGAGGAATGGGTGGGGGAGTTGAAATGGTTTGCGACTGGGAGGTGCAGTTGTTTAGTGCGAACCGACCGCAGCTGTTCTGCAAAGTGGTCCCCAAGCCTCCGCTTGGTTTCCCTGATGTAAAGGAGGCCACAACGGGTACAGCGGATGCAGTATATCACATTGGCAGATGTGCAGGTGAACATCTGCTTGATGTGGAAAGTCTTCTTGGGGCCTGAGATGGGGGTGAGGGAGGAGGTGTGGGGGCAGGTGTAGGCTGCAGGGAAAAGTGCCGGGTGTGGTGGGGCTGGAGGGGAGCGTGGAGCGGACAAGGGAGTCATGGAGAGTGGTCCCTCCGGAAAGCAGATAAGGGTGGGGAGGGAAAAATGTCTTTGGTGGTGGGCTCGGATTGCAGATGTGAAAGCAATGTGTACAAAATGGACAATTCAAAGCAAGCACATTGAGGGATCTTCCTTCGTAAATCTTTTCTTACCATGTAATATCACTCAGGGTGTGATAATGGATATTTGAGATATAACCAAATGGCACTGTCTGTTGAGTGTCATACAAGAGAACGGAATCTTCTGAAGCTACAGCAAACACCAGCCGATACGGCAACTTAAAAATGTTCATCTTCTTATGTGACTCATCTAAATATGAAATCAAAACTTGAATTAAAATTCTTTTGGCGAGGGTGCACAAACAATTATTATAACAGATAAAAAGGCAAATTCAAAAGTATTAAGACATAATCCAAGAAGCATTCTACTTCAATAGGACACACCAACTAGTTCAACTGAAAAACAGAAAATACCGGTAAATGCTTCAGTCGAGCCCAAGTTCTGATGAAGGTCTGAACCAGAGAAAACAAAAAAAATCTCACCTTTACTGGCTCCATCCCCGCCTCTTCGACTTGTCTGCCTCCTCTCCACCTATCCTCTCCTCTATCCATCCTCTATCCGCCTCCCCCTCTCTCCCTATTTATTTCAGAACCCTCTTCCCCTCCCCCATTTCTGATGAAGGGTCTAGGCCCGAAACGTCATGTTTTCCTGCTCCTATGATGCTGCTTGACCTGCTGTGTTCATCCAGCCCCATGCTTGTTATCTCGGATTCTCCAGCATCTGCAGCACCTTTTATCTCTGATAAGATCTCTCTTCCATATCTGTTGTTGAATTTACAAATCCTATTATTTTGTTTTAATCGTTCCAACAATATTGCTTGTTCATTAGTATCCATGCTCTTCCTGTATACATTACTGTGACAAAAATAATGACATTGAAAACCTTCCATTATATAAAGTCGGAAAATAGGAGCAGTAGGCCCTTGAACTTGCTCTGCCATTCACTACAACCACGACTGAGCATCCAACTCAATTACCTGCTCCTGTTTCTCCCCATACCATATGATCCCTTTGGCCCCAAGAACTATACCTCACTTCTTCCTGAAAACATACATTGTTTCGGCCTTAACCACTTTCTGTGGCAGAAAATTCCACAGGCTCAACACTCACTGCGTGAAGAAACTTCTCCTCATGTCAGTCCTAAGTGGCCTACCCTTAGACTGTGACCCACTGGTTCTGGGCTCCAAGGTCATTGGGAACATTCTCCCTGCATTTACCCTGTTTAGGACAGTCAGAATTTTATAGGTTTCTATGATAACACCTCTCATTCTTTTAAACTCCAGTAAACATAATCCTAACCGATCCAGTCTCTCTTCAAACATCAGTCCTGCCATCCCAGGAATCAGTCTGGTAAGCCTTACGTTAAGCAAATGAAAAAGATATTTTTTGAAGCACCTTCACTTGTACGCGTCAGGACGATTCAGAAAAATGCCTATTCAAGGTGAAAAGCAGCACTTATACTGCATCAGAAAAGGGTACTGATTGGTTGGCAAGTGGACTCTGATGGGAAGAAACATTACCATGGAAAGTACACCTATTAATGCTGCTTGACAGTTAAGTGCCAATCTTTGTTTAAATTTTAACCCAGGCAATGGCCTGACCAGCAAACATTCTTCTGAGACAGTAAGAACTGCCGATGCTGGAGTCAGAGATAACACAGTGTGGTGCTTAAGGAACACACCGCAGGCCAGGCAGCAACAGAGGAGCAGGAAAGTTGACGTCTCAGGTTAGGACCCTTCTTCAGAATCTGATGTTACCTATTTTGCTGGGTTGAAATGGGAGCAGTGCGTGCACATGTTCTATCTGTCTGTAAAGAACAGGGCACTGTGCATTAATATATGTAGCTTCTAGTACATGCTGCACAGTCTGATTTTCAAACAATTTTGGGTTGACAAAGCAATTCTTTACACATTCAGGATTATCCACCAAATGTTGTCCAACTGCAGAATTACATTTGATATTAGACACTGCAAGCATGGACTAGGTTGGAATCATTCGCTACTTGTTGTGACCAGCCAAAGGGACAGTCTGCTTGATTTTGAGATGAACGGCCTACTTAGCTCATCACACCAGCACTAAAATTCATATATCACGTTACTCATTTGTCAGATAAGCAGATTGTCTTTTTGGCTTTTAGCGCAGCATCCAGTTACTGATGAACACCATTCATGTTGGTACTGCATAGTCGTGACGTGAAACAGCTCACTTCACTTGTTGATCAAACATCCGAGATCCCTCGCCCTTCCAGAGTGACTGTGATACACTAGATCCAGGATCAACAGGGACTGCCGTGGGACACTCCAGGAGTTCGCTTGATATGCAGTGAGAAACCTGATTGGGGTGTCCATTACCTCATAGGGTGGCTTTGATAGACCGTATTTCAGCATCAAACATGTATGACAATCAAATGGTACAGATTTATGAGGTTTTCAATGGACACAATCTTATAGCACGTAGAACTGAGCTACGTTTCTCGAGAGAGAGAGAGAGAACACTTGAGTCGAAAATTTCTCTCAAACTCTGCATTGTCAGTATTGAATATTCAAACCACTTCACATCTGACCTGTCCATATTTTATAATTACAACCTCTTGTTAAATGTTTCATCACATTAATCCATGAAGTGTTCCTCTCTCGCTCTCTCTCTCCTTGAGACACGTGGCTCTTAACAATAGCTCTCCTGTAGACTGTCAGCACTGAACAAAAACATACATTTTCTGCTCATATTTGACAAGAAAGCAAGATCTTTCCAGTTCTCTTAGTTTTTGTCAAACAGTGTTAGCCTCAAATTACAAGCTCTTCACATATCAGTGTCATAAACTTGACACGAGGCTACTACTAATCCTGGCCTTGGCAGCAGTGACAAAAACGTAGGGAAAACTTCACCTTATCTGAAGTGCTCTCGGATGTCTTTATGAATATAGTTATAAAAATGAAAATCTTCCCTACCGTTACATAATGTGATTACAGGGACAGGACTTCGGGAAACAAAATTAGTCAGGGCAGTTCCTCTAACCATCAGTTAATGACCTGCTCCCCACCAGGAGTATAACATGCGGGGAAGGAAATGGCAGACGCTGAATCCCACCTTCATCTGTTAGAGACATTACCTAAGGAGTGCCTTCAATGGGTCCTCAAAGTGGAGGTGGTCATTAGACCAAACATCAGGAAAGTAGAGTGCGACTGCTAATTAAACTACAAAGGGCTATATCTTCCTCAACAGTGATAGAAGATCAGCAATCAATACTGTGAACCAGAAGATAGCTCACTACAGAAGATGTAAAAATGTCCTGGTTTATCTGAACCAAAAGTTCAGGGAGTAAATGTTATGTCTAGAAACTGGTGATTCATTGACTTGGAGGTCAAGGGTAAAACGTGACAGTATGAAATGATTTAAATGTGCCAGTTTCTCTGGGACCAATAGGAGGTAAGATTTAAGCTAGTTGACACAGGTAGTAAACTTACCCTGGAGGAGGGGACCTTTGAAGTACAGACAGCACCACTACAGATCATCTGCTAGGCATCTCAAAATTTAACAGCTTTCTCCATCAGCAAAGTAAGGCAATATGTTTACCCCTGGCCCTTTGTAAAGTTCAGTATATACAAACTCAAGAAACACTGATACAAGTATCAGGGTGAAATTCATCACAGGATACAGATGTGAGCAGATTGGTATCTGTTTTACATTTTGCCCAAGTTTTACTTCCTTCGACGTCAAGGGAAACAGAAGTTCAGCTGCCAGTTTGGTGCTGCTGTCCGAGATGAATTTAATTTGCTAACTTTAATCTATTGAGTTAGTTGGTCACTTAGTATCATCACATTGTCAGCTTCATGAAGCTTATCCTAAATTTCTCTCACCATTTTACATCAATCTTATACATTGATCTCAACTGCAACTTTAAAATCAACAAGCAATTAATTCTGACTTACATGGGAATAACTGAACTTCCTATTTGTAAACTCTGTTTTGTTTTAATATTCAATGTGTAAATACTGGCAATAATTTGCAACCTATTAAACAGTGGTTAGTGCATGACTTTTGTTTTCCAACCGTCTTCAACCATGGCTCAGATTAACATATTCAGCACACAATAGTTCGTACAAGTCTTGATGGGAAATCAGGAATGTAAATGCAAATGTAATCCAGGCTGGGACTGATGTGACAGTTCATACCTGGGCACAATTAGATTCTGGGCAGAAAACCTTAGGCACTCCTGGATGACAGGCATGGAGTCAGAGTCCTGCAGCATGGAGACAGGCCCTTTGGCCCAAACTGGTCCATGCCAACCAAAATGTCCATCCATGCTAAGCCCATTTCCGTGCACTTGGCCGATATCCTTCTAAACCTTTCCTATCCATGTATTTGTCCAAATGGATAAAAGGACTCACTTAAAGCCTTCGACAATTATTCCCAATTTCAGTGCTCTTATCAATTGGATAGCATAGTGATGCCTCTTGTCTAGTTGTACATATGAAATAATAGATAACTAACAAGAGGAGATTCTTGACACTACTCAGATCATCTCTCCACATGAATAAGACTAGACGGGACAGAAGAAAATTATTGAGGCAGCGGCAGTAAAGAGAAATAATTAAACTCCATGTTCCTTGACAACGGTTATACAAAATCAGACACAGTCAACGAGCGTTCACACCACTGCATCAGACTCACCTTCGGCCTTTGGTTGCCTTAGCTCAAAAAATACCGGGCAGCAGCGAACAGCCAGAGTAGCTTTAGCAGGACAAGGTAGATGGGCTATGGGCCTTCAAATAAAAGATGCACTGGTGAAGATAACTCGCAAATTTCACACAAGTATTCAATATTGCAATAATACAGGAAAGGTCCTACCTTTTCAGATTTTTCCTGGAAAATACGTAGGTTGTGTTCGTAACGTTCTCTCCAGCTTCAACGCAACCAGCTGAAAGAGGAGTCACAGAGTCATTAAGAAGGTGCTGCGCAGCCACATAAGCAAACATGAAACACAAAACCCAAACAAAGAACAATGGAAATGCATCTGGAAGGGAGTGGGGTGTGATTTTCAGATAGGTCTCTAGATCAGAACCAGATCCAATCAAAAATTGAAGCCAATTTCTGTTTCTATATCAGCAGTTAACTCAAACAGTAGCCACAATGCCCCCAGAACAGATATAGATCTGAAATGTCTTGCTTAGTTACTAGTGGAATGAGGCCATTTGGTCCACACTGACCTTTCGAACAGCATCACACCCCAGATCCAGACCCTTCACCCTATCCCCGTAACCCTGCACTTTCCTTTGCTAATCCACATAGCCTGCACATCCCTGAACACTACGGGCAATTTAGCATGGCCAATCCACCTAACTTGCACATCTTTGGACAGTGGGAGGAAACCGGAGCACCCAGAGGAAACCAGTGTTGAAACAGGGAAAATGTGCAAACTTCGAACAGACACCAAGACTGGAACCAAACCCAGGTCCCTGGTGCCGTGAGGCAGTAGCACTAACCATTGAGCCAACGGGAATGTCTTCCTAAATCATTCTCACAAACTGAAATAATTGCACAAAACTACCACCATTGGCTTGGAGCTATGGGAATAAACACTGGGGAAAGTGGGAAAAGAAAGCTGATAGATACTTCCACACAACAGAAAGTCATCAAGTCAGTTTTAGGAACCGATAAACTCATCCTTGAAAGAAACAAACAGCAGCACAGTTTTCATTTCAAAAACTCCTCTCATCCAACCACTTCTAAGTTTTAATGTCGTCCTTCCAAATAGGGCATCAAAATTAAAATCATTGTTTAATTCTTTGTAACTTTAATTACAATGGCAATACTCAATTCAACCAAAGACTAGATTGGTTGCTGTTTAAATATTTATTCAATTACAGAGAATGTATCACTGGGAGCAAGTTCAGCAAAGCAGAAAATAAACAGTCTTTGTTTCTGGATTGCTGCAAAACAACTGTTTTAATAGTGGCTACACATAAATATTAGCACAGCATTTCATGGGGACATTGGTATGGGATTACAGTTCCATATGAACAAAACTCCAGCGTCACTTTACAGCTGGAACAACAGTAGATACTAGCTCACCTATAAGTTACAGCCCAGCAAGAACTAACACACACAAAGCTAAGCATCTAAGTAGAGCAGTAGTTTGGAGCAGATGATGATTCTTTCAGCTCAAATCCCATTTCAGACATAACCAAAGAAACTCAACACCTCCATACGCACATTAAGTGATACATTTCTGAACTTCAGGGCTGAGTTAAAACACAATAAACTAACAAAGTAGAAGTACAACAAACTTTTTTTTAAAATCATACATCACCTATGGGACCTCAAATATGCTAGATGATCAAATATTCTGGATAATCAAGAGGTCCACATTATCAAGTAAAAATACAAACTAAGCATAGAAATATAACGCGGGAGGTATACACATCATTGTTTTACTTTATTTACAAGATAAATCACAAATAATAACACAACTTTGCCTTAGATAAAACTTACCAGAAGAGAGCTTTCTCACTCGAGCCTTCAACTGAGTACTTGGACATTGCGGAGATCGCAATAATACAGTAAACTTTTGGTATTGGAGATATTTAATTATTGCCGGTTTATCAACAGTTCTGGCTCATGAGGTGCCGTTTAAAACAAAGTTTGTTGTAGTTTTGCATTACCTGATGTCCCTAGAGCTTTAGGGCATCTCAAACCAGTTTCCACCTTAAACCGAACCAATTTCTCCAGTATAGGAATTTAATTTCTGTGGGACCATGCTATGCATTTTAAAAGATACTTACACATAAAACGCAACTGCAACATTAATCTTCAGAAAAAGATTCAACTATTAATGCAATCGAACATTAACTCAAACAAACAATAACGTGCAAATTGTAATTATTTCAGTTTAAACATTTGGCCACTTATTTTTAACAGCCTTCCTTGCTCATTCCAAATGCACGTACTATTCCCCGGAAAGACCAGCATGTTTTTGCTTGGCACAGACACAAAGGAACACTAACATTCAAGGGCTGTCCTTGGAGAGGATCCTTCTCCGAGTGCAGTGGGTTTTTTTTTTAAAAAGTATATTGGATCGCTACTCAGCAACAGCAGCAGAATTCTAACACTTGGCAGTGAAGACATCTTCTAAACATTTGCAACTACCTGAACAGATTTCTCAGAAGCAGCAACAAGGTCCAGATGTGCAAGACTATTAATTTCGTAACAGTTATTATGCAGTCCTTACAGAGCACAGTATTTGCTCTCACTCATGTAGGAGATATTGTCTGTATAATAAACCATTCCCACCCCCTTCAAGCAACATTATAATATTTTACTGAAACACGAATAACCTATTCTGATGCTACACATCGGAGAAAAAAAAAACTCCTTTCTTTGCAAAGACAATTTACTCATCCAATGCTGTCTACCCCTACCAAGGAAGGCACCAAATCAAGAATATTTCTGCATATTTTCCAACTGCAAACTTCCACTGAATCTTCTCTTCATCTGTTAAACGTACATCAGACTTTCCTCAATGCCCGCAGGGAAGGAACAGTCTCTGCTATTTTTTGACATGGATTTGTGCAGGACACTCTTTATTCTCATAAATCATCCGTCAGCAACATTTTCACAGAATCCTGTGGAAGCCCAGGTTCTCCATTTGCAGTGATTGTCTGAAACAACGGCACCATGGAATGTTTCTCCTAATACCACACAGCAAAGTACGACACGGTCCTTCTCCTTGTTTGTTAGAAAAGGAATGATCTGTGACTGATTTGTGAACATCACCTACTTGAGTGATGTGCAGAAGTTTGCTCCTTGCTGTAGTTTGATACCAAACTCAAAAGGAGACCTCGAGCAGTAACATAACAGAGCAATCACTGAACCACAGTAATCAGAATGCAGTGCCCTGTTGAAACTAGCCTATCCTTGATCTCTCATTTCTAAAGCCAAGTTCTGTTAACAAAAGAAAAGAAAAGTAAGTTCAACTTGGTTTTGTACAACTGGACCCGAGAATGTACATTCAAAACAGTTCCCACCAACAGGCAAGAACAGAAATTAAAACATCCTCTGAAAAACAAGCTCTTAGTTTAAATTTGCAACAAGACAGCAAACAAAAGACACAAATCCTCTTATTACAGGGAACCTTATTCAAACACATACAAGAGACAATTTGCAAGGCTTCAACCCCTCTGCTGAGCCTCGTGTCCTGAACAAACAGCTCAGAGAATCAGACACTGAGATCAAACCACTCCATTTGTGAAAGTCCCTGTTTTTAACTGAAACCAGAAGGACTTCCTCTTGCATCAGATTGTCCAAACCATGGAAACCTCATGGAGCTTCCTGCTCCTATGATGCTGCTTGACCTGCTGTGTTCATCCAGCCCCATGCTTGTTATCTCGGATTCTCCAGCATCTGCAGTACCTTTTATCTCTAAGATATTTCAACATCACTTAGACTCTGACAATGTGTCTCGGACTAGGCCTAGAACAGGGCAGGGCATGGGCAATGGCAATGGTGGATGTAGAATGTGTAATCTATGGAGTGAGTGCGTCCAATGCCTGACCCGTTCACCACAATAACTGGCAACTTAAAAAGTTCACAATTGACATGAGCAAGGGGCTCAATACTGGTGTTTGGTATGTCCCTAGGAAGCCAGGGAAAGCGGGATGTCAAACCAGCAATGGAACTCACGTTTGTGCAGATGAAGCACAGACTATTCCTATCCCACATTCACGCTCTCTATTCAGTTGTGAGCTTCAGTAAACAGTTCAGAGAATCAGACACTGAGATCAAACCACTCCATTTGTGAAAGTCCCTATTTTTACAGAAACCAAAAGGACTTCCTCTCACAACAATTTTCCAACGCATGGAAACCTCATGAGCTCCAAATCCTGTTTTGCATCCAAAAAACAACTTAAAAGCACAGCGACATCGACACCACAGTGTTCCATTCTGTTCTAAATTTATGTACCCATGAACCTACCATGCTTAATAAGGTATTTCTCGTATCATTCCTCTCGATAGTCTTAATGGTTTGTTAGAATAACTTGATAAAGTCTGAAGTAGTATTTCAAGGTGAGTTTATCTACACCAGTTCATATCTTCTATAATTCTACAGGGTCTTTTCTCTATCAAGCTAAGACTGAAGAGCATCAGTCTCCCAAGTCTTTGCTCATACATGTTAGGATTGAAAAAGTCAGAAACTCTAATTGCTTCTCAACATGCCTTGTCTGACTCACCAAAAAAAAACTCAAGATAATCTATGGTTTTATTGCGATAGTTTCTAATTATTCTCTGTTGACACAAAATTCAACAATCGATTAAACGTGGTTCCTGACAGTGATTTAACATCTATCACAGGCAAACTTGGTTTGAACTTTGGCTGAATCTACATCATATGTAATATACAGGGACCCCGTCAATACGCTGTATCCAGTGCTCCCTCTGCAAAAAGTGCACAGCAACCCGAAGATACCATGAACTGTCCTGTTTAAGGTAATACAGCTGTAATGTGGTCCCACATGCTGAAATAAACACACAACAGCAGAAAGGAGGAGGATCACTTGTATTCCACAATTAACTCTTCTTACTTTTATTGCACTGATTTACCCAAGTGTTAATTCTATGCTTTTTGTTTTCAGTTTCTGCCTGCTTCATACTTTAGTTCCACCCCTATTTTCTGTGAACTTGTCTACTTTAACTGGGCACCCTAATCAGGAATATGCAGGGTCTCCTGATCAATCCATAAACATCCCACTCAGTCCCTCTCACTTAAACAATCACTCTCTTATCAAATAACTCACTACTTTTCAACCATTGCTTCTCTTGAAACTTCCATTTTAGAGGCAGTGGTTGTTTCAGTGGTCATGTCACTGGAGTCATAATTTGTGGACATGGGTTCAAATCTTACAGTAGTAATTGGCGAAATTTAAATTCAATAAAATTCTGGAACTAAAATGATGAGCATGCTACTGCAATCAAGCGTCATAAAAACTCAAGAGATAAAAGGTACTGCAGATGCTGGAGAATCCGAGATAACAAGGTGTCGGGCGGGATGAACACAGCAGGCCATGCAGCATCATAGGAGCAGGAAAGCTTGACGTTTCGGGCCTAGACCCTTCT
>JAHRHZ010000061.1:13460308-13485520 GCA_024137785.1 Ginglymostoma cirratum | reverse complement strand
ACACCTTGTCATAAAAACTCATCTGGTTCACTAATGTCGTTTAGGGAAGGAAATCTGCCAACTTTACCCAGTTTGGCTTACAGGTGTCTCCAGACCTACAGAAATAGTCTGACATTTGATTTATTACTGTCACATGTACCTGTGTATAGGGAAAAGTTCTGTTTTATGTGCAGTACAGGCAGATCATGCTATACACAGTGCATTAGGGTAATAGAACACAGAGTGAGGAATACATTGCAATGGCTGTAGAGATGCACAGAGCAAGATCAACATTAAATCTGAAATTTGAGAGGTCCATCAGAAGTCTAATAAAAGCAGGGAAGATGCTGCTTCTGAAGCTATTCACACGTGTATACAAACTTTTATATCTTCTGCTAATTGGAAGGTGGTGGAAGAGAGTATTACCAGGGTGGAAGGAGTCTTTGATTATGTTGATTGCTTCGCAAAAGAGCAGGAAGTATAGATGGACAATTCCAGGCAATTAGCAATGGCAATAAATTAGCAATAAATGTTGGCCTTGCCAGTGACACCCATATCCCAATAAACAAAATTCCTCTCAAATGTCCATGTTTTCACTTTAAGCAATAACACCCTTTTCAAGGGCACATGGGATTTTTATCCGATTGCTCTCTGACAGTATTCCTTATATTTGTTTTTGATAATCACTTCTATATTTTACCACGTGCTGATTTTAAGACAATGATCAGTCATTGCCAAGATTAGAGCCATCTTGCATTCTTGAACCAGAGTGCTATCCTTTTTTTCTAATCTGCCTTCAACAATCATCGACTTTCTCAAGATGTCTGCTGGCACTCTACGTGACCCAGAAAAGGAAACATACCCTCCATCAGAATCCAACGACTAACACTGCTCTGATGGCATCTGTTTTTGTTACATTGGCTGTCTTGGAAATGCTTATTGCAAGAAAATAAGATTGGTAATTCAAACGTTTCTCAGCTTCCATTGTCTGTCCCTTGCAAAGGGGACAGTGCTACCACCTGCTGGTTGCTGCAAGTTTTGTAACGTCAGCAGCAGAGCTTCCATAAAGGTTCTTATCATGGCATCATGTGACCGATACATCAGACTGTAGATATACTGCAGGGAATTCTGGGAGTGCAAATTGGGACTGGGTGAGGCAACAGCTTTAGAGGAGCCTGACTCAGATCAATAAGGTGCTGAAGGATACGTGTGGTTTAGAAAACAATTTGCATAGGCTTTTGAAAGGGTATCTGAAATAAACAGCTTTGTGATTCAAAGCAGTTTTTTTAACACTTCAATCCACAACTGAAACCATTTGTGATTAAGAGTTGTACACCAGTTAGCTAATGTTTTAAAAATCAATTCTCCCCTTTGAATCACTGGAGAGTGACGTACCAGCAACATGTAGCAGCTCCCACATGCAGACTGCACTGGAAAGGGCAGGCAGAGGCAGTCTAGAGTAATATATTCCCCCAAAATGCAGAAACGCCCAGTCTACAACCCAGATTATTAGCGGTTCCTCTGGTGGAGTGGTAGCATACCTACCTCTGAGGCAGGAGGCCTAGGTTCTATCTCTGAACAAGTTAGAGAGTCAGAGTTGTACAGCACAGAATCAGACCAGTCGGTCCAATTTGTTCATGCCGACCAGATTTCCTAAATAAATCCAGTTCCATTCACTAGCATTTGGCCAATATCACTCTAATCCCTTCTTATTCATGTGCCCATCCAGATGCCTTTTAAATGTTTTAATTGTACCAGCCTCCCCCACTTCCTCTGGCAGCTTGTTCCATACACACACCACCCTCCGCATGAAAAAAGTTGCCCCTCAGGTCCCTTTTAAATCTTTCCCCTTTCGTCTTAAACCTATGACCTCTAGTTTTGGACTCCCCCACCCTGGGGAAAAGAGCTTGACTATTCACCCTATCTATGCCCCTCATGATTTTATAAACATCGATAAGGTAACCCCTCAGCCTCCGACGCTCCAGGGAACATAGTCCCAGACTATTCAGCCTCTCCCTATAGCTGAAACTCTCCAATCCTGGCAACATCTTTGTAAATCTTTTCTGAATAACATTCTTCCTATAGCAGGGAGAGCAGAATTGAACGTAGTGTTCTAAAAGTGGCCTCATCATTGTCCTGTACAGCTGCAACGTGACACCCCAACTTCCATAGTCAATGCACTTATCAGTGAAGGCAAGCATGTCAAACAACTTCTTCACCACCCTGTTACCTGCGACTCCACTTTCAAGGAACTATGCATCTGTATCCCTAGGTCCCTTTGTTCAGCAACACTCCCCAAGGCCCTACCATTAACTACGAGTCCTGCCCTGGTTTGCCTTACCAAAATGCAACACCTCACATTTATCTAAATTAAACGCCATTTGCCACTCCTCGGCCCACTGGCCTGTCTGATCAAGATCCCGTTGTACCCTGAGATAATCATCTTTGCCGTCCACTACACCACCTACTTTTGGAGTGATCTGCAAATTCCCTAACCTTGCCATCTATATTCATATCCAGATCATTTATAAAAATGA
Organism: Ginglymostoma cirratum; assembly: GCA_024137785.1. Classification (NCBI taxonomy): domain Eukaryota; kingdom Metazoa; phylum Chordata; class Chondrichthyes; order Orectolobiformes; family Ginglymostomatidae; genus Ginglymostoma; species Ginglymostoma cirratum. The sequence goes on along the minus strand of JAHRHZ010000061.1, from coordinate 13,483,004 downwards.
CGAAAAGCAGTGGACCCAGCACCGATCCCTGTGGCACACCGCTGGTCACAGGACTCCATTCTGAAAATAAACCCTCTACCACCACACTGTGTCTTCTCCCTTCAAGTCAATTGTGTATCCAACTGGCCAGCTCCCCCTGGATCCCACATGATCTAACCATACCAACTAATCTACCACGTGAAACTTTGTTGAACGCCTTACTGAAATCTATACAGATAGTGTCTACCATTCTGCTTTCATCAATCTTCCTTGTCACTTCTTCAAAAAACACAATCAAATTTGTGAGACATGATTTTTCACACACAAAGCAATTGAAGACTCTCTCTAATCAGTTGATTGGAAAGCATCCACAACACAGACCATTGAAGAGCTGTCAGGAACCGAAGTCCTGAATTACTTTTCTCCTCTTGCCCTCAAAAGTATCAGTGCAGCCATTACTGTTGCCTTGGCTAAGATTTAGGGCGGCACGGTGGCTCAGTGGTTAGCACTGCAGCCTCACAGCGCCAGGGACCCCAGTTCGATTCCAGCCCCAGGTGACTGTCTGTGCGGAGTTTGCACATTCGACTCGTGTCTGCGTGGGTTTCCTCCGGGTGCTCCGGTTTCCTCCCACAGTCCAAAGATGTGCAGGCTAGGTGGATTGGCCATGCTAAATTGCCCATAGTGTTCAGGGGTGTGTGGGTTATAGGGGGATGGATCTGGGTGGGATGCTCCAATGGTTGGTGTGGACTTGTTGGGCCGAAGGGCCTGTTTCCACACTGTAGGGATTCTAATGAAACCAGGGTTTTCCAGTTCTGATGCACCTCTATCACTGACTCGTCAAGTTCCTCAACTCTACTGTCCAAAAGGAAAAACAGAGTTAAGTTACACTGGACGTGAAAACAAACCTGTAAATATCACCACTTTTTCTGAAACAACTGCTTGGGTATTTCCCATATATCCTAAAACCAAGTACTCTTTAATACTGCTGAAAAGAGACAAGTTGCTGAAAATCATCAAAATAAACACAAGGATTCCAAAAGTTTAAACTCTCACAACAGTTCATACCACAGGAGGAAGTGGTGTTGTTTGGCTGGCAAGAGGATTTTTGATAGCCTGAGAGGTTGCTGTGGAGAAAGGAAGTAGGGAAATTACTGGTTCCACAAGTTCTCAGGTAAAATCAAACGGCCCGGCCATCACTCTACGGAAGAAGGATCAAAGCATCAGAAATCTGCTTACCTGGAATGAGCAGCAAAGAGCCATCTGGTGTGAAGGTGAGTCGGCGGAAGAAAGACTTCATGCCATCATCATGAAACATTCGATAACTCTTGGTCTGTCATCAGTTCAAAATATGAAATACAAAGGAATGAGTTCTAATTCCAGCGATTGAGTGCTCCCAAGTAATTTGTTTCCATATTTCACACTTGCATCAGGATTCCTACTCACAAAGATTCACTTAAAGCACGCGAGTGGACAGCTATTAAGTGGAGACAGGGTTAAATAGGATACAAAAAAAAAGGTTCAAAAGGTTTCTTTGGATTCTTCTGCAGGCAGAAAAGAAGGTGGAAAATCACAGGTAACAGTACAGAATTTGCTAGAGACACAGCAGGTTGAAGGTATCACAGTCACGAATACGTTTGCAAAAGCCATGATGGGCAGTGAGAGAGATAAGCTATGAGTTGCAAACTACTACACATTGCAAGATAGGTTATGTCACTCTATCAGCCTTGTACCAACTTTCACTTGCAGCCAACCCTCTCGTGTCAGGAATTGCTATATCTTAGCTGTAACTAGAGCAGAATATTGCAGTCAGCCCAACTCGTCATCTCAGAAAGGTTCCGTCAACGGGCAATTTTCGCTGCTTGGCTGCCACACAAGCTTGCAGTGCTGAAAAGCGAGCAACTGAAACTATGGAATACAAAACTCACTCCTGCAGGTAGCAAATTACTCTGAGGGAATTGCCTTTTAAAAAAAAAACTTTTGCTTTTCCTTTCTGTCTCCAACATCCTCTTTCTCAATTCGATCTTACTAAAAAGTGAGATGCTCAAAGCTTTTTGTTTTGCACTAATGGTCAAACACAAGGATACCAAGTTTCAGACTACCACAACAATTTACACAGGAAAACAAGTGGGTTAACTCCGGTAGGCTGAAAATTGCCACAAAGATAGCAGAGAACTTAATCTATTCTTTCCTCTCTATTCCTTTCAATATTTTGTGTTTCTTTCACAATCATTAAGTTTTGCTGACAGTGAGAAAGACCCAATCTTAAAGGGGACTCCCAGTTACCCTTCAAACGTCTACCTGAAAATAACATGGTTAGAAATGTGAGGCAAAAAACTTCCGATTCACACCATATGCCATGAGCTGCACAGCTCCTGCTGTTCCTGGAGTACAGAGGGACAGGACACACTGAAGCTGAAGAAGCAACGGGCAATGCTGCAGCAAATCACACTGACAGGCAGGAACAAGGCCACAACTAAACTTGTAAACAAGGACGTAAAGCATAAGATATAGCAGCAGAATTAGGCTATTTGGCCCATCAGGTCTGCTCCGCCATTCAATCATGGCTGACATGTTTCTCAATCCCATTGTCTAGCCTTTTCCTGGAACCCTTGACGCACTTACTCATCAAGACCCTGACTGTGTCTTAAGAATACTGACATGGCCTCCACAACCTTCTGTGGCAACAAGTTCCAGAGATTCACCACTCTTTAGCTGAAGAAATTCCTTATCTCAGTTCTAAAGAGCCATCCCTTCACTCTGGGGCTGTGCCCTCAGGTTCTAGACTCTTCTTCTGTGGAAATATCTTCTCCACATCCACTCTGTCCAGGCCTCTCAATATTCTGTAAATTTCAATCAAATTCCCCCCTCATCCTTCTAAACTCCATCGAGTTCAGACCCAGAGTCCTCAATCGCTCCTCATAAGACAAGCCCTTCATCCTCAGGATCATTCTCGAGGACTTCCTCCAATGCCAGCATATCCTTCCTGAGATACGGGGCCCAAAACGGCTCACAATATTCCAAAAGCAGTCTGACCAGAGCCTTATACAACCTCAACAGTATATCCCTGCTCTGGTATTCTAGTCCTCTTGAAAGAATGTTAATATTGCATCTGCATTTCTAACTGCCAACTGAACCTGTACGTTAATCTTAAGAGAATCCTGAAGTCGGACTAAGCCCCTTTGAGCTTCAGATTTCCGAAGTCTTTCCTCATTTATGCCTCAATTCTTCCGACCAAAGTGCATAACCTCACACTTTCCAACACTGTACTGCAGTCAGTTCCTTTCCCACTCTCCTAGCCTGTCCAAGTCCTTCTGCAGCCATCCTGCTTCCCCAACACCATCTGTCCCTCCACCTATCTTTGCGTCATCTGTAAACTGAGCAACAATGCCCTCAGATCCTTCATCTAGATCAGAAATGTATAACGTGAATAGTGAATAGTAATGTTGATCTTTATTCTCACATGGGATCTAGCAACTGCTGGCAAGGGCAGTATTTCCATAGGTGGCCTTTCCACCTTCGCAGCATTGAGCTGACAGAGAATTGTATTCAGTTTTAAACTGGCAAGGTGGGGCAGAACAGGATAAAACAAAAGGTTTATGATGGAGCGAAAGTCAGGGAGAGATTAGACCTGGTGGCACCGAGTCAAACAGTGCAGTAAAGTGGCAAATAAAGACTTGTCTGAAAGACGTGGGAATGGCAGGGCATGAACAGCTGCTGCCCAACAATGAGAGAGAAATTGCAGTAAAATTAAAACCAACAAAGCAAAAGGAAACAAAATACGGGGCAGTTTACAGTGTGAAATTGGTGAACTGAATGATGAGTCTGGAAGGCTGAGAAGTGTCTAACTGAACGATGAGGTGCTGTTTCTCAAGCTTACATTGAACTTCACCAAAATTGTGCAATGGGCCAAAGACAGAGATATCAGCGTGATAGGAAGGTGGAGAATTAAAATGACTCGCAACTGCAAGCTTGTGCTAGGCAAACGGTTGGGGTCTTCCAATAACCAGCATTTAACCTGAAGAAGGGGGTCACTGAACACAAAACACTAACTCTGCTTTCTCTCTACAGATGCTGCCAGGCCTGCCAACCAGAATTTAACTTGCATTTGGTCTGTCTGACACAGAGCAGATCACACTGTGAGCAGCATTTACAAAATTAAAATAATTACACACAAGTAAACCTATAATTTGGAGGGAGTGTTTGGACAAAGAGAAGCCAGGAGGGAAAAGGATAGGTGTTACAGTGATACTTTGAGAAGTGTAGGGACACCAGGTGGTGTTTAAGGAATGAACTAGGCAGTCACAGAGGAAGCAATCCCTTCAGAATGCTGACAAAGGAGGGGAGAGAAAGATGCATTCAACAGTGGAATCATACTGGATGTGGCAGGTATGACCAAACATAATTTGTTGAACACGAAAGGCTGGCAAGGACAGGAGGAACCCTATCATGATTCTGATAGGGAAAAGGGTGAGAACAAAAGTTCAGCAAATTGGACAGATACAGTCAAGGATCCCATCAATGATGATTAGGAGGAATCCTTGGATGAGGTAGAAGGAACATATCAGACGGGCTGGTGTGATAGGCTGCATCATCAGAAACATCGCCATGAAGACAGAGAAATTGGGAAAACGGATCAGCACCTCATCTTTTAGTTAGGCATTTTATGGTCTTCAGGATCCAATGCAGACTCCAACATTTTCAAATCATAACTGTTAACCCCATTGTGTGACTCTTATCTATGCTGACATTAAAGTTATGCTCGTTTTCCCCCTTGCTCTCGGGTAGCACCTGTTCAGCATTGTACCCGACACACATACCCCTCCTCTAAACACACATCTTTAGTTTTGTCCCATGACTAGTCCTTTTTGCCCTGCACCGCCAGTACTTTCATATTTCCACTCCAGTCTTCCACCCTATCACTGACTTCCTTTTATGTCCGAACCTATTACATTTTCTGAACTTTTGCAGTTTCAGATCACAAGTCCATGAGCTGAAATGTCAGCATTGTTGCTTGCTTGACCTGCTCTGTATTTCCAGCATTTTCTCTTTTTAACTCATTATCTGCAGCCTCCGCAGTATTTTGCTTTTGCATGGTGCAAATCATGCGTCTACTTTAGACAGATGGGAACCCAACATGTTTCTATAACCTCAATTCTTGCATCTTTGGACCAATGATGGGAAAGAGAAACTGGCTTCAGAATGGCCAACCAGCAGCTGAAATCTCAAAATTATTTTGTACCATAGGAAAGATATAATAAACCTAATTATCAAAGACCGACAAACCTAAATACAGTATCCCAGTTTGACAGTGGCAGGCCAACAGGTTTTGATAAGGAGAAGGCTTGATACTTCTATAGCACCGTTCACCAATTCCAGACATCTCAAAGCACTTTACAGAAAAAGTGCTTTTGAACTACCATGACTGTCAAGATATGGCAAATGAGGACAGTACCTTCACGCACAGAAACATCCCACAACAATGAGATAAAAGCCACAAAATCTATTTTCCTTACTCTTGGTGGTTGGCAAACAGAGAGAATACTAAATTTGAAGCCACAGCTTGTCAAAATAGTATATCAGGGCTTCTTTTACTTTGACTAGAAAAGGCAGGTAAGACTTCAGTTTAAAGCCTCATCTGAAGGGTGGCATCTTCCACAGTGGCCACCCCCACCCCCAGAAGGGGAATTTGTTCAGACCCAGCAACTCGTCCATTGGAAGTGATAGGCTGCAGTGCTAGCTTTCTGTCATGAGAGGTCGCTGCAGGCACAGAGCTGTCAGCCATGGTTCTCATGTTTAAAAAGCAGGTTGTGTTGACATTCAAATAATCCCCTGAATTTGCAGGTCTGATGAAGTTCACTGAACGAAAACCCAAGAAAAGATCTACATTTATAAAAGCAGTTTTCTAAAGCACTTGACAGCTGAAGAAGTACTCCTTGAAGAGTTGTCAGTACTGCTGCGTGGGACTTGCAGAAAGCAAACTCCTGCAAACAAGGTGAAAATGAGCGGGGATAGTAGGAACTGCCGATGCTGGAGAATCTGAGATAACAAGGTGTAGAGCTGGATGAACACAGCAGGCCAAGCAGCATCAGAGGAGCAGGAAAGCTGCCGTTTCGGGTCTGGACCCTTCTTCAGAAATGGGGGAAGTGAAGGGGATTTTGAAATAAAGAGAGAGGGGGGAGGCGGATGGAAGATGGATAAAGGAGCAGATAGGTGGGGAGGAGACGGACAGGTCAAGGAAGCAGGGATGGAACCAGTAAAGGTGAGTGTAGGTGGGGAGTTAGGATGGGGGTTGGTCAGTCAAGGGAAGACGGACAGGTCAAGGAGGCAGGGATGAGGCTGTAGGTAGGAGGTCGGGGGTGGGGGTTAAGGTGAGAGTGCGGATAGGTGGGAGAAAAGACGGACAGGTCAAGGAGGCGGGGACAAGCTGGGCTGGTATTAGGATGAGGTTGGGGGTGGGGAGATTTTGAAGCTTGTGAAGTCCACATTGATACCATTGGGCTGCAGGTTTCCCAAGTGAAATATGAGGTACTGTTCCTGCAGCCTTCGGGTGGCATCGTTGTGGCACTGCAGGAGACCCAGGATGGACATATCGTCCAAGGAGTGGGAGGGGGAGTTGACGTGGTTCGCGACTGGGAGGTGCAGTCGTTTGTCGCGAACCGAGCGTAGGTGCTCCACAAAGCGGTCTCCAAGCCTCCACTTGGCTTCCCCGACATAGAGGAGACCACATCGGGAACAGCAGATACAATATATCACATTAGCAGATATGCAGGTGAACATCTGTTTAATGTGGAAGTTTTTCTTGTGCAGGGAACCTGTTTTCATCATATCGATCGTGGCCAGGAAAGGGAGATTAACTCCTCTATTCTCCTCTGAATTACTGCCAGGGTGGGGTATTTTGCATCCAACTGAAAAGACAAAGAGGGCATCACCATAACACCTTGTCCAAAAAAAAAACCACCACTTTGGCCAGTGTGGTATTTTGTGGGACCCATGCTCTTTCAATTCAGTGTTGATTCTGACCAATGGAGCTGCGGGTGTTAATACTTACCTACAGCTGGTGTCATTGCAGACTCACTGAGTCCAGTGTATCCCAACGCTGTGGAACTGCCAACAAACACAGAGTTGGAATTTCCACTGGGGCTCCCAATCTCCCAGCATTGATTTGGCAAAAACTCCAAAGAAATGGCCAGTAACACCAAATCATCTGGGACCTCTGCCGAAGTTAGGTTAGAAAAGTGACCTCAGGAATCGGAGGTGTTACACATCCAACAAGGAGGGGACGGACAGACATATGGCTTTATAATAGGACAGGATTACACCCAGCATAGTCTCAGTTGGTGTCATACAGAAGAGAGTGGCAGAAAGAAAGGAAAACATATTGCTAAAAGCTTTGCCATCATTCCCAAGGCTCTACAGGATACAGTTATAAACAGTCCACCTCTCTTGCAGTATTGCTTACCTCCCCTTCACAACCAGATGACATCTTGCTGACATTAAATGCCACGCGCCTGGTCTGTGTGCTATACACCCGCATAACCCTGTGAGACAAAATACAAAGTGACACTTTAAATACCTCGCATTTGTTCAGAGATTGATTAGAACTGTAATGCTGCTATGTACATAATGAGAATACAATTCCCGTTCGATTGTATAGGCTTCCATAAGGTGTGGGACACTGAATCGTGCCATTTCAGCCCAACCATTCCATGCTGATGTTTAACATCCAATTAAACCTCCTCCAATCATCCTCAATTAAATCTAATATCGTAATTGTCCATTCTGCCTCATTTCCTTTAAATGTATCAATATAATTCTTGTGGTTTCAAGTTTCACATTTTCACCATTCTTTTGAGTACAAAAGCTTCCCGTGAATTCCGGATTGATTTCTTGGTGACTATCCTACATGGATGACCCTAATTTATGATTTTCCCCACAAAAGGGACTATTCCTCCGTAACCGCTCAATCAAAACCTCACAATTTTAGATATATTCTCCCCCAGGAGGAAGAGATCCAGATCGATCCTTTCCTGATGTACATACTCATACATGTCAGGCAAATTAAATAAAATGAACATATTCAAACCACATTCGCAAACAGCAAAAAAAATACAAACTTATATAAAACAGCACATAACATAAATTTATTTAGATAAATGCCAAAATTATGTTGACATTAATTAACTCCTCTTTGAAATCTAGTTTAGTCTGTCATCAGAATATTAATTATGGAAATACTTGGTCAGTAACAGTGAAAAAAATTAACATGGTCAGTAACAGTGAAAAAAATTAACAATGTACTGTAAACCAAAGCTAACCAGATAATGGGAATCTAGGGAAAACTGTCTAATGTTTTACTTGCACTCCTCATTTAGAAACCTATTGGATATAGCTCTCTGCCACTGGATCAAAAGGTACTGCACCGAATGAGACCATTCAGCCCCTCAGGTCTGCACTGCCTGAATAAATTAGCTGTTTGCTCTAAATCCACTTTTTAGCATCTTATCTGTGGCTTTGCAAGTTACAGCATTTCAGGTGCACATCCAAGTTCCTTTTACACGAGTAGGCAGCTTCAGCTTCAACTACCCAACTGGGCAGTGAATTCCAGACACTCACCACTCTCTGGACAAAAAGGCTTTTCTTCATGTCCCCTCTAACCCTTCTATCAATCATATCAAGTCTGTAATCCCTGGGAACAGAATTCTCTGCTGGGGGAAACAGATCTCCTCTGTCCACTTTGTCCAGGGACCTCTTGTTCACCTCCATTAAGATACCCATCACCCACTCTGTAACTAAAGCAGACCCTAACATTTCCAACCTTCCATCATACCTACAATTTTCATGCCCTGGCAACATACTCCTCCTGTACGTCTCTGCAACAGTTATGCCCTGCCTGGAATGTGGTGACCGGAAGTGTATACAAAAATCCCAGCTGCGGCTGAACCATAACATTCCAGCATTACATTTCCTGATCATAGAGTCATGGACATGTGCAGCACAGAAACAGGCCCTTTAGTCCAATGCGCCCATGTCGACCATATATCCTAAATTAATCTAGTCCCCAGCATTTGGCTAATACATCTCTAAGCCCTTCCTATTCATGTACACATCCAGATACATTTTAAATGTTGTAGTCGTACCAGCCTCCACCATTTCCTCTGGCAGCTCGTTCCATACATGCACCATCCTCTGTGTGAAAAGGTTACCCCTCAAGTCTCTATTAAATCTTTCATCTCACCTTAAACCTATGCCTACTAGTTTTAGACTACCCCACCCTGGGAAAAAGATCTTGGCTGCTCACCCAATCTATGTTGCTCACAGCTTTATTAACCCCTATAAGGTCACCCCATAGCCTCTGACACTCCAGAGAAACTAGCCCCAGCCTATTCAGTCTCTCCATGTAGCTCAAACCCTCCAGTCCCAGCTACATCCTTGTAAATTTTTCTGCGTCCTCTCCAGTTTAACAACATCCTTCTTATAGCAGGGAGACCAGAACTGTACACAGTATTCTAAAGGTCTTTATTCAATACCTTATCCAACAAAGAAAAGCCTCCATATGCTTTCTTCATCACCTTGTGTACTGTGCCATCACCTTCAGGGACCTGTGGACACATTCCCAGGTCTCTCATTTCTTCCGCGCCATCTCAATCCCTCCGTATATCTTGTGTTCCCTCCCTTCGCTAGCCACCCCCGATCCACAATACATTTCTCTGGATCTACTTCCGTTTGCTCCTTTTCCACCCACTCAACTAAACCACTGATATCATGTTGCCAGCCTTTTCAGTACCTGGTCAATTATTGTGCCTTCTGCATAATTCCCAACCATGCCTCCCAAAGCTAAATCTACATCTAAACCTAAAACTGAACCTGTGGAAGACCACAGGAAACTGATGTCCATTCACAAAAAAAACCTTTTGTTTCCGGTCACTGAACCTATTCTGGATCCAACTCACCACATTTCCCCGTCTCCCACAGTCTTTAGACTTTCTTAACAATGTGGGACCTTGTCAAACGCCTTACTGAAATCCATGTAGACAACATCCATTGCACTACCCTCACTGATGCTCCACATTATTTCCTCAGAAAATTCAGTTAGTAAGGCACAACCTTCCTTTAACAGAATTCTGGAGCTCCCTCGATAACAGCTCTGTGAAAATGGGCTGCAGTAGTCAAGAAAGTAGCTGTCTTCTTCTCAAGGGAACTGAGGGGCGAGGAAGACAAAATATTACCAACATCCCACCAAAAAAATAAATAAAACTCAAGAGGACATTTTGAACAAGCAGGATCAACTCCTAAATGTAATGTACAAATTATTAGAAATTTACTTCTAAGGAGATAAGCATCGAAAGTTTCGGCCACCTTACCGATCACAACTAAGCGTGGCAATGTATTGCCCCAGAGGGTCCCAAGTAACACCTTGTACATAGCTCTTGTGTTCATTGAAGATTGACAGTTTTGCGCCTGAAAATATTGAAACAAACACTTGGAATACAAAGTAATAATTCAGTGCTTGTATAACGTAATAAGTTTTACAATCAGTGATCATTTCAAGTAGAGTTTTAGAATTAATTATGTACTGATCATATAGTTTCAAGCCTGAGATGTATTTTGTGCACATATATTAGGGAAACTCAGAGTATAACAAAAACAAGCAGCAGGCCATTCAGCCTGAACCTGCTTCATCACTCAGCAAGATCATGGCTGATCCCATTACAACCTCTAATCTACCTTCCTGCATTTCCCTGATAACCTTTCACCACAAGAAGGGTCACCGGACCCGAAATGTTAACTCTGCTTTCTCCTTCACAGATGCTGCCAGACCTGCTGAGATTTTCCAGCGACTTTGTTTTTGTTCCCGATTCACAGCATCTGCAGTTCTTTCGGTTTTTATTTAGAATCTACCTCCCTCTGCTTTATAAATATGCAAAACCTCTACTTGCACCAACCTTTCAGGAAGAGAGTTGCAAAGATGCTCAAACCTCAGAAAAAACTTCCACTTAATCTAAATGGGTGACCCCTGATGTTTGAAAATGATACGCACCATTCCCCCACACCCCCAGCAGTTCTGAAGAAGGGTTACCAGACTCGAAACATTAACTCTGCTTTCTCTCCACCTGAGCTGCCAGAACTGCCGAGTTTCTCTAACCATTTGTTTTTTGATTCAGATCTCCGGTATCCGCATTTCTTTGCTTCATATCATTATCCCCCAGTATCTCCCATCTAGGACTATTATTAGTCCTAGACTCTAAGAGGAAACACCCTCTTTGCCTCAGGACCTTATATATACCTCAATCAAGTTACTAGTCAGAGCTGTCAAGACCTTCAACACACTATACCCAAGATGTAACATATAATTTCCACACAACCGGTTCTTCATCAAAAACATCTTGTCAGGACATGTCAATGAGCAGGGGCAGAGAGTCATCCAAACACAAGTAAAGAAACAATAAGCTAATTCATGTGCGCCATGAAGGAAAAGCTGCATGATCGCTTTGTCACTTCTGACTTTCACTCAGCAAATCTGCCGGTGCAGCAGGCAGCGAAGGCAGCCAATGGGGTGCTGTAACTCACTCAGTGATAATCAGAACTGCCGATGCTACAATCTGAGATAACACAATGTGGAGCTGGATGAACACAGCGGCCAGGCAGCATCAGAGGAGCAGGAAAGCTGATGTTTCGGGTTGGGACCCTTCTTCAGAAATGGAAATTAAAATTAAAATTAAAAATCTGGAATCACGACTCTAATGATGACCATAAATGCAGAGAGCCGTTTCTGAAAAAGGGTCCTGACCTGAAACGTCAGCTTTCCTGCTCCTCTGATGCTGCCTGGCCTGCTGTGTTCCTCCAGCTCCACACTGTGTTACCAATGGAGTGCTGGCCTTCATAGTGAGAGGATTCAAGTACAGGAGCAGGGATATCTCCCTGCAATTATACAGGGCCTTGGTGAGACCACACCTGGAGTACTATGTGCAGTTTTGGTCTCCTTTTCTGAGGAAGGATACTGTAGCTAAGGAGGGAGAGCAACTAAGGTTTACCAGACTGATTCCTGGGATGGCAGGACTAAGGTGACAAGAGAGGCAGGATCAGTTTAGATTTTTTTTAAAAATTCATTCATAGGATGAAGGTGTCACTGGCTAAACCAGCATCTATTGCCCATCCCAGAGGGCTATTAGGAGCCAAACACATTGCTGCGTGTCTGGAGTCACATGTAGGCCAGACCAGGTACGGATGGCAGTTTCCTTCCCTAAAGGACATTAGCAAACAAGATGGGTTTTTCCAACAATCGACAATGCATTTATGGTCATCATCTGAGTCGTAATTCCAGATTTTTAATTTTAATTTCCAGATTTACAGTAGTTTAGAAGAATGGGGGTTCCTCATAGAAATCTATAAAATTCTAAGGAGGACTAAACAGGGTAACACAGGAAGGATGCTCCCAATGTCCAGGAGATCCAAAACCAGTGATCACAGTAAGAGAAAGAAGAGAGGAGCAGGAGGAAGTGGTATCACAGCTTCTGCTGAGCATTCCATTTGGTGAAGTCCAGAAATTTCACCTGTTACTGTACTTAGAGCTACGTAAATTTAATAAGTGCATATTCACCTTTATTTACGTCCCACATGATAGCAGTGTTATCAACTGATCCGGATACCATGTAATTTCCATCAAGCGTCCAGCAGATATCATACACATCCTCAATGTGTCCCCTGCCAATAACATTCACACATAACAAAGGATGTTCAGGAAAACAAATTATGGACAAATCAGAAGAAGATTCAAACATTCATAAGAAAAATTCTTCATCTCGAACGTCAGGACCCAATCCCCCACCCTCGTGCCTGTAACCCCACATCTGGCACAGCCAATCCACCTGCACACCTTTGCACTGTGGGAGGAAACTGGAGTAACCACAGGAAATCCATGCATACACGGGAAGAACGTGCAAACTCCACACAGCAGCTGGTGGAACTTGGATTGAGTTAACAAATCTGGATTTGCAAATTGGTCTCCGTGATGGTGACTGTCAACTGTTTTAAAAATCCATCTGGTTCGCTAAAGTCCTTTCGGGAAGGAAACCAGCCATCCTGACCCAATCTGGCTGAGACATGACTCCAGGCCCACAGCAACATGGCTGACTTCACGACTGCCCTCTGAACTGATGCGGCAAGTTGATCAGTTCAAGGACAAAAATCAGGAAATGGGCAACAAATGCTGGTCGTCAGTGACATCCACATCCAGTGAAATAATTTTTTTTTAAAAAGAGTTCCATTTTAGTCCCCATAAAAAGATACATTTTCATCAAAGACACAGGAAGCATCAGCAAGAATAAAGGTTCGGGGGTTGGGGAAACATCATTAAATTTAGCATAATACAGATAGAGATAGACTAAGAATAAAGTTTTAGAACAAAATACGACAGCTTTTACTAAGCTGAGATGTGATGTGATTTGCTACAGACTGGTAAAAGTTTCTTAAAAAGTTGATGTCTCAAAGATGGTAAGTATTCAAGGTGATAGAGAGAACAAAAAAAAAAAAAGAGGTGGGAACTCCAAATCTCAAGCTTTGGAAGCCAAGCAGCACACAGCACGGGACAAGTCGAAATAGGGAGGCTCATGCCAGATAGCAAGAGCACCATACTGCAGAAAGTCTACAACAGCACAGATAAGAATGGATAAATTTTAATAAAGAACGCAAACAAAGAGCATGAATTAATATTGGCCAGTAAAATTGTGTGATAAACATACTTAAGTTTTCATCGAACAGCAAGAGAATCACTAAGGAGAGAGTAGAGCTGATTAGACACAAAAATGTTAACGCCTACATGGAAGCAGAGGATTTGGGCACAGTTCTTAATGAATTCTTTACATCTGTCTTCACAACAGGATGATAAAACAGACACTGTAGAAGTGTGAAAGACTGGATGAGATAAACACTGGGAGAGGAACAATTGAGGCTTTAGTGCATTTGAAAAGTAGATACATTGGCAGGTCTGCATGCAAGGTATTCCAAGTTGTGAAGAGAAGCAAGGGAAGAAATAGTAAAAGGTTCTAACCACTATTTCCCAATCCCTCCAGCTCCAGGCATCGAGAACTGGAGGACAATCAACAACTTATACGACCAAGAGAAGGGGGAGTGACAGACCAAGTAAATTTGAGTCAATCAACCTGACATCAATGGTGAGAAAATTATTGGAAAAAACTCTGAGGGAAATAGTGGTTAGAACCTTTTACTATATATCATAATGATAAATGATCAAGTGATGGACAGAGCTAAGTGTTCCCACAACCAACGGATCAGATCTAAGCTCTGCAGTCCTGCCACATCCAGTCATGAATGGTGGTGGTCAATTAAACAACTCACTGAAGGAGGAGTCTCCACAGAGATCCCCATCCTCAGTGATGGAAGAGCCTAGCACATCATTGCAAAAGACAAGGCTGAAGCATTTGCAGCAATTTTCAGCCAGAAGTGCCAAGTGGATGATCCATCTCAGCCTCCTCCAGTGGTCCCCAGCATTACAGATACCAGTTTTCACACAAATGCCAGGCAGTGACCATCTCCAAAGAGAGACAATTGAACTACGTCCCTTTGACATTGAAAAGGTATTACCACCACTGAATCCCCCTCGTGGTAACCATTGGCCAGAAACTCAAATGGACTTGCAGCATTAATACAGCTGCTACAACAGCAAGTCAGAGGTAGGAATATTCACATCCTGACTCCCCGAAGCCTGCCCACCATCACAAGCCATAAGTCAGGAGTGTGATGGAATACTCCCCACTTGCTTGGATAGGTGCAGCTCCAACAACACTCAAGAAGCTTGACACCATCCAGCGTAAAAGCAGCCCATTTGATTGGCATCACATCCACAGGCATTCACCCCCTCTACCACCAACACTCGGTAGCAGCAGTGTGTACTACCTACAAGATGCACTATAGAAATTCACCAAAGATCCTCAGACAACACCTTCCAAACCCACGAACACTTCCATCTAGAAGGACAAGGGCAGCAGATATATGGGAACACCACCACCTCCAAGTTCCCCTCCAAGTCACTCACCATCCTGACTTAGAAATATACCGCCGTTCCTTCACTGTCACTGGGTCAAGATCTTGGAATTCCCTCCCTAATAGCATTATGGGTCAACCCACAGCAGGAGGGATGCCGCAATTCAAGAAGGCAGCTCACCACCACTTTCTCAAGGGCAACTAGGGTTGGGCAAGAAATGCTGGCTAGCCAGCAACACCCACATCCCAAGAGTGAATTTAAAAAAAAACTTACAGAAGACACAAGTTAACCCAGAATAGTCAGCATGATGACAAGGAAAGGTCACATCAGATTGCTTTGACTAATTTTTTTTCGACAAGGTATCAAGAAGAATCAATGAGGGTGACATGCCTGATGTAGTCTAGGAGGATTTTAGTAGATCCCATACCACAGGCTGACAAAGAAAGTAAAAGGCCATGGATTCAAAGGCCGGATCTAAATATTAGCTCATTGGCAGGAGGCAAATGGGCGTGACTGATGTCTGATGAAGGTTAGTTCCAATGGGAATCCACAGGGGCCCCATACTGAGTCCCTTGATTCTGATGGTTAAAATCAAGTCAGTTAGGCATAAATAAGGGCATGACTAAGAAGTTTGCAGATGATGCAAAAATTGGTCATGCGGTTGACAAGTGAAAAACAAAACTGGAGATGGCAGGAAGCGGTGAAGTGACTGATCAGTGGGTAGAATAAAGAGCAAACAAAATTCAATCCAGATCAGCATGAACACATTTGTGAGGACAAACAACATGAGGGAATATGCAATAATTGGAAAGTTCCTTAGATGGATAAAACAGAGGATCTAGGAGGGCATGTCCACCAATCCCTGAAGGTAGGAGGGCAGGTAGATGTTGCAATTAAGGTGGCACACAGGACACAGTCCCTTATTATGCAAGAACAGGGTAGGCACATGATAGCTGTAGAAACTACTGGCTAGGCCACAGCTAGAGCATTGTGTACAGCTTTGATCACTGCATTGCAGGAAGGACGTGGTCAAACTGGAGACGGCAGCAAGGAGATTTGCGTAAATATGGCCACAGAAGGAGAACTGTAGCGATGGGGAAAGGCTGAAGAGACTGGGGTGTTTTTCTTTGCAACAGAGGTGGTTGAGGGGAAGTATAATTGAGATGAATAAAATTATGGAGGGCTCGTACAGAGTAAATAGAAGGACCAAATTCCCTTAAGCAGGGGAGGCAATAACAGTTGCAGGTGGAGGTGCAGCTGGAGAAAGATTTAAAATAACCAGTTGAAGAATTGGAGGGGAATTGAAGAGGCATCTTTCACCCAGAGGGTGATGGAAGCCTGGGGATCATGCTGGAGTGATTGGTTGAAGCAGAATCCCACATTAGTTTCAACAAATACGCAGCTACATTACTGAAAAGGCATAACCAATAGGCCTAATGACCAAGAGACAGAAAGTGGGTCTATACTGGCAGAGTCAAATAGGCAAATTGGGCTGTTTTTGTACAAATATACAAGATTCCTGAGTGGAAGACATAGGGAAGCAGATCAAAAAAAAATCCAGGATAGTCGTGAGTGTCACAGAGGCAGATATAATATCAGTTCCAATGAAGAGTCAAAATCATGGCAATTTTCAATTTCTATTCCACTCAGCTATACTATCCCCACATCCCTTGTTTCTGTTTGTATTTTAAAATCTACTGATCTCAGAGCTGAATGCACTCAACTACTGAATATCCATTGCTCTTTGGAGTAGACCATTATAAATATTCACAACCCTCTGATTGAAGACAGTTCTCCTAATTCCAGTCTTAACTGGACATCCCCTTATTCTCAGCCTATGGCCTTCTAATCTGGGATTCCATTGTTTGGGGAAATATTCTCGCTAGGTAAGTTCCACAAGATGCTCTATTTTTCAGTGAGACATTATTCACGTTTAACCAACAGTTTTGCATTTCTCCAATTTCTCAAACCCACTAACTAATGCTAACTTTCTTTATAGGGCGAAAGTAAATTACATTTTCACCATAAACTGAGTGCTCCCTTTAATCCCATCCTGATTGTACATTATCTGCCACAGATTACAAAGGCTATTTTGTCATAAAAGTGACGAGAAAGGCTGGAGGAATTTTCCCTACCGTAAAGTTCTGAGTACTGTCCAGTTTTCCTTATTTAACTGAGCATCCTCTTCAAAAAGGTTTTGTTCGGATTCTTTAATGTCCTTGTTGTCATTCAGTTTCCACAACAATATTAGCGCATCTGCGGTACGAGGACAGAGAGTCCGATCATTAGAACATAAAACAGAAAGCATTTTGGTCATTTTAAATCACCTCAGTGAGCAAAAAGCCGAGCAACTAATGAGTATCTGGTTTATGTGACAGATTAGAAACTCTTTTCCAACCCCCCCATGTGGTACTACATCAAGCAATACAGATCGGGGCACTCCTGCCACAATCGCTGGTCTGATCGAGGTTGCTACAGCAACAGAATTCCTAAGTCTCTGCTGATGAGTGATAATGGACAGAGTTCTTTCCTAAAACAGACCTGCTGGATCCTGACACTGTCCAGGATTGAGCAATTTCTCAGCAAACATTCCAAGTCTCTATCCATTGTCTCAGGCCGAAGGATTCCGGAAGGCGTCGCTCCTATTACAAAGTTGTCAAGAAACCAGAACATTCAATGTTCTTGAGTGTACATTGGCTGCATCCAGGTATTGCAAACGTATATTCTGGGCAAAGATCAAAACTTTGGTCACTGACGGAGACATTTCCTTCGGAACCTCTCCCCTTACCCATGATATGGTGACCCTTGATTTAAACCATTACACGAGTCATCCCTTTCTAACAGGAGAGCAGCCCTATGGTCCAGGAAGACCATAGCAACTTTACCTTTACATTTTCATTCCACGTAAGTGCCTACTACAACCTTCAAATAGTCAAAGAGCTATGATAAAAAGTTTGGCAAAGCAACATTAGTTAAGCCAAACTTTCCAATCAGTTACAAGTACACTATTTTAGCACTTCATTGAGATTATGTAATTTCATAATTCCTATTTTTTTTAAAGAAGATAACCATTAATTTTCAGAATTGAATTTTCAGCGTAGATAACGGAATCAAAAGACTAAGTAACCAGCAAATAACCACAAAGGAAGTGCAATTCATTGTCCTGGGGTAATTAACTGACCAGCAGCCCCTCAATACAATGAGGATGCTTGCCACGAGTCCTCGTGAGGGAAAGACAGAGAGAGAGGAAACCTGCCATAGTGACATCAGTCAGTTCATTGGTCAATGAAGGGTCGTGCGCCTTCTTGGGCTTCGTCCTTGCTCTCATCCCTTTGTTCTTCATCAATCATCCTACTTCAAAAGCTGCACCACCTTCGTGAAACAGGGCTCACAACGAGGGCAGTCCAGATCGCAGCTAAGGACATCAAAGCCAATTTTCTTCAAGCAGAACTTAAGGGTGTCTCTGAAGTATTTCCTCGAGCCAACCTGAGACTCCAATGTTGTAGCCTGTCCAGTGCAGTTGCCACTCAGGAATGGGTACCTCATTCAATGTGCCTGCTTCCTAGACAACACTCACGATGACCCATCCAGAGATGACAGAGGATCTTCTGTCAGCAGTGGTAATGTTAAGAGTCAAGCTTTCTCAGGTATCGGCAGTACACCACCCAGGTTTTGTAGCCAGAGTGTAGCATCAGGAGGATGAGTATTTTGCGGATTGCAACCTTTCTGTACACCCACTGGTGACGGTTAGTCAAAAGTCTTCTGAGCAGTTTCCCAAGGATGGTAATTTCAGTTCAAAAAAGTAAAATTTTTCTTGCATTGCTGAGATAATGGAAAAATGATTCAATCTAGCACTACATTTCTAAATTAGACTTGTTTGCAGAAGCTAGTTTAAGACATCTCAAAAATGTTTCAGAGCATAAGCTAAAGAGATCTGAATTATTCATGGGTTGTCACCAAATAAAAGCTAAAAGGAACTTGTAAACACTGGATTTCTTGACAAAAACAGTACAGCATATAAAACGGACATTACCTCAATTACAGTAACAGAACTGTACAGCATGGAAACAGACCCTTCTGTCCAACTCATCCACGCCGACCAGATATCCTGAATTAGTCTAGCCCCATTTGCCAGCATTTGGCCCATATCCCTCTAAACCCTTTCTATGTATATATGCATCCATACGTCTTTTAAACATTGTAATTGTACCAGGCTCCACCACTTCCCCGGGCAGCTCATTCCATACACGCACCATCCTCTGCGTGAAAATGTTACCCCCGAGCGTTCTTCCCCTGTCACATCAAACCTATGCCCTCTAGTCTTGGACTCCCCCCACTCCAGGGAAAAGACCTTGTCCATTCACCCTATCCATGCCCCTCACGATTTTATAAACTTCTATAATTTCACCCCTCAGCCTCTGACACTCCAGGGAAAACATCCCCAGACTATTCAGCCTCTCCTTACAGCTCAAAGCCTTCAATCCTGGCAACAACCTTGTAAATCTTTTCTGCACCCACCCACTTTCAAATTTCACAACATCCTTCCAATAGCAGGAACACCAGAACTGAACGCAGTATTCCAAAAGTGGCCTAACCAATGTCTTGTCCAGCCGCAACATGACCTCCCAACTCCTATACTCAATGCACTGACCAATAAAGGCAACCATACCAAACACCTTCTTCACTATCTTGTCTACCTGCGACTCCACTTTCAAGAAACTATGAACCTGCACTCCAAGGTGTCTTTGTACAGCAACACTCCCCAGGACCTAAAATACAGCACCTCACGTTTATCGAAATTAAACTCCACGCGCCGCTCCTCGGCCCATTGGCCCACCTGATCAAGATCCTATAGTACTCTGAGGTAACCTTCTTCGCTGTTCACTACACCTCCAATTTTGTTGTCATCTGCAATATTACCGACCATACCATCGATGTTCACATCCAAATCATTTATATAAATGACAAAAGGCAGTGGACCCAGCACTGATCCTTGTGACACACTGACGGTCACAGGCCATCAGTCTGAAAAGCAACCCTCCAGCACCACCCTCTGACTTCTACCTTCAAGCCAGTTCTGTAACCAAATGGCTAGTTCTCCCAGTATTCCACATGAGCTAATCTTGCTAACCAGTTTACCATGAGTTTTACTAAAGTCCATATAGATCACGTCCACCACTCTGCCCTCATCAATCTTCTTTGTTACTTCTTCAAAAAATTCAATCAAGCTAGTGAGACATGATTTCCCACGCACAAAGCCATGTCAACTTTCCAAATACCTGTAAATCATGCCCCTCAGGATTCCCTCCGATAACTTGCCCACCACCAACATCAGGCTCGTTGATCTATAGTTCTCTGGCTTTTCCTTACCACCTTTCTTAAATAGTGGCAATACGTTAGCCAACCTCCAATCTTCCAGCACCTCACCTGTGACTATCGATGACATATAGATTTGGTCAAAATCCTATGATTCGCTCCCTAAAAGCATTGTGGGTCTACCTACGGGACACAGACTGTAGCATTTCAAGGTAGCAATTGACCACTACCTTCTCAAGGGCAACTAGGAACAGCCAGCAACACCCACATCTCAAAAGTAAATGAAAAAAATTATTTATGAGAACTCTATAATCTAAAGGTTATTTTGAAAGTAAAAGATAAACAATTGACATTTCTATGGCGAACATCCAAGTATGCCGCATTGCTTGGGAGATCAGCATTATCCTTTTTAGTACTCTGTGTTTTAAGCTTATTGGGTCTTTTTTTCGAACAGATACAGGCAATAAGACAGAAAGATGCCAGGAGTCGGCTTGGAAGAGCTATGCAAAAACAGGCCAGAGAAAGGAGCTTTAGACCACTAATCAAGAAGGCTTTGAGACCCATTCTTAAGGTGGGGATGCACATTTGTGAGGTGCTTAAACAGAGTTAAAGAATTGCCTGTCTGAATGCTAGCAGAAGGATTCCGAGGACTCTCACACTCCAAAGAATGGCAGGAAAGTGAAAAGAATCACAGTGAATTCCTGGGATCTGTGGCATGCCTTGATTTGGTTTCAAGCGAACTGACCCTAAGATCCTGTATAGGAGAAACAGTTTGGTAGGAATTGAAAACATAGCAGGAAGTAATCCGATGAAATTTAGGAGTTTTCAGAATAAGTGTTTGAAAATTAGTGTTAAGCTAATAGTATTTGCTTTGCTTAATTCTTGCGCAATAGAAGTGTACTTTCATTTAAAAGATGAAACCTTTCAGTGTAATTATTTGAGGTAATAACCAAGAGTTCCATTTTGCATTTACAAAGCCAATGATCTCCCTCAACCATAATTATCCAAAAGTTTCACTTACCATCTCCTCCTGACGCAAGAACCTCACCATTCGGGGAGAATCGTACAACATTCACAGCTTTCGTATGACGGATCAGATTGGATAAAATATCCACCACCGCTTTTCCATCCTGGCCTTCGTCCACCTTCCATATCTGCAAGAAAGCAATGGCGATGAAGCAGGTGAAGATGCCCAATCACAGCCAGTGTTTACAATGAGCATCACGCGCTCCCCCCTAGAATCAAGAGGACCCTGGGTTAAATCCTGAGAGCTATGTTAAATTGTCTGAGTGTTATATTGTGCTGCTGTGTCGCAGTCAGAGTGAGGGAAACTGTCAAGCCTTTTGAGTGTCTACTTGTGAACAAGACCACAGTCTGACTGGAGATCTCACAATGACCTTATAAGCACCGAAGTTCACAAATAAACAAGGATCCCTTTGCCATGAGCAAAGGGAGTTCAGACAATGAGGCACCATCCCCAAACTGAGAAGGGAGAAAACAGACATTGAGAATTTTGTTTTAAGTGAATAAACAAGGTAACAGTGCAGTAGGCTTTAACAAAGTTTGCGATGGCTTCTACCTGCCAGCTTTCTCGGGATGGACTGCAACGTTTGACGCAGAGATATAGGGATGGGTGCTGTTCACAAACTTGTAGCCCAGCTTGTTACCACGTTTATAGCAGAACAATACCTCGTCATAACAGGAAGCTAAACTGCATCATCATGTAAATAATCAAAGCAGTCTTCAACTCAATGAAACACAATTCTGATAAAGCTACATCAGTATTAATGTTTCAAGTTGCTAGCATCAGCAAGGTATGGCAGCATAGTGCTTGTTGCCGGGCTAGTAACACAGAGGGCTGTATTCATAATCCAGAAATTCAGGTTTAAACACCCAATTAACTCTTTTTATTAAACAAAACTAGAATAAAAATTAAGTCCATTTAGAAACAACATGCTCATTAATGCCCTGAATTCAAATGTACTAAAAACGAGGCTAATCCTTAACTGACCTTTAAGTACCTAGCAAGCCACTTGGTTCTATCAAAATTTGACAACTATTAGATGAAACTTTGAGGATCAGTCAGCACTGACTTAGGCTTAGCATTCAGACACACCCTAACCAGTCGACCCAGCGAAGTCCTCTGTACACAGATATTGGACTCCTGTGCCAGAAGTGGCAGAGCTGTCTCACAAACTGGACAAACTACAGCCCAACATAGTCAAATTCACTGAATCTGAGTGAAGACTGCAGAAGGGCATCCCAAGAGCAGCACTAAGCATACCTAAGAATGATTTGCCAAACTGGTGACACTGAATACAGGTGCT
The DNA here is from genome assembly GCA_024137785.1 of Ginglymostoma cirratum. NCBI lineage: Eukaryota > Metazoa > Chordata > Chondrichthyes > Orectolobiformes > Ginglymostomatidae > Ginglymostoma > Ginglymostoma cirratum. The sequence goes on along the minus strand of JAHRHZ010000061.1, from coordinate 13,460,381 downwards.
ACAAGTACAACTGAAATGGGAGCTGTATGGAATAGTCAGAACCAAGCAATCTCACAACCAGCATGGGGCTGGA
>JAHRHZ010000061.1:13443798-13455308 GCA_024137785.1 Ginglymostoma cirratum | reverse complement strand
TTCAATAAATGTTGACCTTACCAGCGATGTGCACAAACTGAATCAATAAAATCAAAGTAAATTCCATTGTGATGCTGCAGAGCAAACCGTTTACAAAAACAGCATTTTGAGGGAGAGGGGAACAAGATTTCTTATTCTTTCTTGGGTTGATGTGCATTTAAACAAAGGGTGCCATCTGTCCAAAACCTCTTTAATTACAGCCCAGCATCCCAAATTCCAACCTGTTCTCCGGCAAAAATATTCAAATCAGCAGCAAAATCCAAGTCCTTACCCGAACTGCACTGTCTACCCCTGCGGAGGCCAATCGATCAGTTCTTCCATCTGGTCCATGCTGAAAGTCAACACTGTATACAGGTTCTTTGTTGTGCCATGCTATTTCACACGTGACAAACTTCATGCTGCTCAAGCTGAGGGAGTGTGGGAGGGGAGAGCAAAGTTACCATTCAGCAATCATTACATATTACAACAGAAAACACGAGCTGCTTTGTGACTCCCAGTCGGCTTCTCAGGGGCTTTCAGATTCCCACGGAAAGATTTCAGCAGTGACAACAACTTTCCAGAATGCTTTTCTCGTGCCTTCATCACTGAACAGCACCAACATTCGGAAAGGAAGAATTAGCGCAAACTCAGCATCAAGCACTCTCAGGTGCATTGGTAACCGGAGAATAAACCTCTTCCTACTTAGCCCTCCATTCACTGCAAAGTTTACATTGAGATGCTGCAACGAACTCAACACATCTTCCTCTGCCACCAAAGAGGTATTTCCCTCCCCACCCCTATCTGCTTTCTGTAGGCACCGCTCTCTCTGCGACTCCCTCGTCCGCTCCACACTCCCCACTAACCACACCATCCCCTGCACCTTTCCCTGCAAATGCAGGAAGTGCTACACCTGCCCCGATACCTCCCTCTCACCTCCATCCAAGGCCCAAACAATCATTCCAAATCTGACAGGGATTCACCTGTATGTCTTCTAATCTGGTCTACCGCATCCGTTGTTCCTGATGTGGTCCCCTCTATATCGGAGAGACCAAGCGTATACTCGGTGACAGATTCACAGAGCACCTGCACTCTGTATGCTCTAATCAACCCCACCTTCCTGTTGTCAGCCATTTCATCTCCCTTTCCCACTCCCTTGGGGACATGTCCATCCTGGGCCTCCTCCACTGTCACAATGAGGCCACACATAAACTGGAGGAACACCACCTTATATCCTGCCTCGGGAGCTTACAGTCCAATGGCCTCAACATAGAGTTCACCAGCTTCAAAAACTCCTCACCCCCAACCTTGTGCTTGACCTGACAACCTGACAAACTTCCTTTTCACCTATCCACCCCACCTTTCCCACTGGCCAATTTCTACAACCCACAACCTGCATCCACCAATCACCATCCCATCTACCTTCCCCCCGCCCCCACGCCCCCCCCCCCCACTTATTTCTGAGCTCCCTTCCCCCTCCCCAGTCCTGATGAAGGTCCCAACCTGAAACATCGACTTTCCTTCTGCTCTGACGCTGCCTGAACTGCCACGTTCGTCCAACTCCACACTGTACCGACATTGAGATGCTGCATTTGTAAATATCAAATAAGTCCTAGCTTTGGATTTCTGGTTATTTCTCAAGTCTGGAATCTCAATAACGAACCAAACCATCCGGACTGAAAGGTGATTACAATATAAAAATGCTGGAAACATTCAGAAAAGCCAGAGACAAAAACGGAAGTTGCTGGAAAAGCTCAGGAGATCTAACAGCATCAGTAAGGAAAAGACCAGAGTTAACACTTCAGGTCCAGTGACCCTTCCTCACAACTGATGGTAGCTGGGAAATATGCAGAAAATAGGGAGGGAAACTGGGTAGGGAGTAAACGATAGGATGGAGTTCGAAGAGAGAGAAGAGCAGTTGGACAGGCAAGGGAGTTGATAACAATCTGACTAGGAAGGTGAATATCTATCAATGGGGACTAACAATAGGTAGTGTGTAATGGCAGGCTATGTGATAAAAGCCAGGGGCCTGAAATGGTAACCCTACCTTCATCTCTGCACAGATACTGCCAATTCAGCTCAATATTTACGGTACTGCATCTTTACTCTAGACTTATCAATAGGCAGTAACTTGTTATTTGACTCTTGAGCAGTGACAGTCATACTGTGTGTTAATGTTGCTGGGATGGTCAGAGTTTAATTTATTTTTATGCTTCTTACACACTGCTGAGACTATTAAAAATTGAACGTGGAATTGGCATTATGCTTTGACTGACTGTGACCTTCATATCTGGAGGCCTACCTACCATCATCCTGTCACCTCGCTCACCACCAATTAGGGTCATAGAGCTGTACAGCATGGAAACCGACTCTTCGGTCAAACTCATTCATGCCAAACAGATTTGCTAAATTAATCAAGTCCCATTTGGCCCATATCTCTCTAAACCCATCCTATTCATATACCCATCCAGATGCCTTTTAAATGTTGGGATTGTATCAGGCTCCACCCCATCTTCTGGCAACTCATTCCATACAAGCACCATCCTCTGTGTGAAAAAGTTGTCCCTTAGGGCCCTTTTAAATCTTTCCCCTCACACCTTAAACCTGTGCCCTCTAGTTTTGGACTCCCCCAGCCCGGGAATAGATCTTGACTATCCGTGCCTCTCATGATTTTATAAACATCTATAACGTCACTCCTCAGCCTCAAACATTCCAGGGAAAATAGCCCCAGCCTATTCAGCTTCTCCCTTTGGCTCAAACCCTCCAACCCTAGCAACATCCTTGTAAATCTTTTCTAAACCCTTTCAAGTTTCACAACATCCTCCCTTTCGCAGGAACACCAGAATGAATGCAGAATTCCAAAAGTGGCCTAACCAATGTCCTGTACAAGCGCAACATGACCTCCCAACTCCTATACTCAATGCACTGACCAAGAAAGGCAAGCTTACCAAACATCATCTTCACTATCCTGTCTACCTGCAACGCCACTTACAAAGAACTATGAACCTGCACTCAAAGGTCTCTTTGTTCAGCAACACTCCCAAGGACCTTACTGTTAAGTGTATAAGTCCTGCCTTGATCTGCCTTTCTAAAATGAAGCACCTCACATTTATCTAAATTAAACTCCATCCTTGACTCCTTGAACCATTGGTCCATCTGATCAAGATCCCGTTGTAATCTGAGGTAACCTTCTTCGCTGTCCACTACACCTCCAATTTTGACGTCATCTGCAAACTTACCAACCATACCTCCGACGTTCATATCCAAATCATTTATATAAATGACGAAAAGCAGTGGACCCAGCAACAATTCTTGTGGCACACCGCTGGTCACAGGCCTCCAGTTTGAAAAGCAACCCACCACCACCACCACCTGCCTTCTACCTTCAACCTTCAAGCCAGTTCTCTATTCAAATAGCTAGTTATCCCTGTATTCCATGTGATCTAACCTTGCTAACCAGTTTACCATGAGAAACCTTGTCAAATGCCTTATTGAAGGCCACATAGATCAGGTCCACTTCTCTGCCCTCATCAATCCTGTTCGTTACGACTTCAAAAACTCAGTCAAGTTAGTGAGATGCGATTTCCTACACACAAAGCCACGTTGAATTTCCCTAATCAGTCCTGGCCTAAAGGTATTTTTTCCAATTCTGGCATAACCTTTACATGCTTCAGTTAACCTGAAAGAATTCCTTTCTATAATATGCCCTCCCTGGACTACAGATCAGCTGGTTTTAAGAGATTGAAATGGAATATGTTATTGAGATTTGTGTGTGGTTTTACTAACATTGAAATTGTTTCAATCAGTTCTTAAGGCATCAAGAATGGCAGAGATTCACTAAATATTCTGGCACTCAGTGGGAAATGTACCACCCACTATGGTACTGAGTCAATTGGACCATAAGGCGCCAGATGTAATCCAAGGGCTTTGTTGTTTTGGGTGAAGTCAGCTAGCCTGAATATCGCCCCCTAACCCCTTGTAAAAGAGAAGGGGGAACATACTGTGGTCAGACAGGGAATCTGAATGCTATTTAGTGACTCCCTGCTGGAAAGTGTGCATTGGATGAGAGAAATGATTGCAATCTTCTCCACTGTCCTTCTCTTGGCTTGCACACAACAAACAAAGGTCAGGAACAGAAGCAAAAGACTGCAGATGCTGGAAAAATTTAAGACTCAAAGTATGCCTCAAGAAGAATCAGATCAGACTCAAAATGTTAACTGTCTTTCTTTCTCTCCAGGTGCTGCAAGACCTGCTGAGTTTCACCAGTATTGTGTTCGTGCCAGGAATAAGTATTGGATGATTGTCAGACTCATCATCTACAGCACTAAAAGAGGGCAGGATCTGAGAAATATGAGATTGCAAGACTTCATGTCTAAATGCACTTGCTCTTTCCTTACAGGACATCTCACCCACTTACACCCAATATTCATCAGCATGCACTCCATTTTCACTTTGATTTACTATTGTCACATGTGCCGAGGTACAGTGAAAAGTTTCGTTTTCCAAGCAGCACCGGCAGATCATACCATACAAATCATCGAGTGATAGAACAGTGAAGATCACAAAGTTACATCTGCAAAGGTGCATGAAAAGCAAGATCAACACTAGTTTTGAAATTTCAGAGATCCATTCAGAAGTCTAATAACAGTGGGGAAGCTGTTCTTGAACCTGTTGGTACATGTATCTTCTGTCTGACAGAAGAGATTGGAAGAGATTAAAACCAGGGTGGGAACAGGTCTTTGATGGTATTGGCAGCCTTCTAGCAGGAGTGCAAACATTAAATCAGTTCTATTCCAGGTCTAGGTAATTTCTAATCAATGAGTTCAGTAATGTTATAAAAGACCCCTTCAGCAAATGGAACTTGGACTTGGGCTTCCTGGCTCAGAGGTACAGACACTACCAAAGACCACATATGTCCTCTATTCCAGTCCGATAACTGAATAATTCCCAGCACCTTATCTGAAGTGCTTTATTGAATTCTTAAGTCAAGCCTTCCAACAGTTCTCTTCGAATGCCCAGCTCCCTAAAAATAATCACCATGTCAGTAAATACATACGAAGTTGCTACAGCCAAAATAGTAACACGGATTTTATTTCTACAGATACTAAGTGGCCTACTTTGTGATTCCAAAATACAATATGCCTAATCAGATTTTGCTCAACCTTCATAGGGCTGTCAATATTCAATGTCCAGCTCCTCAATTAAAATGCATCCTGTCATCTGACTTCCTGATCAAAATTCCCAACGGCATCTTGATATTTTCACAAATTTGCATTGATAAGGCCTACCAAGTGGAAAAAAAAAGTGAGCTGAGAAAAATATCGACTGACACAAACAAGAAGTTAACGGTACTTTAGCAACATTGGCCTCCTTAACAACATATTCTAGGCAACTGGGAAGAAGAAGAAAGGTTTGATACAAGGCAAACTTTGCAACAATCCCATAAAATCTATCTGCAAAAACAATCTGGAATGCAGTTTTGTGTCAATCGAACTCCAGAATAAGGTATACAAACTTTTTAAAAACTTTGAAAAAAGTTTCGGACAGACTCTATTGGAAAGGCTTAACAAATGACTGAGGGGAGGACAATGATTACATTTAACAAAGAGAGCTATAAGAAGCAAAGCCCTGAATATGTTGCAGCAACCGGTGAATTGAATGACAGGGGGGTTCAAAACTGGAGCTGTTTGCTGCATCCCCATTGAGCAAGCGAATACATATGTTATATGTATGTTTAAAAGTAGTAAGTTAATGCAAAGATGAATGTTTCACACTGAGCAGTTGTGCAGCTACATCTCTAAGCATCCCCTTACCTGGCCCGGGTCAAGGTTCCTATTTCTGCAACAAGTCACTTTCCCGCGCGCGCTTCCCAGGTAACCACCCGCCACACTCCTCCAATGCCAACAAGACCTGCATTCCTCCAAGGCCAAGAGGGATCAGACACGACGCTGTCGAGATCACACAGTTACCCTACAGCGCCACCACCAGGAGGGGAGGTTCAAACCGCTGCTTGGTTTTTGATTTGTTGACTGAGAAGACTTAATCCCCCTCCCTCGAGGGTTATTTATCAAACTTATCAAGGGGAAAAAAATATACTTTCGATTTTTTATGTAGTTATTTGAGCAATTCAGCAACTGGCTTAACTCAGTTTGTGTTTGAGGCTAATTTCGTTTTTAGGCTGTTCCAGTTGTTGGAATAATTGGTGTCTTTCAAAGTCTTGAGGGTGCAATTGTTGCCTTCATTTGTAAAAGTCCTCCTGTTTTAAATTATAGGATTCCTCTTCAGGATTCAAAAAGCACCAGAGCCTGCGATTATTTAGGTTACAGACTCATTGTCTCACTACGCACGGACAAGGAAGGACATGAGTTTGACTGGGACAACACATCCATAATCGCAGAAGCCAAAAAGAGACACACCAGGGAATTCCTGGAGGCCTGGTACTCTGACTGGAACTCCATCAACAAATACATTGAATTAGACCCTGTGTACAAACCACTGAGAAACAGAACCGGAAATGGTACCAAACACCCCAGCAAACCGAGGCCTGTAAATAACAAGCAGGACAGAACACTGATGCTTCACCGGAGGCACACAGATGATGTTACCTAGCACGGTGATGAAATGTTTGCAACCAAACCCACCAGTTCGGCGAGCATGTTTACAAACTCATTGGGGGTTTAGAAGAATGCTTAGCAGACTTGACAGGGTAGATGCAGAAGGGTTGTTTCCTCTTATGAGAGAGTCTAGGAACTGAGGGCATAATCTCAGAATGAGGGATTGCTCTGTGAGGGCAGAGACGAGGAGGAATTTTATGTTGCAGAGGATAGCGAATCTGTGGAATTCTTCACCGCAGAGGGATGTCGACGCTGGGCCATTAGCTATGCTCAAGGCAGAGATAGACAGATTATTAAACAGGGATTAAAAGGTTATGGGAATAATGTAATAAAGTGGATTTGAGCATTATCAGATCAGCCATGATTTCATTGGGCTGAATGGCCTACTTCTGTTCCTATGTAAGAACTAGGAACAGGATTGGGCAATTCAGCCCCTTGAGCCTGCTCCACCATTTAATACAATCATGGCTGATCTCACTCCACTTTCCTGCCCACTCTTCATAGCCCTTCAACCCATTACTAATGAAAATCCTTTCACCTCCTCAAATTAGCATAATGTCTTGGCATCCAGCATACTCTCAGGTAGTGAATGCCATAGTTCCACAACCATTTGAGAGAAGTAATATTCTCCTCATCTGCTTTAAATCTGCCACCTCTTATCCTAAAACTATGATCTCTCATCCCACATAAGGAAAGAGCCACTGTACATGTGCTTTGTCGATCCTCTTTAGCATCTTATATATCTCTTATGAATTGATTGCTTTGTGAAATTGACTGGTTGGAAAGCATTTAAATTCTGAAAAGTACAGCTGCTTCTTTGCACTAGCAAAAGACTTTTGCTGACAGGATTTGTTTAGATAAAAGGGGCATTTTGAGAAAGTCATCTTGATTGTGCACTGTCATCCTTTGTTCTGCCTGGGAGGTGGTTATCAGCAGCAACATTGTGACCAACCGCCATCTCCTCAGCTGCATGCCACTCCATGGCGTGAATAAAAGGAACAGTTTGAGAAGAAAAAGACATCAGTGACAATACACTTAATGCTAATTAAAGGCTTTCTACAAGAGACAAGTTTGATTGAAACCCTTTATTCCTATGATGAACACCCTTGTTGTCAACTTGAAGAAAAGAGCAATCATATATGAAAATGTTGCGCAGAGATTTCCTCAGAAAACAGCTGTGTGAAAATGTAAAGCTTTTTGATAAAGTGTTCTGCTAACAATCTTATGTCAACCTCATTGAATAACTAAAGCATTTTCAAGCTAATATCAAGGAAAATTAATCAGGTAAAGGACATTTATGCCATCAGGATCTGTATCCAGTAATCAGTCAGTTGTCCCGAATGTAATGCAGCTCTTTTTCAGCCTAATTCTAACAAACTGTGCAGGAGGTAGGTCATTTGTACAGTTGAAGAACATCAAGAGTGAACTGCAGACAACAATGCTGTAAGCAAAGCTGTCTGCATGAATCATGATGTACATAGAAATTGATAAACTTGCTTATCATTTGGGGAGAAGTTTTCAAAAATCATGAAAGGACTGGGATATAGTTGATCAGGATAAACTGGACCCGATCATTAAGAATGAGAGGTCACAGATTTAAAATGATTTATAAACAAAGCAAATCTGATATGAGAAAATCTTTTTTCACACAATGAGTCTGGAATACACTGCCTACAAATGTGGTGGAGGCAAATTCCATTGAGGCACTCAAAAGTACCAGGCTATGGGGAAATGACACAAGGTCACAATGCACATTTGAAGATCTGATGTAGACACGATGGGCCAAATGGTCTCCCTATGTACTGTAAAACTTCTGTGATTTTGTGATTCATCAGTGACTTTGCTGTCCAAAATCACAAAAGAAAATGCTTTAACTTGTATGCTGTTTCTGTTTAGCAAGCACTGCTCTTTAAAGGTACTGTCATGCTGCTGGAGATAAAAGGGTTTCCATACATGTTAATTTAAAAAAACTGTTTTGATTTGAACGTAGTTTGTAATACATTGTTTTTCTTTTACTTTAAATATGCGACAATAAAACTTTGATATTTTCATTTTCAATGTGCTTTCTGTTAGAACAATACACATTTTAAAATAATGCTATCGGGCTCTTAAGATTGTAATAATTTAGTGACTCAGCATGTTATAATCTAGCCCTGACTGTGATTCTAAACATAATCATCATCAACTTGGCACATATCTGTGGCCAATCTGTCACGTGCAGCAGTGTTGTCCAAATCGCTCAACATTATCACAATATTCTTGCATGTTACAGATGGACTCCGTCAGAGTCCCAGGGAGAGAGACAGGAGAACAGGAGATGTCGACACCAGTACAGATAAACTTTCACTGTTAGCAATCAGGCAGAATGTAGGTGGGAGTTCATTCTCTGGTCAAACAGACAAGACCGGGAGTGATTTAATGTTCTACATAAGAGAATAGAATTTAACATTAAAGTACATGGGGATGGGGGTAGCGTACTGACATGTATATAGAACTGGTTGGCAGGCAGGAGCCAAAGAGTAGGAATAAATGTATCAGAGATAAAAGGTACTGCAGATGCTGGAGAATAAATGGGCCTTTTTCTGAATGGCAGCCAGTGGTGTATCGCAGAGTCCAGTGTTGAGATGCCAGCTATTCACAATATATGATCTAGATGAGGAAACTAAATGTAATTTCTCCAAGTCTGCAGGTGACAAAAATGCAGGATGGGTGGGTGAGCTGTGAGGAGGATGCAGAGATGCTTCAGTGTGCCTGGGACAAGTGAATGTGTGGGTGAATGCATGTTAGATGAGGTATAAGGTGGATAAACGTGAAGCTATCCACTTAGTAGCAAAAGCAGGAAGGTAGATTATCTGAATGGCAATAGATTGGGAAAGGGGAAGGTTTAACAAGACCTGTATGTTTTCGTCCTCCAACTGCTGAAAATAAGCAAACAGGTGCAGCAGACAGTGAAGAAGGCAAATGGTATGTTAGCCCTGATAGTGAGAGATTTGAGTACACAACTAGAGATGTTTTGCTGTAACTGTACAGGGCCTTTGTGCCTCTGCACATGGAGTATTGTGTGCAGTTTTGATCTGCTTATCTAAGGAAGGATGGTCTGGCTACAGAGAAAGTGCAACAACGGTTTACCAGACTGATTTCTGAGATGGCAGACTGGCGTATGAAGAGAGACTGGATCGATTAGGACTATATTCACTGGAGTTTAGAAAAACGAGGGGGTGATTTTATAGAAACTGATAAAATTCTAATAGGACTAGAGAAGGTAAACACAGAAAGGATGTTCCCAATGATCGGGGAGCCCATCACCAAAGGGAGCCCATCTAAAGATATAGGATAGGCTACTCAGGATTGAGATGAGGAGAAATTTCTTCACCCAGAGAGAAGTGAGCCTGTGGAATTCTCTGCCACAGAAAGTGGTTGAGGCGAAAACATTGAATGTTTTCAAGAAGGAATTAGATATACATCTTAAGACAAAAGGGATCAAAGAATATGGACCAAAAGCAGGGACAGAACACCAAGTTGGATGATCAGACATGATCAGACTGAATGGTAGAGGTGGGTTGATGGGCTGAATGGCCAACTCCTGCTCCTATTTACTATGTTTCTATTAAGTGCAAGGAAATCTGTTGTAAAACAATAAACAGACAATTAATAACAACAGTAGCTTCTCCATCCTTTGCTGTTAACTCCTCTGTTCCTAATATGAGACTTCCTTCCAGAGTTGAAGATCCAGAGATTTTCATCTGAGTTGGAAATCTTAGAAAACGTAGATTGTTTATGATAACTATCTATTCTTTCTGTAGTACCGATGTAGGAGTGACCATATATTTGCTTTGTGCACTCAATTTAATTTCCTGCTGTATCCTTCTGGCTACATATTTTAAGATCCAGTTAATTTTCCTTACTGCTGCTATATATTTCTCTTTTGGTCTCTTGAGTTATTTCCCTGTTATGAGTCCTGTAACCTACAGCCATTTAGTTTTTATAATACACACTACCATGTATTTATTCCTAATCTTAATACCTTGCACATGCCCACATTAACCACAGTACCTTCCCCTGTATACGGCAAAGGTGCAACACCTGCCCATTTACCTCCTCCCACCCCAGTATCCAAAAGCCCAAACATACCTTCCAGGTGAAGCAACACATCACCTGCACTTCCCAGAATCTAGTCTACTGTATTCACTGCTCACAACGTGGTCTCCTCTGCATGGTGGAAATGAGGTGTAGACTGGTTGACCGCTTCGCAGAACATCTACGCTCTGCTCGCATAAAAGACCCTGAGCTACCTGTTGCCTGCTACTTTAACGCACCACCCTGTTCCTTGGCCAACATCTCTGTCTCTGGTTTGCTGCAGTGTTCCAGTGAAGCTCAGCACAAGCTGAAAGTTCAACACCTCATTTTTCACGTGGGGACCCCACAGCCCTCTGGACTCAATATCGAGTTCAATAATTTTAGGGCCTAAACTCTCCCATGTCCCAGTGCCCTACCCCACACATCAGGGCTTGTCATCACATAGCCTGCCATTACACACTACTTATTGTTAGTCACTAACAGTCCCCATTAACAACTATTCACCCTCCTTTGTCTATCCAACTGCTCTTCTCTCGCTTCAGGCTCTATCCTTTGTCCGCTTGTCTACTCCCTACTCCACCCCCCTTCCTACTTCCGGCATAAAAACCCACATTTTCCTAGCTGCCGTCAGTTCTGAGGATCACCGGATCACCGAAATGTTAACTCTGATTTATTCTTCACAGATGGTGCCTGACCTGCTGAGCTTTTCCAGCAACTTCTGTTTTTGTTACCCAATTCTAAGTCCACTGCAGGAGCTTCCATCCAATTCTGCACTCATCAACTTGTTTCATCAAGTGAATGGTGCAGAAACAGGTCAAATAGTCTCCATAACTATTTATGCTC
>JAHRHZ010000061.1:13361074-13438798 GCA_024137785.1 Ginglymostoma cirratum | reverse complement strand
CCAGCCCCATGCTTGTTATCCTGGAGATGAGCTGGGCTGGTTTTGGGATGCGGTTGGGGGAGGGGAGATCTTGAAGCTTGTGAAATCCATATTGATGCCATTGGGCTGCAGGGTTCCCAGGCTGAATATGATTTGCTGTTCCTGCAGCCTTCGGGTGCCATCACTGTGGCATTGCAGGAAGCCCAGGATGGACATGTCGTCTGAGGAATGGGAGGGGGAGTTGAAATGGTTCGCGACTGGGCGGTGCAGTTGTTTGTTGCAAACTGAGCGCAGGTGTTCTGCAAAGCGGTCCCCAAGCCTCTGCTTGGTTTCCCCGATGTAGGGGAGGCCACAACAGGTACAGCAGATGCAGTATACCACATTCCAACCTCATCATTCCCCAGCCCCGCACCGCCCGCTTCTATCTCCTTCCCAAAATCCACAAACCTGAATGCCCTGGTCGACCCATTGTCTCCGCCTGCTCCTGCCCCACCGATCTCATCTCCACCTACCTAGACTCCATTTTCACACCCTTGGTCCGGGAACTCCCTACCTATGTCCGTGATACCACCCACGCCCTCCACTTCCTCCAGAACTTCCAATTCCCCGGTCCCCAACACCTCATTTTTGCTATGGACGTCCAGTCCCTATACACCTATACGCCTAAAGGCCCTCCGCTTCTTCCTGTCCCGCAGAACTGACCAATCCCCCTCCACTGACACCCTCATCCATTTAACCGAACTCGTCCTCACCCTCAACAACTTCTCTTTCAATTCCTCCCACTTCCTACAGGCAAAGGGGGTGGCCATGGGTACCCGCATGTGACCACGCTATGCCTGCCTCTTTGTAGGTTATGTGGACCAATCCCTCTTCTGTACCGACGTTGGCCCTAAACCCCACCTCTTCCTCCGTTACATTGATGACTGTATCGGCGCCGCCTTGTGCTCCCACAAGGAGCTCGAACAGTTCATCCAATTCACCAACACCTTCCACCCCAACCTGAAGTTCACCTGGACCATCTCCAACACTTCTCTCTCCTTCCTGGACCTCTCTGTCTCCATCTCGGGTAACCACCTAGAAACCGATGACCATTTCAAGCCCACTGACTCCCACAGCTACCTGGAATACACTTCCTCCCACCCACCTTCCTGTAAAAATGCCATCCCCTATTCCCAATTCTTTCGCCTCCGCCGCATGTGCTCCCAGGATGAGACATTCCACTCCCGTACATCTCAGATGTCCTCATTCTTCAAGGACCGCAACATCCCCCCTACAGTGGTCGAGAACGCCCTCGACCGTGTCTCCCGCATTTCCCGGAACACATCCCTCACGCCCCGTCCCCGCAACAATAACCAAAAAAGAATCCCCCTCGTCCTCACGTACCACCCCACCAACCTCCGGATCCAACGCATCATCCTCCGACACTTCCGCCATCTGCAATCCGACCCTACCACCAAAGACATTTTTCCCTCCCCACCCTTGTCTGCTTTCCGGAGGGACCACTCCCACCGTGACTCCCTTGTCCGCTCCACACTCCCCTCCAGCCCCACCACACCCGGCACTTTTCCCTGCAACCGCAGGAAGTGCTACACCTGCCCCCACACCTCCTCCCTCACCCCAATCCCAGGCCCCAAGAAGACTTTCCACATCTGCCAATGTGGTATACTGCATCCGCTGTACCCGTTGTGGCTTCCTCTACATCGGGGAAACCAAGCGGAGGCTTGGGGACCGCTTTGCAGAACACCTGCGCTCAGTTCGCAACAAACAACTGCACCTCCCAGTCGCGAACCATTTCAACTCCCCCTCCCATTCCTCAGACGACATGTCCATCCTGGGCCTCCTGCAATGCCACAATGATGCCACCCGAAGGCTGCAGGAACAGCAAATCATATTCAGCCTGGGAACCCTGCAGCCCAATGGCATCAATTTGGATTCCACAAGCTTCAAAATCACCCCTCCCCCAACCGCATCCCAAAACCAGCCCAGCTCGTCCCTGCCTCCCTAACCTGTTCTTCCTCTCACCTATCCCTTCCTCCCACTTCAAGCCCCATCCCCATCTCCTATCTACTAACCTCATCCTGCCCCCTTGACCTGTCCGTCCTCTCTGGACTGACCTATCTCCTCCCTACCCCCCTACCTACACTCACCTTTACTGGCTCTATCCCCGCCTCTTCGACTTGTCTGCCTCCTCTCCACCTATCCTCTCCTCTATCCATCTTCTATCCGCCTCCCCCTCTCTCCCTATTTATTTCAGAACCCTCTTCCCCTCCCCCATTTCTGATGAAGGGTCTAGGCCCGAAATGTCAAGCTTTCCTGCTCCTATGATGCTGCTTGGCCTGCTGTGTTCATCCAGCCCCATGCTTGTTATCTCGGATTCTCCAGCATCTGCAGTACCTTTTATCTCTGATAGAATTGTTAGGTGGTTGTTTTTGACCAGGACAGACTTGATGGGCTGAAGGACCTTTTTCTGTGCTGTAGACTGTGACGATTAAGGACATACCCTCTGTACAAATTCCGAGCTTAACTAAATCTAGTATTAAAGAAATCTCAAAAGCAGCAGCTTAATAGTTTCATTGCAAGGCATAGCAAAAGATTAGTCTTTTTAGAATTCAAAAGAAAACAGAATGAACGCATGCAGTCAACCTATTATGCTTTTTTAAATTACTGTGTCAAATTTAATCCACTGCTTTATTTCTCAAAATCTACCCTTGTCTTCCAGTGTTCATTTTGCATTAATGAGATGGAAACAATTGAATGGTGTTTCTTTTTAATATTGTTCATTCACGAGTGTATTTTGGAATTATTTTAACATTTTGATTGCCTTGAAATTAAATAGCCTGAAGAACATCTCCCTTGAGGCTACACTGTGCTACTTCCAATGTGATTACTATGGTGTGAAGGTTGTTATAACCTCATTACTTTCTTTGCAAAGTTTCATTTGCATTGAGGCAAAAACATCTGTAATTTTTAAGTCAGCTGGGTACAGGATGGTATGTTAAGACAGAAAAGCATCTCAAACATATTATTCTCTTAATATTAATATTCTCTCAATATTATTCTCTTCACTCCTTGCTCTATTTCCACCAGCGTGTAATTGGCGTCACTCCACGTTCCAATTTATTTTGCAGTGACAGTACATAATGGGTAAGATTTCCACTGATAATCCAGAACCTATATTTGTCCATGTACAAAAGCGATGCACAGAGTTTGCTTTGCTCCATTTAATACATTCCCTTTTTAGGCAGTGCCTGGGAATAACTTTCTTCCAATCTGGTGTGAAGTGACTAAACAGTCTAGTGCTGGATCTGCAACCCCTGCCTCTGATGTGGCAGGTGCTGTTTGAGAAGGCAGCTTGGTGACATGCTCAGGATCTCACATGTTCCTTCTGCTGTTTGCAGTTGACCCTCCCTGCCTATTGGAGATACTCAGAATGGTTGGCACCTTAGCGGATGTTTCTTCTTCAGTTTGGGGGAGGAGGTCCTAACTAGAGATTCCCATGAGTTGATGTGGATATTACATTCTTTGAGGGAGACTTTAAGGAGGCACTTGAAATATTTCCCCTGTCTTCCTTGCCACGGATCCACCACAGACCCAGACCCAGACATAAACTGAAGGTCAGAGTAGGGAGCTTGTTTTGAATATCTTTTGTCAAGCATGCAAATGAGGGGGCTTGCCTAATGATTAACTGCAACCAGCATCTCAATAGTAAGGATGTCAGCCCTAGAGAGGCCACCGACATTACTGATTTACTGAGTATTGTGGAGGCATCACTGTTGGTATTTCTCAAGGGGCTTGAGATATCTGGTGTACATTGTCCATGTCTCCAGTGAATACAGGAGAGCTGGTAACTCTGCTATCTTTTAGACCATGGGCATCCTATCAGGCTTGTGGCCTTTGTCATCATACACTCTATTCCTCAGATGGCCAAATGCTGAACTGGAGGCTATGTTGAATTTTATTGATATTTGTCCTCACTGAGAGGGGCCTCCCCAGGTATAGGAATTGATCCACATTGTCCAATGGCTCTCCCTAGATCTTGATGGTCAGGGAGCAGTGTTCTGTAATGGGAGCAGGCAGGTAGAAGAGCTTTGTGTTCCAGATATCTAATTTAAGGCCCATTTGCTCATATGTCTCTGTGAATATGTGGACAGTAATTTGGAGTTCAACCTTTGAGTGTGCACGCACACGCATTTCATCTCCATCATGTCAGTTGAATAGTTTCCTGCTTGACCTGTAGCAAGGTTTCACTCCAGCAGGAAGCTTCATGGAAATGGGTGGAGTGTTGGGGCAAGACAGGGTGAGAAGAGAGTTGGTGCAATGACGTGTCCTTTCTCTGTCCTAGTTTGTATACGGAGTAAGTCTCTGGTGGATCTGTTTGTGTGAATGCAATCATATAGCATGTTTGTGCAGGACACTCCATATTCCTTTCACATTGATAGACACATTAACTAAACATAACCAGTCACTTTTCCTGATATGTTATTGTCCTGGTTAATTTAATTCTAATTAGCTGCCATAATACTGACATAGCTCTGATTTAAGAAAGTAACGGCATATTACATCAAAGACATGGATTAAGCCAATTCTTCCTAGAGTATGGGTAGAATATATCATTGTCTGTTCTTAGAGTTTGTTTTAGTCACGTCTTTCTATCAATTATAGACTTTATTGAAAGATACTCTGCTGAAATGTATGAAATGCTGGACATGTGTCGGGTGCTACCAGGGCACAGGGAAGGACGGTAGCATTTAGTATTCCCCCATGCTCCTTTGCTGACAAGGGCATGCTCAGGACTCTTGTGTTCCTCCATTTCTCTCTTTACATTATTAAATCTTTGCTAAATTACACAGTTCCACAGCTCCTAGCCCTTTCTTGAAATGTGTATCATCCATGTCAGTCCCGATGGTGACAAGTAGTAGGCTGTTCAACCGCAAAGGCATCACACTGCACACAATCAGGCTCATCAAAGGTCACAAGATCGTGAATAGGCAGAGGAAGCCCATTAATCCTAGGGACACTGACACTCTTACCCCCACTAATGATAAGCTGAGTTTACTCAGCAACCAAGAGAATCAAAAGCCTATTGTAGCTCTGAGCCAGGAAGCACAGGTTCAAGTCCCACCTGCTCCAGGTCTGCAATCCAATAAATCCTGAAACTGAGGCTAAAAAACATGTTTATTACACACACAAAGGTTCAATTTCTTGTGCATTTGGAAGATTAACTTAAACATGTCAGAAACTTCAATTAGTGAAAATATTTTAATAAACTTTTGACAATTTTATCCATCCATCCATAAAGATACATTGTCAGATATGATAAGACATTTTTAATAAAACTGTTGGAAGAAGAAGTGCTCCAATAAGTCAAAATGTTTATTTACATAACACACAGGGAAGCTAGTGAAACATTTAACTTTATTGAAGTCAAATTCCCTCTGGAATGTGGCAAACGTTGTGCTAGTGAAGGATGTTGATGCTGGGAAATGAAGTGCATCCATTCCAGTGAGCCAGCCTTAACAGCAGCAAGCCTTCCCAGAGAACAGCACTTTGTGTCAAACAGATGTTCTGGACCTCAAACATGGAAGAGTATGCACTACTACCGATTGTGACATGTTACATTTCCTGCAACAACTAGTCCATGACTTTCCTGATTAAACGTGTCAGTTTGTGTCATAATAATTGTCCTTGTGTTCTGGCAAGCGACCAGCATTAAAGATCCAGATTGAAAGGGCTCGAAATAATTTCACACAGGATCTTCGCAGCTAAGGGAAATTTGCATTCTTCAACAGAGACTTAATTAGCACCCAAGTATCAGAGGTGCAACGCTGACATCTTGATACCAACCGTCTGTACTTGTGTTTTATGATATTTGCACGTTATTTGTAAATCATGAAAAAGCTGGATGATGCTTTTATCAATAATTCTGAAATAATTCCCAACACATTTCTTCATTTCAAACAAAATGTACACATGATAGTGTCCCTCATTTCAACAGTGTAAAGGTGGCAGAATAGCTCTGATTAAAGTTCATCTGATCTGAAACATTAATTTTCTTTCTCTCTCCACAAATGCTGCCTGAACTGAGTATTGTTAGAATTTTCTGTTTTTATTTCAGATTTACAGCATCCAACATTTTTTTTTTGCTGTATCAAACCGGAGTTCAAACATCAAAAATAGTTTATCCGGCATGACAAAATGTAGCAGATTTTCTTTCAACACAATATCAATAAGACGTCTTTCAAATCAGCACTAGCCAATAAATTACATCTGAATTATTGCAGTTACTTAATATTACAAACAGCAATGAGAATAAAATCTCTCTTTCTCTTTAAATTGGGATACTGGGGCATTAGCCACGTTTTGATCCACAAATGCTAGAGTCAGTGCTATTTTAAATCACTTTAAGAACAGAGCACAAATTTCTTCCATTTGGAGTTAAAACCGCCTGCACATCAGCCTCCCATCCATTCACTTCATCTACACTTCCCACTGCATCAGGAAAGTAAACAACATAAACAAAGATCCCTCCCACCCCAGTTATACTCTCTTCCAAACTCTTCCGTCGGGCAGACGATACAAAAGTTTGTATACACGTACAAACAGATTCAAGAACAGCGTCTTTCCTGTTATCAGACTTTTGAATGGACCCCTTTAATGTTAAAGTTGATCTCGGTCTGCACCTTCTCATCAGCTGTAACATTGTACGCTGCACTCTGTCCTGTTACCCTGATGCTCTTGTATAGTATGATCTGCTTGTAAAGCACATAAGACAACATTTTTCACCATATCTTGGTACATGCGACAGTAATAAATCAAATCCAATCACTCCTGGGTAAAGCAATGATTTGGGGGAAGCGGGAGGACTTTGTTCTGAACCTTAAGTATTTGTGTGATGGATTTTCCCTTTATTATGCCAACTAGCCACATTTTGCACCAGCTCACCAAAGTACTGCCCTCTTTACAGATTTCTACTCTTCATCATCTCCCCTATAATTTGAAATATATTTCTCCCAAACTCTGAAAAATTCTGAACAGTGGCAGTCCGCTCCCTCTATTCGTATCTCACTCAAACAGGAAGTTGACCCTTTTCCTTTAAAGTGTAAATTAATTAAATACTATTTCCATTTTGACAAATAAATACTTGAAAAGAACCAAAATTAGGAACAAGCATGAAAACTCAGCAGGCAACACAAAAATAAACAAACATTTCAAAACCTATCTGCTAACAGATTTGAAAGTTGCCAGAAAAGCTCAGCAGGTCTGGCAGCATCTGTGAAGGAAAAAACCAGAGTTAATGTTTCGGGTCCGGTGACCCTTCCTCAGATCCTACAGACCCTTCCTCAGAACCGAGGAATACAAATGACGAATCGTTAACTCTGACTTTTTCTTCACAGATGCTGCCAGACCTGCTGAGCTTTTCCAGCAACTTTGTTTTTGTTTCTGATTTACAGCATCCGCAGCTCTTTTGGTTTTTATTTGCTAACAGATTTCGCTAGAAGTGGTTGTGCTGTTGCTAATTAGTTCGAAGTCGGACTGAGTCCACTTGTGACAAAGATTCTTCTTGATATTCTTCTGTGTAAGTTCAATAAGCTGATTCTCCAAACTGTGTATTCTTCTCAATAAAGTGTCATTTTGTGTTTTATAACAGTCCCTTTCTTTAGTTGTTAGTTTTAACAAGGTTTTCAGGATCTTCAGTTGACTGTTATCTGGAATGGAGTGAAGGTCTTTGTACTTAGAAGCAGGATTCGAGAGTGGCTGTCGGAGCAGGGTGCTGGTGCGAGGGTTTCCATTCACAAAATCGGCCACATCGCCTTTTACTGTTTATAGGGAAAATGGCAGCACAATGTGCTGTGCAACAAGTGATTGTGGAGAATGTCCACTAAGTACGTTTTCACCATCATGGGCAGAATCTGTAGAACAATTCACAAGTTCAAACTTCACCCTTGACAAATCAACAGCCCTCAAGTCTTTCCTTGTGCATTTCTTGAAGGATAGTTGTGTCATAGTCTTCTATTTGTGATTGTCCTACACCAGACTGCATGGACATTTCAATTTCCCTTTGTCCGTTTGAGATTACTATTGTGGCCACAGCACGGTTAGATAGAATCTCGCCAGCATCATCCGCCTTTAATCCTTTCAGACTCTGATTTTTGGATTGTGTATTCATGTGGCTGCAAACATGAAACAAGAACAATTTAATCCGAAGACCAGTTTTTTTTTGTGATGCTTTTGCCACAGTTCGCACAGCTCAGTTGATAACATTCTCACTCGAGTCAGAAAATTAGAGATTCCAATCCCATTTCAGGTGGTAAGAACCTAACTTTATTTTATTAACCTATTTGTCTCATCACCTGTTCAGAGATTTATTCTGCTCTTCTGGAGTGGGTGGGACTTGAATCCGGGCCTCCCGGTCCAGGAGGAGGGACATTATCTCAAGAGGTCTTAGTCTGACAATGCAGTAAATTGGTAAATAAGCTGTGGAAAGTGAATACCACAGACCTTACAGCATTGTTCAAGCAAGATGTTCAGGCCAGCAACTTCCTTCAACCAACACTTCCAACATCATTGCTGGGTTTGGGACTGTGCCATTTGTGAAATAGGAACCACATTTGCCAACTTCTAAACAGTACCTTTGCTACAAATTTTTGTAGGTGACAAGATTCAAGCCATTTCTGAAGAAGGTAACATCTCATGTAAGAGAAGGTTCTCACCAACAGATGAACACCAGCATCAGACGAAGTGACAGTTTGCATAGCAATCTAATACATACAGACGAAGCTCTGAGCCATACAAATTTTACGCCTTTAGATTTCCATAAATACTCATTAGACACCTTCAGACCCAGAAATGCTTACTTCTGTTTTGGGGATGGAAGAAAACTCATGGAATATATTTCAGAAACCCTTCTCACACTCGGCCCTTCAGACTATTAGTTATTAACAAAGTTGGACAGTAAAATCCCCTATATCACTACTATATAGTTATTCATGTCCAATACATTCCTACAAAATTGTTCCACTGTATCTTTCCCTCATGGTGACCTGTACAATACAACCCATAGTATTGTGTAATGGTGCTTCTATTGTTCCTTCGCTCTAACCAAATAGATTCTGTCCTTTATCTCTATGGGACATTGCAGTGCTAGACAAAGACAATGTTCTCCTTAATTAGTACAGCCAAACCTCCTTTCTTTCAACATCATTTTTCTTGAAAGTAACATATCCAGGAGGCTGGCAACAGTCTAGTGGTATTATCACTGGACTGTTAATCCAGAGACCCAGATAATGACCTACGCATGAATCCTGCCATGGCAGATGGTGGAATTTGAATTCAATAAATATCTGGAATTAAGAGTCTAATGATGACCATGAATCCATTGTCGATTGTCAGGAAAAACCCATCTGGTTCACTAATGTCCTTTAGGGAAGGAAACTGCCACCCTTACCTTGTCTGGCCCATATGTGACTCCAGACCCACAGCAATGTGGTTGACTCTTAACAGCCTTCTGGGCAATTAGGGATGGGCAACAGATGCTGCCTAGCCAGTGATGCCCTCATCCCATGAATAAATAATTTTTAGAAAGTACCCAGTTCTGTCCTTTATTGAGCAAAGTCTCAGGCATCACCACATCACATTCCATGTGACCATATATTATTGCAATAGTCATTTTTTTTAAAAAAAATTAATGCATGGTATGTGGGCATCACCAACTGGCCAAACATTTATTACTCATCCCTAATTGTGTCTCAAACCAAGTGGCTTGCTAGGCCCATTTCAGAGGGTCAACTACATTGCTGTGGGTCTGGAGTCACGTGTAGGCCAGAAAAGGCAAGGATGACAGATTTCTTTCCCCAAAAGACATCAAAGAATCACATGGATTTTTATGAGAATTGACAATGGTTTCATGGTCATTGTCAGTTTTTTAGTTCCAGACTTCTATTGAACTGAAAGTCTACCATCTGCTATGGTAGCATTCAATCCGACGCCCCAGAACATAATCCTGGGGTTCTGGATCACCGGCCCAGTGACATTACCACTGCCTCCCTGGATTTACTTTGTGATGTTCTGAATAAATTGCAGGTCCAGACAGAGATGTATGCATTGCATACTAGACATGAATTATGTCTAACTTGGTAGGAGGCCAATCCGAGGATTCCAGAGGATCTGGACTGGTGTTCCCATACCTGGTGAGTGCTGGGTTTGAAGCTGCTATTGAACTGTTGCCCGTGTCAGATACAGTTTTCTTCATGGTCACTGTCCATTTTGTAATGGTTGGGTTATTGTCATTTCAGGTGGAATGGGACTGGGCTGACCGTACAACGCAATGCAAAATGCCTGAGACAGAAAAAAAACACAAGTAACATACCATGCTAGGTACATTTTGTCAAATATCTATCAATGTGTTTGAGAATTTAAGCTTTCTAGATTATTTTCTTTTCTAATTTTGTTCTCTTCATTGCTAAGATAGGTAAGGGAATGTTCTACAGATGCTGGCAGATCGCTGGTATTCTTTCAACTAAGGACATAGATAGCAACTGCTCAATCCTTAATTTACATTCAACAATTTGAACATTAGCTTGTCCTCGCCCAGATTTTTCTCCAGTAAGGAGAGAGATTTGGGGTTGGTGGGTGCTATGACACCCACATGTGGGAAACTCAACATCAGCAATGACTGCTTTTTTTCACTAAAGGGCCCTATCTTGTAGTGTTGGAGTTACAACTTTGTTGGGAGGTCACAAATGTTCATGAAAGGGCAACCTCACATCCATTAGTTTCCTCTGCACTTCCCACTGCATTGGGAAAGCAACCAACATGATCAAAGACACCTCCCACCCTGGTCATACTCTCTGCCACCTTCTTCTGACGAGCAGAAGATGTCAAAGTTTGTACACATGTACAAACAGATTCAAGAATAGCTTCTTCCCCACTTTTATCAGACTTTTGAATGGACCTCTTTAACGTTAATGTTTATCTATCTCTGCACCTTCTTGGCAGCTATAACATTGTATCCTGCACTCTCTTCTGCTACCCTGATGCACTTATATAGTACAACCTGCCTGTAAAGCACGTAGGACAACATTTTTCCCTGTACCTTGGTACACGTGACAGTAATAAATCAAATCAAAACAAGGTCCGAAGAACTGTCAAGTCTTTTAAAAATCGATAAACTGCTTGCTGATGTTTGTGAATCGAAAGGTAATCATTCCAGCAATTTCAATAGCTGCTGGTGGATATAACCTTGAAAACTGCCCCTCCTTTTCAGAACCTGCACAGTGGCACAATGGTTAGCACTACTGCCTCACAGCGCAGGGTCCTGAGTTCAATTCTAGCCTCGGGCAACTGTCTGTGTGGAATTTGCACATTCTCCCTGTGTCTGTGTGGGCTTCACACGGATGATCCCTGGAATGGTAGGCCTAACATACGATGAACGTATGAGGATCCTGGGATTGTATTCATTAGAGCTTAGAAGGTTGAGGGGAGATCTAATAGAAACTTACAAGATCATGCATGGCTTAGAAAGGGTGGACGCTGGGAAGTTGTTTCCGTTAGACGGGGATACTAGGACCCGTGGGCACAGCCTTAGAATTAGAAGGGGTCGATTTAGAACGGAAATGAGGAGACATTTCTTCAGCCAGAGAGTGGTGGGCCTGTGGAATTCATTGCCACGGAGCGCAGTGGAGGCTGGGACGTTGAATGTCTTCAAGGCAGAGATTGATAAATTCTTGATCTCGCAAGGAATCAAGGGCTACGGGGAGAGTGCGGGTAAGTGGAGTTGAAATGCCCATCAGCCATGATTAAATGGCGGAGTGGACTCGATGGGCCGAATGGCCTTACTTCCACTCCTATGTCTTATGGTCTTATGGCTTCCTCTGAGTGCTCCGGTTTCCTCTCACAGTCCAAAGTGTGTAGGTTAGGGAAATTGGCCATGCTGAATTGCCCATAGTGTCCAGGGATGTAAGAGTTAGGTGGATTAGCCATGGGAAATGCAGGGTCACAGGGACAGGGTAGGGGTGTGAGTCTGGGTGGGATGCTCTTTGGAGAGTTGGTGTGGACCTGTTGGGCCAAATGGCCTGTTTCCACACTGTAGGAGTTCTGATTCTGAATCTGTCATTATCACATTTGAGGTCGTCAGTTTGGTCAGCAACTCAAAGAGATTATTAAAGGATTAGCTATCTTTGATATGGTGTCTGAATGTAATTTTTTAAAAAATAATGTTTACAAGAATGATCTGGAGGATGAACAGCTTTTCTTATTAGGAGCCGTAGAGGACTCTGGATCTGTACTTGATGGAGTTTAGAAGGCTGAGGGGGAGTCTGATGGAAGCTTACAAAATACTGAGAGGCCAGCATAGAGTGGACATGGAGAAGATGTTTCCACGAGGAGAGACTAGAATCCGACAGCACAGCCTGAGAGTGAAGGGATGACCCTTCAGAACTGAGATAAGGAGGAATTTCTTCAGCCAGAGGGTGACGAATCTGTAGAACACATGGCCTCCACAGCCTTCTATGGCAACATCATTGAGTGTATTTAAGGCAGAGATAGATAGGTTCTTGATTAGTAAGGGCATCAAGGGTTACGGGGAGAAGACAGGAGATTGGAGTTGAGAAACACATCAGCCATGATCAAAAGGCAGAGTAGATACCTACCCACCCATCTCTTTCAACATTCCATCCCCCAACAACTGACAGACGGTATCTGCAGCATATACAGTCCATCACATGCCCTACAACCAATCCACCAGCAATTTCCAAACCTGCGACCTCTATCATCTAGAAAGACAAGGGCAGTAGATGCAACGGGAACACCACCAGCCTCAAGTTCCTCTCCAAACTATACACCATCCTGACGTGGAAATCTATGGCCCCTGCCTTCTCTGTTGTTGGATTAAAATCCTGGATCTCGCTTCCTAACCACTATATGGGTGTACGTATCCTATACAGTGGTTAGGAATTGCTCACTACCACCTTCTCAAGAGCAATTAGGGATGGGAAAGGAATACTGGCCCAGCCTGTGAACCAATATTCCATGGATAAATAATTTTTAAAGAGACTACCAGCAGAGGGGCCGTCCAACAAAAGTCTTAAATAGGGAACCTGAAATGTGTCTATCTGTAGTGGTGAGGTCTCACTGGCATTGCAGGTGAGGTGTGGTGTTCACAGCAAACACTGGTGGGGAAATTGTGTGGATGCAGCCTGTAATTTCTGGCCTGGATCTCTTCACAGGGGCAATGTGACAAGGCCACTGCAGATCTGAAACTTGATCTTGAAGCTGACTATTACCTGGATACAAGATACTGGTCATCACTGATACACATGTTCCCAACATCATCTGTGAGGTGAAGTTCTTCTGCATGGATAACAAAGCAATCTTGGGTAGCTCCACCAAAAGGACCAGCACAGGTGGGCTGGGCTGAATGGTCTATTTCTGCATGGTGTCATTTTATGATTCTTTGTTGCTGCAAAGGATGAGTCAGGGTCTGAATTTACCTTGTAAGTTTACCGTTAAAGCCTCTACAATTCAAGCAGATTGTGCTGAACTTTTACTTTTTCACTCCCCTGTCCACTGCTACATGAAGCAAATAGAAAGAAGCAATGTTGTGGGTGTTCACCCTCAAACCTCACAATCTGTCATTCAGTCAGAAACCATTGCTTTGGAAGGTAAAATTACTGTAAGTACCCAAGTAATGTGTCATCACAGATAAAGATCGACCCCTGAACTTTGGCCAAACATTCATACTCTTTGTTATTGTTTGGTCAGACTAGACTCGTCCTGGTGCAAACCCACTCAATGAGAGATGCATAGAATAACAACTGAAGTGGAGACGGTTATTCAGCTTCTCATGTCTGCAAAGGTCAACATGAGATGTCAAGGCTACCACATGGTGTGTCCTTGTCAATGCCCCACTCTATTATAGCAACATGGTACCAAGAACATACACCACCCACTTCAAACCCATTTACTAATATAATTCAGTAATTAAAATATTTCAGTCTCTTTTTGGGAGTGGGCTTGGTAGGAACAGTCTACAATCTGGCAACACTGCAACAGTAAGGGTTGGATTGTAACTTCCTTAAAACTATTATTTGTGTAAAAATTAATCTGGCACTTTCTAACTAAACGTTTAATCTTAGAAACAATGTTTAACCAACTCTATTCAGCAGCTTTAGTTTGCAGGTTTTGTTCCTCTTTCATGTTGCAAAACCTGTTCACCACACCATCTGCTGCATCCTTACAGAAAATGGTGGTCCACCAGTTAAAGTTAAAGAAGACCAATCAGTTGTAGGAGCAGAAGTAGACCATTCAGCCCATCGAGTTTCCTCTACCATTCAATCAGATCATGGCTGATCTGATAACCCTCAGCCCCATTTTCCTGTCTATCCCCAGAACCTTTGATTTCTTTGTTGATTATGTATCGGAAGTTGACAGGTTTTTTAATGACCCACCCTTCACTGCCCTATTCAGTCAAGAATTCCACAGATTCACTAACCTCAGAGAAGAAATTCATCTTTGTTTGAAATTGGTGACCCTTCACTCTGAGATTATGCCCCCAGCCCGAGACTGTCCCACAAAAGGGAAAACAGACTCTCCATATCCACCCTGTCAAGCTCCCTAAGGATCTTATATATACCTGAAGCTTCTGCTGATCCTGGTCATATATATTGGCACAGTTTGCTTCTTATTTCCGGCAACACAGCACTGCAGTTAGCCAAATACAAAGCCCCATTCAAAGGTTAAAGGGCTACTTAGAGACACACATGGCCTGTTGGTCACCATCAAATTCAACTTTCAAATATTACACCTAGTTTCTTTGCAAGAGTCTTACCTCTGCACCTAGCTTCTGTCTCAGTTTCTTGCTCCTTTTGAAGTGCTTCGGTTTCCTGTTTAATTTGGTTTATAAGCTCTTGGACAGCTGTAATTTGATAGGCTTCCTGTGAGGTAGGCTGGGAAATAAAATACATTTCATCTGGAGGCACATCAGAGGGATCTTGCAGTGAGGCATTATGGGTGAAGCTCAGGAATAGGAAGGGTGAAATCACAATGTTAGGAGTTTTCTACAGACATCCCAACAGCCCATGGGAGACAGGAGCAGATATGTAGTCAGATACTAGAAAGGTGTGAAAAAAGCAGGGTAGTTGTGGTAACTTTCAACTTTCCTCTTATTGACTGGGACTCCCTTAGAGCCAGGGGCTCAGATGGAAAGCAATTTGTTAGATGTGTCCAGGAGGGCTTTTTGAGACAGCATGTTGACAATCCAGCCAGAGAGGAGGCTATACTCAACTTGGTATTAGGGAATGAGCCAGGACAGGTGATCTATGTTTCGGTAGGAAAACATTTTGGGCTTAGTGACCATAACTCCATAAGATTTCAAATAGTCATGGACAAGGACAAGAGTGGTCCTTGGGTGAGGGTATTTAATTGGGCAAGGGCCAATTACATCCAAATTAGACAAAAACTGGGGAATGTGGATTGGGAGCAGTTATTTAAGGGCAAATCTACATCTGGCAAATCTGGCTTTTAAAGACCAGTTGATTAAAGTGCAGGACATGCATGACCAGGAAAACTGAAGGACAGAAACGGCAGGATCCAGGAACCATGGATAACAAGTGAAATTGTAAACTTAGTCAGAAGGAAAAAGGAAGTGTACAATAGATCTAGGCAGCTACAAACTGACAAAGCCCTTGAGGAGGACAGAGAAATTAGAAAGGAACTTAAACGCAGAATTAGGAGGGCTAGAAAGGGCCATGAAATGTCTTTGGCAAACAGGGTCAAGGAGAATCCCAAGGCTTTTTATGCATTTATTAGAAGAAAGAAGGTAGCAAGTAGGCCCCGTCAAGGACAAAGGAGGAAAGTTATGTGTGGAGCCACAGGAAGTGGGAGAGAGGTTTAATGAATACTTTGTATCAGTATTCACCGAGGAGAAGAACATGATTAGTGTTCAGGTCAGGGATAAGTGTGTGAATACTCCATAGAATATCAATATATTAAAGGAAGAAGTTTTGGGTATCCTAAATTGCATTAAGGTAGACAAGTCCCCAGGGCCAGATTGGATCTATCCCAGGTTACTGCGAGAGGCAAGGGAAGAAATAGTTAGGGCATTAGCAGATATCTTCACATTCTCTTTGACCAAGGCGAGGTTCCAGAGGACTGGAGATTAGCCAATGTTGTTCCCTTGTTTAAGAAAGAAAGCAGGGATAATTCAGGAAATTATAGGCTGGTGAGCCTGATGTCTGTGATGGGGAAGCTCTTGGAGAAGATACTGAGAGACAGGATATATGCACATTTGGAAGAAAATGGACTAATTAGTGACAGGCAGCATGGTTTTGTACAGGGAAGATCATGTCTCACCAACCTGATTGGATTTTTTGAAGAGGTGACAAAGATAATTGGTGAGTGAAAGGCTGTGGAAGTAGTTTATATGGACTTTCACAAGGCATTTGATAAAGTCCCACATGGCAGATTGGTACAAAAACTAAAATCACATGGGATTCAGGGTGGGCTGGCCAGATGGATACAAAACTGGCTTGGTCATAGGAGACAGAGGGTAGTGGTGTAAGGGTGTTTTTCAGAATGGAGACTAGTAACTAGTGGTGTTCCACAGGGATTAGTCTTGGGTCCTCTACTGTTTGTAGTATATACAGATGATCTGGAGGAAAATGTGGATGGTCTGATTAGTAAGTTTGCAGATGACACGAAGATTGGTGGAGTTGCTGACAGTGCCGATAACTGTGAAAGGATACAACAGGATATAGATAGAATGGAGACTTGGGCACAGAAATGGCAGATGGAGATTAATCCAGATAAATGTAAGGTGATGCATTTTGGAGGATCAAATTTAGGTGTGAATTACACTGTAAATGGCAGAACCCTTAGGACATTAATATTCAGTTGGATCTAGGTGTGCAGGTCCACAGTTCCCTGAAAGTGGCAACACAGGTAGCCAAAGTGATTAAGAAGGCATATGGCATGCTTGCTTTCATTGGCCGGGGCATGGAGTACAAGAGTTGGCAAAACATGTTGCAGCTATATAAAACCTGTGTTAGGCTGCATTTGGAATATTGTGTGCAGTTTTGGTCACCACACATGAACATGGAAGCTATGGAGAGAGTGCAGAGAAGGTTCAGCAGGATGTTGCCTGATCTCCAGGGCATTGGCTATGAGAAAAGATTAAAAAGACTAGGATTGTTTTCACTGGAAAAATGGCAGCTGAGAGGAGACCTGATAGAGGTCTTCAAAATATGAGAGGCATAGATAGGGTGGATAGTCAGAGGCTTTTCCCCAGGGTTGAAGTTTCAATTACAAGGGGGCACAGGTTGAAGGTGAGTAGGCAAAAGTTTAAGGGAGATGTGCGAGGGAGGTTTTTCATGTAGAGAGTGGAAGGAGCCTGGAATGCACTGCCAGAGGTGGTGGAAGCAGACACGTTGGCAACATTTAAAAGGCATCTGGATGGTTACATGAATAGTGGGGGGAATAGAGGGATATGGACCGAATAAGGGCAGAAGGTTTGCTTTTTAGTTTAGTCAGGACCTAATGATCAGCTCAGGCTTGGAGGGCTGAAGGGCCCATTCCTGTGCCACACTTCTCTTTTGTTCTTTTTTCTTTTGACTTTATTTTGCATTCTATTTTTGAACTCCAGCAGTTGCTAAGGCCCTAAGCCCTAGAATTCCCTTGCCAGAACTCTGTCTTTCTATTTAGTATTCCTTAAAAACCATCTCTTTGGCCAGGATTTCAAACACCTGTCGAAAATCTCAAAACCTGGCCTGATGTTAAATTTTGTTGGGAGCACTCCTGTGACCTGCCTCTTTTAAAAGGAAACAAGAACTTAAAAGTTGTTTTACCATTTGGAACGTGCTATATAATTGCAAGTTTTCACTTTTGTGAAATTGATGATTAACAGCAGTTGAGGTGGGGATCAGTCATGACTTAAAGTCATCAACCCGAGCCAAGTTGTTTTAGCTGGTGCCACAGGGGAGAAAGCGAATCACTAACAAGGCAATAAGTATCAATATCGCGCACTACCTTTTTCTACGTGATGAGCAAAAAAATCAAAAAAAAAGGCAATTCACAATTTAAGGAATAAAACCACATTTCTCTATTTAGGATTGTTTCACAGTCACAATTTTTGCCTGTCCTTAAAGTCCAGTTTTCAGACCTGCTCTTACACAATTACGCTATGCTTCCCAAATACAATGCAAGGAAGATACACAGTAATGGCTTGTAAATTTACCAGTGTTTTTAGCTGTGAAATACTCTTGTGATAATCATTTGAATCACTGGAAGGAATCAGAATAGATTAATTTCAATATTATTACCTCACTTCAATCTATTTTTGAATGGGAGAGCCATTAGATTACCCAATGCAGCTTTACAATCCAACAACAAAGGCAAGGTGAGCCGATTAGAGAAAAGGATATACGGCAGTTCTGGAATGATATTGTCTCCTTCCATATAAAAAGCAAAATGTTAGTTATCAATAGAAAGCAGTAAAGTAACAGTGTTAGCCAAACAACACAGCACCACAGCAAAATCAGATGTGAATTTACAGAGGATAAACTCTGGGTCATTAAGGAGGAAATAAGAATTTCCTCCAAATGGAAGCAGCGTCAGAGTGATAATCAACCTACCTCTGCACAGCTACAACTGCGCCATTGGATGTTAAGTTTTCAAACAGATTATGAAGCTAGCATTTTTAAACTGTCCCCTATTAAATGAAGTCAAGTGACCTCCTTCAGCCTTGCATCTGCACATACCCTCCAGTCAGCAATGCCAGTTTATTTTGCACTCTCTTATCCCTCCACTGCATGTTAGTCATTCCTTCAATCATTCGCTACTTTTGCATTGCTGTCTTTCTGCCTTCAAAAGTACAATGAAGACCTTTCCCTTTGAAGGGACTTTTTCTTCATCCTAACATTCCTCCCTTGCCCCTTCTCCACTTGGACAATTATCCACTGCTATCCAAAGCACTCATAAGCCCTCACTGTACAGAATAAACATTGTAGAACTGTAAGCTATTGAGATTCTGCTTTGCTTAGTGTAGGTGTGCTTTTATTTAAATTCAAAACTATTGGCAAAGTAAAACTCAAGACTGTGTCTTTTTATTAAAATGTTCATCTCCACATCTTGTCATGTACAGTGAGTACATTCACTGTCAGGATGATACCTCTGACGGTTGTGTGTACGTGCATACGTATTTTTAAATTAACCTGTTCAGGCACACCTTTCGAGCAGGTAGGACTTGAACATGGGCCTTCTGGTTCAGAGGTAGTGTCATTACCACTACATCACAAGGGCAGATTGATTCGATTGGAGCAGTGTGGACCAGTGCTGTTGTGGTGTGCACCTACATGTTAGAAGGATAATTTGGTTTGGTTGTGAGTTAATTACACACACCCACTCCTTGAGCCTAGGGTTGAACATACTGGCCAAGGTCCTACCCAGGTAAGGAACTATCAGGCCAAAAGGCAACACGAGTTTACACCAAATGAGTTCACGGTCTGAGGAAAGGAGGACAGGACGAGAAGACAATGGGCAGTACGTTAAAAATAAAATTTATACATCTGAGGCAATTCTATTCTTTGACCACATAAACCAGGATAAGGAGCTGCAAGAAAATCAGAGCCATAGAAATAGCACACGTAACAGACCAATTCAGACAGGTTAGCAAGGCAATGCCTATTGTTGCAGAGCACGTGATTATCATTCTCTTGATTCTGAGATTATCAATTTCTTATGCATTTGGATTTGTGTGATGCATTTTAATTGAATGCAACCTATTGCTTATTTTCCATACCAGAGAGTCAATTACCCTGATGTCCCCTGCTGATAATTTCAAAGTACTTGCCATTTCAATTCCTATTTCTCCTTTTGATCCTCTTTCTCAGATCAGTGGTTTGCTGGAGATCTTATTTGGCTAAGATAACAAGGTGTAGAGCTGGATGAACACAGCAGGCCAAGCAGCATCAGAGGAGCAGGAAGGCTGACGTTTCGGACCTAGACCCTTCTTCAGAAATCTTATTTGGCTGTTTGCTTGAAATCGTAGAATCCCTACAGTGTGGAAACAGACCATTCAGCCCACCAAGTCCCCACCACCCATCCGAAGAGCATCCCACCCAGACCCATTCTCCCACCCTCTACCCTATAACTTGGCATTTTCCATATCTAATCCACCTAATTACACACCCTTGGACAATATGGGGAATTTAGCATGGCCAACCCACCTAAGCTGCACATCTTTGGACTGTGGAAACCAGAGCTCCCAGAGGAAACCCACACAGACAAGGGGAGAATATACAAACTCCACACAGACAGTCGCACGAGGGTGGAATCGAATCCAGGTCCCTGGCGCTTTGAGGCAGCAGTGCTAACCACTGAGCCACAGTGCTGCCCAAATCTTATTGGAAAGATAGGAAGACAGATAATAAAGGTTGAGTAATCAGTCATGGTTAGTTAACAGCTATGTCCTGCTTCTCTGTAAATACTATTCGACCATTCAGGCAGATATGACATCTACGTTCATGGCACAAGACCTTCAATGAGACTGACAGAGTCATTATGCAATTCAATATGTTCACAATTCAGTTACCTCTGGATTTGACAATGTTGTTATGGTTGGTTTCCTACCCCTGTCCTAATGACCCACCACACACATGCCCACTGATTTAGTGGCTCAGAGCCCAGCAACTCCTCAGTTTTAAAATCACCATCCATCTTTTCAAATCCTTCCAGGGCCTTGGTCCTCCTTGCCTCTCTATTCTTCTCCAATCCTACCACCCTCTGGGATCAGTGTGTCCCTCTATTTCTGCCTTATTATGCACCTCCATAGCTCATCAGTCCAGCAGTTACTAAAGCCCGAAGCTCTAGAATTCCCTTGTCAAAACTGTCACACTCTCTCTCTCTAATACTCCATTTTAACTACCTCTCTGAACAAGATTTCAATCATCTAATATCTCCAAACACGGCTCAGCATTAAACTTTGTTTGAGAGCACTCCTGTGAAGTGCCTTGAACACAAGAACTTGGGATGTTTTACGCTGTTAAAGATGCTCTGTTACTAGTAAGCTGTTGTTGAGGTGTATGACTTTTTAAAAATTCACTCATGGGATGTGGATATCACTGTCATTTACTGCCTATCCCTAATTCCAAGGATCATTTAGGAACATGCCAAGATTAAGAATCATTGTGGGAGCTCATGGACAGACCTTTGGCAGTTGGAGCTGGTTAATGTGGATACAGCATTGGATGGTGAATACAAATCCTTTCCCATGCTCTGACAATTGCTGGATGCTGAGGTAGCAAACCATTCAGCTGATGCCACAGCAAGATCAGCATGGCCAGGCACTGCCTCGTTTTCTGACCCAACCCAAACAGGAGAACCTGCATTCAGAGAAGACGAGGGCAGAACCACAGGAGAATAGCTGGTACGTCCTGACAACTTTGCCTGAAATGTCTGTGAAAAGAACAAAAATGAAATAAATCAATCACAGCGGAGACTAAAATGGAAAGAACAGTCAATCCAGACCTGGTGCAAGGGAACTGAGGGATGATGAGGAGAATATCTTTCATGAATTTATTGAAGCATGAAGGATTATTTGGGGACTTGACAAGAGGTTATTCGCACTTGTGGAAGAATTTAATACCAGAGGGCATAATCTCAGAGTAAGAGGTCACCGTTTGTGACAGAGATGATGAGAAATATATTCTGTGGGAGCAGTGAATCTGTTGAATTCTTTATCACAGAGAGCAGTCAACACAAGGTCATTAAGAATATTCAAGCTGAGATTTTCAGATGGCAGTTAAATATCAGCCACATTTAGGCAGCAAGATCTTTCCTGAAAGAACATTAGTGAATGAGATGGGTTTTTACGACAAACTGGCAATAATCAGTGATGCTGCTTCTTCATTACACATTTATTTAATTTATTCATTTTTCCTTTCCCAGTGATAGGATTTGAAATCATGTCTCCAGCCCATCAGCCTGGCCCTCTCGATTGCAGGCCTAGTAACATAATCACTATGTTGCTGTGCTCAAACATATTGAACCCTTTAGGCTTATCACGTATAAACGGAGAGGGAAATGTTTGCATTGATTTATACCAGACCATTGAAACACCTACAAGTGGTGTCAAGGACACAATGCAAGGAATATATCTAGCAACAATGTCTACTTTCTTTCTCTTTGGCAGTCATGAAATAAACCATTCCCTAACATAAAAGATAACCTCAACAACCTATTCCTTAGCGTATGTTCTTTTCTTGGAAAGGTATCTCAAAGAGCCCAAAGTAGGTACAATCACACCTGCCTCCAAATTCTTCCTTTCATGAGCATCTCCTGAAACTACAGTCAGCAGTCTTACACTGTGCATTGTACACATACACTGGAGATTGCAGAAAGCAGAGCAAGTGTACAAATCCAACAGGATGCCACACTGAGACTTCAGCTATACAATATAATAGAAAGCAAAACACTAACAGCCTTTATAAACAAAAAGCAAAGGCTAGCAGATATTGGAAATCTGCTACTAAAACAAAATATCCTGGAAATCACAGAATCCCATCAGTGTGGAATCAGGCCATTCAGTCCATCGAGGCAAAAGAATATCTCACACAGACCCAACCTCCTGCCCTATAACCCTTCATTTCCCATGGCTAATCCACCTCGCCTGCATATCCCAGGACACAATGAACAATTTAGCATGGCCAATCCACCTAACCTACACATCTTTGGACTGTGAGATGAAACCGACGCACCCACTGGAACCCCATGCAGAGGATGGGGAGTATGTGCAACCTCCCCCTAGACAGTTGCCTGAGGGTGGAACTGAACCCGGGTGCCTGATGTTGTGAGGCAGCAGTGCTAACCACTGGGCCACCGTCCTAAAATATGCAACCCTCAAAGAGGATTTGTTTAGCTTCTCTAAGAGAATCTAAAGAATTCTCTTCCTCAGGAGGCACTGTCAGAAGTCGCAAGACACCAGGTTATAGTCCAACAGACGAAGGAGCAGTGCTCCAAAAGGCTGTGTTTTCAAATAAACCTGTTGGACTATAATCTGGTGTCGTGTGACCCCTGACTTTGTCCATCCCAGTCCAACACTGGTACCTCCACATCAGAAGGCACTAGAGGCTGGACCACTGAATTTGTCAAAGCTGAATGTACAGTGGATAGATTTTTGATAAACAAGGGAATATTGGTTGGGTGGTATAGTATTGGCAGACAGGAGACAGAGAGGAGACCATAACAACATCAGTCATGGTCTTTTGGAATGGTGCAGCAGGCTTGATGGGTTTAAATGGCTTTACAGCTGTTCCTACATTAGCACAACAGCTCAGCGGTCAGCACTGCTGCCTCACAGTGCCAGACACCTGGGTTCGATTCCAGCCTCAGGTAACTGTTTGTCTGGAGTTTTCACATTCTCACTGTGTCTGCATGAGTTTCATCCCACAGTCCAAAGATGTGCAGGTTAGGTGGACTAGCCATGCTAAATTGCCTGTAGTGTCAGGGATATGCAGGCTTAGGTCGGTTAGCCATGGGAAATGAAGGGTTACAGGGATAAGATAGTGGGGTGGGTCTGGATGGGCTGCTCTTTGGACTGTCAATGTGGACTGAATGGCCTGCTTCCACACTTGTAGGGAGTCTATGTCCAGCAGCATCTGTGCAACGGACAAGTAGTGTTCAGGTGGAGGGTGCCCACCTGAAAGGTTAAGTCGCCCTTTACCCTGCTGGCAGCTCTTTATAACCAACGAATGCCCTGTTCAAGCTCCGGACGGCGGGCTGCATTTCATTCCAAGAGTCTGGAAAATCCTGCTCGCTCAATCAGAGCGGAACTGAAAATGTTTAAAAGCGCCTCTGGGCGGCATTGCTGCAGGACAAGGTGTGGCTCTCCGGACCCCGGTGCTCTGGTGGCCAAAGTGTTCAAAGCAGATGCTGTTGCGGCAACTTTGGAGCCAGGTGTTGGAAGCCTTAAAGTGCGGGCTGCTCAGCTCTTTGGCAAAGCGCAGCGCTGCTTTCAGAATGATGGGCCCATTGACCGCTAGCCCCTGGGCTCGGACTTGCTGCAACCAGCGGTACAGAACCAGGTTGAGGTAACCATGCTCCATGCAAACACACAACCTTTTCCCAGCCGTGTCCCGGTTGCCTTCGTAGGCTTGCAGGATTTCCGCTTTCCTCTTCAGGATGGTCTGCACTTGGGTCTTGCCAATGCTGGAGAGCTCAGCCAGCTGCCTCTGGCTCTTGCCTTCGCTTTGGGGAATCAGCTCTACTTTCTGCTTCATGGAGAGCTCGTTCCTGACCATCACCGATAATTTAGAGGTTGCAGAGAGAGGGTTTATCTGCATTCTCCAAAAGGAAGAAACGTACACCTTGCTATTTCACACAAACTGCTGCTGAGGCCTGGATTTATCAAGGAAATTTACTCAGCAGTAGCTATTGGCTGTTCAAAAATCATGTGCCTCCCCCCCCCGCAATATTTTATGCATTTTGATGAATTAAGGTCCACTGTAACATATTCCAGTGACAGGCTTAGAATGCTCGGTTGCCATAGCATCCAAACTGAAACACTGACTTTACCTGAATCGAGGAATTAAGAGGCATAACCGCCTATAAGGCACCAGTGTTTTGTTTGTTGTCAAAGGAAGGCTTGCTTTACCATCAGTGTTGTACTTTACATTATAAATCTTTAAATCCTTAAATGAGGCCCGCCTTTTGGGGTGGGTGCGGAGAGACTAGCAGACTACGAGGGGAAACAGAAAACTTTAATATTTAGCCCTCCTTTCAATCCTCGCAACGTCTTCTGCTGCTTGGAACAATTTCCTGGGCTAGGACAAATTGTGATTGTAATCCTCCTTCGCATTTGCGGAATATTTACAGCTACTTTTAAGTGCATTATGGTTCTCCTCAATACAGTATCACAGCTACCAGGACTCAGTGTGTGTCTGCAAACATCTCCAGTCCTGATATCGAAACGTTAACTCTGCTTTCTCTCCACAGATGCTGAGCTCCTCCAGCAATTTCTGTTTTTGTTTAAAATCTCCAGTGGACCTGTTTATCTCAATGCCCTCCATTTATGCATGTCTGGGAGCTTTTTTCGCCCCTTCCAGTGGGCTGCCCGGATTTTTCCAAATGAAAACAAGACGAGTCTGCATCTTTTTGAAGTCAAATGTTTCCCTACTTCTGGGAACATGTCAGTAACCATTAAAATTGAAGTTTCCAATTCATTTCCAACAATAAACATCACTCGGTGAGTCTAAGACTTTCAACTATGGCCGTGCAGAAACGTAAGAGATAATCATGGTCTTTCCTGCAGCTACAAAACATACTAAGGGAAGCATGAGGCAGCCCATTGTTGTCAAAGGAAGTCAGGGACAGGAAAAGAGCAAAAGAAAAAACATGCAATGTGGTGAAGATTAGTGGGAAGCCTTTTGAAACCAGCAGAGAATAACTAATAAAGAGGGGAGAAGAACGTGAGAGTAAGCTACCTCATAATATATAGGAAGATTGCAAGAATCTTTTTAGATATCTAAAAGGTAAGAGAGAGGCAAAGGGCACTGGAAAAAGAGGCTGCAGAAATAGTAATGGGGGATAAGGAAATGCCAGAGGAACTGAATTGGTACTCTGCATCAGTTTTCACAGTGGGAGACACCAGCAGCATACCAGAACTTCGAGAGGCAATGGGTAGAGATGAGTGTAATGGCCATTATTGAGCAGAAGGTACTGGGGATGCTGAAAGGTCTGAACGTTGATAAATCACCTGGACCAGATGGACTACACTCCAAGATTCTGAAGGAGATAGGCTAGGAGATGGAGAAGGCATTGGTGGTAATCTTTCAGGAATTGCTGGAGCCAGGGGAGGGTCCCAAAGCAGCTGAAAATGGTTAATGTAACACCCTGTTTAAGAAGGGAGGAAGGCAGATGACGCGAACTATAGGTCTGTTAGCCTGACCTTGGTAATTGGTAAGATTTTAGAATCCATTCTTAAGGATGATATTATGGAGTACTTGGAAATGCATGGTAAAATTGGGCTGAATCAGAACAACCTCTGCAACGGAAGGTCATGCCTGACAAATCTATTAGAATTCTTTGAGAAGGCAGCAAGCAAGTTAGAGAAAGCAGAGCCAGTGGATGTGATCTATTTGGATTTCCAGATGGACTTTGACAAGGTGGTGCGCAGAAGGCTGCGAAATAAGATAAGAGCCCACAATGTTGAGGGCAAATTGCTGGCAATTGGAGAGTGGGGAGAAAGGAATCTTTTTCAGAATGGCAGCCAGTGACTAGTCTTTGTTGGGACTACAACTATTCATGTTATACATTAACAATCTAGGTGAAGGAACTGAGGGCATTGTTGCTAAGTTTGCAAATGAGACAAAGAAAGGTGGAAGGATAGATAATATTGACAAGGCTGCAGAAGGACTTGGATGGGATAGGAAAGTGGGCAAAGTGGCATTTGGAATACTATGTGGAAAAGCGTGAGGTTATGTACTTTGGCAGGATGAAGAGGCATAGACTATCTTCTAAATGGGGAAAGCCTTCTGAAATCTGAAGCACAGAGAGATTTGGGAGTCCAACTTCAGGATTCTCTTAAAGTTAACATGCAGATTCACTTGGCAATTGGGAAGGTAAATGCAATGCTAGATTTCACTTCAAGAGGGCTAGAATACAAGAGCAGAAATGCACTGCCAAGTCTGTGTAAGACTCTGGTCTGACCACACTTGGAATATTGTGAGCAATTTTGGGCTCTGTTGCAAAGGAATGATGAGCTTGGTCTAGAGGAGGTTTACAAAACTGATGCTGGGAATGAAGGGCTTGTCATATGAGGAGCGGTTGAGGACTCTGGGTCTGTACTTGATGGAGTTTAGAAGGATGAGAGAGGATCTCATCGAAACTTACAGAATACTGAGAGGCCTGGATAGAACGGATGTGGAGATGATGTTTCCACGAACAGGAGAAACTAGGGCACTGGGGCACAGCCTCTGAGTGAAGGGATGACCCTTTAGAACTGAGATGTGATGGAATTTCTTCAGCAAGAGTGTGATGAATCTGTGGAACTCATTGCTGTAGAGGGCTGCGCAGGCAAGCCGTTGAATGTATTAAAGACAAGAGATAGATAGATTCTTGATTAGTAAGGCAACAAGGGTTACAGGGAAAAGGCAGGAGAATGGGGTTGAGAAACATATAAGCCATAATTGAATAACAGAAAACTAGATGGGCTGAATGGCCTAATTCTGCTCCTATATCTTCTGGTCTAAATCAAATGATCATTTTCATGCACAAAAGATTAATAAGCATAGCAACAATGTTGGTTAGCGCACAAAAACAGAAATTGCTGGAGAACCTCAGCAGGTCTGGCAGCATCTGAAGAAGGGTCACTGCAATAAAAATATTAACTCTGTTTTCTCACCAAACATACTACCAGACCTAGCTGGAAAAGCTCAGCAGATCTGGCAACATCTGTGAACAAAAAAATGAGTTCTGAGGAAGGATCACCAGACCTGAAACGTTAACTCTGATTTTTTCGTCGTAGATGCTGCCAGACCTGCTGCGCTTTTCCAGCAACTTCTGTTTTTGTTCCTGATTTACAGCATCAGCAGTCCGTTCGGTTTTTATGCTGCCAGACCTGCTGAGTATCTGCAGCTATATTTGGTTTAATTTAGATTTTCAGCATCTACAGTTCTTAATTTTTTGTTAAGTAACTGCACAGAGTTGTCATCATTTGTGTCTGCTGCTGTTCGTAGTGAGAACCTATTGTCTCCCTTTCACACATTAATTTACACCCATTTTATATCTTTGTCGCTTTCTCCGCCATTAACTCCTTTGTCTTTTGCACTGCACCTCTGCCTCTGTCCAAAGTTAATATATTAAAAATGTTTTCCAGCATTTTCAATTCTGAAGTCATACCAGACTCAAAACATTAACTCTGTTTTCTCTCGATGGTAGCCATGATGTGGAGATGCCAGTGATGGACTGGGGTGGACAAAGTTAGATGTCACACGATACCAGGTTATAGTTCAACATGTTTACTTGAAACCACAAGCTTTAGGAGCACTGCTCCTTCGTCAGGTGAAGTGACTTTATTTAAGTGGTCATTGCAATTTGTTTTGAACATATAAGTTATAAAATTGAGTGAAAAGGATGTTTGACCAGGTATGGCATCCAGAAGCGAGAGATCTTGTGATGATATCTCCAGGGTCACGTTGAACCAGAAATAATATCTGTAGCTTCTTTAGCACATGTTATCACACTTAAATAATGAGAGGAAACCTGGAGGATCTCAAACATTCAAATCTTTTAAGTAAGTAATACATCACTACTCTTTGTCCGGCAAAAAGGCAGTCAAACCACTTCACAAAGTTTTAAAAAGATATAGCAGCAATTTTGGATTCCCATCTTTTCACGGGTGGCTGAACTTTTCCTGACTCTATGACTCTATTAGTGACAACATGCTGGGCATCAAGGCTGGCAATATGGCACAGGAATGCATTTGGAAGGCAGCCCAAAATCCTAGAGTTAGTTGCTTTGATACATCACCAGCTATGGGAACCGCAATGGTGTGAGTGTACAATCTGCAACTAATTGAGTCACTTATGGGCCCAATAGAAAATAATTTCTAATCACTGTAGGCATTTAGACCGGCCCACTAGATACAAGCACTCCAGCCTCTAAAGGTCTGTATCCATGGTGCAGGGTAGAACCAATGTGGCAGAGTAAGCAACATCACCAATCAACAATGTCATTGTCTCTATAATTTTATAAGGATTTTTTTTCATTATTCATGTTTAAACAGCACAGTGATACATTTGAAGAGATGGCAGAAGGTTACCTGGGTTGCAATTTTCCTTTAAATTGCTCAGCAAAAGAAGATATTGGATATTTCTTTTTTTTAAAAGAAAAGTGTCTTGGAAGGTACTTAGCTTCAGCTAATTTCTTGTATTTATTTACTGGAAATCACATGCCTGGGTTTATGGCTATCAGGAGTTGGTTTTTGTTTTTAATATTGTTCAGAGTTCAATTGGGATACAGCCTGCACTCTTGGCAGTGGCAGTGCCCCAAGTGGGGACTCCTGGCTATCGCAGGCACTGCCACTGCGGTAGGCCTGAAGCCTGAACTCTCGCTGGTGGCAGGGTTTTGGCTGCAATGGTGGCAGTGGCCAGAATGGGGATTGTTGGTGGTGTCAGTGAGGCGGCGGTAGTAGTGGAGCTGGGGTTTCCTGGGCATCGATATTGTTGTTGCTGTACTCTGAGCAGGGATTCCTTGAGGCCCAGAACACCTTGCAGAATCCCTGGAACTGTGCTTGAGACCTAATTTGAACAGAAGATGAATTCTGTTTAAGTAATTACTTTTTATTCTTTTTGTCACTCAAAATGGCATCAGATTGTGGTGACTTTTCAAAACACTTTTCACTGTATCATCCTAGATATATGTGACAATAAAATCATTCAAAATCACTTATTATTTAATTCATTCACAAAGCATTCAAGGCTTAGGCTGATATGTGGCATGAATATTACTTTCCACATAAGTGCCTGGCAATGACCATCTATCCTTGATGTTCAATGGGGGACATGGTAATGTCACTGGACCAGAAATGCAGAACCTAAGGCTAATTTTCTGGAAAAATGGGTTCGAATCCCACCTTAGCAGATGGTGAAATCTGAATTCAATTTAAAAATCTGGAATAAACTAATCTAATAGCAACTATACAACAATTGTCAACTGTGGTAAAAACCCATCTGCTCCACCAATTCCCTTCAGGAAACTTTACCTGACATATATGACTCTGGTGCCACAGCGATGTGGTTGACTATTAATGCACAACCCGTGAACCTTGCCACTGATTCTGAAAATTCCATAGATAAATTAAAAAATTTTCAAGTGACAATATCATTACTGAATCCCCAACAACAAACAATGACCAAAATCTTAACTGAACCAACGATATAAATACTAAGGCTACAAGTACAGGTCAGAAAGTGGAAATTCAGCAACACATGAATCAGCCCCTCCAAAGCCAGCCCACCACCTCACATGGGACAAACCAGTAATGCAGTGAAGAGTCAATTAGCGATGCATAGTCAGGAGACTGACAGTGTAGGAGCAAATTTAGATTATGTGGGAATTTCGTACACAAGGAAAAGGTGTGCTTTAACTAACATTTGTCGTAATTAGTAAGGTGTCTTTTTACTTGTTGGATTTATTCCTACAAAATTTTTATTTATACTGTTACAAAGTGGGAGTCGACACCCCCCTCCCCAATAAATAAAACCGAAATACCCAGAGAAATTCGCTTTGCCTCATAGTCTGTAAAAGGCAATGTGAAAAGTGGTATAATCTGCCCCTCACATGCCCAATCTGTTATAAAGGAGAGGTTAAATAAAATGAATGCCTGACAGTCACTCTATAATCAACAAGTAACAATTGTTCATTGTTAGAGTTAGATAAATAAACAGAATTACTAATAAACCAAACAATTCCACCTTAACTACTAACTATTCCCCAATAAAACAAAATTCTAGATGAGGCCAACTTTGAAAAGGGAGCCTCCGACATGTCCGCCTTCTTCCTCAACCGAGGATTCCCCAGCTCCGTTGTCGACAGGACCCTCAACCAGGTCCAACCCACCTCCCACACTTCCACCCTCACCCCCTCTCTTGCCTCCCGCAACAGCGATTGGGTTCCCTTTATCCTCATCTACCATCCCACAAGCATCCACATCCAGAAGATCATCAGATGCCATTTCTGCCACCTTCAGCAAGATACCACCACCAGACACATATTCCCCTCCCCTCCCCTCCCTTGTCCGCCTTCCGCAGGGACCATTCCCTCTGGGACACCTTGATCCACACTTCCTTCACACCCAACACCTCCCCACAGCCCTACAGCACCTTCCCCTGTAACCGGCAAAGGTGCAACACCTGCCCATTTACCTCCTCCCTCCTCAGTATCCAAGGGCCCAAACATACCTTCCAGGTGAAGCAACTTCACCTGCACTTCTCAGAAACCAGTCTACTGCATTCGCTGCTCACAATGTGGTTTCCTGTACATCGGGGAAACAAACTAGACTAGTTGACCGCTTCACAGAACATTTACTTTCTGCTCACAAAAAAAGACCCTGAACTACCTGTTGCCTGCCACTTTAACGCACCACCCTGCTCCCTGGCCAACATCTCTGTCTCTGGCTTGCTGCAATGTTCCAGAGAAGCCCAAGGCAAGGTGAAGGAACAACACCTCATTTTCCGCTTGGGGACCCTGCAGCCCTCCGGACTCAATATTGAGTTCAGGCATTTCAGGGCCTAAACTCTCCCATGTCCCAGCCCCTACCCCACACTCCGGGCCTTGTTACCACATAGCCTGCCAGTACACACCCCCTGTTGTTAGTCACTAACAATCCCCATTTAACAACTATTTGCCCTCCCAACCTGATCGTTAGCAACCCCTTTGTCTGTCCAACTGTCTTTCTCTCTCTTCGGGCTCTATCCTATCGTTTACTCCCTACCCCACCCACCTCCC
This sequence comes from Ginglymostoma cirratum, assembly GCA_024137785.1. Lineage (NCBI taxonomy): Eukaryota > Metazoa > Chordata > Chondrichthyes > Orectolobiformes > Ginglymostomatidae > Ginglymostoma > Ginglymostoma cirratum. The sequence continues at coordinate 13,407,325 of JAHRHZ010000061.1, read as the reverse complement.
TATTTTCTGTATATAAACTGATGTTTTCCCAGCCACCATCAGTTCTGAGGGAGGGTTACTGGACCCGAAACGTTGACTGTTTTCTCCTTCACAGATGCTGCCAGACTTGCTGAGCTTTTCCAGCAACTTTGTTTTTGTTCTAGTGTTATGCTGTTCCAATAGACACAAATTCCACTTATATAAACCAAATTAATACAAAAAAATACAAAGCTTAACCTCTTGAAATTACAGCCAGGATAAGTCTTCCGGAACATTCTTTTCCGCTGTCCTCCAGACAGGAACACCTTCCTCCAATGAATTCTCATCAGGAACTTTAGCTCAGAATGCCATATACCTTCATTTAGATGGTGCTTACTCTGAGATCTTAGAGATTTCTATGAGAGCTAGTGATTTTCTCTTTCTGTCAAGGTGCTGGCTGTTGATGGCAGTTTGCTGTCACTCTTCTTTTATACCCTTGATGACCTATTAATTTCTTAAAATAGGATTGATAAAAATGCTGCTTTGCCTGCTAACGATATAGCCTTTTAAAACAATGTTTCAATTTCAAGAACTCTTGATCTGCTGCTGCCTGCTGACATTTTTCTTAATCTCCAAGGCTAAAAACAACACACCTTTAAAAGGGACCACACACTCTTACCCCCTATCATTTTACAAGTAATTGTAATGTCCTGTCTTCCAATTCACAAGTACTATACCAACTTCACAACAATGCTTAGAGCAATACCATATGGAAACAGACCCTTCAGTCCAACTAGACTACTCCAACCATGTTTCCAAACTAAACTAGTCCCAATTGCCTCTGCTTGGCCCATATCCTTCCAAACTTTTCCTATTCATGTACTAATCCAAATGTCTTTTAAACATTGTAACTGTACCTGCACCCATCACTTCCTCTGGCAGTTCATTCCATATACAAACCACCCTGTAAAAAAAAAAAAAAATTTCCCCTCACGTCCTTTTTAAATCTTTCTGCACTCACCTTAAGAGTATGACTCATAGTTTTGAACTCACCCACCCTCGGGGAAAAAACCCTTTGTATTCACCTTATCTATGGTCCTCATGGTTTTATAAACCTCAGTAAGGTCACCCCCTCAACCTCCTATGCTCCAGTTAAAAAAAGTCCTGGCCTATCCAACCCACTTTTGTAACTCAAACTGGTAAATCTTTTCTGAACCCTTTCCAATTTAATAAGATCCTTCCTATAGCAGGGTGACCAGAACTATACACAGTGCTCCAGAAGAGGCCTCAGTAACGCCCTGTACAACCGTAACATGACATCCCAACTCTTACTCAAAAGGTCTGAGCAATGAAGGCAAGCATGCTAAATGTCTTCTTGTGACACAAAATTTTAAGAATTATGTACCTTAACTCCTAGGTCTCTTTGTTCTACAACATTCCCCAGGGACCTACCATTAATTGTACAAGTCCTGCTCTTTGTTTTACCAAAATGCAATACCTCACATTTATCCAACTTAAATTCCAGTATAGATTTTTTGCAAGGGGAGTGAAGTTTAATTAAATTACTGAAGACTTTGAAGAAGTAACACAGAGGATTGATCAGGGCAATGTTGTTTACGTAGTGTATACAGACTTTCAGAGGGCATTTGATATAGTGCCATACAACAGACTTGTAAGCAAAGCCAGAGGTTGTGGAATTAATGTCCAGTAGCAAAACACGTACAAAACTGGCTGCAAGTTGGGAATCAGGGAGTCCTAATAGATGGATGCTTTTCAGGGATGGAAGGAGAGGATGGTTTGCAGTGGAGTCCCTCTGAAACCAGTGGCTGAACTCTTGCTTTACCTGATATACTTCAGGTATTTAGAACTCGGGGAATAGAGCACAATTTCAAAATTATTCAAAGTAGATCAAGTTTATGCGGAGAATTGCGAGGTGATTTTTTTTGTTACAAAAAACATTCTTTGAAACGAAAAATATTCTTCGTCAATAAAAACTAATTGAAGTTGTAGCAGCAGACAGTCCTAGGTCTATGTGTACATATGTCATTAAAGGTGACAGAACAGGTTCAGAGAATAGTTAATAGAGCAAACAGTATCCTGGACTTTATTAACAGAGGCATAAGAGTACAACAGCAATGAGATTACATCAAATTTATTTCACCACAACAAAACTTGTTAACAGCCTCAGCTGGAGTATTGTGTCCAGTTCTGAGCACTGCACTTCAGCAAGGATGTGAAGGCCTTAGAGAAAGTGCACAAGAAGTTTACGGCAATTGTTCTAAAGATGAGGAATTATAAAATTATGAAGCTTGATTGGAGAAGCAGGAAGTATTCTCCTTGGAATAGGGCGGGGCTGGGTAGAGTCTGATTAAGTATTCAAAATCATGAGAGGAGTCTGGATAAAGAAAATTGGGAGAAAATGTTCCCATGACTATAACCACCATTCTGCCTCCACCTCTCTCTTTATCTGTAATTCCCCTTAGCCCCAAATCCAGTCCTGAGGAAGAGTAATACCCGAAACGTTGACAGCAACTTTCCTCCACATGCTGCCTGGCCTGCTGCGTTTTCCCAGCTTCCTGTTTGTCTACCCAGGTGATTTAGTTAACCCAGTTCATCTTTATTTTTGGAACTCTTTCAAAAAACACTTTCACAATTCTTTCAAGAGCTTCCTAAAGACTGAACATCATGCCAAAAGAAAATGTCCCACCATGAAACAAGAAATACCACTTTAAAGCATCTAACATTTGACCTTGAAGGTCACAGTGGCAAATATTGCTTCTGGGTGCAATATACATTCTGATCGACTTACCATTCAAAAATCAACGGTGGCAAAATTGGTTGCCTTTAAAAAAATCTGATCAAAGGAGTATACCAGATGAATTTCTTTTATCAACGGAGAATAGAAGTGGAAACAAATCTGTCCTAAATCTCAGATTTCATTGGATGCTCAGACTCAAAACGAATGAGTTTCGTGTTAATAGCGAAAAAAAGGAATAAAGCAGGGTCTCAAAAACTGACAAATTTCATCAAGCAAATATTTTATGAACACAGTACAATAGTGGCCAAACTGCTAAAAAGTAAATACCTTATTTTGCTTCTTCCTCTTCTACTATACCCATCCAAAACTCAACAGAAAAAGGGTTACTTTAAAACTATTTCTGGCTATTGTAATTTCATACAAATCTATGAAAGGGATATTGACAAATTAAATAAATGGGCAAAACTGCAGCAGATGGGAGTTCAATGTAAGCAAGTGTTTATACACTTTGGACCGAAGAAAACACTACTTTTGACTGAACAAAGTTAACTAAAGTGGATGTCTTAGAAACTTGGGGGCTTAGGTGCACAGCTCTTTAAAATGTCACAAACAGGTGCAGAAAATAATCAAGAAAGCTAATGGAATGCTGACCTTTTTATCTAAAGTACTGCAGTATAAGCATGCAGAAATTATGCTGCAGTTATACAAAACCCTGGTTAGACCCCACTTGGAGTACTGTGAGATAGATACATTTTTGTTAAGTAAATACATTAAGGGATATGGGCCAAAGGCAGGTACCGAGAGTTAGGCCACGTATCAGCCTATTGTTGAATGGCAGAACAGGCTCGAGGGGATAAATGGCCTGCTCCTATTCCTACGTCCTACATAGTTCACTAAAACCACTGATCAAAGGTCTTATGATGAGGTGGCAGCATACCTGCTTCATTGGTCAGAAGCTTCAGGTTGGAGTCCCATCCCAGAACTTGATGGACTATGAAGGCATATTCCTATACGATGTAACAATTTGATTAGTAGCCTGCAAAACTTTCCAATACACACCAATGGCAGGTTGTGGAATGAGACAAATTCCTAGTCTAGCTGTCTTTCCATCATATGGCTGAACCTCTCCTACTCCAGAAGGGAACATGCAGGTTGCCAAAGCAACTGAAAACTTTTTTTATTGGGACTATTTTCTTGCTTTTCATAGGCTTTGGCAATTTTTTTTGCCGCAGTAAAGACATTCAATTCACATTTCCATGGTTACATTTCGCAACCATCACAACTGTCACACACACAAGTTGGCCATACTGACCAGACTGTCAAATTCAATCAGGATTAATTAACATCACCCAAGAGGACTCTGATACAATAACTGATCGAAGAATTTCAGGCCTCAAAAGCAAGGGCAAAAAGTGGCAGAGGAACAAAAGTCTAGTGGGCGGACCGGTGGCTTAGTGGTTCAGTTTCACCCTTCGGCAGCTGTCTGTGTGGACCATGTCTGTCTGGGTGCTCCGGTTTCCTCCCACAGTCCAAAGATGTGCAGGTTAGGCGGACTGGCCCTGCTAAATTGGCTGTAGTGATCAGGGATGTGCAAGCTAGATGGATTAGCCATGGAAAATGCAGAGTTACAGGGATAGGGTAGGGTGAGATGTTGTTTGGAGGGTCTGTTTGGAATTGACGGGCTGAACGGCCTGCTTCAAAGAATTTTCTATGAAAATTCTAAGTGTTAGCTCCAATCTGCTAGGAATGTGAGAGCAATTTGATATGAAGTAGCTTAGTTGTGATGTCCAATAGACTAACAGGCTCTTAAAAAAATTGTACCTGGGTGAAATACCAACTGCCTACCAGTGCCCATGGACAAGCAAGATGAGAATGCTGGGAAATAAAAGGCAGCAGAAGTGAAACTTCATCAGTTAACTATTTTTAACTGTGTGTAAAATAGTGCTATAATTTTTTCTCAATCACAGTCAGCAAAAATAGCTAAATAATTAACTACAATCATTGCAAAATTGGAAGTTTAATAAGTAAGACAAATATAAAGTTTTTAAATGCACACAACTTAAAATATTTTAATGGTAAAATCCTGTTTGCAAATATTCCAATACATTCATTAAAAAGTTACCATAATTCTCATTATCAAAATTTCACAAAATATTACAATTGTTTTATATATTTAAGCTCTGTGGCAACCAAATGCATTACACGTTTTCCCTTGAATTAACAAAACATTGACTTCTGAGATACATTAACTTTGAGAACAACGTTAATGCTAGCCTGTTGCATCAAGTTTTTTTTTTATCTTTTATGAATATGGACTACGAATAACAGATTATAAAACAAGATAACTAAAGAAAAAATACATTCAAAGCATTGTGACACAGGTCATTTTGCAACAACAGATAAAGTGTAGAAATGTATTCTTGTTCGATTATAGCGAATGACAATGGTCTGTCATAATACTTTTAAAAACCCCTTAGTCTGCACTTGCCAATATTTAATACACATTCCTCAACAACTTATATACATTTAAAATATTTAAAGAAAGAAACTTAAAACCACTGTTGTCTCCCAAAATCTAATATTGCATCATTTTGGACGAAGGAAGAGCAGAACAGAAATAACAACTCAAATAGGCTTCATGCATTACCATTTGTTAAAACTAATTAAGACCTCTGTTTAGTGAAGTTAACAACTATAACTACATTTCTTTTCTCATAAAAAAATTTTATACTTTTTGAAATGAAAGCTTATTCCCTAAATTACATGCAGTCATGCACCTACTTTTTCTTCAGCAACCAATAAATGTAGATTTTGTATAAAAAGTAATTACTTCAAGTTAGACAGTCATCTCTAGCGTAAAAATGAAGCAATATCTTAGACTACCCAAAAATGAAATATTCACTGTTGTTTGGATAGACCCCACCACAAAAAAATAGACTAAGATGTTTACAGCACCTGAGGCCATTTGGCCCAAAGATCTGACTACACTAATCCCATTTTTCAGCTCTTGGCCCACAGCCCTGGAGGCTACGGCAATGCAATTGAATATCTAAATACTGCTGAAATGTTATAGGGTTTTCTGACATTTTTTGATCCTCGAATGTTAATTCAAATTGCTGTTCTCAGTGAACTGAAATGAAATATAAAGCAGCTAGCATGAAGCCACAAAGACGGCACCTTTGAAGATATAACAAATTTAGGTAGAAAATGAAACAACATAATATTTTTCTGGACTCGAAGGAAGTTAGAGACAATGGCCTTAGTGATAAAAGCTTCAGTCTGGAAGCCATTGGAATGCAGGGCAGAGCTCAGACTGGATTCAATACTATGCAAATTTCAGCCAAATGCAGTAAGTGGCAAAAGTTATATTTAGTAGTAGTATAAGTGGAGGTTCACAGGTATTAGGCTTCCAGACTACAAGAAAATTAGCTGACACAGTGAGGTTACATTTTCAGATATGCATGTAGAAAAAGAACAAATTAACCCCAACATAGGCAAGGTGGGCAGGGATCAGTCACTGGTAGAAATGCTAAAATGAGCAATACCAAATGCTAGCTAAAGTCAATGGAAAACAAAAATCGAGCACAGCGTAAAAAGTGCTGCTGATTCAGTATTACCCTTGTTATGCTGTCATTCAATACAATTTCTGCTTTGAACTTGTGTACATTAACTCATCGAGTTGAAAAGCCTAGCGATAAGCAGCTTTGATTTTCGGATTCTTGTTTTTACAAAAACTCAGCAGACATCAATAAGCAGAATACTTTGGATTTAAATTAACCAAACTATATTCAAAAGATCAAAACAATAGACAAGTCACAATAACGTACACTAACTGCATGAAAGAATGTGTGGAAAGAGCTGATTTGCATTCTGCTCATTTGCATTGACTTGCGTCAATAAAGTCAACACTGCAATACTACCCCTAACCTGTACACTAATAACCTAGTTTTTTTTTCAGTGATTGGACAGTCAGGGGAAATTTTGAAGTCCAGGTTGCCTGTTACTTGAAAAAATGGATCGCAGACAGTTGAAAGTTTGGTAATGTTAACAGGTGAAACATCTACAAAAGGTGACAAACATTTGGACTACAGTTCCAGGCAAGGCAGAATTACTACTAGAGGGGTCAAATTTTATAAGATAACCAGAGTCTAGTATCTTTAACTTACATTCTTAAAACATTAGAAAACATTTGAAAGCCATAGAAATCATGAATAAAACTTCACAAACAGGTAGATTTTGGATTCAGCAGCACTGACATTCACTCAATGATCAGAGGTTTGGAGTTCACTATTTTCACTATTGAAACTCATAAATTAACAAATTAGTTTCTAAAGCCCCTTCTAAACTCCACACATTTCCCTAATACAAAAGCACAGCTAAGTATGTCTACTGCATAGTTTCAAAATACAAAAGGTACCTCTGAAATTGCAGACCTGAATCAGAGTAGTTTTGTTCTTAAATTCATTGGAGGAAATACTGAATTTACATCATTTCTAAGCAAGGAGGATATGGCCAACATTCCACTTCACCATCACTGGAATTTATTCCCCAGGTAGTAAGCTTTTGCGTAGAGATCTACCGTAATTGCCAGATAACAAGTATAAAATGCAGCATGATACACATCAGATGTAGCCAAAAGCTAAATTTAGAAAATCAATATTGCAGTGGAAAGCCCTATAAAAATGTACTCATAAGTGCAGCCTTAATAAGTAACATCAGTATGCACTCAAATTTCTGCATCTATTTACATCAGTTATAAACAGTTTAAAAACCGTTATATCAGTTTAAAAACAATATTTTGACCAAAGAGAGTAGACATCGACAGATTTCAAAACGTTAACGCAAGCTTATTATTCAAACAATTGTAAACAGTACACTTAAGAATGGGAATCAGGAATATTGTTCTCAAATAAGTATGCCTGTTAAGTAAGACAGGTGCAAAATCCAAATAATTCTCTTAAAATGCATAAGATTTGCAACAGGTTGAGAATTATGAACTAGAATTGGGTCAACCAGCTCAAATATAAGAAACATGGAGTACATCGGTACATTTTATGTTTCATTAATTTATGTTAATATCAAAGAATTGTGGAAAATTCCATAAACAGATATACCATGAAGCTATTATAGAGTCAGGGTGATGAAACCATTAAATCTTTGAAATACATTTAAACACATGGGATATGTTGACATTACATTCATAAAGAAATAGCTTTAGATTTTCTCCATGATAATTTCAGAACTAGATTATCTTCTATAGCTGAGACACTTATTTAATTTTGATCAATACACTTTTTCTTCCACATATCTGCCACCATTAGTAACCTACAGCTGCAATGTGCACTATGCACAGCAGCAACTTGTCAAGTCTACTTTGGCAGCCCCTCAGGAACCCATGACCTCAACTATTTAGAATAACACAAGTGTACGGAAATATTGTGGACCTTATGTTCCCCTCTACATTTTACATTATCCAGGCTTGGACATATATCATTGTCATTTCATTTGTTTCAGAACCAAAAATCTTGGAACTGCAGACTCAACAGGAAAGTTGGAGTACCTTCACGACCAGACAACAGCATTTCAAGAAGGCTCACCTGCACACTCAAGAGCAACTAGGTACGGAAAATAAACAGCAATACCGTCAGCGACACTAATAGCTCAAAAACCAGACCTCTTAAGAATCAAGATAACTGCCCTGCAGAAATTAAAGTGTAAATACTTGAGGCTATGTATCAAAATTGGTCTCATGGACCAGTTGTGTAGGGTAGTAGATATTCAGCATCAATTTTACATTAAAAAGGCAAATATCGTTGGTGTATTACACTGGATACCAAAGGACTACTTGTCACATGGTAGAACGTAGGCTCAAAGCAAGTAATTAGCGGAGAGAGCTAGTGCACCAGAAAGAAATACTCTTCACGTTCTCTTAAACCATCTATTAGCTTGCTGGTAAGATAACACAGGTAAACAGCCTGGAATGAACTTATTAGCAGCCTTCTGGGTGTGAAAATGACGGAAAGCACATCAGGTAACGAAAAGGACAGAATGTATAAATGAAAAAAAAATGAATGATTTCATTGTGCACTGGATTTGCTTAAAAAGGTCTGGCGTTATGCTATAGTTATGAATCGTGAAGCTGAAAATGAAACAGCTCAGGCCAGCCTGTAGGACAGCCAAACATCTGAACTTGAATGGATATCTGCACCTCATAGAATGTCAGGAGATTGCTGTCTTGAACTTTCAGTTGCACTGTTATCATAGACTTTAGAGGCTACCATTGATCTAAAGCTGAACCGAATCAGCCACATAAATACAAAGGCAATGCAAAGCCTATGCACCATGCTCAGGTTGTCTCCTCTAAAGTTTCTTCACCACCTAACAAGAATTAAGTTTAAGAGAATATACACCATTCATCCAAACGAGTGAAAGCTGATTGCTGGGATAAAGGGGTTGAGTTGAGGAGAGTTTGAGTCTATACTTATGGGTTTTAGAAGAATGAGAGGTGATTTTATTGAAAGATATAAGATTCTGAGGTGACATAATGCATAGATAATGAAAACATGCTTCACCTTATTCGGGAATCCAGAACTAGATGGAATAGTTACAGAATAAGGGGATGACCACTCAATGGAGTTACAAGAAATTGCTTCTCAGAGGGTTGTAAATCTTTGGAATTCTCCACGTCAGGGATCAGTGAAAACTGACTCACTGATGGAGGCTGAGATAGACAGATTTTAGTCAAAGATTTTTGGCCTGTGAAGGTTAGAAGGAGCAGGAAAGCAGCTGAAGCCAAGATCAGATTAAGTATGACCCTAATGGATGACAGAACAGACTCAAGGAACCAGATAACATACTGTTCCTCAAACTCCTGGTGTTCTCCACAGCATCAAGGACAGACCTGTTTAGAATCCCTGCAGTGTGGAAACAGGCCTTTTGGCCCAACAAATCCACACCAACTCTCTGAACAGCATCCCACCCAGACTCACAACCCCTACTCTATCCCTGTAACCCCACATTTCCCATGGCTAATCCACCTAACCCTTACATCTTTGGACTGTGGGAGGAAACCGGAACACCCGGAGGAAACCCACACAGACATGGGGAGAACGTGCAAACTCCACACAGACTGTCGCTCAAGGCTGGAATTGAACCTGGGTCCCTGGTGCTGTGAGGCAGCCGTGTTAACCACTGAGGCACCATGCTGCTCTGTTATTCTGAATAAGTGCCTCTGCCTCTGGACTCAATATCTATCCCCTGCACTACAATTCAGAGTGATGTTGGTATGTATGATCTTCAGAATGCATTGCAACAGCCCACCTGGGTTAGATGGATTGTTATATCTTCAACCATGACCATCAGTAGGACAAAAGCAGTAGAATCCAGAAATCACACTTATTTCAGGTTTCCTTCCAAATTATACACCATTCTGATTTGGTACGCATGACCAGTTCTGGCTGAAAATCATTGAATTCCCTCAAGGACAATGTGGACATATGATTCTTACATGGAAAATTGTTCAAACAGAGGTAGCCCATAACATCACCAGAAAGCAACTGAGATTGATAAAGACATCCACACCCCATGAACACACACACAAAAAGCAATCCACTGAACAAGCTTGATGTACATATTGCATACACTATCTGTTGTACATTGCAGAGACACATTAATAATGCTGGGTGTAGAACATCTTAGAATGTATATATCAAGCCAGAGATATTGAACATGGTGGTGATAGTAAGGCTGTATATTTTTACAAATAAAATTTTGAATATCACAGAAATTCTCTTCGGAGTTTTGATCTTAATGTTACATTTTCCAAAAAGAAAACTAACTAGTACCACTATTATAAATTCATTTTCCTAGAAACATCAATATGTAGATCAAATCAACAATGCACTGACCGAGTACACAGCATTTCAGAGAAGGATTGTTATAGAGTACTTCATTTCTGTCTGAAAATAACTCAATCCTGTATTCAAATTAGCAAAGAAACTGTGAAAACTGTAACCTATACATGCATTCAGTCCTTATTATCTGCTAATTCACCGTCCATGGGTCCACATACGTGCAAGGTCGGCGCCAGACCCATTTTTCATCCCATCGTCTCATCCGACCTGCCTCAGTCAACTGATCACACAGGAATGCTATCTGCAATTTCCATGCCTCTATCCCTTGCGGATAATGATGTCTGAGTGTATAGTTATAGTCAACTATCTATTTTCCATTAGATATCAGGAAACAGCATTCAACAAAAGCCCTTACATGTATGGAAGGGAGGGATATGAAGGTGCTCTAGACAGGTCTGTGACCTGGTACACCTTAACATATTGAACGGATTGAGATAATAAGCCACAATTTGCCCAATCTCAACTCTAAGAATAGTCTACCTATTTTTAATATATTCATACAATCCATAGGAAGTGTTCCATCCTGTCCAGAACTTTCCGTGAAATAGGGAGAATAGGGGGACACCAGTGACACCTTACCACAAACAATGAAGTGACGCTGAATTTTCTTTCAAACGATGTTAGATGATATCTTGCACATATGTTTTTCCCTCATTTATAATTTTTTGGCAGTGTTGATTCCTTAATGGGTACTAGATTCCACACACACCAGCGTTGGCCTCTGGCACCTCTGTCAAATGGGGGTTTACATATCCACTTGTCTGAACAGCAAGTGTCATAATAGCCATCATAGTAAACAAGGATCCAGTCTCACCAAGATCTGCACTCACAAAGAAAACCAAACCAGGTTTTCTGATCTTAACCTACAAACATTGAGGCAGACTGCAGAACCCTATTTCTGCCATAGTGTTTGTAGGTTAAAAGGGAAATAAAGTAATGCTAGGTTTCAGCAATCTAAATTACTATTTAAAAAGGTGAAAAGTGCATGTCATTAGATTATAAAAGATTTATAATGAAATTAATACAAAATTACATAAAGCTTTACAGCACCATTATTTAATTCAAGAACCAACAAAACGTGCACATGACAAATGCCTAGGGGTACGTGAACAAAATCTCTTTTAAAAAAAGGGGAAATGATCCCTAGTTGATAAAAAAACATAATAGCCTCCCCTTCTATTGATCCCTATTGATTAAGAAAGATGAGCAGTTGAGATAAGCCACAGATGGCATAAGCAAAAAATCTTGATATAATACCGCAAAAGAGAACATCGTCTTTGCACAAGACAGGTTAAGAAATTAACATTACCAATTTGAGCTGTTTATGTTAAAGGACCTACCCCATTACGCTCAGCCAGCCTGCAATTCATTGCTGAAGTAACCTGACCAGCAATTTAAGGAATCAATACTTTTGGTCTACTGAAATAAAAAATCAGAAACCATTGTGATCACAGAAGTGCATAATTGGCTCACTTGTAAGCTCTGGTTTTATCAAAAGTCTACTGACATAGTTACACAGTCCATTGATGTTTTCATAAGATATCCATGTCACAAAACAGGCGATGACCTTCATGCTTCATTGGCAGATAACACCTGTTCCAAAATCTCATCAACAACTTCACTTTCATAGTTTATTTGTGCTAAGTCCAGCTCAGGTACAATGTTAACCAGAATCTGTGCAATACCAATCCGCAGAGACCTGAGTTTCACACTGTAAGACATGAAATATTCACATGTTAACAATTGTGATATTGTTGATTCGTTCATTTCAGTCAGATGGAATGTAAAATTGTCCTTACATTTCCCCCCCACCCAGAGACTCTTGCAAAAGATATGTTCCAGTACATATCTAATGAAGGATGCTACAGTAAAACCCTTTAGGGATCATTATTTTTCAAAACGATCTTAGTGTTCCATAATGGCAAAAGTGGTATAACTCAAATACACCAGAACAGATTTTACAGAAGCTTCAGAAAATCACCAGCCATCCTAAAAAAATACAAACATTGAAATTCATTAATATGAAAAAAATCTATCTTTAGTTTGAAAAGAAACAATTCAAACTTACAAAAAATTGTTTCCACAATCAATGCACACAATGGGCCATGCTTAACTTTTGTCAACATTGAAAGGCATGTTTCATTGGAGGAAATGGCTGCATTTTGTTATTTTTCCCTCCAGAGGAAATGCCTACAGGAATGTGAACAAAATATCTTAAAAACTGTGACTTCCTGAGCCTGTGTCAGCTTTGTCAACATTTTGTAGGTCAGGTATACTTCCAGCTTTCAGTGATATTGGACTGCCCAGTTTAGAAGAGGTAGATAAGAATTACTAAACCCTCCTTTCCAGCGGCACTTGCATAGTTTCTGGATCCATCAAACTTTTGTGAACAATATTGTCAAGCTATGGAGAAATTCTGCACGCCAGGAAGAGGTGCCGAGGAAAAAGGACGCAAAAACTTGCCTCACTGTTTTGCTGCAAGTCTTGGGGGTACCACGCAGTCTGCAAGCAAACATAGTGCCTGGCAGAAAGGGGTAGTAGCAGGCACATTCCCTGAAAGACACAGCTATAACATATATATACACACACCAGCAAAACTGAGTCCCTGGACTTTGAATCATAGATTCCTGAGTATTCAGAAAAGCGCCTTTAATAATTGCAAATACAATGGAAGCAGTCAAATCCCATCTATGTCACATATAGGAAAAGGTGGAGCAGCAGCAGCCTGAAATGGCTCACTCACCACCTGAACAGTTCCAAAGCAGGGAAGCACCATGATGCAGTGATATTTTTCTTCTGATCGCTCATAGGTTGTAGGTGACTCTGGCTAGACCAAAAATTCCTGCGCATCCCTAATCGCAGAATGTGCAGAATGCTGAAAAACCATCAATGGGACAGGGTATATACGAACAGGGTAATTAGCCTGTTAGGACTGAGGGGCAGTCAGAAGAGGATGCATCTGTTCTCGTCTAGCTTTACAATCTTACGATTGAAAGCCTCTAGCTAAGGGGAGACAAGACGCAGGCAATTGCAATGGTCTTGAACAGGAAGATGAGCTTTCAATTTCTTTGCAATGAACTTTTTCCAAAACCCCACATATGACCTTGTAGGATTTCAGAACTGCAGCACACAGATGCACCCACTGGATCACCAATAGTTTTTTGGATGTGCAGCACAACTCATTCTGGATGGGTGCAGTTCCAACAATATTCAGGAAGATTGACACCATCCAGGACAAAGCAGCCGCTTGACCACACGCATCTACTCCCTCCACTACTGATGTTCAGTGCCAGCAGTGTGTACTATCCACGAGATGAACCGCAGAAATTCAAAGTTCCTTAGACAGCACCTCCTAGCCCAGTATCACTACCATCCAGAAGGACAAGGGCAGCAGATACTTGGGATTAGCATCACTTGCATGTTCCCCTCCAAGATACTCACAACCCTGACTTGAAAATGTATCGGCATTGCTTCATTGTCGCTGGGTCAAAATCCTAGAATTCCCTCTCCAAGGGCATTATCAGTTAACTTACAGCAGGTGGACTGCAGTGGTTCAAGAAGCCAGCTCACCACCACTTTCTCAAGAGTAGCTAGGGACAGACAATAAATGCTGACCCAGCCAGCAATGTCCATGTCATGAATGAATCAAAAAAAAAAAAAAAAAGAGGGTCACAGATCTTATGTCAACCTTGGGATTTGCCAGATTGGTTACAGGCCTTTCCATTACTGTTGCAACAGATGGATCCCTTTTGTGCACAGGTAAGGAGGAACATTCTTCCACTTTTCTGAAGTCTTCTGGCCTGAATGTAACCTCAAACCCAACTGCAGGTCACAAACTGTGCCCTCCGCCAGACTCCTCCCAAAATTTACAAAAATCCTGTGCGAAGTCTGACAGAGCTCATGGATGCAGTTTGCAAACCACAACGTGGCATTACTCATATCTGCCAACCCAGGACCAAGGTTCAGCTGAAAAAAAACATGTCAAAAAAAATGTCAAATGCATCCTCAATATTAACAGCCCAAGAAAGCTGTCAAAATTCAACTTACTTTATTACTTGTGCATTCAGGTAATACTCTTGGAAAGTTTTTTTTTTTGAACAGAAGTTTGCTATCCAGTCTAAGCACCAAATTTCTTAATGTTAATTAATTATCAGTTTGAAAACCAGTTTTGGAAACTATTTTGCAAACGTCCTAGTGTTTTGTTAAACAAAACTCTATCTCAAGCAGGTAAAAATTCTTCAACATTTCCATGACTGAAATCAGAACCACTATTTTCATAGGAATTGAAGCTTGAAAATGATTCCAATCTCAGAATCATAGAGACATACAGCTCAGAAACAGACCATTCAGTCCAGCCAGTCCATGCCAACCATGAACCCAAACTAAACCAGACCCACCTTGCCTGTGCTTGGCCCATATCCCTCCAAACATTTCTTATTCATGTATTTATCCAAACGTCTTTTTAAATGTTGTAACTGTCACCAGTTCTCTGAAAGTACATTCCACACACGAACCAGTCTCTGTGTAAAATAACAGCCCCTCATGTCTTTTTCAACTCTTTCTCCTCTCACCTAGAAAATATGCTCTTTAGTTTTGAAATCCCACATTCTAGGGAAAAGGCACCTGCCACTCACCTTATCTATACCCTTCATTATTTTATAAATCTCAATGATGTCATCTCTCAACCTCCTGTGCTCTGGTGAAAAAGTCCCAGCCTCTCCTTATAACTCAAACTCTCCATTCCTAGCAAAATTCTGATAAATCTCTTCTGAACCCTTTCCAGATTAATAACATCCTTCCTATAACAGGGAAACCAGAAGTGGACACAGTACCCCAGAAGAGGCCTCACCAATATCCTGTACAACCCAAACATAATGTCCCAACTCCTATACTCGAAGGTCTGAGCGATGAAGGCAAGCATGCTAAACGTCTTCTTAACTAGCCTATCTATACAGGATGCAAACTTCAAAGAATTATGTACTTGAACCCCTAGGCCTGTCTGCTCTGCAACACTACCCAAGGCCCTACTTTTAACTGTATAAGACTTATTTTACATCTTCATGTAAAATGGGTGATTGCAATATCAATAAATGTTTCATGTCCACAAAACATCATTTCTGATTAAAGTCGGGCTGTCAATTAAATAGTAAATTCATTGTCCAAGATCAAGTTTTGAGTGTATTGTCCCAACCCTGCCTTCCTAGAGTTGATTCATAATTCCACTAACTTGCTACGAAGCACTGTGCTTCAATCTTGTATATCCTGTTAAGCTTTACTGAGTCATCATAATTCACCATCAGATCCCCATCTTCAATTCCCTCTAGCCCTGTTCCATTATATTTCAGCAACCATTTTCAACCACATAAACACCAACACATACCACACTATTCCTACTGAAAATTCTGCAAGGATTTTTCTAACCTAACTTTGACGCTGTTTCCAAATATAAATTTTATTTTTCTTGACCCAATAAAATCTCAAAACTTAATGTTTTACCTATTGCCATCTGGAAGGTTACTCTGTTGTGCTTCAGTGGCTTCACGCTTTAAACGTTCCACTTCTTTACAAAGATTTGCCAAGTCGAGCTTGATTGTATCATTTTCGCTTTGCAATCGTTCAGCCTTTGTAGGGAAGGGAGGGGAGAGAAAAAAAATTCACTTTTGTAAAGGTTGCCTCCTATTGTAAAAATATGCTATAGCAGGAACAAGCTATGAAAGCCTGCATATGCACTACAGTGGACAAGTCCTATATTCTGAGACTTACATAAAAGGAAAAGAAATAGTGAAACCAGGCATGGAGATCCATGTACTTAACTTTCCCAGCCATCAGAATTGAAACAATGCAGTTGTAGAAAGGAGTCTGGAAACATAAAGCTAAAATAAAATGATAAGAAACCCTAAAGAGAAACTGTAAGATGATGCAGGTTGTCACAAAATAGTTGAAATGAATACTTAGCTTATCAAAACCAGTATCGGCCTCAATTATTTACAGACACAGTGTAATGGAATTGGGTACAGAATAGAGACCTGTGCTGTACCCAATCAACCTGACTTTGCGAAGAATGAACTATTTCCATTTCCCCACCAGTTACAGTCTCACTGATATTTATTATACTGTTTTGAACAGGATATTATGATTACAATTAAAATAGTTTGCATTTTAATTATAGCAACAATTAAAAGCCCAATAGTAAAGCAACCACAGTTCCAGTTTCAGCATAGCAGCCTTGAGTATGTGCATTTACTTACTGACACAAATGGAACTGATTTAACTGCTAGAACTGTCAGCCTGAACACAAACTGATGCAGCAGAATGAAATGTCATTTCAACCAAGGTCAGTACTATGTGAATACAAAATGAGATTCCCAGATGAATGGTGGTGCTGAGTATGTATGTTCTGGACTGTCATTCAAAAAAGAACTGCTTTTAGGACATTCAAACTTGAGACTAAAAGAAAACGAATGCGCGAAAACAAGGCAATGAACTTGATTCAACAAATCCTCCTAGTACGTCACATGCTTAAATCTAAAATCTCAAGGAAAAGAATACTGCTGTAACCATTCTGCAATCAGCTCTTTTTAAGCTTAAAACGTCAAGAGATAGGATTAATAAAACAGTTGCACACACTGGACACCGAAAAGGCTACGTGTCCTGACAACATCGTGACAAGCGCTGGAGACTTATGCTCCAAGAAGTAGCTGATCCTCACTATGTTGTTCCAGTTGAACTACAATATTGACATCTACCTGGCAGCATGGAAAATTGCTAGGTATGTCCTGCTCACCAGGAGTGGGATAAATCCAATTTGGTCAATTATTGCGACAATCAGCTCTAAGTTGAGAGATGGTGAAAGGTGTCAATGTTGCTATCAAATGACAATTATTTAACAACAGCTGCTCACTAATGCTCAGATTGGGTTCCACCAGGACCACACAACTCCAATCATCACTAGAGCACAGCAAGAACAAAAGAGTGGAATTCCAACAATGAGGGGAGAGCAAATGGCCTAAACATCAAGACAAATTTGACAGAGGACGACATCAGGGCACCTTAACAGAACTGAACACAGTGGGATTCAAGGGAAAATGCTCCACTAGCCGAGTAATGCCTGGCACATTCAAGTCAAAATTTGAAAACCTATTTTCCTGTTTGTATGTTTTAGTTACTTACTTCCTCTTTATGCTGATCTCGCTCAGACTTGCAGCTGTCTAATTGTCGAAACATACTGTCCAGCTGCAGAATTAGCTCGTCTTCCTCCTTTTTTACCAAATTATCATTTTCTTTCAGATTACATGTGAAACATTCAAACTTTAAATTTTCCAGTGTTTGGCACTGTCTCTTTAACTTATCCATTTCCTTTAGTGCCAATTCATATTGGGTTGCCTTGTCTTCATTACTGAGTTTGCAGAAATTGTCCATACTCTCTGCATGGTCCCCAATAATAAATTCAGACTGTGTCCACTGATGGCAGCACTCTTTTTTCACACGGCACTCACTTTTTTCCAAAAGTTTTTTCTGAACATTTTCCAGTTCTTTCTCTATCTGTTCACATTTTGCCTTGTAGTGATCCCTCTCGTCAGTCATGGCTTTCAGAACAACATTTTGGATGTTTTGTTCTTCGCTGGTTTGAGCTATGCTTCCCTCGTTATTTGCCAAACACTGAAGCTCGTCACCCTGAGACTGGTGAACTTGTTCTTTCAGATCACTGGCGCCGCTGGAGAGGTCCTGCTTTTCAGATCCGTTGCCCTCCTCCTTGACAGAAATTGCTGAGTTCTCAGTCTGCGTACCTTTAACTCGTTCTTCACAATTACTGAGCAGCACATCATTGCAAAAGTCAGTTGTATCTGTACTTGCTCTGTGCTCACGTTTTACTTTTGACAAGTCAAAAGTTAAACTAGGCCTTGGTGTACTTTTCTCATCAACAATAATGACATCGTCATCAAATGTTGTATCAGTTTCCCCATTTACAGAGCTGGCAAAAGTTATTCCTTCATCTAATTTTGGTTGCTTTGGATTTGGACTTTCACTTTCATAGTTACATGTTCGTTTAACACTAAAAAAAGAAGTAGCAAAACATTAACATTAATGTGCAGAGCAATTGCAGGACTATGTTACTTAATTATTCAGGTAAGAAGTTTTTAATTCTCCAATATTTGTAAGAGATAAATAATTGATTCAAATGAGAAAATTTTCATTTTCAAAAGTATCTTGAAGTTCAAATCTTACTGCACATCATTTAAACTCCCTTCAGATTTATTCTAATGTCCCTGTCCTGTAGGTGCTTGGATACTGTTCCACAACTACCTTTAAATACCTTACTTATGAGAGTTTGAAGAGCTAGGTTTCATAGGATAGTGAACAAAATTCAATCCTGCTGCTACCAACACATTTTTCAGCAGAGATCACTGGCCAGCAACAGGAAACCCAATTGCTGTAGTGAAAAAGACATGCATTTATAAGCATTTGTAACAAAGAGGATGTTCCAAAGCACTTTGAAGCCAATGTAATACTTTTGAAATGTAGTCACAGGAAACACACTCAACTTGCACATAGCAAATACTCCTAACAATAGCAATATGATAATGATCCATTAATGTATTTTTGATTGAGATATAAATAGGGTCCAAGCCACCAGGAATAACTCAACCCACTCTCCTTCAAAGCAGTGCCAAGGAGACTTTTACACTGACCCGAGGGCAGACTAAGCTTCAGTTTAACAATTCACCTCAAAGACACCTCCAACATTGTAGCACTCCCTCAATACTGCACCAGCACGGTGGCTGTGCTTTTTATGCTCAAGTCCTGGAAAAGCACTTGAACTCTGAATCTTCTGACTCAATGGCAAGAGCTACCAAGACAGTCATGGATGACACAAACACAATGCTGGAGAAACTCAGTAGATCTGGCAGTATCCGTGGACAGAGAAACATAATTAAAGTTTCAAGTCCGAATGACTTTTTCAGAACCGAAGAACTCTTTTCTGAACTACTCTCTGCTCTAAAGAGTGATTCTGGACTCAATGTTCATTCTGTTCCTCTCACCATAGACGCTGTCAGACCTGCTGAGCTTCTCCAGCATTCCGTGTTTGTCTCTGATTTCCAGCATCCACGATATTTTGCTTTTGTTTGAACCAGATGACAGTCATGAACAGAGAAGGGACTGAACTTTGGATTCTGATTCTTTGTTAGTGAAATCACTGGGAGCACAAATTGAAATTTCTACAACTGATGAAATTATCTCAAATTATTTCAATTATTTGCTCGAGGAAGCAACCAAGCTTTAAAAGATTTATATTAAACCCGAAGTTTGTAACGAAACATTAAATAAAATGTAAAATTACTAGCAGTTTACTGAAGTTAAGATTTATCCCAGGCAATGCAGCTTACTGAACCTACAGTCATTGGTCAAGTCATATCCAGATACAACTCTTTCTCCAGTACACCAATGACAACATTGGTGCTGTATCCTTCTTTCATCCAGAATAAAACGATTAATTTCACTTCCAATTTCCACCCTGTTCTCACATACATCTGGTCCATCCATCTCCCCTCCCTCTCTTCCTCAACATCTGTTTCTGTTTCTGGGGGTAGGCTGGCCATCCACTACAAACCCACCAACTCCCACAGTGACTTAGATGATACATCCTCTCATCCTGCTTCCTGTAAAGACTTCACTCTATAGCTTCTTTCTCTCCATCACATCTGTTTTGATAATGCTACCTTGTGCAGGAAGGCCTCGGAAATGTCCACCTTTTTCCTCAGTTGAAGATTTCCAACCACCGCAGTTAACAGGGTCCTCCGTTATGACCGACCCAGTTCCTGCACTTCTAACCTCACCCTTTCTCTACCTTCTCACAACAGCAATTGGGTCGCCCGGTCCTCACTTTTCATTCCATCAGCATCCACATCCAAACAATCATAAACCACCATTCCTGCTACCTCCAGCAGGATGTCACCACCTGACACACATTCTGCTCTCCTCCCTTGTCAGTGTTCTGCAGGGACCATTCACTTTGGGGCACTCTGGTTCACTTTTCCTCTACTCCCAACATCTTTTAACACTTGCCCTTTTACTTCCTCCCTCCTAACTCCAAGACCCCAGATACACCTTCTAGGTAAAGCAGCTATTTACCTGCACTTCACTCAATCTAGTCTACTGTATTCACTGTTCACAATGTGGTCTCTTCTACATCGGAAAGATGAAAATGTAGACTGGGCAACCGCTCCACAGAAATCCTACGTTCTGTCCACAAAAGTGACCCCAAACTTCTAGGTGCCTGCCACTTCAACACACCACTCTGTTGCCTGGCCAACATTTCTGTCACAAGTCTGCTGCAGTGCTCTAGCGAAGCTCAGCACAAGCCGGAAGCACAGCATCTTGTCTTCCACTTGGTGACCCTACAGCCTTCAAGATTTGATATTGATCTCAATAGTTTTAGGGCCTGAGCACCTTCTTTCATTCCTCACCATGTTCACATGCTTTCATCAAAGCTGACATATTTGCACCCACTAGTGGCCCCTATTAGTCTGCCCAACCGCTGTTCTCTCTCTGGATTCCATCTCCATCTATTGTTTATTCTTTTACCACCATTACCATACCACAAACCAACCCCAACCCACTTTCAGCACATATACCACCGTTTCCTAGTTACAATTGGTGGAAATCAAAATACAAACTCTTACAAATTATGAGTTTGGCAAAAAAATTAATTGCCATTTTTTCAAGTGTAAACCAAACTGGATTTACAGTTGGTTTATAAATTTTATTACTGGCTTAGGTAATGTTTTTTCTTTCCCTTTGTGCTTTCATGGGATGTGGACGATGGTACAGCCAACATTTGTTGCCTATCTATTATGGTCCTTGAACTGAGGGGCTTGCTAGGCTACAGAGGCCAATCAAAAATCAACGACTATGTTATGGGTCTGGAGTCACATGTTGATCAGGATAGATTTCGTTCTCTAAAGATCAGTTGTGAACCAGACGGGTTTTTACAACCATTGATAGTAACCATTAGGGCATTACACTGACGTCAGCATTACAATTCCAGATTTATTAATTAAATTTGGATCCCACCATCTGCCATGACAGGATCTTAAATCTACATTCACAGAGCATTAACTTGGGCCTCAATGTAACATCTCAGTAACGTTATCCCTACATCACCATCTCTAACTGATCAGTGCTCTTCCCAAAATGATATGGATTGATTTGAAAATGTTTTACATTACTTTTTTCCTGCTATTCATATATATGTCATAAGAAGGTCCTGCCTTCGCACCACACAGAATGATACAGCGCAGATTGAAGACAGTCTTTCATGCCATTGCTGGCTCTCTATTGGAGCTACCCACTTAATGGCAATGTCTACATGCTCTTTGCCTTTCAAATCTAAAAGCCCTTCTGAAAGTTACTATTGAATCCACTTCCACAACCCCTTTCAGGAAATACATTTCAGATCACAATCACAATTTATGCCAGAAAAATGAATTAAACAATATGCTGAGAGGGTAGATAAAATAAGGTAGAAGGAGGAATGTGTGGAGCAAAACCCCAGCTTGAAACAGTTATGTCAAATGATCTGGTTCTGTGCTTTTGAGTACATACGTTGGTATGGGTCATCCTTATGACATATTATATATATGTTATGTTTATGTTTTACATTTATATTTTATGCATGGAGTGAAATTTGCTGTCCAAATACCATTATTTTACACAGAATGCTCATAAATGGTGAAGATCCCAGTTTCAAAGTTGATTTGACACAACCTCAAATTACATTTCTTATTCAGGCACCTAGGCCAGAAGTGAGGGCAACAACTGTGTCCTTCTGCACTGCAACATTAGAGGGGAAACTAAGTCTGCAGGTGAATAAATCCAAGATATAGTTTAAGATCATCTTGGTTCTGGTTTAATTTGTGCTGAGAAGTGGCAAGTAACATTCGCTCCACACAAATGCCTAGTAAAGACAACCTAACCATTGCTCCTTGAAATTCAAATGACAATAGCATCACTGAATCCTCCATTGATAGCATTCTGGGGTTTACAATCAACCAGAAACTGAACTAGCTGTATAAATACTGTGGCAACAAGAACAGTCAGAGGCTAGGAATCCTGCAGTGAGTAGCTGCCTTCCAGAATTGGCGGCACGGTGGCTCAGTGGTTAGCAATGCTGCCTCACAGCACCAGGAACCCGGGTTTGATTCTACCCTCGGGCGACTGCACATTCTCCCCATGTCTGCATGGGTTTCCTCCAGGTGCTCCGGTTTCCTACCACAGTCCAAAGATGTGCAGGCTAGATGGATTGGCTGTACTAAATTGCCCATAGTGTTCAGGGATGTGTAATTAGGTGGGTTATAAGGGGATGGGTCTGGGCGGGATGCTCTAAGGTTCGGTATGGACTCGTGGGGCCGAAGGGCATGTTTCCACACTGTAGGGATTCTATGATTCTATTCTATGAGAATCTCCAAAATCTGTTCACAATCTATAATGCAAGTCACAAGTGCAATGGAGTACGCTCTACTTGCGTCCATGACTGCAGCTCCAATAACATACGAGAAGCTTGATATGATCCAGGGCAGAGTAGCCCATTTGATTGGCACCATATGCACAAATATTTACTCGCTCCATCAACTTTGCACAGTAGCAGTACAAGATGCACTGCAGAAATTCATCAAATCCCTCTTTGAACAACAACTTCCAAAACCAATGCTCGCTACCATCTAGCAGGACAAAGGTAGTAGATATATAGGAAGAACACCATATGTAAGATCCCCTCCAAGCCACAGACCATCCCGACTAGGAAATATATCACTGTTCCTTGAGTGTCAGTGGGTCAAAATCCTAGAATTCTCTCCTATTCGCATCGTGGATTTACCAATCCACATCCTGGAACCTACAGATGTCCAAAAACAGATCTGAGGAATTTTATCTTTATTGCTGAGGCTAGGTCATTAAGCATATTCAAGCCTGAAATTTACTGATTAAAAATGTCTGAGAATCTGGATTATGGGGAATAGGCAGGAAACTGGTGTTGAGCATTATCAGATCAGCTACAATATTACTGAATGGTGAAGCACACTCAGTAGGCTGAAGAGTCCATTTCTGCTTCTAAGTCTTATGAAATTACTCAACATTAAATTAACCATTTATTAAGTGTCCATGATGTCTGCCAAAGGTAGGCATTTGGGCCCTTGTAAAAGCTAATCGTTATGGAGATTCCAATCCCTCCGGAAAGACAAGGAGGCAGGCCTGATCTGACCTTGGTTTCCAGGCATGGATAAGGCTACTCTCAACAAGTCAAATCAATCTGTTTTTAAAAAACATTTGAAGCTATGAAAGCTCTGCCCAGCTTCATGGGGCTCCTGTGAATTATTTTGTTTAAAGAATATGTCTAATAACAAAGAAATTGTTTAATTTTCTACAGTCTAATTGATTGTGCAGTTCCAATTTCCATTCCTCTACTTCTATCGGCTGTGCCTTCAGCTGCATATGTTCTAAACTTTAAATCCCTCCCTGAACCTGTCTCCCTCCCTGCCACCATTTTATTTTTCTTAAAATTTAATTCTTCAATCAAGCTTTTGGTAAACTGACCTAATAACCCATGTGGTTCTTCGTCAAAATTTGCCTGAGAAAACTTCTATGAAGCATGTTGTTACAATGTACTTGGTTAAATGCACAAGAATAATGCAAGCTGCAGGTGGTGGGGCAAAAGAGAGGGATAAAGGATAATTATCCACTGATAATATATTAATTTGTACATAGTCAGTTGATGAATCTGGGAGAGAAGCAGGTCACAGAAGCTTAAAAGATGCATGTCTTTGAATGCCTATGAAAATGCTGATATTTCAGAGCTCAATTATGAGACAGTCTTGTTTTTACATAGAAATTAAGCCTCTTTCAACAAATTTGTGAGAGTGGCTTGTCTGGTATGCTATTATATCTGCTGGGGTAAAGATATGTCAGTACAATTAGGGACGAAAAGCAGGAGACTGCTGGTGGTGGAAGGGGTGGGAGAAGAGGAGTGGGTGAGGAGGAGGAGACAGTGGTGGGAGGGAGAAGGGGAAGAGACTGCGGGGGGGGTGCAGATGAGGAATAGGAGGACAAAGGGGAAAGAGTGAAAGGGGTTAGAGAAAGAGAACCGGAAGGAGAAAGGGAAAGGTGGATAGAAACTAAAAAAATCGTCAATGCAAAATGTTAACATGTGTTTTCTTATTACTGATGACAATTTTTTAATTTCAAGCTTATTTTTTATTCCACTGAATTTTAATTTTTGAGTAAAGAAATGATAAACCTGACTAAACAACTAAGGAGTCTTGATTGCAAGCAACCCACTCATCAGGTAATTAGTGTAAAACGTAAATAATACGGCAATTTCTGCAAGGCATTAGGTGAGTAATCTTTAATTGTACAGGCATGGTGCACTTCCCTGCTACTGTCTGTTTGGCTTAAACACTGGGCATCTGTGTGGGTGCATGCACACATACGCACAAGTTTTGAGTTTTGGATGAATCAGAGTGTTCATTCTGTATAAACTTCACTACCAGTGGAAGTAAATCTATTTTTGTTAAATCAAATGCACGTATTTTGGGGTGGACCATGCCTTGGGACAAAAGTTGAACTGAAGAAGATGCTTAACACGGCTTGAAGGATATGAGGAGACACAGATCAGCAATGCATTTACACCGTGTATACAATACAAAGGCATGACAGGTATGAAACGCTGCCCACGAGGTGACTGGAATTAGCAGCTGTGGCATGGAAGAAAGTCACTGAACAGTGGTTTTCAGTTTAGCATAACTCGGGAGTGAGGACTGCACTTGTTAAGTGACACTGGACTGCAGTCTGGTGAACCAGCAAGACCCACATTCAAAGACATGATTGGGAAGCTAGACAGCCAACAGTCACTGAGGTATTCTAAGTTTGAGCCTTTGATTGCCTGGTAGCTACTTGCAGATAGAAGAACCAAGAAAGCCTCCAGACTCAACTGGAGTTGCCGGTGAATGGGAATCAGAAGGTAAATTTTTATGGGAGAGGAGATGAAATTCCTGTGAGGAAGGAGTTTGAGGGACTTTGTGACTCAATGCAATAACCAAAAAGAAAATGGACTGCTAAACCAATTCTTAAGACCAAATTATCTGCATTTACCATTTGAGATACAATTCATATTTTATAGGCATCCACAATTTTGCTGTTAGATCATGTTTTTTTCTCGATGTTAAAGTACAGAGGAAATGGCTTCAGTGTTTGGTTTGTTGACTGTTGTACAGTAACATTTCTTCTGTCGCAAATCACAGAATGTTGTGGCTTTATTCACAAGTAACTGGGATTTGTAGTTTTGTCCATTTTAACAAAAAGATCCTGACCTCTATCAAAATCACTGACTGAAACCAGTAGATGAGAGGGAGAATAAGAGAGGGAAGAGGCGGCAAAACCAAAAGCTACTTAAAGGTACAGGTTTTAATGAGAGTGTTCAATGTGGATAGATGGAGAGGCAGAGAGGTTAAGGTGAAAATGTCAGTGACAGGCAGTACGTCTGAAGGATCTGCTCAACAGTGATGGCCTGTAGTGATAGGGGAATGCATAATAAGCCAGTATTGCAGGAGCTCAGAAATCAAAGGGTCATAGAGCTGGGAGAGATTCCAGGATAGTAAGTGAAATTGAACTGCAGGGTGTGAACTATTTTTTTTAAAAAGGGAGCCAAGGACACAGAGCAATGGGTGAGTAGGATTTCCTGCAGGTAGTAAAGATGTGGACGATCTCAAGTTCATGACCAGTGGATGTCAGCCAAAAGATTATTGGCATTGTCTAGACTAGATATCAAGAAAGAATATAGTTGATGCAGCTATATGACAATATGGGATAATTCTCTTTGGAATCCTCTTCAGCCTACCCTTGACTAGTAAGAAAATGTCTATATAAACCTTTAAAAGGCAGATAGCTAAAATGGCATGATTTTTTTTCAAGAGATTTCATGCCTCTGCATACTGAAAAGCTCAAACCTGCACAATTACAAAATGACCTAGTCATAAAGGAACACATGACACCAACAAATCTAGTGACTGATGAAAAATTCAATTTTGAAAGGTTTCAAGTTGCAAAGTTTGATGACCTTGACAGGCTTTTAAAAAAATGCGACTGAACAATTTTATTTTGAACTGAAAGTTAAAACACTTCTATGGGAAAATGTAAAAAAAAAAAAAAAATGCATGCACATGTAATGTGAAATTCAGAAAGATGTCATACCACAACTCAGAAGAGCTGTCATCCTACGCTTGAATTGGACTTCATGAAAATGAGGCCTCTTTGAAAAACGTACTCAATGTGGTGAAAACTATTTTCAATTATTTAACAATGCAAGGTTTTCTATTGCAGTAGTGAGAAGAGCACTGGCTAAGATGATAGCACAACAACCATTAGAGGTGATTTCATTTGCAGAAGTATACCTGTATTTAAAGATTTGTTTTCAAACACAGTAATACAATGCAGGAATATAATGTTAGTTACAATAAAGTGAGGTTATGCAAACTGACTTTTGTTTTTGACTACACACTAGTGCAACGGTTTCTGGATTTAACTTTTGGAGATTGCTACCTGAATGCTTTAATTATATTTGTGCCATACTGCATGTGCCCCTGTCAAAATGTCATTAACTCAGAATTTGCAAGAATAACAATGGCAAATTCATAAAACACTGTTGATAACTGCAAAACAAAAAAAAAGAGCAATTTCTGGAATTCATATCCCGTTGTGCCATCTCTTGCTCACCAAGGTTGCTGTATGATTTGCCTCACACCACTGCTTCACAAAAACAGTACCATGCTATCAAGAAATTGTTAGACTGATGTGGTAATTATGAATCAAACTCACTGCAGACAGTTACAGACACTGTTTCAATACAAGAACCTTACTAAGAGAACCTAGAAATGTCTTTTATTGATAATTAATTTAGGAGATATGGTCTTGACTGATCACCTGTTATTAATTGAGAAGGTGGAGAGCTACCTTCCTGAACTGCTGCAATCTACTTCCTGTAATTAGACCTACAATGCCATTAGGAAGCGAGCTCCAAGATGTTGGCCCAACGACACTGAAGGAATGGCAATATATTTCAGAGTCAGGATGGTGAGTGGCTTGGAGGGAAAATTGCAGGTGGTGGCATCTGCTGCCCTTGTCCTTCCAGATAGTAGATATCATGGGTTCGTATGGTGCTGACTAAGGACCCTTGGTGAATCTCTGCAGTGAATCTCTTTGATGGCACACACTGCTGCTACTGACGGGGGAAATGTACGTTCCTGAATATGGTGCAAATCAAGCTGACTAGTTTGTCCTGGCTAACCAATGTTGGAGCTGCACTCATCCAGAAAATTAGGAAGTATTCCATCATGACATGTGCCTTATAGATAGCTGACAGGCACTGTGGAGTCAGGAGGAGGTTAAAGCTGCAGGATTGCTAGCCTCTGGACTGCTCTTGTATCCACAGTATTTATATAGTTAGTTCAGTTTAGTTTCTGGTCAACAGTAACCCCCGGGATGTTGTCAGTGGGGATTCAGCAATGGAATACCAATGAGTGTCAAGGGGGTAATGGTTCCTTCTTGTTGTATATGCCCATTGCCTGACACTCGTAGCATAAATTTGACTTGCCACTCGTCATACCAAGCCCAGATATTGTCTAGATCATGCTGCATTTGGATATGGACCACTTCAGCATCTGAGGAGTTGCAAATGGTGCTCTTTGACTTTGGAGGACTAGGCAAGGAGCTACAGAAACTGGTGTCCTGCCTGCTTTAGTTGGATTGGTAAACCTATAGGAACAATTTACTAAAACACATTTCTGATGCATACATTTCCACAGAAATTTTTCTGAGATCAGAGAATTCCTATTAAAACAATGTCCTGAGATTACATGAACAACATGCAAAATATCACTAACCTTTGACCATTAGATGGTATTAATGGTGTTGATAGCGATTTAACTTCCACAATTTGAAGTTTACTCACAGGAGAGGCTGTGGCAGCTGTTGCTGGGCAGGGTGATATGTTCAATGTATTGTCTCTATTGACCACCCACTTAGTGAGATTCTGGGCACTTGAAGTTACTTCTGTGGTTTCATGATGGTCTATCTGTCTTGGCAATATGGCCTTAAGGTTCTGTAATTGAAAACTGTGTACTCTTATTATCATAAAAACTGAACTAAATATTTAACTCCAGGCAATAACTACTGCTTAGACAAATAGACTTTTACATTGACAGGCAAGGAAAAGAACTTGGAATACATTATTTGGATTCAAAAATACCCCTTTAGGGGAAAAATAATCAAGTTAAGCCAGGTGAAATTTGCCTAGTTCTTGAATTCCACCACCACTTTGATAAACAAAATCAATTTAAGAGCGACAATGTTGAAAGCACCTTCCATTCCTATATACCTGAAGGTCAACAAGTCAACACTATAAAACAATCACATGAGAACAGATGATTCAGAAACAGATTAGATGCTCCAAAGAGAAGTCACTGTGGACTTGAAACATTACTTCTGTCTCTCTCTCCTTAAATGCTGACAGACACAAAGTTTCTCCAACACTTTGATTTTAGATTTGAAGGACGTATATGAAGGAAATAAATATCAATATGCATAGAATCAATTCATTAAACTAGGAACAGTATTTTCTTCACGGGTTACATAGTCCAAGCCCAATATCCTGCTCAGCACTTGTAACGTTTCTCCTTTTCAAGGAATTATCAAAATTTAATTCAAAAGAATTTAGGAATTCTGTAACAACACATTATCCATTTTCTTTGTAAAGGCACTTTTCCTATGTCTTTCTAGAAAAGTCTTAAAAATTTAAGCCCACTAGTTGCAGTCAAACTGATCAGTGAAAACATTCTATCACCTCTTAGCTTGCCATTGTCCTTTGTAACCATGAAAACTACTACCTTTTAACCATCTCAAATCTAGTTAAAAATCTCTTATCTTGTCAATTCAGGTTTTGGAAGTCCTAGTGTCGTTTCCTAATCATTGTTCAAAGAGAACGAATTTAATTTGCTTGATAGCTTGTGAATTTGGTTGCTAGCTTGGCTTTCTTTGTACACTGAGAGGAGAAGTAAAACCCACAACACTCACTTTGTGCAGAGGAAACTGCAAAGAGTCACTATACTATTAATTTAGGGGGTCAGAAGAATTAACTGCAAGAGATTCTCAAATGAAAGAAAAACATTGCAGATGCTGGAAATCTGAAATAGCAGAAAGTGCAGGAGAAACTCGGCAGGCCTGACAGCTTCTGTTGAGAGAGAAACAGCATTAACACTTGGCAGTTGTTTTACAGGGATGACACTTTGAGGTAGCACAAAGAGTGCACAAGCACAGAAACTCAAGACGCAGGTGCCTTGCAACTGCAAGTATTGTTTTCATTTTGGAGAAGGTGCAGGGAGGAGAGAAGGTCCTTGATACTGTCAACATTCACCCATCCTCAAGACCAAATTCAGCTCGAGCCTCACATTCTGTTTCCCAACTGAACAGCAGGCACTACTACCCAACCTTCAAGCCCACTCTCATAACATTGGTCTCAAAAGGGCCATCTGCATGCACAACTGTGGTGGGGTTGTTATGCATGCAATTTAACAATATTGGCCATGCATGCACAGATTCATTCTGGCTGAGGAACATTTGCCATTTTGATCTCCACCTTTGCATTCATACTGGCTACTCTGTTAATGTTTTGAGCCCAACGTGACTCCCAGGCATGCCATCACACAGATTAGCCAAGGAACTACAAAGGAGACTGGAGACACCTTATCAACAAGTCACCCCACTCAAATCGACTCAGCCCAAGAGTTCCTCAATTCCATCAAAGACATAAGGATAGATGACGATGACACCATGGTATCATTTGACTTCACTAGCCTATTCACATCAATAGACATACCACTAGTAAGGGAAAGAATGACAGCACTAATAGAACGAGAACAAGACCCCAGTGAAACCATCTCCACAGACAACATGCTGAAGCTACCGGACCTATGCTTCACCACCAACTTCACTTTCAACGGCCAAATATATGAACAGATCAACGGGACACCCATGGGATCACCCACCTCCGGACTAATAGCCGAGGTGGCGATGCAAAGACTGGAAAGTACAGCCCGTCCGCTAATCCAACCAAAACTATGGATATATCATGTGGATGATACCTTTGTCATCATTAAATGGACCAAACTAGAAGAGACACACAAACTAATAAACAACACGCTCACCGAAATCAAATTCACCAGACAGGAGGAGAAAAACAAACAGCTCCCATTCCTGGACGTCGTGGTAGAGCGCAGGACAAATGGGGAATTCCAAACAAAACTACACAGGAAAGCCCCCCACACACACACACTCACCCCCACCCACCAAGTACTGAACTCCAACAGCAACCATCCTAACACACACAAACGAAGATGCGTGTGAACATTATTTAAACGGGCAACAACACACTGCAGCTGCACAGAACTACGCTGAGAAGAAGAAGAATCCTCTTCCAGGTATTCAAGGACAATGGACATCCAATAAACTGGGTCAGAAGATGCCTATTACACGAACAACACCAGGAAGATACTATATGCCCCAACACACTCATCACGCTAACTTACATCAGGAACACGTCGGAACTAACCACAAGACTCCTACAACCACTGGGCATCAGAGTAGCACACAAACCCACATCAACCCTACGACAACTGCTCACCCAAACCAAAGATCCACTACCCACTATGGACAGGACCAATGTCATGTACAAGCTTCCCTGCAGAAACTGTGACAAACACTACATCGGATGAACAGGAAGGAAATTAACAGTACACGAACACCAACTGGCTACAAAAAGGCATGACCAACACTCACTCATCTCTATCCACATGGATAAGGAGAACCAGCAATTCGATTGGGACAACACCAAGATCCTGGGACAAGCAAAGCAGAGGCAGGCACAGGAGTTCCTAGAAGTCTGGTACTCCACGAAGAAAGCCATCAACAAACACATAGAACTCGACCCCATATACACTCCATTGCGAAGGAAAACCAGAAGTGAGGTAATCCAGCTCAATGACTCCAGAGTTTAAAAATCAGGTGGGAGAACACACCAAGGCTTCATCGGAGGCTGCACTGATGATGTTACCCAGCAAGGTAACGAAACGTCTGCAGAACAACAACGAACCGGCTCAGCGAGCCAACCAACCTCAACATCCACAACCCGAGCTACAAATCTACTCCAAAACCTTACAGACTCTTCTTTAGATCTGAAGGGGGCTGGAAAAGTGATGGATTTTATGATGTAAAATAAGTTCTTGAAGGAGCAAGTGGAACAGGTGGTAAACATGCAAAAGCACAAGGCCATTGACGTGCTAACAGTAGTACAAGAGCGATATGGATGAATAGTAAGTATTAATGACTTAAAAGAGATTAGCTCTGCTGACTAAACCTATACAAAATACAGGGGGTGAGCAGGGAATCGCAAAAAAAAAGCTACTGAAACAGAGGACAAAAGCCAAAATCTTCAAGATCATAAAAACTGAACGAACTGCGGATGCTGTGAATCAGGAACAAAAACAAAGTTGCTGGGAAAGCTCAGCCGGTCTGGCAGCATCTGTGAAGGGAAAAACAGAGTTAACATTTCAGGCCGGTGACCCTTCCGCAGAATTGATGATCTTCAAGATCATTACTGGTTGTGGTAAAATCATTGAAGATAATATTTCATGCACTGTCACAGACTCATGACTACAGAAAAATAATCAGGAAGTTTGATGAGATTATTTAGACAATATCCACTGAACAATTTATACCAGAAAGCAAGTGGTTAGACTCCAATATACCTGGAGTCAGTAGATCCTAGCCAGACTAGCAGTAAGGTTACTACAATTTGTCTTGTGGATTCTGGGAATTACCCAGTGCTCCTATACCTAAAATGCTTCTCAACGAATTCTGTTGATAAGTGACATGTGGCTGTGGATTTCTTTTTACTGCAAGGTTCCTTAAATGTATGGTGTAAGAACAAATTCAAAGTTCATACCTTAACAATGTGTTGGGGCGGTTATAGGGCTGGACATGGAGCTGTAACTAGGTAAGAATTAATACTTTATTGCATATTAAATATTTAATAACAGTACCTTTGCTTGTAGCTTTTGCTGCAATAATTCCTGTTCCTTTCTAAGAGCATCAGCTTCCTTATTATACTTCTGTATGATGTTCTGTAGATCCATATTCTGCTGTGAATCAAACAGACAAATAGTCTCCTTAATTTTTGTCTCTGTATTTCAATTTGTTTCAGCTCCTTCCAACCCATTGTTGTTCACACAATCTTTTCCTTTACTAAGTTTAATAGTTTCATGGGCTTCATTTTGAACACTTCATCAAGAATATCATCATTACATCACACTAACCAATACACACCTTAACCAAAATATAAATCCAACCATGACCAAAATTGCTAAATTGAAGTCTTGACTGTAAACTAAAGACTGTGTGTAGTAGTGACATCTAAAACACTTCACTATGAAGTTTCTTATAGGTTGCCTTCACTTTTCAGAACAATCAACTAAACAACAGAAACAAATCTCGAAATTTCAATCGCAAATCACATTTGACCAAATCAAATTTGATATTTAAATTATCGCATTAAAAGCTGATCCCATCCATAACACTGGTTATGGGCAAAGACTAAGCCAATGTGGCAAACCTCTGCTAATTGTGCCCATCTGCAGCTCTTCAACAGGGTTCTAAATATAAATCATTTTACCTTTAAGTGTAAGTACATTAATATTGTAAAACTTTTAAATATGAACAATTATTTGTAAAGATTAGTAAATGAATTAATGACCTCATGGTAAAAAGCACATCTAGGCAACACTGACTTCAATATGATTAAATTTCACATTCTGTTTGAGGGAAAAGAACAGTGTATCCAAGACCAATGTTTTAACTTGAATAAAATAACTAAAAATGCTCTTGTTCCTGAGAATTTCTCTTCTAAACTTTGACTACATTTTCACTCAACTATATCAAGGAATCACTTTTAGTATGAAAATAAAAGATTTGCATTCTAAAACACTGCATAATACTGCTGGTTCATGGAAGATTTACAAATTCACAGGTATTCACAAGTGACTGAAAACGTAAGAATCCAATTCACAAATTTTGCACAACCAAGTGAAAACTGTGCCTGCATTGCTGATTGCAAACTCTACACCTCTATTATAAAACTAGTCATATAAATAATGGATAATCCTCAAAAGTCTTTAAGAACATTCTACAAAGCATTCAGGAAGAATATCCCAAAACTTCCTGCCCCTTAAAACATCACCTGTCGTTTCCTTCTCTCCTCTTGAAGTTCTTGATCCTTTAGTTTGAGCTGCTCTTCTAAATATTTTTGCTGAGAGAAGAAGATCAGAATTCAGCAACAAACCAAAGTCAATATTTTATTATTCTGCACTTGTTGAAGATCAGCTTTGTAATTATGGCACTCTGACACAATAGCAATTAAAGTCAAAAAAATTTGAGAACATCAATTCCAGGCAAACTTTTTCAGCAAGACAAAAAGACTAATAAAACTCAGTTCTGAACCCACGATTCCCCACTCATACTAATGGGCATCTGAAGGAGAAAGAAAGGAATAATCAATTTCTATGCTACCACAAAAAATCCTCACATACATACAATAAAACAAAGAATAAGGGGCCCTATTTTCTCCCTGATTCTTCTAGGGTAAAAGAGTAACTAAGGAAGAAAATAGGGCCCCTTAAAGATCAACAAGGCCTCCAATGCTACAGGGATAAAAGCCCCAGCCTATTCGGCCTCTCCCTATAGCCTCTCCCAACGTGTGGAACCGCAGAAGATGGGTAAGATACTAAATGAGTATTTTGTGTCAGTATTTACTGTGAAGAAGGGTATGGAAGCTAGAAAACTTAGAGAAATAAATTGTGATATCTTGAAAAATGTCCATATTACAGGGATGGTGGTACTTGGATAAATTTCTGGGGCCTGATCAGGCGTATCCCAGAATTGTGAGGGAAGCTAGTGAAGAGATTGCTGGCCCCATGTTGAGATATTTTTATCATTGATAGCCATGGGTGAGGTGCCGGAAGACTGGAGGGGGGTTAATGTGGTGCCATTATTTAAGAAAGGTTGTAAGAAAAAGCCAGGGAACTACTGATTGGTTAGCGTGATGTCAGTGACGGGCAAGTTGTTAGAGGGAATTCTGAGGGACACTATTTACATGTATTTGAAAAGGCAAAGACTGATTTGGGATAGTCAACAAGGCTTTTTGGGTGGGAAATTGCACCTCAGTAACTTTAAATTTTAGAAGAAGTGACAAAGAAGATGTATGAAAGTAGAGCAGTGGACACTATTTTTATGAACAAAGAGTTCGACAAGGTTCCGCAAGGTAGGCTTGTTAGCAAGATTAGATAACATGGAATCTGGGGAGAGCTAGCCACTTAAATACTAAATCAGCTTGAAGGTAGGAGACAGAGGGTGGTGGTGGAGGGTTGTTTTTCAGACTGGAGGCCTGTGACCAGAGCTGTGCCACAAGGATCAGTGTCTACTGCTTAGAAGAAAGGTTAGTACGTTTGCAAATGACACCAAAATTGGTGGTGTAGTGGACAGTGAAGAAGGTTATCAACGGGGCGCTGATCAGATGGGTCGAGGAGTGGCAAACGGAGTTTAATTCAGATAAATGTAAGGTGTTCCATTTCATGAAGGCAAATCAGGACAGGACTTATACATTTAATGGCAGGGTCTTGGGGAGTGTGTGCTGAATAAAGAGACCTTGGGGGCACAGGTTCATAGTTTCTTGAAGGTGGAGTCACAGGTAGACAGGGTAACGAGGAAGGCAGTTGGTACACTTGCCTTTGTTGATCAGTGCGTCGAGTATACGAGTTGGGAGGTCATGTTGCGGACATTGATTAGGCCACTTTTGGAATAGTTCAGTTCTGGTCTCCAGGCTAGAGGAAAGATGTTATGAAACTTGAAAGGGTACCAAAAAGATTTACAAGGATGTTGCTGAGGTTGGAAGGTTTGAGCTATAGGGAGAGGCCGAATAGGCTGGGGCTTTTATCCCTGTAGCATCAGAGGCTGAGGAGATGACCTTATAGAGTTTTATAAAATTATGAGGGGCATGGACAGAGTGAATAGCCAAAGTGTTTTTTCCAGTGCAGAGGAGTCCAAAACTAGAGGGCATAGCTTTAAGGTAAGAGAGGAAAGATTTAAAAGGAACCTAATGGGCATTTTTTCCCAAGCAGGGGGTGAAGTGGTGGAGACTGGTACAATTACAACATTTAAAAGGTGTCTGGATGGGTACATGAATAAAAATGGTTCAGAAGGATATGGGCCAAATGCTGGCAAATGGGGCTAGATTAACTTAGATATCTGGTCAGCACAGATGAGTTGGAACAAAGGGTCTGTTTCCGTGCTGTACAGCTCTATGACTCTAAGAACTGCAGAAGCTGGAGATAGAGTCATACAGCGTGGAAACAGAGCCTTCAGTCCAACATGTTCATGCTGACCATGTTTTCAAAATTAAACTAGTCTTCCTTTGGTGCGTTTGGCTCATATCCCTCTAACCTTTCCTATGTGTGTACCTGTTCAAATGTCTTTTTAATGTTGTAACCATACTTACATCTACCACTTCCTCTAGCAGTGCATTCCACATCTGAACCGCCCTCAGAGAAAATGTTGAGCCTCAGGTCCCTTTTACATCCTTCTCCTCTCACCTTAAAAATATGCCACCAGGTTTTGTACTCCTAGGGAAAAGACCTTTGCTATTCACCTTGTTTGTGCCCTTCCTGATTTTATAAACCTCTAAGGTTACCCCTCAACTTCCTATGCTCCAGTGAAAAAAGTCCCAGCCCATCCAGCCTCCCAATCTAACTCCAATGCTCCTGTCCTGGCAACATCCTGATAAAACTTTTCTGAACCCTCCAATTTAATAACATCCTTCCTATAGTAGGGTGACCAGAACTGTAGACCGTATTCCACCATGCCAGCCCAACTCCTATACTCAATGGTCTCAGCAATGAAGGCAAGCGTGCTAAATGCCTTCTTAACATCCTGTCTACCTGTGATGGAACTTTGAAAGAACTATATATCTGAACCGCTAGGTGTCTCTATTCTATGACATTACCCAAGGCACTACCATTAAGTGTACAAGTCCTACTCTAGTTCACTTTACCAAAATGCAATATCTGGCATCTCTCCAAATTAAACTGCATCTGCTACTCCACAGCCTATTGGCATAATTGATCGAGGTCTATTTGTAATCTTAGACAATTTTCTTCACTATTGACTATAACTTCAAATTTTAGTGTCATCTGCAAACTTACTAACCATGCCTCCTAAATGCTTATCCAAATTATTTATGTAAATGACAAACAACAGGAGACCCAGTCCTGATACCTGTGGAACACCAACTGTCACAGGCCTCCAGTCTGCAACAAACCTCCACCACCACGCTTTGTCTCCTACCGTCAAGCCAATTTTGTATCCAATTGACAAGCTCTCTCAGAATCCCATGTGATCTAACTTTACTAACCAGTCTACCATGCAGAACCTTGTCAAAGGCTTTACTAAAGTCCTTGTAAACACCATCTACCATTCTGCTCTTATCAATCGTTTTGCTTCCTTTTCACAAAACTCAAACCAAAATCACTGGCAAAATTCAGCTGGTCTAGCAATATCTGTGGGAAGATAACAGAGTTAATGTTTTGAGTCTGGTGATTAGCTTGGATGAAGAGTCACTGGATCCTAATCCTAATCCTAATCCTAACCCTAACCCTAACGTTTAGAGTCTGGTGATTAGGTCAGCAGAGTTAATGTTTCGAGTCCAGTGACTCTTCACCTGACCTAATCACCAGACTCTAAACGTTAGGGTTAGGGTTAGGATTAGGATCCAGTGACTCTTCATCCAAGCTAATCACCAGACTCTAAGCGTTGACTCTGCTATCTTCCCACAGATATTGCTAGGCCTGCTGAGTTTCGCCAGTTTTTTGTTTGAGTTTTTTTGAAGATGTAAGCAAAATGATTGATGACAGCAGAATGGTTGGTGGTGTCTACATGGACTTTAGTAAAGCCTTTGACAAGGTTCTGCAAGGTAGACTGGTTAGTAAAGTTAGATCACGTGTGATTCAGAGAGAACTTGTCAATTGGATACAAAATTGGCTTGATGGTAGGAGACAAAGGGTGGTGGTGGAGGAGGCTTGTTGCAGGCTGGAGGCCTGTGACAGTTGGTGTTCCACAGGTATCAGTACTGGGCCTCCTGTTGTTTGTCTATCTTTCTTTCTATTGATGCTGCCAGGCCTACTGAGTTTCAAAACAATCATTATTTTTGTTTCTTGCATACATGCATTCAATAGTAGAAAATGGAAACTTTTAGGCAAATGAAAGACATTATACCAGCAATTTTACATTAATTCTTTGACATTGGTTTGGACAAACAGAAACTAAAAGTTGACTCATTAATAACATGGTGACATAATAAGTTAGCTTGCCTGTTTGTCTTGATCCATTAATCGCCGTCGGTTTTTCTCACGATTTCTTTGTTCTCTAGAATAACCCATAATACGTTACATTGATACAAAGAAAACCTATAAAACTAACCTATTACCTGCAAAATATGTACTCATAAGATAAGCACGAATTGTGCAATGTAAAAGCATTCTAGATCCCTAGAGACCCAGTTGTCATAAAACAGCTGCAACATTACTTAGCTGATTTACTATTCTGTGGATTTTAACCAGGGAAATCAGTTGTTTTGATACAGAAATGGACCTTTTCACAATGTCCTCCGTCACCTTTCCTGACATATTAATGTTTGGTTCATATGAGACAGCTGCTCTTTTATACCTCACCCAAGTGGCAATTCTTCACGGGCCTGCCTGGATAATAAGCTTGAGTAGGCTAATCAAACAGGGGAAGCCATCACACGAAATTCAACCTTGCCCATACAGACACAAACTTCCAGCAGAGGTAAGTAAGACAGCAATCAGGAATCACAGACTTTAGAAATTCAGCACAGAAAAATGTTATTTAGCCCATTGAGTCTGCTGTCACTCTTACTGAGGTGATCGATTCTCATTTCATCTTACTGCTTTTACAGATATATCTTCAGTTTCTCTGTTGAAATGCTTAACTTTGCATGCATTCTACATTTGAACAATCCTTTATGGAAAAAATTCCTAGTCTTCTTATGGTCTGAATAAGAATTAAAACTACAGAATTACAAAAAAAAAGTTTGGCATGGATTGGTTAGACCAGAGGGTCTGTTTCCAGGCCGTATGACTCTAGAAGTTGGAGATACATCTAATTGGTTTGATCAATCTAAAATTCATATGAGTTTTCTCTTCTCTCCAAGTCCTTATAATCAACCTGTTCCTCAAATATTTATCCAATCTTCCCTTAGAAATTACAGTGGTGCCAGCCATTACCTGTGGTAAAGTATTATAAACTTTTGTAAGACAGGAAACTTTGGTAGTAATGGTAGTCTAGTGTGTTTATCCATTCAATGTTCTCGAGGTACCAATTAGGGAAATGAGCTGCCTCCTGCAACATTTTGCAGAGGGCAGCCATATGTAATGGGATCATGGTGAGAATCATACTGTAGTTTGTCTCTCATAAGATGTCAGAGCAGAAGCAGGCCATTCAGCCCATCGAGTCTGCTCTATCATTCATTGAGATCATTTCTTGCTTTTCCCTATAACCCTTGATTCCCTTAATAATTAAAAATCCGCATTTCATATACTTAGTAACCTAGCCTCAACAGCCCCTACAGTAAAGAATTCCAGACTCACTACCCTCAGAGAAGAAATTCTTCTTAATCACCATCTTAAACATGTAACCCCTTATTCCGAGATTATGCCCCCTGGTCCTCGACTCTCCCATAAGGGGAAACAACCTTTACACATGCATCCTGTCAAGTCCTGTAAGAACCCTGAATGTTACAATGAGGTCACCTCTCATTCTTCCATATTCCAACCAGTATAGCCCCAATGTACTCAACTTCTCCTCATAAGACAGTCCCTCCAATAGCTGGTATCAGCCAAATGAACTTTCTCTTGACTGCTGTCAATGTCAATACATATTTCCTTAGATAAAGGGGCTGCAAATCGTTCAAAGTATTCAAGCTGTGGCCTTACTAGTGCCTTGCATCGTTTTAATAAAACCTTCTTACTTTGGCTGTAGTACATTCACTTTCCTTATCCAAGTCATCTATACATATAATAAATAAATGTAGCCCAAGCACTATTCCCTGTGACACACCACCAGGTTCATCCTGAAAATGCCTCTTACACTGTCTTTCATTAGTTAGCCAATCCCCTATCCATGCTAACATACAACCTCCATCTTATTTAGCATAGCAGTTTATTAAATGGCTTCTGAAAATCCAAATGGATCAGATCCACAGCCTACCCATTATCTATCCTGCTTGCTACCTCCTCAAAGAACTCTAGTCAAGTTGTTAGGTGTGGTTTCCCCTGTATGAAGTTATGCTGACTCTGCTTGATCATCCTCGATTTCTAGATGGTCTGCTATTACATTCTTTACAATAGACTAACATTTTTCCAATAACAGACATTAAGCTGGCTGGCCTATAGTTACCTGTTTTTGTCCCCAAATCACTTTATAAATAAGGATATTCCGCTGGCAGTTTTCTAATTGTCTGGAACTTTTCCATAATCTAAAGATTCCTAGAAGATTATTACCAGTCCACTATCTCTGTAGCTATTTTCAATTGTGGAACAGGGTGTCACATTGTTGCTGATTTGCAGAAGATAGGGACACAAATCTAGAATCCAGAATCCCTAAAGTGTGGAAACAGGCCCTTCGGCCCAACAACTCTACACCGTACCTCGGAGTATCCCGACCACACCCATCCCCTTGTAACCCACCTAATCTACGCATCCCTGAACACTACGGGCAATTTAGCATGGCCAATCCACCTAACCTGCACAGCTTTGGATTGTGGGAGGAAACCAGAGCACCCAGAGGAAACCCATGCAGACACAGGGAGAATGTGCAAACTCCACACAATCACCCGAAGCTGGAATCGAACCTGGGTCCCTGGCGCTGTGAGGCAGCAGTGCTAACCACTGAGCCACTGTACCGCCCCAAATACTAGCCATTCTTTTGCCAGAGTGACCACCATCACTCTAAGCACCTTCTTGGCAGGTTTTTCAAGTCTTTGTGAATGGGAAGGTCAGTGTTACTCGTGACGTTTTCCATAATGGAACAATCCTGTGTGTAAAGAAGTTTCTTTCAACATTGTTTTCACTTTCACCATCATAATTTCTTTTTAATCATTTAGGGACATGGGCTTCATTGCCTGGACTGGTATTTATTGCCGATCACCAATCTCCCTGGAGAAGATGATGGTGAGCTGCCTTTTGAACCACTGCGGTCTATTCCGTATAGGTAAGCCCACTGCTCTGTCAGAAAGGGAGTGTTAGGATTTTGACCCAGCAACAGTGAAGGAACAGCGAGACAACTCCAAGTTAGGAAATATGTCACCGTTGCGGAGTCAAAATTTCATGTTAAGTTTCCCAATCAAAGAAAATAACATTTTGTTTTTCACCATGTAAAAACATCCTCAAGGGTTTTAAAAAAAAGAAAAAATCAAATTTCCTCGACCATAGAAACACAGAATTCCTACAGTGCACAGAAAGTCCACTTGGCTCATCAAGTTTGCACCAACTCTCCAAAAAGCATCCCACACCATTCCCATAACTCTGTAATCCAGCAGAAATAATCCAAACAACATAAATGTAGACACCACTATTACCAAATGACCAATTGGAAGGGTATATGAATCTTGTCTTCCCCCGAACCCCATTCTGGGAACTACCACTCTCACCAGGCTATGTGCTTTATATGGCCTATAGGTTACTTCATTATGACTTCTAACCATCCATTATACTGACAACACAGGTGGAAACATGGGAGCAACAGTTGCACAGAAACACCACTGAACCCACCAATACACAGCATAAGAGGTGGGAAAAAAAAACAAACTATACTTTATCAACCTGGTCAAGCCCATGTTTGAAATATACTTTTAAGTCCATGATTTAGTTACAGATTTTAGAATGCATTTTGGTCTAAAAGATAGTCATGTACAGGACTGTAAGGTTAAATATCTACAGCAGCATTTAACATATCAGGTCAATAATGTAAAACCTTCCATCATGTGAGAAAAACTTACAGCTTTTTATACGTTTTTTCATAACTGGGAGTAACATCAATAGCATCTTCAGGTTCTTCTGGAACACTGCAGCTCCTAAACAAGAAAACAAATATTCAATCAAAAGCAAGTTGATAGATGAAGGCAGAAAACACCAGCAACATACAACATCTTAGAAAGCAATAGATTAACATCTTGTGACATCCTTCGTGATGAGGGGTTCCATGTAAAGCATTGCTCTATCTTTAACTTTCAAATGCTGGATTACCACACATTTCCTGAG
The DNA here is from genome assembly GCA_024137785.1 of Ginglymostoma cirratum. NCBI lineage: Eukaryota > Metazoa > Chordata > Chondrichthyes > Orectolobiformes > Ginglymostomatidae > Ginglymostoma > Ginglymostoma cirratum. The sequence continues at coordinate 13,365,212 of JAHRHZ010000061.1, read as the reverse complement.
TTCCACTTTTACAGGAACATATTCAATATTTGTGGTTTTACATGTTTGATTTGAACTAAAAAAAAAAGCATGGATGTAATCATTTATTTAAACTGCACTCTTATGCATTCTTTAAACAACTTCCACCTAAATTAATCCAAAGAGAACAAAGAAGAACAAAGAAAATTACAGCACAGGAACAGGCCCTTTGGCCCTCCGGCCCTCCAAACCTGCACCGATCGAGATCCACTGTCTAAACCTGTCATCTATTTTCTAAGGGTCTGTATCCCTTTGCTCCCTGTCCATCTATGTACCTGTCCAGATACATCTTAAAAGACACTAACGTGTCTGCGTCTACCACCTCCGCTGGCAACGTGTTCCAGGCACCCACCACACTCTGCATAAAGAACTTTCCACGCATATCTCCCGTAAACTTTACTCCTCTCACTTTGAACTCATGACCCCACTCTGGGAAAAAGCTTCTTGCTATCCACCTTGTCTATACCCCTCATGATTTTGTAGACCTCAATCAGGTCCCCCCTCAATCTCCGTCTTTCTAAAGAAAATAATCCTAGTCTACTCAACCTTTCTTCATAGCTAGCGCCTTCCATACCAGGCAACATCCTGGTGAACCTCCTCTGCACCCTCTCCAAAGCATCCACATCTTTTTGGTAATGTGGTGACCAGAACTGTACGCAGTACTCTAAATGTGGCCAAACCAAAGTCTTATACAACTGTAACATGACCTGCCAGCTCTTGTACTCAATACCCCGTCCGATGAAGGAAAGCATGCCGTATGCCTTCTTGACCACTCTATTGACCTGCGTTGCCACCTTCAGGGAACATTGGACCTGAACACCCAGATCTCTCTGTACATCAATTTTCCCCAGGACTTTTCCATTTACTGTACAGTTTGCTCTTGAATTAGATCTTCCAAAATGCATCACCTCGCATTTGCCCGGATTGAACTCCATCTGCCATTTATCTGCCCAACTCTCCAATCTATCTATATTCTGCTGTAATCTCTGACAGTCCCCTTCACTATCTGCTACTCCACCAATCTTCGTATCATCTGCAAACTTGCTAATCAGACCACCTACACCTTCCTCCAAATCATTTACATATATCACAAACAACAGTAGTCCCAGCACAGATCCCTGTGGAACACCACTGGTCACAGGTCTCCAATTCGAGAAACCCCCTTCCACTACTACTCTCTGTCTCCTGTTGCCTAGCCAGTTTTTTATCCATCTAGCTACTACACCCTGGACCCCATGCGACTTCACTTTCTCCATCAGCCTGCCATGGGGAACCTTATCAAACGCCTTACTGAAGTCCATGTATATGACATCTACAGCCTTTCCCTCATCAATCAACTTTGTCACGTCCTCAAAGAATTCTATTAAGTTGGTAAGACATGACCATCCCTGCACAAAACCATGTTGTCTATCACTGATAAGCCCATTTTCTTCCAAATGGGAATAGATCCTATCCCTCAGTATCTTCTTCAGCAGCTTCCCTACCACTGACGTCAGATTCACCGGTCGATAATTACCTGGATTATCCCTGCTATCCTTCTTAAACAAGGGGACAACATTAGCAATTCTCCAGTCCTCTGGGACCTCACCCATGTTTAAGGATGCTGCAAAGATATCTGTTAAGGCCCCGGCTATTTCCTCTCTCGCTTCCCTCAATGACCTGGGATAGATCCCATCAGGACCTGGGGACTTGTCCACCTTAATGCCTGTTAGGGTACCCAACACTTCCTCCCTCCTTATGCCGACTTGACCTAGAGTAATCAAATATCTATCCCTAACCTCAACATCCGTCATGTCCCTCTCCTTGGTGAATACCGATGCAAAGTACTCGTTAAGAATGTCACCCATTTTCTCTGACTCAACACATAACTTTCCTTCTTTGTCCTTAAGTGGGCCAATCCTTTCTCTAGTTACCCTCTTGCTCTTTATATATGAATAAAATGCTTTGGGATTTTCCTTAACCATGTTTGCTAAAGATACCTCATGTCCCCTTTTAGCCCTCTTAATTCCTCGTTTCAGAGAGGAATTAAGGAATCCACTTGCGCTATATTCTGCAGTGAATTAATTTCAAACAAACACAGAAAAATATTTTTTCCCTAATAATTTGTTAATCATCTCTCAAATACTTGCGTATTTCTGAACTTTAAAAACAAGCCAAATTTGAAATTTGGTAAAAGCATCATTATAGCACGAGGTCTTTTTCAAAAGGTGTATTTATTATGCAAACTACATTGCTTTAAAAAAAAAAAAAAATTCCGGAATGGAATTTGTGCACCTGCAGTAAAACTCTCCCACATAATGCAGACCATTCTCCAAATATCAGCACTTTTCTTCAAAATGCTAATTTTCTAATAATAGGAGTCAGGAAAGTAGTGCCGAAAGATTTGCCAAAAGCAGCAGTCTGCAGATAACGGAGGTACTTTTTGCTGTTCTATAAATCCACACACACAAAACTGCAGGAATTGTAACAGTGTGGAGCTGGAGGAGCACAGCAGGCCAGGCAGCATCAGAGGAGCAGGAAAGTGGATGTGATCCCAACGCAAAACATCAACTTTTCTGCTCCTCGGATGCTGCCTGGCCTTTTGCTCCTCCAGCTCCACACTGTGTTATCAGTGTTACTATCTCTGCAGGAATTGTAATTTGTGCAAAAGATGCCTTTGAGAGAAAAGTCATCCAAAAATGAAGTTTTAGCTTGAACGCTGATCACAAACCAGAGTTCAGCTGAAGTGAATGTGGGAAAAGACTTGTAGCTATCACAAGCAAATTTACCCATTACCCACTTTTCTTTTTGCCACACAAGCTTTTGGCCATAAGTTTTTTTTAAAACTCTATTTATAAATAATTAAGGCCACAAAATCGTTAAATAAACTGGACTTGGAAGATCTGTGAATATACTACACATATTCCAGAAAAGTTTGATACTTCATTATTCCCATGTCCAGCCTTGAATGAGGCACCAATTGTTCTCTGTTTCCATTTTGTTTATAAACGTCTTTTCAGAAATTCATGCATGTACACAGGCAGAGTGCTGGTGCATGTCTTCATCCAAACGGTGAACAAAGTCTGTCTCACTGGGGTTATGGACATGACAGCAACCTTGGGCCTGCTGCAATGTTCCAAAAAAAAAGCATAACACAAGCTCGAGGAACAACCCTCATTTTCCCTTTAGGCACTTCACAGCACCTAGGCCTGAATATTGAATTCTACAACTTCAGATCCAGACTGCATCATGCCTATTCTCCATTTTCCTACACTTATTCCCTCCCCCGACCAACCACCCACACCCAGACCCCCACCCCCAAGTATAGTCTTATTTGTGTCTTCTTGACTTTGCTCTGAACAGACAGGACCCATTCTCTCTTTCACACCTTAATTCACACCCATTTGCCATCTCTGTTTCTGTTTCTCTTTCACCCTTAACAATCCATTTGTTTTCTGCACTAGGCATCTACATCATCTGTTCCCTTCACACCTATTGAAAGTAAATAAAAACAATTTCCTATCAGTTTTGAAGAAGATACTCAGAACATTAACTCGGTTTCTCTCTCCACAGATGCTGCCAGACCAGATGAGTCTCTCCAGCACTGCGTTTGTTTTGGGATTCTGCTTCCACTTCCTTTTCAGGAAGACAGTTTTTGAACAATTTTAAGGCAGAGATGGATAGATTCTTGTTAGGCAAGTGGGTGAAAGGTTATTAGGGGCAAGTGGGAATATGGATTTAATCAGATTGGCCACGATCTTCTCCATTGGCAGAGCAGGTTTGAGAGCTGAATGTTCTAATCCTGCTCCTTGTTTGTATTTTTCTAAAACGATATGAACAGGTTTAAAAATCAACTCAGCACACTTACACTTCAGAGAGTCCCTTGTATGAAATAAAAAGCAGCTCTAGATTAAAGGTACACATCTACAAACGTAAAGGAAATTATAAACAGCTGAAAAGGCAAAAGAATTAATGAAGAAAGAAGTGCATAGTTGTCTAAAGATAATATGACCAGAGATAGTAGGAACTGCAGACGCTGGAGAATCTGAGATAACAAGGTGTAGAGCTGGATGAACACAGCAGGCCAAGCAGAATCAGTGGAGCAGGAAGGCTGACGTTTCGGGCCTAGACCCTTCTTCAG